>JAWNOD010000429.1:1200000-1892500 GCA_035046225.1 Drosophila pegasa | reverse complement strand
CGTGAGCGAGTGCTTTGTGTGCTGTTGCCTGCTTTTGGGCGTCGCTGTGCGATTTTTTGGGGGGCCCAGCCAATGCGGCGTATGAGTGATATATTTTGTATGCCCAGCAGTGATGGCTGCGAACGGGGCATATTGGCTGTTAGTGTGAAGTGCTGGCAGGACGGGGCGTGGCGGAACTAGTTCTAGTTCCAGTTCGAGTTCGTTCTGTGTCTATGACTGTCAGCGTGAAGTGTAAGCAGCAAAGGAGACATGTGAGCTAGTTCCAGCTCCAATTTTAATTCTAATTCTCTTCAGAATATTGAGAGTTAATGTGAAGTGTAAGCAGGAGAAGCTATTGGCTGAACTAAGCAGACTATTGAACTAGTTCTAGTTCTAGTTCGAGATTTCTCTGTCTGTAATTGACAGTTAGTGAAAAGTGTAACCAAGAGGATATAATCAGACATATCAAAGAGTTCTAGTTCAAGTTCCAGTTCCAGTTTCTGTTCCAGTTCCCGTTCCACTTTTCTCTGCCTCTCTGGCATTCTGACAGTCAGTTAAAGGTGTAAGCACGAGTAGGCATGGCTAAGCCACACATACCAAGATCCACTTCCAGCTCTCTCCATCTCTCTAAGATGTCGTCTATCTCGTCATGCGCAACTAATGAAAATGTGAAGTTGTCCACCTTCATTTGCCATAGTCGCGTCTCAACTCAGCTCAACATGCACTGAACTGTAACAGGTCGTGTAACTCTCACTGCAGGGTATTTGCTGGTCGCGCATTGTCGCTTAGATCATTTCGACTTGCCGCTTTTTTTTCCTTTTGTGTTAAGGGTAAGGCGGGCCGTGCGTGTGTGTTGGTAATATGTTTGCTTAATAGGCCCAAAGCCTCTGTCATTATGTACACACACTCAACTATGCGCGCGTGTGTGTGTGCATAATGCAATTTTTGCAGCAGTAGCAACAAATACATAATTTAATATCGAACACACTCGCACACACACGTAGAGCAAATGTACAGTTGATACGTGCGAATGCAAATGCAAATGCTGATGCATAATGTTTGAGTTCGATTCAGTTTTAGCTGATAAAAAGCTAATGAAAAAATCGAATAGAATCTTGAATGGAACGACGTAATTAATTATATGTAAATACGTTCATCTATGTATATCGATATATTATGCTAATGCATACCCCTACTACCCATGCCTAAGTGAGGCTTATGGGCTTAGCACTCAGCCGAAAGCGTGGCTGAGCTCATTCTACACTAAATAAATGTATATCTCCATAACGATATAAATTAATCAATAAATGTCGATTTGAAGACTTGAGATGATCAATCAAGGCAGCTCTAACTCAATAAGAACTATCAACGATTACAGATCCTGCTTTCATGCTGTCACATATGCATAATAGATCACTCGCCCTATCAATCAGCTTCAACTTGCTGCTTAAACAGTTGGAAACATGGCTGAGTATTCTTCACGGAGATAGATATAAGAATCGAATAGCTCAACATGCCCTGCATAGAATCGATAGCACAGTAGTCTGCATAGAAAATTTAATACAGAGAATCGTTAAATGAACATGCTCAACATAGAATCGATAATTAATCGATATAGAATCGATTACTCAACATTTTCTTTACTAAATCGATAACTTTGCTTTCTCTAGGGAATGTCAATAGTTCAACATTTTCTATATAAAATCGATCGCACATAGAATCGGTAACTCAAAATTCTAAATAGAGAATCGATAACTCAACGTTATCTACTTGAAATCGATAGTTCAGTATTCTCTATAGATAGTCGAAAATTCACTATTCTCTTTAGAGGACCTCTGACTCAACATTTTCTATACGGAATAATTGACTTGGAGATCTATATCTATTCTCTATACTATATATATATATATATATATTCAATCTAATCTAATCCATTCTAAGCTAATAGCTAAGCACTCTCTATATTGAAACTATCGAAGTGAATTGAGTGCACCAGATGAACGTGTTTCGATCATAGAGTGCCTCAGCAGCCCTAGGCTAGGCAACATCGAACTCCGTTCAGGCATCTCGGGGCGAGTCAACCAGCTGCAAGTCATCTAGCCAACTCTAGTCAGTCCAGCCTAGCCTACTTATGGGCGCAGCCTATTGCTGCTCCCACTCAACGCTTAGCTCGAACACCTTGTTGCTTCAGGCAGGGTGCTCCCCACAGGGTGCTTCCGTTCAGCTTGCACTTTGGGCTGCATTTCCTACGCCAAGGAAGCTTCAAGAACTGCATCGGACAGACCGAGCATCAAGCAGACAGAGCATACTAGAAAGAGCTCGCACACTTCGACTCTCACACTCACACATACACGCACACAAATACACACACATGCAGACACACTCACAGATGCATTTAGCTGGCGTTAACAAACTGCGTGCAAAAAAAATTCGAACAAAAAAAAATATTAAAAAATGCCAAAAAAAGAGGCTCTGCTGCATATATGAATATATATCTATACATATGTGTGTGTGTATGTGTTTGTGTGCGTGTGTGTGTGTGCGTGTGTATGAGAACGTGTCTGCAACTAAATACAAACAACGGTTAATGCTGTGTGGGATGCCAAAGTATTACATTAACATTAACAACAACAAGCCATACATGCACAGCTATATACCAGTGTGTGTGTGTGTGTGTATGTGTGTGAAAAAAAGAAAAAAAAATAAAAAATTTGCTAAAAAATTCATGAAAAAAAGGCAAACACACACACACACAGAGATTCACACATGTGAAAAAAAGTGAAAAATATAAAAATTAAAAAGCATGTCCAAGCCTTTGTATATAGCACACACACACATGCATGCATGCATGCATGCATGCGGCCACCCTGTGCACTCTGACCACCCTGTGTCAACCGATTGCATTACACGCACGAAAATAAAATGCAAATGCAGCAGGCAGAGGCAGAGACAGAGGCAGCAGGCAGCCGGCAGAGGCTTCGCTTCGAGCCCGGATATGCTGGCCGCCATTGCATTTTCGTTAGCCACACACACACATATACGCACACACACACATACGCACACGCATGGCCTATCCATTTGGTTCATTTTTATTCCGTTGTTTTGCTCGTTTTCTCTACTGACATCATTTTTTTTTTGGTTGTTGTTGCCTTTTTGCTTTTGTTTTCACTTTTTTGTTTTGTTTATTTTTGCTGGGTGTTCAAATTACGTATACGCCCCATACGCGGCAGCTGGACATACACACATATTTATGTGTATATATGAGTGTGTGTGTGTGTGGATGGACATGCCATAGACCATATAGACGGATGGAACGCAGACAAAGTGCGTGTGACCAAACTGCGCTCTCGCTCGCAGAGAGAGAGGGAGAACGAGAGAGTGAGGCAGGGCAAAAGTGTGTGAGAGAGAGAGGGAGTGAGTGTGAGTGTGAGTGACAGAGAGGGAGAGAGTGAGTGTGAGTGCAATGGCAAAATGCGTGCAGGCAGGCGTTGCTGGCTAGTAGAAGGGCTCGCATGCAAAAAAAAAACACCCAAAGCCAACTCCAACCCCAGCCCCAGCCCCAGCCCCAGCCCCAACCCCTACACCCTCCCACCCTGCCTCTCTCTCTCTCTCTCTCTCGCTCTATAGGGCAGCTGCATTTTTGGACTCTGCTGCGGCATATTTATCTATTATATTTTGTTTTATTTCAATTCTTTTTACTTTTTTTGCACATACTTTGGATTATGTTAAAGCGCGCGTGTGTGTGTGTGTGTGTGTGTGTGTGTACTTTTTGTTGTTTGGGGTAGCTTATATAAACAACAAATTGTTGTGCCTACGCGCTGTTATTTACTTATATTTTTATTATTTTGTTGTTTTGTATTCTTTTTTTTTTATGCATTTATCAATTTAATTCACACACACACGCACACCTATGACTGTGTGTGTGTGTGTGTGTCTAGTGTACATAAGCATTATGTGTATCTGTTGACAGCTCCGAGCTGAACCATCCGCAGCACCACACCGAATCGAGCCACGCATCTGCCTCTCTGTCTCGCTTCCCTTTCCCTTCTGCCTTCCCTTTTCTCTTTTCCCTTTTCCCCATTTTTCGTTTTTAAATATTTTAATATATTGTAATACTTACTAGGCCTGGTCAGAAGAGCAGCAGCGGGAGTGGGGGCGTGGCTGCTGTGGCTGCATTCAAAGCAACTCAAGCCACGCCCAGGCGCTGTTTTTTTGGTTTTTCCTTTTTTTTTGCTTTTTGTATTCCGCGTGCATCGCTCACTGTTTACTTAGCTCTTAATGAAAAATGCGTCGCAAAAAATTAGCATAAACATTTTTAATTGATTCCGCTGCAGTGCATCCAGTGCGAGCCACGACCACCCCCACACACACCTGCAGCAACCCACCTGCACCTGCACTTGCACCGGGCACTGGCGCCGACACCGGCAACAACACCAGCACCAAGAGGCATCAATTGCCGTCTGTCAGGGCTATCAAAGGGTTTGGCCACATATTGATTGCATTCCTGTTGCACACCTCAATGAATAGATCACAATCTCCAGCTCCCTCTGCCACGCACCCTGACCCTCGCCCTGCCTTTCTCCCCGCCCATCCCTCTCTACCTCCATCTGTAGCTGCATCGGACCTTTGTCTTTCTTTGTTGCCCTCAAGTTGCTTCTATTAGTGGAGCTAATGGAAACCGATTAAGCAGAGGACTGAAAGTGGCCATAGGTCTCTCTTTCCACTCTCTGTTTCTTTCTCTTTCTGTCTCTTACTTTCTTGTCTTTCTCTCCACTCTCACTTTCTTTCTCTATCTCTCTCCCTCTCTCTCTTTCGCTTCTTCTGTCTCTGCCTTTCGCTCTCTCTTTGAATGATTTTTCTTTTTCTCTCTGCTTCTTTCTTCACTCTTTCTCAATGTGTCTGTCTCTCTTTGATCGTGTGCCTCTTTCACTCTCTCCTTTCTTTCGTTTTCTATATTTCTCAATCTCTCCACCTCAATCTGTTTTTCTATATTTCTCTATCTCTGTCTCTCTCTCTCTCCCTCTCTCTCTCTCTGTCTCTCTCCCTCTCTATCTCTCTCTGTTTTTGTCTTTGTCTCCCTTTTTCTCTTTCTCTGTCTCCCTCTTTCTCTCCCTCTCTCTTTTTCTGTATCTTCTCTCAATTTGATCTAGGCCTGTCCGTCCGACCGTCCATCCGTCCGTCCATCCGGCAATCAACTAACTTTGCTATCCTTGACAATTTTCTTATGCTTGCATGATCCGCTGTGTTAAAATGAACTAGTTTATGTATTCTATGAGATCAGAGAATGAGTATTGTTGATCAATCGTTCATGGACCAGAGGTTCCATTCAGCTGTTGCGCAGCTTTTGAATGGCTCGTTGCCAACGTCGTTAGACTACGAGTGACTGCCTAGCTGAATAGTTAATGAGCTCATCATTGTAGTCGCAGAACTAGATCAATGTGTAGTAGAATTATGGATCAGATCAAGTGTCAATCTCTAGCCGAAGCTCAGCCTTGACTGATCTCTGACTAAGTTAGGCTTCTTACCCAAGCCGACTGACTCCTCCTGGATCTGTCTTCTACTCGTGTTATTCGTCTAGTAATTAGGTTCATTCGGAGGAACTTGTCTGCCACTTGATGTGCTCGTTTTGTGTGCCCAAAAAGAGTTTCGAAAAAGAGAAATCGCTCACAAAAATCCACAAAAAAGAAACACAAAACAAATGCAAACTGCAAAATGTGAAAAAGTGCGGCACAGAAACTGCCAACAGTTAACTGATGTGTGTGTGTATGTGTGTGAGTGTGTGTGTATTGATCTTGGCTGCTGAGGCAGAGGCGCGGAGGAGGCAAAGAGTCGTGCATGATTTAAGGGCGACGCCAATTGGAAATCATCTTCGTTTTCGTCTTCCTCTTCGACATAGAAAGCTGCGCCCAAAACTAAAATCTTGGACACCAAATAAGCTAAGGGGGATGGGGAGGGGGGGGGGTAGATGGTTATGGTTGGGGCAGCTGGGCTCTGGCCGAGTGAGTGAGTGAGTGTGCAGGCGCAGTTGCATGTCCGGGAACTCGTTTGTGTGTGCCAAATATTGCAACTCACAAATCTTGTTCCTTAAACGAAAGCTATACAAACTACAACAAGTTTATGGGTGTGTGTGTGTGTGTTGTGTGTGTGTGTGTTGTGTGTGTGTGAGTTGTGTGTGCATTTCTTGATTTTATTTCACTTTGCTTTGCGTAATTTTGCTGTGAAGCGCATGCAACTCTCTCCCTCTCCCTCTCTCTCGCTCTGTGTGTGTGCGTGTGTGTGTGTGGGCATGTGTGTCTCACATGTGTGTTGTGTGGGGGCTCTGTCCATATTTTTTTAGCAAATGACTTCACTTATTTACTTTATGGTGGCTAAGCGCGCCCTCCTCCCAGCTCTAGCCCCTCGCTCCCTCTGTCTTCCTCTTCCCATCTCCCTCTCTCTCTCTCACTCTCACTCATCCAGTGCTCGCCTCTGATCTTCATCAATGTCGCCTGCTCGACTGCTCTCTGCTCGCGGTCGAACAGTTGGCGCTTCACTAAGACCAAGCGTTGATAATTTCCAAAAACAAACTCGAACGACGAACGCGCGCAGCCGAGGTTAACGGCTTCAATACAACTTTTTGAGGTTTCTCAACACACGCACACACTCACACACACACACATGCACACACAGCGATCGCAGCGCAGCGACCTAGCGAGGGCACACACAGAATTTAGGAAGTGCGAGTAGATAGGCCTTTTGCTTTGCTTTAATGGGCACAAAAAGAGAGAGAGAGAGAGAGATAGAGAGCGAAAACGGGAGGAGAGGAGAAGAGAGAGAGGAGAAGATGCGAGCTTTGTTTGCATGGCCATATGTGTGTGTGTGTGCGTGTGTCAGTGTGTTCGTGTGCTTGCATATTTCAAACTAACTGACGCCGCGATCGAGAGAGCGAGAGAGAGAGAGAGACAAAGAGAGAGCGCATTAAACTGAGTGAATTTGCCAAATATACCAAAAAAATGTTGTTGCTTTTGCCAAAAAAGTTGATTTGCTCAGTCACTCATGCGCTCTCGCTCTCTCGTTCTCTCGCTCTCGATCGCTGCGCTCACCAACACATTCACAACCCTCTGGATGCCCCCTGGACTGCAACGACGCCGGCAGCGTTGGCGACGTCTGCGTCAGCGTCGACTGCGACGTTACATAGATCGCTTGGCACATCTACCAAAGACCCTCTGCTCACAAAACCCTGCAGTTTGTGTGTGTGCGAGTGTGTGTGTGTGTGTGCGTGTATGTGTGTGTTATTTTTTGGTAGTTCAAAGACCGCAGCTCCAGCAGCGCTGCCAGCGCCCCAGCCACCTCGCTATGGCCATTCTACAGCGACCCCATGCGATGAGTATGGCTATATAACTTATATATATACTTAACTTACTGGGCTTACTTGGAGTTCAATGGATCATGCCATGAACCAGTTCAATTTAATGAACTAATTAACTTAGCTTAGTTCAAATTCAATCAAACAAAAACTTTGGTTCACTTCCGTTCCAGCTTGAGTTGTGATCGCAACTTAGTCTAAATCTAAGTCCTTTCTAGTATATATTATATAAGTAGTTATAGTAAGACTTTAGGTATATTATATATATGATTTATGATATAAACCCAATCAGTGGTAAGATCATAAGTAGGATCCATATTCTTTAGGCTAAGTTGCGATCGCAGGTTCGTCCAAGTCGCCTAGGTCCTAGGTCCTAGTCTGAGTCTAAGTCCAAGTGCAAGTCTAAATCTAACTCTGATTCAAAGTCTGAGTCATTCAAATCTATATATAATGCATATCAAATCTATAGTAAGATCTTAAGTAAGATCCAATTGGAAGCCGATTGAGCTAATTGAAACCTGGCTGACTGTACAAGCGGACAACTATGAGAGAGGCAGTAGATGAGTATGCTTGCATGCCTCGATTCTCTCTCTTTCTCCCTTCCTCTCTCTCTTCCCCTCTCTCTCTCTGTCTCCCCTTTCTCTGCTAGAGCTGATGCAACGAGCGGGACGAGGAGCAAGGAGGGTTCTTGAGTAACGCTCTTTAGATTTACACAGCATAACATTATTATTTTCGCATACGCTTTATACTCTTTTCGCATTTGTCCCCATGCCAAGCATGCCACTCACACACACACGCGCTAATGCACACACACTCACACACACACTTATACACACATAATTTGTTTTTTTTTTAGCTTGTTCTTGCCTTTCGTAGATGTCGGCTTCAAAATTAAATTTTTGGGGTTCTCTTCGCTGCTTCAACTTTGGGATCAATGCACCCGTTAGCCTCTCTCTCACTCTCACTTACTCTGCTGCTCTCTCTCACTCTCTCTCTGTCTTGCGATCGCGCTGGCTCACTCTATGAGTGCAGCGTTTCGCTTGCACAATTTGAAAAATGATTGCTTCGAAACGAGCTTCAACAGTTGCTTAACGTTCCTTCTATAAGTTCATGAACTGAACAGAGAAAGAGAGGAAAGGAGAGCGAGAGAGAGAGAGAGAGGGAGTGAGTGAGTGAGTGAGAGAAAGGGAGAGTATATTGGCTTTCTAGAAACCCGAATTCAGATGATATAGAATGGTATCTATATGCCAAACATATGAAGTGAGAAGTTCATTTTGGTGAATTCAAAGCCCGAAAATATTTCCTTAAGCTTGTCTCCAGTCAGACCCATAGTATATAATATATATAATACTTTTATCTCAACTGTTGTGAGCGAGTATTAGGCAGTCGGTTTCGACTGTGCGTTGAGTGCAATATTTCTACTTGATTTTTGTTTGTTTCCCGCAAAGTTCAGCAATCGCAGTCAAGGGGTTTCTTCCAATTCAATGTCTTTTAATTATATATACACATATACACATGTATGTGTGTGTGTGTGGATATGTATACAAAGTGGCTGAAGTGACTAAGATAAGACACACACACACACGTACGCACACTCGCTTTTTGTGTTGCAAAAGTCAAACAAAGCTCAAGGTGAGCCTCTTTTAGTAACTATGCAACTTTTTGCAGGCACTCGCCAGGCAGGCAGTCGTAAACCTTCAAATATGAGATACGCATATCCATATACACACACAAGTACATATATACACATATATAAGTGCGCATGTATGTGTAGAGAGGTTAACTATTCATGCCTTAAATGTTAATTAGCCTCACCCACACACACAGGCCGAGTCAGGGAGTCAATTAGAAAGTCATCAAATCTTGCATGTCGACAATCTAAATAACATACGCTCAAGGAGTTAAGCGATTTGTCGCACGCTAATAAACACATGTACACACACGCACACTCAATCACACACACACACACACGCACACCGTTTAACATTCTATGATGGGCCATAATCAGGCAGAAACAAACCTTAATAAAAACTACCCAAAACACAAGTTCAAAGTTCAAAAACGCTCAAATGCCACAAAATCAACACGTTCACACACTCACACACACAGACACACACACATATGCAGGGGTTGTGGTTAGGCTGGGTGGGGTGGGGGTTGAAGACAAACCGCTTAAGTGCGCCTATAAAATTACTGTGAAAATTTCACACTAAAAACTTTTAGCCTAAAACCCACAAAAAGTAGGCGGAGAGCTCTACTCGATGATGATGTTGTTACTGACGATGTGTGTGTGCGTGTGTGTGTGTGTGTGTGTGTGTGTGTGTGTGTGTGTGCGTGTGTGCGCGCAAATGAGTTGAAATTTTAGGGCACAAATTCATCATAAAATCACTTAAAATGATATTAACAACCCTTGCCCCATGGCCTTTGCCGTACTCCAGCCCGAATAGTCGTCCTGTTGCAGCTCCTTCCCACCGCTGTCGTCCTTAGCCCGAAATAGGCCTAGCCCACATGTGCTCAAGTAATTGCGTGTCAAAACTTTTCAACCTTTGGCCTTTCGGGCAACAACATAACAACAACGGAAGCGGGAGTCAGCGTGCCACAGAGTTCCACCCCTCGCAGAGTCTAGTATCCGAACCCCTTTTTTGTCCTTTTCTGTGGCGTGCTGCCTGCCTAATCCTTTGATGGGCCTAATCGTAAACAGGACACAACTAGGCAACAGGCAACAGGCGGTAGCTGAGGCACATATCATGCTAATTTGCGGACAGCCGACTTCGTTTGACTTGGCTTCCGACTCATGTCCTGCCGTTTCGGCCTTGCCGTGTAACGGGCAACCGGACACCCCATAAAACTAAACTAAACACACGCACACACAAAGGACGACGGGACAACGGGACGGAAGGACGCACGGACGACCATATCAATAAACACAGTTGAATGCCTTATGCCTTATACACGAACCATGTGCCAGGGTGGCATAAGAGAGAAAGCCAAGGCTCGTGAGACAGAGAAAGAGAGGGAGAGATAGAGTGAGAGAGGAAGGGTAGTTATGTAGTTAGGGCAAAGTCTTGTGGCGCCCACCAGTAGGAAATGGCAACAAAAGTCTCATAAAAGTGTTAAAAATCATTTTTGGGCTTAACTTCCGCCTGGGACACGGGACAAGCCCACACACAGAGAGCCAGAGCGAGAGCGAGAGGCCAGGCGACTGGCTACTAGACTGAGATTGCAGAGTTTGGCTTGAAACAATTGAAATGCAAAGGGTTATGCCAGTGTGCATGGATGCCCTCTGGTAATTAATTTACATAATACCTGTGAGACATAGATGTAGACGTCGCTTAGTTGCTTAACCAGCAGTGAAATCGCTTGACGCAACACGCATGCCATGCCATGCCATGCTCTGCCAGTCAGCTCCTTAGCTCTCTCTAGAGTCCCAACGTCCTGAATGCTAAACCCCAAATCTCCATCTTGTGTGGGTCACTCAATTGACGACGTGCTGGGGCGTTGCGTGTGCCAAAATCCAAGAATTTCACTCTTGAATTTGCTAATAAATTCATAGCGCAAGCTGAAATTTTCTGCTCATGCCAGACATTCGGGCGGGGAGGGCGGTAAACGGAGGGCCAAGGACGAACGCCTGACGACTGAGGCTAGACCCCATGGCAAAAGCAATAAAAACGAGTCGCAGCCAAGATTTCCCTGTCTCTGTGTGTGGGTTTTTGATGATTATGTGTGTAATTTGTAATTATGACTTCCTTGCCCTACGCAGCACGAGTCGACCATCTGGTCGGGCCACAGTATGGCCGCGATATTGGTCGTTCACGTTGTTAGCAGACAGACTATGCTGGGATTGGATGTACTCAAATGATAAAGCTATATCATCCATAGTTTCCGTGGCAGAAAGTCTTGAAGTAAATTCCCTTGTGTTTCCGCGAATGAGTATAAGACGATGGATAAGGTCACTTTCTCAGTTGCTATTTTAATGGACCCAGATTCGCTTTGTGGTCATTCTATTCTCATTTGAATGGTCACATATTTCCCCTCAAATATTTCGAAAGATAACACACTCAGTGCCCACTTGACCATAAGCTGTTTCCGAAGGGTCTCAACTTCTTCACACTTGTTGTGGGTGAGCGTTTTGGTTTTGGTTTTGGTTATTGCGTGTGCGTCTTAAATATGTGTCGGCTGTGGGGCCGAGAGTCGAAAGGAAGGCCCATCTTCAAAAAAAAAAAGAAAAAACGAAAAAAAATACAAATCAAGGACATCCCCGTCGCATGCCTTCTCCCTCTCTGGTTCTCTCGCCCGTAGTGGTAATCCCTGATTTTCTACAGCATTCTCGTATGTATAAGACCCAAGTTGAAAACAACAACTCACTCTACGTCTCTCTCCCTTCCTTTCTCCTTCTCTGCTCGTGTGTGTGTGTCGCATAATTTGTGGGTCATACATATTTGGCATGTTTGACATGTTTCTTTGGTGTTTTACATGATAAACACTTAAGGGTGCTAACAAACCCAAAAAGCCAAACCGAGAACCCAAAACAAAACACGCAACAGGCTAAACCCTAAAGACCAGTCGACCAGTTCTTAAGCTCGATTTTGGGAAACGTTTTGGGAAATGCTTTAATAAACCAAATGCTAATGGGGGCAAAGAAGAAAAGGACTAAGCACTATATTATACAAATTAAAGGCATGCTAATGTGCTAGAACTTACTACAGCTTATGGGTCTAGCATGTGGAGCCTGTTGCGGTCAACTATGAGCTAACTGCACAAGCTTCAAGTGTGAGATGTTAGCTAGACAAGCACATAGACATGACTACAAGTATACAAGCTGCTCCAGCTGCAATGGATAAATCAACCCGAATCTCTTCTCATCTCGGAGTACAGCCTTGAAGGAAGTAGAGGAAAACTCATTCTCCCTCTACAATTTCTATCTTATTTAATCGTTGTATAGCCCAAGTATATCAACTGCAGTTGAGCTCCAAGTAAATTCAACTGAATTCCACTCCACAATATTCGGGCTGCTTGAGTATATGATCATTTACTTTAGTTGGGTTCTTTCTGTACAGTTGGTGGATCGCTCAAATCGTTAATGGCAGCCTATTAGAGTCGCAACAGCAGATGCCTTCATGGGCAGCTCGAATGCAAGCTCTTTCATTCTGCTGCATGCGCTTAAGCTCCTAATTAGGCGTGTCGCCTTTGGGCCATCTCCGAGTCCGAGTTCGAGTCCGAGTGAAATTGTGCTAAAAACTTCAATCAAATGCTCAGACAGGCACACTCAAATAACCAGTTGGCCAAGCTGCAGTCGGGACTAGCGCCAAGGGCGAGGGAGCCGGCGAAGAAACCTTCCACAAGCCGCCGCTCCACGAGATCCCTTTTATTTTGGAAACTAGTTTTCTTAGTTCCGCGTCGCTCTGCGTTTGACATTGCCAAAATAAAAAGTCGAAACATTTTTGGTGCGCCAGGTCACGTTAAGCGAGCAGCGAGCATCGCGCATCGAGCATCGAGCATCAAGTCTACATCAACAATGAGCTGAGCGGCGGCAGGGCTAAGAGCAAGACGAAGGAGGACATACTTTAAAAACATTGTGCGTTAGCTGAAGCTCGAGTTCGAGTTCGAGTTTGAGCTCACAATGCAGTTTTTTCAATTTAAAATCTCGAAGACCCGCTCCCACTCCCGCTCTCTCTCCCTCTCTCTGTTTGAGGAAAAGGAAAAAACAAGTAGTCCGAGGATAAGGACTGATGCTCCCTCTCCCTCTCTCCCCTCTCTCACTCTTTCTCCGCGCTGATCAAGCTGCCTTCTTTCTATATAGGTCGTTGCAATTTAATACTTGGATTTCATGTTTGCTTCGGTGTGCCCCCTCCCCGGTCTCCCCCGGCCCCCTCGCACTGTTTTCTCTACTGCCCCTGGACGCTGTTGCATTCAATTTCGCTGTATTTTTTTTTTGTGCCCGGTTTCGGTTTCGTTATCGTGGCCAGTTTCTGCATCGGTTGGCCTGCATGCAGGCGCAGCTTTTCAAATCTTCATTATTATTTTTCAAGCTCTTGCATAGTTGATGCAACAACTGTGAGCTAAGAATTGAGAGCAAACTGGTTTCGTAGCACACTAATTTGCAGATAGAGAGAGAGACAAAGAGAGAGGCAAAGAGTGAGAGAGAGGTTAACGGTCTGCTGAATCTCCTGGCAGAAGCCCGTTGAGCTGCCACGATTAAGTCATCAAATTGCAATTGCGATATAATGTGCTGCCCGATCGGCGCGCAGACAAGCGAGCCTTATCTGGAAACCTTTCCGAATCGCCTCTAAGCTCAAGCTCAGGCACAAGCAGCTGTCTAGCTGTCCAGCCACGGGGCTATCGCGCTGCCACACAGCCACGCAGCCACACAAGCTGTTGCAGCCAGGTCTTATCTCTATTTGGGCGCCCCATAGACAAGGCAACACACTCGACCCGATGTGCTTGTGTTTGGTTGTCAGGATTAGTGGCGTGTGCAACAGGCGACGAGTGGCTCGGCGTGGGGTGGCTCGGGGTGGCTGGGTTGGGGCTTGACCGCATGCTAGCTGAGTGCTGTCATGGCAGCGCTTAGCTCTGGCTCCAAGGTCAAGCATGTATATGTATACGAGTTCCATTTCCAACAGCTGAGAGGGTCACACGCACACGGACACGAAGAGACTTGGCCAACGTGCAACCTGTTGAAGAAAGTTTTAAGAGCAAACAGCAGCCGAGTGACACGTAGCAAGGCGAAAGCCAAAAGAGAAAGCTAAGCATGTGGAAATCCTTTGGCAACGACTGGACAGCTGCCCACACACACACACTCGCACACACACTCGCACACCCACACGCACACCCTCTCACATGTGGCATAGAAACATAGTCAAAGTTGTTTAATCAAAAGTCTTAGCCGCTGGGCAACGCAGCTTACAGGTGGTTCCTCCTCGTTCGCCGTGTGTGCGTGTGTGTGTGTGTGTGTGTGGGCATTTGGGCTTAGCCAGTCGTGCCCAATTAGGAGACAAGCTAGTTGTGCGAAATGTTGGCTCAAGGTCGTCCATTTGGATGCATACATATATATGTCGATATATACATATATACGTATGTATGTATATATAGGTATGTGTGCCAGCTACCTGTCTGCCCACCTGTGCCGCAGCAGCCACGCTGTAACTGTAGCTCAGCCTCGCCGTTTCGTTTCGCATCCTCGCAAATGCTCGCATAGAAATTTATCGGCTGCCACAATTTCCACATGCCGTTTTTCTTCTTTTTTTCCGCTCTTTTCTTTTGCTTTTCTGAGCAAAAGAAAAATTGGCGACGCCGACGCCACGTCGCTGTCGCTGTCGCTGTCGCCGTTGACGTCGACGTCGACGCTGGGACGCTAGAGCAAAAGAAGTCGGCAAAAAAGGCGAAGGCGACTCAGCGAAAGCGAAAGTTTTGTCTGCCCACATGAGGATATGCCGCCCGCCCATCCGCCCTCACACACACACACACACACATAGAGAGAGAGCGGAGCAGCACTGCCAACGTCAGCATCAGCATCAGCGTCGACGTCGACGCTGACGTCGAAGTCGCACGTTCCTTTCATTGCGTCGCGTTTTCTTTTCTTTTCCATTTTTGTATTGCCCTTTCGGTTCGTTTCTTTTCCTTTTTTTCGGGAGCTGCACCCCTCGCTTGCCCCCCTCTCGACCCCCGCGACCCCCTTCGCCCCCTCACTAACTGTTGTTATAGTCGTTTTTATGCGCCGGATTTTCCCATTTTCCTACTACGACTACACACACACAGACACGGGCACAGGCACTGGCACAGCTTCCTCAAGAAGAGAAATTGCGAATCGTACGCCCACTCGAGACACTTTCTCTTCGCGTGCGTTTTGGCGTCGCTCTCTCTTAAGAACTTTCTGTTCGCGTCTTAAGAGCGACAAGACATTGCGACTGCGAAAGGCGTCGACGTCGGCAGCACAAACTGATTTATGCCCACTTAGAAACAGCAGCCTCCACCCCCTTCACCCTCCACCCTTCACCCTCGAACCTCGTTTAGTTTGGATTTCTTTGCTGTTGTTGCTGGCTTGGCCAACTACTCGAAAGAAGCGAAACGTTAAGGAACTCGCGTCTGGCTCGTGGTCAAAGCAAGCTCCATTAAGCTTTAAGCTGCGACTGAGCTTTGCCAGCCGAAGATTCGAGAGCTTTCAGCGAGCCACTTGATCGCCGACAGAATTACTCAAGTCACAAACCAGTCGAAATTACGATATGAATAATATATGTATTCGAAAGAGAATCTTATCTCAATATAGATTGAGTATCCGTGTATTAGTCTCCTCTTCTCTGTCTTCAGCACCCACTTAACTCCCCCTCAAGTCAAGCTAGCAAATATTGGGAACATATAAAAGTTAAACAACTGGCTAAACACTCCAACTGGACAGCGAGAGAACGTCGGTAGTCTGGGCAGAGTCAGTCGGAAAAAAAGCAGGTGAATCGAAGCGTGTCGCCAAAAGAAAAGAGGAAAACGTGTGTGCGCCGCGAAGGCCATGCGACTGTGGCAGAGGGAGGCCAGGGGGGCAGGGGGAGTGGCACTCTACGCAAAAAGAAGGAGCATGCCGAAATTTTGCAGTCAACACACACAAAAAAGTTGCAACACACAAAAGGAAAGAAACCCGAACGTCCTTCACACTGTGCTGGCTGCGGGAGGGGGACGGAGTGAACGAGGGGATTCGTATGAAACGGCGCGTGCCGGCCAGGAGCTTGTGGCGCCACCTGTTGACAATGCATGGCGAATGTGGGCAGAGACCCGTGGAGGCTGATGCACCACAAAAGAAAGAAGCTCCAGCAACAGCAGCAGCAGCAGCCTGTCAACAACAAGACCAAGCCAAAGCCAAAGCATGCCTCTCCACAGCGGGATGGATAAGCTCAACCCACAGTTTGACTCGCATCCATAACTCACACACAGAAGCACACGCAACACACGCAGTGCAGACTCCAATGCCAGGCGCGCAGAACGACTCCAACAATGAAAGCAAGCAAGAGTGCTCGACCAGGGGAGGGTTCGACTACCAAATACCCTGACTACAAACTCAATGCTTTTGGTTCTCATTCGGGAGGTGAGATTGCCAGAGCTCAAGGCTCTACTAATTAGGAAAAGTATCTAAGGTCTGATAGGAGCGTCTGTTGTCTGGACTATTAGATATTGCTAGACTTTTTGTGTCTACGCCTGTTGCACACACTCGCGAGTCGGTATACCTCTCTCGATTAATCGCCAGAGGGTATACAAAGCGAAAAGAGGAAAAATAAAGCAGAAAATGCGACGAAAATCGGACGTTCAGCGGCGCTGGGTGTATGCCCCCATAGCCCGAGCCACTGCCACTGCCACAGCCACAGCCACGCCATAGCCGCAGCCGGGATGCTGCAAGTGCGGGTCGAACACGGTACAAAAGAAAAGCCATGGCAATTGCGAGTAGGTGTGCTGCAAGTGCGTCAGTCAACAAATGAAACAAATGAAACAAAACAAGTTCGAGCGAGGTAAACAAATCGAAATCTTTTGACTCTGCCATTGTGAATCGGGCACAAACGGTTAAATAAACACTTGAATATAAAAGAGCCCCGTATATGCATATAAATATGTTTGCATATGGAGCTGCTTAAATCAATGTTTATATATGCACTTACCGATAGGGGAAATTGCATAAGCCTTAGCTAATCAGCAGCAGTTGGACCGACCTGCGATATGGAAAGAGCCCTAGAAAAAAAGAGATACTGATTAGTATAAGTAATAGAGCAGAAAGTAAGAGCAGAAAGTGGGAGTGCAGCACTTGAATGAATAAGGAGGTAGAATAAGAATTGAAAGAGAGAGGTAGTATAAAGTATAAGGTCTTTACAATAAAGCTTATTTAATGAGAAGCGCATAGAAGGGCAAATGAAGAGGGCGTAATAGAGAGAAATAAAGATAGAGACTGTCATCAATATTGTTAAAAAATTAAACCAGCAAATAGTTGCACACGTTGCGATGAATAGAAAGCAAATAGATATGAGAATTGCATAGAAAGGACAACCAACTTACATATATAAATGGCTCACCTTTAAGATGAACTCAAAAAAAGATAGAGTATGAGAGAGAAAGAAAGGAAAAGAGAGCAATTGTGTTTAAAATACATATTTAGAATGGATATTGAAATAGTATATATAGATGTAGAATTATATTATATGGCTCACATATGATATTCTCATGAATATATCTATATATCTATATTCATGAGAATATCATAGATGAGCGATTCGAGTAGTCCAAACATAACATTCCCTTTTAATTCCGCTCAGCCATAGTTTTATAAGAATCACATGGCAAATCATGAAACTCAAGTCTAAATGATTTAATTTTCAATATAACCAAATCCAAGTCTGCATTTGACCAGAGATTGGCCAATATAGTTATACAAGCACACTCCCAATACATCCTTACAAAAAGACTTATCGCTACAGTCGCATCTGTTAGTTAAGTCTCCTAAGAGTCTGTACGACTTTTGTTCTCTGCACAAGCTGTTAAAGTAAATGAAACCGCGATTCTCTGATTAAAAGAAAATCCACTCCGTGTGGCAGTTGAGTATGGCGGAAGAGGAAACTAGTTGCACATTAGAGAGAGAGGGACAAATAATGATACAGCGAAGAGCGAAAGTAAGATAAGATAATGATTATATGAAAAGCGAAGCTCGATTAGTATATCCTCTCTGCAATTTATCTGGCTGCGAGCAGTGGAAGGAACATGTGCCCGGAGTACCATCTGCTCAAATATGCATTGACATTCACAGTCGTTCACAGTCGTTCACAGTCGTTCAGAGTCGTTCACGCTGGCTCTACTCACATTTGTGTCTTTGTTATGCTCGTCCATGTAATTGGAGAAGGCTATATTGGTTTGGCTCTACTTCTACTTCTACTTCTACTTCTTCTTCTACTTCTACTTCTTTTTCTTTTTCTACTTCTACTTCTACTTCTACTTCTACTTCTACTTCTACTTCTACTTCTACTTCTACTTCTACTTCTACTTCTACTTCTACTTCTACTTCTACTTCTACTTCTACTTCTACTTCTACTTCTACTTCTACTTCTACTTCTACTTCTACTTCTACTTCTACTTCTACTTCTACTTCTACTTCTACTTCTACTTCTACTTCTACTTCTACTTCTACTTCTACTTCTACTTCTACTTCTACTTCTACTTCTACTTCTACTTCTACTTCTACTTCTACTTCTACTTCTACTTCTACTTCTACTTCTACTTCTACTTCTACTTCTACTTCTACTTCTACTTCTACTTCTACTTCTACTTCTACTTCTACTTCTACTTCTACTTCTACTTCTACTTCTACTTCTACTTCTACTTCTACTTCTACTTCTACTTCTACTTCTACTTCTACTTCTACTTTTACTTCTACTTCTACTTCTACTTCTACTTCTACTTCTACTTCTACTTCTACTTCTACTTCTACTTCTACTTCTACTTCTACTTCTACTTCTACTTCTACTTCTACTTCTACTTCTACTTCTACTTCTACTTCTACTTCTACTTCTACTTCTACTTCTACTTCTATTTCTACTTCTACTTCTACTTCTACTTCTACTTCTACTTCTACTTCTACTTCTACTTCTACTTCTACTTCTACTTCTACTTCTACTTCTACTTCTACTTCTCCGACTCCTACTCCGATGTCAGCGAGTCAACTGTTTAGTCAGTTAGGCCCGACTCGAGATGCTCACTTCTGCTTGGGGTTGGGGGTTTGCGATACTCAAACGCGATTTACAGTTATGTGTGCCACAAATCGGCATCAAATGTGTGTGTGGATCTGTTTGTCTGTCTGTTGGATCTGCATGCAGCATCTGCACAAATCTCCAGTTGCCCATGAATTATTCAACAGTTGGCATTACGCATACGCCCCATGACCCCTCCTCCTCCTCCCCTGATGTGTGTAATACAATACACTCTCAAACGCGCGCTCGCATGTGTGTGTGTGTGTGAAACTATGGCATACAATTTGCAACTTTCATATAGCTGGCAAATGTTACACGAAATTGACTACGCAACACACTCACGCCCCCACATCGCCCCTCCCCTTGGGGGGATGCCTCCGCTATGCCACTGGTTTTTGGCCCAGTTGCCGCGTTTGCCAAATCCTTTTTATGCCCACATTATGTAGTTCGCACGCATTTGCTAGCTTACGGGTGTGTGTGTGTGCGCAGGGGGGGGGGGGAAGGGGCGGCCTTAGGGGGCTGCGTGGCACACATTTGGGCTCATTCAATTCCATTTCGGCTGCGCATCATTCCGTGCCGTCATATAACCCAAGTTCAATTACCTGTTACAGCCGTTAGATGAATTTCTACGGCACGCACATGCTTCGACTAGTTGAGCAACATGTGCGAGTGTGTGTGTGAGTGTGTGAGTGTTTTTTTGAATATTTGAAATGTTTTTGTTCGCGCGCCGTTCGGAGCTGCAAGAAGCAGAGGCAGAGGCAGAGCGCAAGAATAACGACACACTTTGGCACGCATTTGTGATAAACATAAATGAGCTTAGAAATGAACCCCGGAGGATAAGCAGGCCACACATGTGAGCTAGCGGCGGGCGGGAGCCAGTGAATGCGTGTGTGCGGCAATAGTACAGTGTGTATCAAGTATCAGGGCCGACACGAGCATTATACAAATGATATGACATTAGATAAGCCTAAGTGCAAATTGGCTTACAAAACCGGGATTTGTTGGCGCGCGAGGCTCGACTCGACTCGACTCGCCCTTTGTTGCGGCTCCTGTTGTTTGTTGCTTCTTGTTCTTTCGTCTTTCTCCCTTCTGTTGCTGAGGCTTTGGGGCCTACGACGCGAGCAGCAACTGGTGACAGCTTCGACAAGCCGTCAGCGGAGCCCTGCATCTGCTTTGCATGTTATCAAACAGTGCGCTGCATCTGATTAGAAGCGATTCGCACCACTCACGCAGCCAAAGAGGTTTTTGCTCAACACTCTGTCTACTTTTGGGCGCAACAGTATCGTCCACTTTTTGAGATACTGTTTTTCTCTCTCTTTTTCTCTATCTAACTCACTCTATCTCTCTGTCTTTCTCTATCTCTCTCTCGCTTCCTCATTCTCTCTCTCCCCCTATCACTTTATCTCTCTCACTCTATATCTCTCTAAATTTCTCGTTCTCTCTATCTCTATCTCTCTCTCTTTCTCTATCTCTCTTCATCCCTTTTGCTTCCTCATTCATTCTCTACCCCTATCTCTCTATCTGTCTCTCACTCTACAATATACAATATTACATATATTATGTATTATCAATAAGTCTTTTTATGGTATGGTCTCTATTTGTCTTATACGATATGTAGCTATTATAAGACTTATTGATAATTATATATATTAAGTTCGACTCTATAAATTTTGAGAAATTCATCTACTCCAAATACAATAGAAGAATCTCGCATTGTCGTATATATAATAAAGGAATATTCGTATATTCTAGCACATCTTATATACATCATTTCATCATCATTTCGTATTCTATATGCAATATAAGAACGTTAATTTGCTCTATGCATAGTGAACAACTTTTCATATACTACATATGGAATACGATTGCTCGCAGACCGTGAATATTGAATGCGTATATATGTGTTCTGGAAAATGTGAAAATGACTTTTCATGTACTCAAATATACAATTATTTATATATCTAAAATTATTTTTATACCAGTCATAGTATAAGACTTTGTGTAAGACTGTTTAGACACTCAATATAAGACTACATAATTCGTATGCCATACAACACAAATGTATTCTAATATTTGTCATTTTATGAGCTTTATGTACAATATAGCCATATTTATTATACAAACTATATAGTATAAGACCCCTTCTCATAGTCATATATAGGAATATTTATATGTGCTCTGATCCAAAGACTTATACTATAAATTATTCGTCTATTTCGAATTGCTAAGATTCAGTTTCGCCTTTGCATTTGATTTTAAAAAGATTTCAGGAACATCTCCTGAATTTTCTTTTAAGTATGTGATGTGTGAGTGTGTGTGTGCGTGTGTGATGTGGTTGATGCGTGTGTGCGTGTGTGTGTGTGTTTGTGAGCGTGTGCAAAAGGCTAAGCCATTCGATGAGCCGAGTAAGCAAGAATCCAGCGAATCCGCAACATTGAGACGGCATTACTTTTACTTTCGATATAATCTACGTGTTGTTGCCTTCAATAAGCCCACAGCAACAGCAGCAGCAACAGCAACAGCAGCAACAGCAACAACAATCACATTAGCTAACTGTTGTAATGGCTGTTTATTGGGGCACATTGGTTTTTACAGCGCATTAGAAGAAACGAATTGAGCATTGAACGCGCTCTGTAAACAAGGACAACGAAGGAGCAGGAGAAGGAGAAGATGCCGCAGAAGAAGAAGAAGGGGGAGTAGAAGAATGGCATCGATATTGTGGCACACATTTCGCCGTTGAGAGATGGCCGCAATTTGCATGCCACTGACAGCTTGCCACCTTGCCACCGTGCCACCTTGCCACATGCCACCTTGCCACACGCCGCCTTGCCATCTGTTTTCGGTGTGCCTTTTGCTACCTTTTGGCAGCACACATTTCTTGTTGGTCATTTTGCGCTGTTGTTGTTGCTGCTGCCGGCCAGACCACGTGCATACGTCATCTTTTTGCATGTGGCATGCGGCATGAGGCATGAGGCATGAGGCATGAGGCATGCGCCACACCCCCTGCAAAAGGTAGCAAAAGAATCGGCAACTCGAACTCGCATTCGACTCAGGCCACCCCGCCCGGCGCCAAAAGGAAAAATGTATGCAAAACAATAACAATAAAAGGATGCAAACCGAACGCCAACAGGAGCAAAAGTAAAGGCAGCAGCAGAGGCGTCGGCAGAGGTGGCGGTGGAGGTGGCGGTGGAGGTGGCGGTGGAGGTGGCGATGTCGGTGGCAGCGACGGCAGGCGCAGACATGAGTTGGCCAAAAAAAATTTACCAAAAAATTCGTCCTTGCTTCGTTGCAGTTTCTTTCTGTAGCTGCTGCTGCTGCTGCTGTTGCTGCTGCTTTCTAAAACGAAAGCAAAAGAGATGCAGCAGTCAACAATGGCACACACACACACACACACACGCACACACACACACACACCGACAAGGTTAAGACTGGAGACTGGGCAGGCGAGCTGCCAGCTGAGTTTGAGGTCAACGTCATGAATGAAATGCTCTGTGTGTGTATGTCTGTGTCTCTCTCTCCCTCTTTCCCTCCCTCTCCCTCTCCCTCTCTGTGTGTGTGTGTGCTGCTGTTGTTGTTGTTGTCTTTGACGCTGCTTCCATCTTTGTTGCTTGCGTTTGTTCCTTTACATTTGCAGGCCAAATTTGTGTGCCACATTCGTGTTGTGGCAAGCGCCTGCTGCTCCAGTTGCAACACGTTGCTTCTTTTGTGGCACACATACACACACGCCTGTGTGTGTGTGCAGGATGTGTGTATCTGTGGCTTATTGTTAGAAATCTGCAGTTGACTCTTATTGACTTTGCAGCTGCTGCGTTTTTTCCTGTTTTGGGCCATTTGCATTTTTTGCCGCCTTTGCCTGGGCTCCACGTTGCCCCAGAGCTGCCAGCTGGGTGCACGGTGGGGCTGGGGTTGGGGTGGCTGGTGCTACCTCAATACGAATTAGCCACCCGTTTAGCCGCTCTTGTTGCCTTTGCCTTTGAGTTCTGGTTGAGCTGCAGCTCAAGTGGACAATGCAGTCGGGCACATTGTGGCCAATTTTGTGGCCGAGTGAGTTTTTGTGTGGCATGCAGCGTGCCGCATGCACAAGCCATACGCCCCGTTGGCCAAGCAAATATGAAATCTGAGTGCCGTCGTCCCGAGTCGCTCGACACGACACATACCCTGTAATCCGCGAACGCAGCGAAGGAGCAACTCATTGAGACTAGCTCACAGGGAAGATCTGAAGAGGTCTAACACTCATAGACTCCGAGGCATTTAGACGGACGGAAGGACGAACAGACGGATGGAAGGACCAATGGACGGAGAGTCTACTAGATGTGGGCTAGATCGTCTTGTCTTGCTAACTCATCAGATATACAAGCTATATAAATTTAATAGCAGCTTCTTCCTTCGCTACTCTATAGCCCCTATCTACCTTTGCTTTTCTTGATCTTTTTTGTTGTTTTTTAGGCTACAGGGTATGCGAAATATTTAACATAGAAAAAAGCGGGCAGCGCAACAAATTTCAGTTTCCACTTGCAGTTCACAGATTTTGAATTCTGTTGCCGTTTTCCTGTTTTCCTTTGATTTCTCTTCTTTTTTTCCCTTTTTTTTTCTTTCACGTTTTGCAAAACGTTTTGGCGAACGAGTCAACGAGTCAAGAGTCCTCGAAGCGTGTCGAGCTACGACTACCTACTTTCGGGGCTTACCTTTTGGGCAGGTAAAAAGCGGTTTTGCATTGCAATTGCAATTGCAAACATTTCGCTACCTTTTTATTGGCATTCTCCGGCGCCAAGTGGGAAACGGGTATATAGGCCTGAGCGAATATTCAGCAAATACATAGGATCGACTATAGGGTGTTCTTATACTCTTTAGATTGCGTTTAGTTAGTGAGAGGGGAGTACATGAGTTTTATGAACACTAAACTAGGGATAATCTATGCTTCATCTGACAAAAAACATAGCTCTAGTCAAAATATACTGTCATTAATTAGCTGCATCTACCAAAAGTCTGCAGCCTCTCGAGAATAGCAAATGAGACTAGGCTTAAAGCGTAAAACAGGAAGACGAGTATAAAGCAGGGCCTATATGAGCCTTGCAATAGATGGAAGTAGTCTTAATATTCGGTTTGTGAGACTAGGACTTTAGGCAAATAAAATAGTTCGACTGTTGAATTTCTGGCCGTCCGTCCGACTATCTGTTTCCGTCCGTCTGACCTATAGAAATTCAAAGCATTTACCGGTTGGGTACATATGTAATATCTAATTACTAATATCTAATGCAATAGTCACGCCTATTAAGGGCTAGTCAAATCATTTCCATAGTTTCGCAAAGTTTCTTCATAATCGATGTGGTTCATCCCGAAGGGAACGAGCGAGCATTAAGCCGTCGCTTGTGCTCGACTGCAGAGGTTCGCATTATTTACATGCATATATATATGATACTTATCTATCTGTATCTGTATGTGCTTATAGTCTACATATATATATTTAATTGCATTAAGGTTGTCCTTATTATTTATTGACTTAATTGATTTTAAATATGGATAAAGCTGCGGCGCATTTTGCAATATTTGTCTTTGGCTGCAAAACGCAAAGGCTTTCAATTAGCTCGCCAGCCTCAGTCAGACAGACAGACACACACATACACACACACACACACCTGTGCACACCTGTGTGCAGTTGCATGTTCCAATTGGTTTTTCGTTTTTAATTTGATGTTTGCATTATCGCATTTTAACTTGAACTCTCCTCACCTGCACTCGCCCCCTCCCCACCCCTTCCCTCTCCAACCCTTTTTTATATGTGTTTGCTGCCACGCACGGCAAATATGTATTTTCTGTTTCCTAGTTTGCCAAGCCACTAGAACGGAGGCGCTTCAGGGGGGGCGTGGTGCGCTGGGGGTGGGCTGTTCCCAGGTAAATGAACGCTGAGCCTCTTCGGCTCTTTGGCTGCAACTTTAGCTTGATTAAATATTCATTCATAAACAAATTGTTGGCCTGTGGTCGATCCTATTATATATGCTCTCAGCCGCGCCATACCCCCACCCACCCCCAACTGTGGCGCTTGCCGCCCCGCCCCTGAAAAGTATGCTCTACTAAAATGCACATTCGTCGACTTTTAGCATAAAAAATGCGAACAAACTATTTTGCAACAAGCTGCAGCAGCGAGGGGGTTGGGGGTTGGGGGTTGTTGGTGGAGCTTGGAGCTGGTAGCTTGTAGCTTGTAGCTAGGCAGCACTACAAGTCTTGTGCATTAAGAGCGGACGACGGGACGATGGGTCGGCGGGCCTTGCTGCTCTTCAAATATTTGTTAGCTGATGCAATGCGTATTTTTTACGCTAATTGTTTCTTGCCACGCCCAGGCACGGCCCGCCCTTCGGCATGCCAGCCTTTTGTATTTTATTGTAGCATTAAAACGACGCATTTTTACAGCTCCAAAAAAAGAAGCAGAAAAAGTGCAATATTTAACGCTGAGCCGAAGGTCCAAAAAGCCAACTTTGGCTTCAACTATGCATTCGCCTGTCAGGTGAGGCGACGGCGACGAAGCGGGCGGGACGGAGGGGCGCTTGATGGTCCATTAAATACAAAGATTTTTCAAAAAAAAATTACCAGGGCGTTAGGTGGTAGGGGCGGTAGGGGGAGGCGTGGCAACTAGAAATGGCTAAAAGGCTGCCGCAGGCGAAACAACAAAGTTGTAAAAATTGTTTCGTTTTTAAGCCAAGCTAGGGGTAAGCATAGGGATAAGGGGTGGGGGTAGGGGTAGGGGCTAAGGGTTGATAGGAGGTAAACTAAAGTAAGTTTTACAGCGCTCGCATAAACTGCAGCAGCAGCAGCAGCAACAGCAGCAGCAGCCCATGACCAAGCTTTACTTTGCTGCCATTAGCAATAAAAAGGGCAAGGGTTGGGGCTGTTCTGGGGGGAGGTTGTCGAAGATTGAGTTATGTGTGCGTTGCGACTTTGTTTTTGGGCAATGCCGCGTTGTTTCGGCAATATAACGGTAATAACTGAATCGTTACAATCGCGCTGCTCATTTTTAGTTGCCCGTTAGACAGCAGGGCTAGGGGTAGCTGGCGGGCTGCCGGGCTGGGGTGGCTGTTAGGGCTTGCAGGTCATGAATTTGCCATTTTACAGCCTCGTATTCTGTTTTTTTTCCTCTCTTTTCTCCTTTTGCCTCTGCTCCGTACGCCCACACAAAAACTTCAACTCTGTAGTCTAAGCTCTTAGCCGTGAGCTGATTTTTGGGGCGGGTGGGGGTATGGGGACAGGGTGGTTCTCTTCGAGCTACCCTAGAAATAATAACGCTTAAACTTTTTAGTGTTGTCATTAAATTCCTCGTGTAAGTTGCCAAGGGGGTTGCCCGAATGCCCTCGCCTGCTCTCTCCCTCTCCCTATCCCTGTATGTCTCTCTCGCTCGCTCTCGCTGGGTTTGTTTGTTTTTATTTAACATTTTTAATGTCGCTTTGGCCGCAGCACACTAACCATGCCCAGGCCCCCTCCCGCCTACGCCCGGCCCGAACCACCCACGCACATCTGCAGGTCTATAAATTTCGATATTTACTTTTTATATTGCAAAAATTTTTCTGCTGACGGAATTACGGAAATTAAAAACGAAATGACGCTGAACCAACACCGACAGCTCCAGCTTCAGCTCCAGCCACAGCTCCAGCTCCAGCTCATGCTCATGCGCGCCTGCCGCTGACATTTGAAGACGCGACCCCACCCCACGCTCCTCCTATCAGCCACCCCCTCTTCCTGCCAGCTCTTCTAGAGAGTTGCCTCAGCCGCCTGCCACTTTAGTCATAAAAGAAACATTACCCGTGCACTTTTTAATATCCCGCACGGTTTAACTTTCTTTTGGCTGAGCCTTAGCCGTTGCCGCTGCCTCTGCCATCGCCTCTGCCCTTGCCCTTGCCCCCTCCCTAGACCACATCCAATCCCTCATCTCCCTTTTATCGTCACATCAATGTCGTCTTTAGCAGCTTCCGCGTTTGTCTGCAAACTTCTACTTTTATATTTTATCGTAGTGCTTAGAAAGATTGAGAAGCCAAACTCTACTACGTATACTATATCGCTCTCTCTTTGTCTCTCTCTCTCTCTCTCTCTGTCTCTCTCTCTCTCTCTATCTCTGTCTGCTAAGTAAAAAGCATTTAAAATAGTTGAAACCGCTTACAAATTGCATTGCATGTTGATGCAGTCGCAACTCTCAGCAGCTATATAACGCTGATGGATCCACATGGATCTACATTTGCTTAACATGCATAAAGCTCAAAGACTCTTGATACTACTTGAAACTATGAAGAAAACTATGAGAAAGCAAATGAAATCATTTTAGCTGTGATAAACTTAGTAGAGCTTGAAGTTGAGGCTTTTCGATACCTTGAAAACTTTTCAAGTGAAAACTGCTGAGAATTATATGTCATTTTACTATATTATCAAATCATGAAACAACAAAAATAGAAATTCAGAGGAAGGGGATGAAAGATAAAAGTTCAGTAAGACAATTTAATTTTATTGAATTTGAAACAATCTTCTTCTAGGCAGACCTACATGTAAGTCTCTGGCTCTTCTATGTTCCTATATGACAAACTCGTGAATAGCATTAGCTCGGCTCGACTGTTGATCTTGATCAGCAATATTTATCATTTTCGGTTCTGTCACGCCTCCTTCTGCCTGATAAATACATTTTCGCAAGACCACTAGACCATGAGTATGAATATTATAAAAATCAAGGGCCGGCAAATTAAATTTGATAAAATTTTATATTTGCATTAAAAATTGAATTACAATCAATTAAGCTATAAGCCAGTAGACCCTTGATTCTAGACTCTAGACCCAAGACCCTAGACCCTAGACCCTAAACCGCAGACTCTAGACCCTAGACCCTAGACCGCAGACTCAAGACCCTAGACCCTCGAACCTAGACTTTAGTCTGTATATATTTATGTGTCGCATTTCATCTACTTAAAGGCGTTTGCTTAGCCAAATGTTGAGGTCTGAAGAACCCTAGACCTTAGACCCTAGACCCCAGACTCTAGACCCTCTAGACCCTAGACTTTCGAACCAAGTCCTTAGTCCCTATATATTTATGTGTCGCATTTCATCTACCGCAGACTCTAGACCCTCTAGACCCTAGACCCTCGAACCAAGACCTCAGCCTGTATATATTTATGTTTCGCATTTCATTTACTTAAGAGCCTTTGCTTAGCCAAATGTTGAGGTCTGAAGTGCCTGACGATCTATCAATATGCGTGCAGCATAATAAAATCAAAGAAAGTACAGTTGAGCTCAAGCAGTGGCAATGGGCAATAAAGTACAGTTGAGCAGTAAGCAGTAAGCACTTGGGGCAGGAGTTGGAGTCGAAATAACTGTAACTGTAACTGTAACTGTGGCAGTCATTGAGGCCATCTAATTTCTAAATTTATGGTTTTTTCGCATAGTTGTAAACTGTAAAATGTGAATAATGGCTGGGCCATAACGAGGCGAGGGTTGCTCCACGAATTGCTTTATAGCGGGCCTGGTAGCTGGGGGTTGCTTGGCTGAATGTTGCAGTTTTACTGTCCTCTTGTTGCTGCCGTTGCTGCTGCTGCGGCTGCTGCTGCT
This sequence comes from Drosophila pegasa, assembly GCA_035046225.1. Classification (NCBI taxonomy): domain Eukaryota; kingdom Metazoa; phylum Arthropoda; class Insecta; order Diptera; family Drosophilidae; genus Drosophila; species Drosophila pegasa. The sequence goes on along the minus strand of JAWNOD010000429.1, from coordinate 1,863,895 downwards.
GCGCGTGTATTTTGATTTGATTTTTACGCTCCGCCATAAATTGTTTAGATGAGTTTTTTAATCGAAATTGTTCGGAATGACTTAGGTGCGCATAAAATGTCTCTCTCGAGAAAGCGGCGCAGACATTTCCAAATACATTTTTTGTTTTATTTTGTTGTTGCTTTTTTCCCGTTTTCCCGTTTGGTTATGCGATTTACTTACGGGCTACGGGCCGGTTCGGTTCGGCTCGTCGCTCGAGCTGCCTTCGTCGTCTTCGCCTTTTTTATATGGCTTATAAAAAGTATATTTTTAATAGGGCGTAAAAGCACTTGGTAGTTTCGACCACGGCCACGACCACGACCAATGCCAAAGGGGCCGCAAAATGCTAAACCCAGAACACAAAACGCCCAAACGCAGACCCAATGCCCAATCTCGAATGTGGAATGTGAGATTCGAATATCGAAATACGAATATCCAAAGCCTGTTACAATTGATCACTTTCGAAATCCTTATATCGAATGCCGAATGATTTGATCATGTGCAATGCGAAGTGTCAAAATCTAATGTCGAATGTCGAGATTCGAACTTAGAATATCGAAACTCTAGTGATTATTGAATCATGACTAATTTCGAATGTCGAGTTCGCAATATCGAAGGTCGAATTTCGAATATCGAATATTGCAGTTAAGATAAACTAAGTCAAGCTAATTCTCAATCTTAAATTCCTAACTTTAAATATTTAATGTTGAAGTTCGAATAGGAATGTCGAATGTTGAATTTCAAATGCTCAAGCCAAATGGCCAATCTCGAACGTCGAATGCCTTATGTCGAATGTAAAATTCCGAATAGTAAAAGTATCGAATGGTGGATTTTGAATTCGAATAATCAAATATCAAATTTCGCATTTCAAATTTCGAATAATCAAGTTTTTTTAGAATTTTTATCGATATCCCATGGTCTGATGCTCAATATCCAAATGCCCAATATCGAATATAGAATTCGAGATTCCTTCGCGCTTATGCCCCAAGCCCCATGTCCAATGCCCAATATCGAATGTCGAACATTGAATGGGCCAAGCTCGATGGGCCACTATGGCAGGCTCTAGGCCAGGTGAGCGCTGTCGAGCTGCTGTTCTGTTGTGGGGAGTGGGGAGTGGGGGCTGCGAGGGCGGCTGCTGGGCAGCGCATAGCCGTGTGCAGAGGAGAGTCGAGCGCGCGCTGGGCGAGCGCTCTTCATTTTTACAGGCGACAGGCAGCACGGCTCATAAACGTTGCCAAACTTTGAACTTGATGGTTTTGCTCGATTCCTTTTACGGCGCTGGCGTGTGCGCCATGTTCTCATGTGGTCGAAACGAAGGAGGCAGCAGCAGGAGGAGCAGGAGGCACAGGGGCACCACCACCTCCACCACCTCCACCACCATTGGCAGCCACATAAAAAGATACATTTGCAGCCACCCAAACGACGCATAAAACGCGTTACTTTCATCCATGAGCGACGTTGATGGGCTCATAAATGCCGCGAATGTGCATGAAATGCGTATTTTTCTACTTTTTGATGATTTTGAAATTTTGTATGCGTTGAGTGCCGTTAACTGTGTGTGTGTGTGAGTGTCTTGGTGTGTGTGTGTGTGTGGGTATCTGGGCACCCGTTAACTGTAACCTAACCTCAAACTTGCCTTTGCCTCTGCCTTTGCCTGCTGGCCACCCAGTTGTCCCGAATTGTTTTTAACCCACTGAAGACAGGCCTCAGCCAGCAGCAGCAGCAGCAGCAGCAGCAGTTGCTGTTGCCATAAAAGTAATATGAAATGTCTCATTTTTAGAGCTTCGAAATAAAAAAGTTATCGACGCATTTCGTCAGCCTTAGTTTTGCCTTTCGTCATGCCCACACAAGCTCCCCACCCCCTCCCCACCCTTATTCGCCTCTTTTTTCTTTCGAAAAATCTCTCGAGTCTTCGGCAGTCAAGGCTTTCGGCTAACTTAGCTTCGAAAGTATCGATAGCCCGACAATGCAGCTGAGCTGAGCCAGCGATAGCCAACTCTAGAAGTTGTAAGTGATTGGGTTGAAGTACTCAAAGTTTATTAATGTGAATGTGGTCCAAGCTTGCTTGTACCGCTTGGCTCGTAGCGGAAGAGGATCTAGAAAAAGTATAGCTAAACTCAGCCTGTAATCATTAGACAAGACTTTTTGCTATCTCAATCTGTATTGACTAATCAAAGTTTTTATACTGAGAGTCTCTTTAATCACAGTAGTCGCAGCATCGGAAGATGAAGCTGAGAAAGTATCGATACCTTAAGCATTAGAAATCTATTGAATCTGAGTCGGACTGAAAGCTCTGTAAGTTCGAACTTATCAAAGGATTCCTCTTATTCGAATAGGCGACTATTCGAAGATTCCCTGACAACGATGCTATGATAGCTATGATAGCCTTTTTTCTAATTTGAAATATCTTAAATCGTAGCTTTCAGCATGCCATTGCTTGTAAATAAAGAACATACATATATATGTATATAAATTATTTGGAAAATATCGATACCTTTGCTGAGCTAATATATATATAAATGAATTTGTTTTGGAGTCTCTTTAAGTTGAGAAAGTATCGATAAATTGACCTTTGCTGACGGCTAGATTTCTATGAATATATTTTGGGATCTTTTCAATCGTCGCAAATGTAGTTTACAGCTTGTCCAATCGGGAAAGTATCGATATCTAAATCATCAACTGAGCTGATTAACTAATAAGCCTAACATCTTCGTAGAATCTGCTCTGGAATTTATTTAATTGCAGTTGTCGGGACTTTCAGTTTTCTTATCTTCAAGATGTGTAGTAGAAGATGTGAAAAAGTATCGATACGTTAATCATTAGCAGTTAATACACTCCTCAGAATCTATTGTGGTATCTATTGAAGCTGAATTTCATCAAGCATAGTCTAAATGAAGCCAAATGGGTTGATGAAATATTCGTTTTTGATACTTTGAAAGTATCGATACATAGCCAAGGCAAGTCCCTTGATTTCATTTCACTTGGAATCTATTGTATTTGAGTTGTAAAATCATTTGATCAAGGAATTCCCATAGTCGCAACAGTCCAAGAATCCAGGCATCATTTCAGTCAAAAGTATCGATGCTATGCTGAGATAGGGATAGGAGCCGCTTAACCAGCTTAATTTCGGCTTGAATTCGTGTTTGGGTTTGGCGTATTTGGTTTGGGCTTAATCGAATATTTCTGTTGCCCATAAATGGAAATCACTTTGGGTGCTGGGCATGGGCGAATGGGGCCGGTGGGGCCGTTGGGCGTTGGGGGTTTCCAGCTGCAGCCTCCGACACAAAAATAATGCATTTTAAATTAGTGCATTCACACACGCACACACACACACGCACACACACACGCGCTCCTTCTTTTTTTTTAGTTTTATTAGTTTGATTTTTATTTTAAATTTTTTTCTTTTTTTTTTTGCTCCGCATTTTAGGGCGGAGTTTTTCAATTTTATTTTGCGCCATGCGTCCGAACGAGAGCAACTGAAACTCACATTGCGCTGCTCCCTCACACACACACACGCACACACACACGCACAACAATGGCAACAAGAAAAGTAACAAAATTTAAATATATTTTGCCCGCTGTTCAGGCATTTTTTTTGCTCTTTTTAGTTTTATTTTTTGCATTTTTTTTACATTTTTTTTTGGCCGCAAAATTGCCAAACTGCAGCCGATGCGTGTGTATGTGTGTGTGTGTGTATGTAAAGTGCAGCTGCAGCTGCAGCAGCAACTGCAACTGCAACGCTCTTCATTCGAGTCTGCTGCATTTCTCCTCCTTTTTTCCCAATGCAAAATTAATTTTTTCGCCTTTTTTTATTTTTTTTTTATATTTTTTTTTGTTTTGTTCCCTTTTTTTTACCGCTCTCAACTTAATTTTATTTATTTATGAACGTTTTTATTTTATTTTCATTTTGGTCTATTTGGCGCACTGCCCCTCTGTGCGTGCGTGTGCGTGTGTGTGTGTGTGTGTGTGTGTGTGTGTGTGTGTGTGGGTGTGTGCTGGGTGCACTCGCATATGCTCGACTCTGCATGCACATGGATCGCTCGCTGCACTTGTTGTCTCACCCTACGCCGCAGCTGCAGCTCTCTCGCTCTCTCCCTATCTCTCTCGCTCCGCTCTGTGCACGAAGCTGGCAGCCGAAGCGGCGAAATGCATCATCGACAAATGCATTGGCCACTGTCAGACGGGAGCGAAACGCGGTTCGAATCAGCAATTGGCCACATTCCACGCTGCCTACTTTTCAGGGAACTAGTTCAGCGAACTGTGTGGATGGAGATATAAGGAATGATAGAAGAGAGAAAATAGATGGAAGAGGGAAAATGGAAGACGGAAGATCATGAGAAGTTGGTTCAATTCTACTAAGCATCCATCCATTGGCAAATTATGTGCTCCAGCTTTGACTTCTAATCTATTCTCCGTTTTTATTAATTTATACATAAATATTTAAATATTTATTTATCTATAATTATTTAATTATTTTCTGTTAATTATTTACATTTTAGTTATTTTTCTATTTATTTTTAACAAATTTTTTATGCATATTTTTATTTTTTTATTTTCTTTCTATTTATTTATATTTAATTATTTATTATATTTATTTATTATTATTTTTATTTCGAAATTCATTATTCATAGCCTGCTCACTCGATTTGTGTTGCCTACTTTCGTGCGCTTCAAAAATTGACCAAAGACAATAAATCTGTTGCCTACTTTTGAGCGCGTGATCTCATTGGCATCGCAACATTTTTCATTGCCTACTTTTGAGAGCAAGCGCTGAATCTTGATATTTCATTTGTATTTTTTAAAGCTGTATATAAAAACAGAGTATTTTGGTATATTGAGGCTGGCGACTCGTCTCGTTTCATCTTGTCACGCCTTAAGAAGAGCCTACATTACGCATACGACCCGTTTAACTGTACCTCAAACAGTTCTGTCCACTTGCATTACGCATACGCCCCGTGCAGTTGGGGCCCAACGCTGTGCGCACCTGGCAAATGCATTTGCTGGCAAAACAACTAAAAAGCTCAGCTGCAGCTGCAGCAGCAGCCCGAACAACAACAACAACTGCCGCTGCCATGTGCACTTTTTGCTCGCTGTTGCTGTCTCGCTCTGCTCTGCAGGCCAGCGAATTTAGGAGGCGCCTTTTTATTATATTCAATTTTTGCACTTTTTATTTTTATTTTATTTTTTGCCTTTTTTTGGACAATTTTTATATATTTTGTTCTAGGCGGAGTTTTTTTCCCACTTCTGCTCTTCTCCTCCTTTTTTTTCAGGGCCATGTGTAACTGCCCACTGCAATTGCAGTTGCCGTCGCTGTCGACGTCGACGTCGCTGTCGCTGTTGCTGTCGTCGTAGCTGTCGCTGGCAGCGCAGTCGTCGCCCGCAAGTGGACAGCGGCAATCAAGCTCTGCTGTTATTTCACTCGCACCCAGGCCAATGCCACAGCGTGGCAAATGCTTTTTTGCGTTTTTGTTTTGGCTTTTTATTTTTTATTTTTTGCCTCTTTTTTTTGTTTTTTTTTCGGCTGCTTTTTGTTTGATTTTTGCAATTTTTTTGTTTTTTTTTTTTTGTTTTTTTTTTATTTTGTTTTGCTTTTCCTGTTGCACGCAATTTTTGCCGCTGCATTTTTATTGGCTGCAGTTGCGAGAGTGTGTGTGTGTGTGTGGCGGCTTTGATGCATGTGCAGCACACACACACACACACACAGCTGGGCTGTGCGTATGCTGCTTATATATGTATTTTAGCTATGGAACATTTGCTTTTTTTCAGCTTTTTTTTCAGCTTTCTTTTTTGGTTGTTTTGGATTTTATTTAAAATGCTTTTTTTCGTTTCGCTGCGTTGGGGCTCTGCCGCTGTGCTTAATGCAAATAAAATGTTTGCGTAGGCTTGCATTATGCTGATGCATCAGCTTGCAGCTGGCGGGCGAGTGAGTGGGCAGCTGGGCAGGTGGGCGGGCTGCCTGCATCCTTTCGGCTATACTTTTTGCACGCATGAAAAAAAATTGCACACACACACACAGAGACAGGCGCCCCCATCCTTTGCCACGCCCATTGCGCGCGAGTGTCCTTTTATTGTGTGTGCGAATGTGGGTCGCAGCTGCCTCAATCGCCACTCCCCCAGCCGCGGCCCCACCCCGTCCCTCCCCCCTCCTCCCCCCGCACTTCAGACGCTTTTGTTGTCAAGCGCTTGGCATAATCGCCAGCTTCACACGCGGCCAGTCTGCACCCCCCACACCCACACCCCCATCCCCCTTCTCTTCTGCTCCTCTTTTTTTGGGCATATTTTTGCAGTTGCCTATTGATTTGGCTGTCTGTCTGACCCTTTCCAGCCGCGCGCCTATTGTATATGTAGATCTATAGACCACATAAATTGTGTTTTATTACAAAAATTACAGAAGGAGTGGGGGGAAAGTAGGTGGTGTTGTGGGTAGGAGGAGGGGAGGCGTGGCAGTCGCTCTTAAGTTTAAGCATTTATCTAGCCGCAGCGAGTTTGAGGCGGACGCCTAACTGATTATTTGCCATGCAACGACGAATCAATCGATGCCAACTCGGCCCCATTTGCACCCCCTCCCCCTTCACCTTGCCCCAACCCACGCCCCACTCAGTCAATCAATTCAGATAATGTTGGCGTTTCGTTTTACGCTTGATTTTCTACTCGATTCGCTTCCTTTTTTTGCTCGTTTCGCATTTGAAGCACTCGACGAACGCTTTTGTGTGCAAATTATTGCAATGCTTTGACTGCCAAGTGCCAGCAGCAACAACAACAACAACCAGCAACCAACAACAACAAGCGACAACAACAACAACAACAGCATGAACATGAGCTGAACTGCGCCTTTTTCATTTTCCGTTCTCAAATGCCGCAACTATGCAAAAAACAACAGCAACAAAAAAAGGCAACACAAATGCAATAATAAAGCAAAGCGAGCCCATAGAAGGCGTTGGGCGTGGCAGGGGCAAGGCAAGGGGGCAAGGCAAGGGGGAGGGAGGAGGATCATGGCCGGAGTGCACTGCTGGGGTGCCCAGCAATTATGACTTCTAAGCCAAGCCGAAACACCTGAACAGAACTTTTATCGACAATGCGAGAAAAAACAAAAAGCTTTTGTTGTGCTCGCTCGCGTTTCGCAAAAGCGAGTATATTAGTTTGTGTGAACGAGGAAGTCGTTAGAGAATTGATAAGCTGACTGACTATATATATAGGAAGATGAGCGATATCATTAGATCTCTTGCGAGTGTGACAAAGCGAAGGGAGGAAAGAATCAGCTTTTAGCACCAATTTTTAGTTATGAAATCTACTCTATCTATAGACCTATATGGCGGGACTGACTGATCAATATGACTGCAGTGCAATGTTTGTACAAGCATAGAAAATACTTGAAACAAGAGAAAAGTGGAATGAAAGTTGAGCTAAAGGAGGTGGGACTGAAAGAGAAAGAACGATATGTGAAAAGAAAGATATTTAGAAAAGGATAAATAGAGAAAGAGAGAGAGAGAAAGAGAGAGAGAGAGAGAGAAAGATATGTAAATCAAATCAATCTATGGACGATCTATGAATGAAGGACGTATATATAAAGAAGGATATGTAGGGAAAGATATACGAAGAAAAATAGATAGAGAAAGATAATATATCTTATATATATATTGATATTTATTTTTATATATAAATCAATCTATAGAATAACAAATTACATTTATGTAGAAGAGGATCTTTATCTATCCTATGATATGATATGATATGATTTATAAAGAAATTGAAATGCATAAAATGAAAAAAATCGACCTATGGAAGGTCCATGAATGAAGGGCACATATCTATAAGATAAGATAATATGGAGAAAGAGTATGAATGAATGAGAGTGAGAATGAGAAGGAGTATGAGAAGATAAATAAGAGTTTCCAAAAAAAGTGGAAAAAAATATATAGAGAAAGATATATATCCAAAAGATGAATACAGATCGAATGGTTAGTTTTCATATCGATCTGTCTATCTATGATGCCTATCTGTGTCCCTTCGTCCATCTCTCCTTCTGTCGATTCTCTCATTCACCCGTCCGTCCGTCCACTCGTCTGTCCCGATTCACATCCCAAGTTCAGTCATCGATAACATATTTCGAGCTCATAAAATCTATATTTGAGATGTCGCTTGTGCTGACATCTCCATATATGGTAAAAAGTCCCTGGCAACTAGAACTGCTAATGCTAACCAAGCTCTAAGATAAATGTCTAAGCTTTACTTCATAGTTTGATTGCTGGAGCGATGCTAGCAAGGGCATTCGCTAGTCGGGCATGGCCAAGCTAAGGCGCACTTTTAGCTCAAGTGTGGCTGGAAAACAAAGGCAATTGTTTTAATCAATAGAAAAAATGGAACAGTTGGAGCGTTGGAGGCTGCAGAGAAAGTATTTGCAGTCTATGCGATTTTGTGGCTGTTGTCCTTGGCCCAAGCTAAGGCAAAAGCCAATCAGTGAATCGAACGAGGAGCGTACATAGTGAATGTATAGATATTATTATATATATATATATATGTATTGCAATAACATTTATGGCGATAAACACGAATCGCAATGAGTGGGACAGCAAGAACGAGGCGAACGACGACGACAACGGGAATATTATAAGATGTATTAAAAATCTCTGCACGCATTTTGAGCGCGCATTAAAATCAAAGTCAAATGACATCAATATAAATACTCGTAAATTTGCAATTTCAAGTCAAAGCCTCTCAGCCTCAGCCTCAGCCTCAAGATCCCGATGAGCAATACACGAGGCTGTTAACAGACGCGCAGTTGGGGGTGCGAATGTGCGTGTGTGTGCGTGTGTGTGTGGGTAAGGGTGCTCTCTCTCTCTCTCTCCTTTGTATACCCTGCATTATTGCATTATTGAAATTGGCTAAGTAAAGGGGAGTATAAGTCTAGTGTCATGTGAATGGAGAAGACTTTATGTATACTTCATCAGTATGACAAGATCCGTCGCTATATATCTCTCTTTTCTGTGTGATTTAATCCATCCCGAATGAATCCATTACCAAATATATCTATCAGCCCTATCGATACTTAGCGATACTTTCAATTGATTTTCGTAGAAGCAACTAAAAGCCAAACACATCCAAATGCATTATGCAGCCTCTACAACTTATGTACAATGTAGATTTATCTAGGTAGGTATGAAACCTGCACCTCGTCCAATCAAATTTGAATGCCTTTCCATACAGAGACTATAAGAACTTTAATCCCTTTACACTCACGGACTAGAGACCCCCACTTTGGTATATGCACACTTACACTTTCATTCCACTTAAGATATCACATACAGAGTCGACTCTTTACCCTAGTCAGGGTAACCGCTAGTCGTGCTCGGCCCGTTTCTTTTGGGTGAGCAGGAGGGTGCTGCTGTCATAAAACAAGCAGAAGCCATCCCCCGGCTCGCAGCGCAAAAAAAAGAAAAACCTCGTTGCGCATATGTTTAGAGAAATTAGTTTTTCATAACGCACAAGTTGTTATTGCCATACACCCACGCGCACACCCCCACACACACACGTTTAGCTTGGAGCTGTGCCTTTTAACGGCATTTTTTATTGCAAATTCTATTCAAATATCCATACATTTTTATGGGCAACGACAAGCGAGGCTCAAGTAGCGACATCTACGACTTTTTAAAGCGCATATGAGCGAAATTCCTTCGCACCCAACCAACCAACCTCCCCACCCCACCCCAGGCACCCAAGACAAACCTTATGCGGCTGCTCTCTTCTTTCTTTCATTTTTTTTTTTTTTTTTTTTTTGAACAAACACAATTTTTAATATTCGTGCAATTTTTATGAGTGTTTAGAGGAATTTTATTGCCAAAGATTTTTGGGCCTGTGCCTAGGCCTCGCCTGCTGCTGCTTCTTCTTCTTCCTATTCCCGTTAGTTGCCGCAGACCCGCTAAGTGGGTAAGTGGCTGGGAGTTGGGAGTTGGGCGCTGGTCGGGGTTTAGGGGTCTACCCCCCGCGTGTTCCACTTGGCGTATGCGCGATAAGCGCGTCCCCAAATGCGACCAAAAATGTCCTCTAGTTCATATCAAATAAAAAACGAGCATGAATTATATAACGAATAAGCTGACTCGGAGCTTACTCCGACTCGGATATGCACGAATACCAGATGCGCTATCGGGTAACATAAGGGAGAATGAGAGAGAGGAGGTGTTCAATAGAAGGTATCTAGAAGAAGCATCCTAAATAGGCAGTTAATGCCCAGTGACTCTCCCTTTTATGATCAACAGAGAATGCCTTTAAAATACATCAATATTTTAAGGATAATCGATAAATGCATCGATGATCAAATAAAAATACAGAAACTAAACAGCTTAATACATACAAGAATAACTATTTCAATCCTCATATCTCTAGGTGTTGTAGTTCTCGAGATTAATGCATTCATACAATGAGGCGGAGTCATAATCGAGCAAGTCAGGTGATTAGACAGACGGACAGAGATATTGATGTAACTAGATGAACTAGTTCAAGCAAGTGAGCTAGAAAAAAGACTGGAATTTGAATTGAACTAACTCAACTTTAATTTTATGAACTAGAATGAAAAAGAAAGCTAGAATGGAAACATAGTTCTCACTGCGATCAAACACCTTGTTGAACTAGTTTAAAAAATTGAACAAGAATTCTCTGCAATGGTTAAGTATGCGCTTTGAGCTAGAACCAGAAAGAACACTAGGTTTAATTCATAGTTCCAGACTGTAACTAGAATTTAGCTAATCAAACAACTAGATCATCATATAACTATAGTTTGCAATCCAAGACATCAGCTAATTAAATTAACTCGAACTATCAAGAAATCCCAGCAATCAAACACCTTACTGAACTAGTTCATAAAATTATTCATCAAATTGAACTAGAACTAGAACCGTAAGTCTGCTAGTTATTCAAATTGAAGTATAACTAGCAAGAATACTAGAATTCAACGTTATTTCTCACTCTCATCCAGCAACTTGTTCCACTATTTCATCGAAATGAACTAGAATGCTGAGCAATAGTTGAGTATGACGTACTTTGAGCTGCATATAAAAACATGTATTATGTTCATTGTTAAGGCTGATGGATTTTATCAGCTATCTGTGCCTTACGACACACACATGTATATGCTATATATTTATGTGTATGAATGGATATTCTGGTTAGTCTAAAGTATAGCTCCCCGTAGGCCGTCTGTGCCAAAGGACGGCCTGCATGGACTTTATCCATTTATGGATAATCGTAAAAGGATGCATGGACAGCTGAAGCCAAACAAAAATGGAAGCTGGGTCGCTCGGCCGGACAGACGGCCAGACGGACGGACGGTCCGTTGGAGCAATATATTTATTATTATTATTTTCATGCAATTTCATTTGGGGAAGCAGCACAAAAATAATCAAGACCAAAGTCGCTGCTGATGCAATTGACGATAGAGATAAGGCAAAGGGGTTGGGGTAGGGGTAGGGGTTACAGTGGGCACTGCAAATAAAAGACGTTCTCTATTGTGAGAGCCGTGTGTAATGACTTTTTTATGACCCCATAGGCAAACAAATATTTTATGACATGTTATTAAAATTCAGGTGAATGTGTGTGTGTGTGTCTGTCTGTACAGCTGTATGTGTGTGGGCGTGTGTGGGCGTGTGCACATCCTTTCTTATTAGAAAGAAATTGATCCATGTGACAGCTGCCTCCCAGCGAATGGCGAGCTCATCGATGAATGTTGCTGCCGCTGCTGATGTTGCCGCGTCCATAACGCGTTGCATTTTTATGTTTTTTGCCAAAAATTATGTTCTATAACAATTTTTATTATTATGAATAACGGTTATAAAATGGTCGGGCAAAACAAAAGCCCCAACCCCACCGGCCCCCGCCCAGCAGCCACTCGCATCGCAAGGACGACGCCAGCAACAGTCGCAAGTCAAATAACCCAAAGAAAGTCTCCCTCTCTCTTTCTCTCTCCTTCTCCCCATCACTCTCTCCATCTCGCTCGCTTGTACATTTGTCCCATATGCGTTACAAGACGTGAAGCCGCGTGGGCATGGGCGTGGCTCTCAAGTGTAGGCCACATAAAAAAGAATACAAATAAATGTGTTTTAGACGGGAGTGCACGACTAGCAAATACCTTGCTCAGCTGCTGTTTCACACCGTGTAGACTTGTTGCATACACTGAAGCACAGTAAGGCACATACACACTTATACTGGCACATACACACTTATACTAACACACACACACACACACGTCCACTTTAGCTAAATGTCTACAGCCTTAAGTTCCATCCATGTATGTAATAGAACAATATTTAGACTGATTTAAAATATATTAATTGTAAGATTCTTCCTTCTTCTTTCCTTTCTAGCTCCCATTCATTCGGACGAACAGACACATGGTGTGACACCTTAATAGCATCATCAATTGATGCTGCTCAAATATACTTAGAGCCCGCCTGCCACTGTCAGCCGATATGCCCTGCTCGCCCATTTGTTGGGTATACGAAAAAAAGCGAAACACACGAAATGCAAATTGTAAATTACAAATTTTGCAATAAAAATTTTTAATAGAATGAAACATTTTGCCTTTACGAGTTTTGTCTTTTCGGGGTAAAAATTTATCAGCTTTTATGATAAGGCTGGGTTGGCGGAGCATGGTGGGGCGGGGCGTGGCATGGCCTACGACTCGTTTGCCATTTTGTATGCCGTCATCATTTTGCCGTATTCGTTGTTGTTGTGGGCTGTTTGCTTTGTCGTAACAGTTTTGCATTTAACATTAACGTAATTCTTTTTTGCATTATCATAAATACATTTTACGCATATTACAGAAAACAGAAGCAGCCGATGGCATAGAGATCCTGATTCACAAGCTTTACGACCCACATACAGCCATGTAACCCTCCTCCCCCTCACTCTCTCTGTGTCTGTGTGTGCGTGTGTGTGTGCGTGTTTCCATTCATTCTAGCTCAAGTGCTTCAGGTTTTTAGTACTAATATCACATCCATCATGCATCATGCATCAGCCATCAGCCATCAGGCAAAGAGGCCAAGAGTAATCAAACATAAAATGCAGAAGGCGACCGTTCCTTTACAGCTCGACAGCAGGACTCACAAGGACGCAGTGTCGCTGCTTAAACAGGCAAAAGAACGAAGGACATGACAATGCGGAAATGCTATACTAGCTAGCAGGCATCTATGCTCGTGACACAAGTGCCGTTTCTTTAGTTAACTCAAGTCAGATCCATATTTTATTATATATACCCAGCAATCTAAAATGCGAATTAAGGGTATAGTGGTTCCGAAGAAACTGTATGCAACAGAAAAAAGCAGGTGTGGTAGACTAGCTAGCCATGTCAATCTGTCTGACTAGGAGAAGACTTTGAATTACTGTGCGAGCTTCTGTGATTCATGAACAGATTCCATCTGTCTGTCTAGAGACGACTACGAGTATATCATATATGCAATGAAAGAAGCATAACATGGTGGAAATAGCAGCTCTGTGCAATGTCCAAGGTATCTCCTAGTCGATCACTCTCGACTAAAATACTTTTATTTATTATGCACCCTCATTTCTACACGTTCATTGAGGGAGATACCTAAGGAATTAAAGCAAGGAAAGCATGTGACATTTATAGATAAATGGCCAAATTTCGTCTATCATTATGAACATCCTTAGAGCTAAGCAGATCTCTAAATATTACACTTGGACTATTAAACTCCTCAATAAATAGATCTACAAGGCGTGAACCCGAAAATGCTTACATATAAATATACATAAGTCGACTGTTTCCACAAAGTGTAGTTAACAGATGGAAAGAGGCATGGCTATAGCTATAAAGTGGATATATTAACAACCAAGTCGATGTAGCCACATATGCAACTGTCTGCCCGATCTTTGGTCTGTTTGTCCTGATCAAGATCGATTATCAGGCCTGTTATCATATATCATATATATAATATATATCATATATCATATAAAGCTACTTTTACTACAACTTATTTATTAATTTCTTGTTCGGGTATCTGCTAGTCGAGCACTCCCAACTACTTCATATAATACTTTTTATTCATATTCATGATTATGTATTTAAAAAAAGTTTCCTAAACTGCATATTGGATATATAAAGAACTATAGCTCAAAGATCAATTTGGATAGTCATGCTGCATATTCTTTTCATTTTCTAGGTACTTCTTAGAGAATCAACAATGAAAACGCATTTTGTAGCCAGCCAATTGGCTAGGCTAGGCTCAACCTGTTCTCTAAGCTGTGCAGCCAAAGGCCAATCACATTTATGTCCTTCTCTATTCCTATTCGCTGACAGCATGTGTGTGCGTGTGTGTGAAATGCAAAATTGTCGAACTAGTTTACAGCTGCCCACACGAAAGCCACACACACATACACACACGCACACATCCTGCAGGCTCCTCTCCCTCTCTCCCACTACATAGACTCGCTCGTGCACCAATCGGCGTTGCGAATGCGGACTTAGAAGCATTTGTCTGTCTATTCCATTCGCTGACTGCATGTGCTTGTGTGTGTGAGTGTGTGTGTGTCAGTGTGTGTGTGTGTCTGTGTGTTTGAGCAATGCAAGTCTATCGTTGAACTAGTTTACAGCTGCCCACACGCTCTCCCACCACTCTCCCTCCCTCCCTCCCTCTCTCTCTCTCTCTCTCTCTCTTACTCTCTCTCTCTATCTACCTCTCCCTCCCACTCACTCTCTCTCTCTCTCTCTGGCGACTCGGTCGTGCAACCAATCGGCACTGGCAACGCGAACTTAGAAAGCCCCACAAAATCGTTGCATTTCAAACATTTCGTTGGCACAAACTCGTCAAAACGCACTCGGCCCACGTCGGCTAAGTTTTGCGGCTCTAATCAGAGCGGCTGGACGGCGGGCAGGGCGGCGCGGGGCGAGGCTGTGTGGGCGGGTGTGTCCAAAGGTTGAAAGTTTCGTTGAGCTTCGGTTAGCAAATCGTTTGTGCCGACTCGCTCGCACTCACTCTCGCATGCGCCTTCATCAATTCTATTCGCTCTATTCACACACGGACACGGACACGGACATAGTTGTTGCCTACACACACACACACACGCACACATGTGTGTGTGTGTATCTGTGTGGTCGTACTTTCGCGTCGGCACTGGGCTCTTCTCACGTATGTCTGTGTGTCTGTGTGTCTGGGTAGGGAGCCAAGCAAATCGGCTCGCAGTCGCTTCGGCTGCAGCTGTTCGCGTGCTCGCTCACTCGCCTGCCATTCGCCTCGGCTGTGTGTGTGTGTATGTATGCGTGTGTGCGTGTGTGCGAGTGTGTGTGCAGGCATAGGTCCTCCTCTACTTGTAGCTTTGGGTGCGCAACGAGGTGCGGGCGAGTGAGGCAGCCGTTGTCCTAGATTTGTTTAAATTATTTGCGATAGTGTGATTGGCTTCTGGCCAGGCACGATGCCTCCCCCCGCCCCACCCCGCCCAGCGCTGTGTGTGTGTGTATGTGTGTGCGAGTTAGCATGCTTTGCGCAGGCAGCCAATGGGAGCGTTGCACATGTTTAGTCGCAATAGAGTTTCTGTTCTGACCTAAATGCGTGTCGTCGGAGTCGTCGGGGCCGAATAGTGCAAAGCCCACGAGTCAACGGGTTTTGCTCTATGTGTGGTTACACACATGCGTGTGCGTGTGCATGTGTGCATGTGTATGTATGTGTGTGCGTGCGTGTGGGTGTATTTAGTTTTTGTGATAGGCCAACTGACTGAGGGCTGAAAGCATTTGCATATGCTCGCCTCGAGTGGCAGGAAAGGGCGCTTAGAAATTCCCTCAACTCGCATTGGGCAAACGAAGCCCAGGCAAAACAACTAGGCCACACTAGGTAGACCCGATTCAATACGAAGCAGTTCCTAACGATGATTTAGTAGTTGGACCATCGAATTGACTATATATGCATATTCTAGTTCAGGCTGAGCCTTACGATAGCTAGTTAAAGCTTGTCAGCCCAGGGTATTATCAATGAATATTTAAACATGTTTGAATTATATATAATGGATATGTAAATCGATATGGAATAGAATTGTATAGCTTACTCTTATGCAGGCAAAATGAAAGTCCTTTGGGGAATATGCTTTAGTCCTATGAAGACTCACAATTTCTCTATTTGTTTTCCGTCAAAAAAAAAGACCAATCCAATTTTCCTTTTCAACTAAAACAAAATAAAAAGAAAGAATATAATATATATTTAGAATAAAGAGAGACTGCAAATTGTATATAATATCTTCATATTTTATATAAAAAAAATAAATTAATTTCAATATAAATTATTTCACAATACTTCCAAGAATCTCTCTTTAAAGCAAAACAGACTCATATTTGCTAGAGTTAATCATACATAGACTGGACTGGTCTTTACTTCATTTAGATGGTTCATTAAAGTGAACTACTGAACTAATTCAACAGTTCAGTTCAGTTCCAGTCAATGGTTCATTAAAATGAACAACTGAGCTAGTTCACTTCTGTTTAAGCGGCAAATTATAAGCTAGCCTCGTCTTTAGTTCCATTTAATAGTTCATTAAAACTGGCTTAACATTTGACTTCTGTTTATGCGTCTATCTTAACTCCTAGTAAATGCTTCATTTAAATGAAGTACTCAACTGGTTCAACAGTTTAAATGGTTTATAACAATGAACTACCTAACTGGATCAACTGTTCAGTTCTTTCGTGCAGTAAATCATAGCCTACGCTCGTCTATACTTCACTTAAATGGTTCTTTACAATGAATACAATGAGTCATTAATCAAATCATAACCGATTCATCTTTACTATGTAGCTACTCAGGTGTTGATTCAATAGCAGCTTTACAGCTGTCTTACTGAATAATATGAAGCCGAACCTGAGCGGCTCCGTAGCTCATAATGTGCTACAAAAATTTAATTAGTAAGTAAAATGATTTATATTATATTATAACTACCGAAACCTTAAAGCGTTTTAGTTATAATGTTTGCTAACGTTTGAGCTAGTTCGTCGAATAATGTAGGAAATACAAAGGGTTCGGCTCACATAAAGTATGCCTAATATATCAATAACACCATTATCATAGAGTTTAAGATTGGTAAGAGAGTGAGCTTTTGAGCTATTTCCTGCAAATATACTAGTTCAGCAACTGATACTAGTTTCTCGAATAAACCTACTATATAAAATACAACTATTCATAGTTGAGTAGTCTATAAGTTGGAACTAGTTCCCCAAATTCACATTTGGTACAAAAAAACAAAGAGCTGGCATGGCGTATGCTTAATATATTAATAGTTTTATAGAAAGAGCTAGTTCCTCCAATTGAACGTGTTTAGCAACTGAAAGGCGGCCTAGTACATCAAATTTAATACTTGAATCTTGCTTAGTCTAGAAGTTGAAACTTGTTCGGCAAATTCAACGGCAATCGCACATACCCTGTGCCTAGGATCTTAGGAGATGAAATACTTTTCTATTGCCAATATTGTATAATGTATCTTAACTAGATTTAAATTTTGAAAATGTCTTAGCTCCTGGCTTACAGAACGTATACATAATATGTCCTTCATTACTCCTGCATAGAATAAAATCAAAAAAATGGAGTTAGTTTAGGTTATGACTCACAAATGAGCTATTAGCTATTGCTGGTTTCGGTTCATATATTTATAAGTTTGGAATTCGAGTCTCAAAACTCTAGACCCTTTAGACTAGTCTTGCTAACTCATCGTATGATCATTATTGAATTACTTCTAAAATGCAATTCAATTAAGACTTAATGATGATGCGATATGGATAATCAATCTTTCCAGCTAAGATATGACTGTACCTTATGCTAGTCAGATTAAAGACCAGACTTGGTTACTACAAATCTTGGCTATTTCATTATATTAGCCTGAGCTTTATAGATTTTAGACACACTTCAGATTAATACGAAAATATATTAATAGAAATCTCGAGTCCGTGACTGAGGGAAATTCGCTGAAACGCAACGGGCCGGGCGAAGAAAGTTGGTAAAAAGCTTCGTTAGATAAGCCGGAAAAACATTTAAATGCGCGCGTGACATAGTCAAGTAGCTGCCATACGCCACCCACACACACATACACCCCAGACACACACCCACGCACACACCCTTGAGAAGATGAGTAATGAAGTTTAAGACATTTTTGTGTTTCGAAAAATGCGGCTACCACAGCAAAAGGGCTTTCAAATTAATTTCAAAATAATCATGAGTAGAAAAGCAGCCAAGACACATGGGAAACGGGGTATTTCGCTTAAAATTTTTAGCCTAGGGGACAAAGGGCGAACGGGGGGGCGTGGAAGCATTTGCGCTTTTAATTTTTCACAAAAACAAAAAACCAAAATAACAAAAAAAAACTTTTTTTCTAGCCAAAAGAAGCAAAACGCGACGCGTTCCCAAAGGAACAGCCAAATGAGTGTGTGTGTGTGTGTGTGTCTGTGAGTGTATGTGTGTGTGAGTGTGAGTGTGTGAGTGTGTATGTCTTGAGAAGGTTCAGGGTTAAATTAGCTGGCTGCGAGACTGGGTGAGTTGGAAATGGCAGCATATTTACGATGCGATTAATGTATCCAAGGAGATTCACTGCTGCGGCTCTGTTCTAATACCCTGTGCCCATGGAAGATAGCCAAGAAGAAGGCATGCTGACTGAGCAGAAGACCGATTCGATAGTTGAGTATATCTAGTCATGTATGCCTAACACCGATCTCCACACCTGTAACAGTATCAAATTAATTAATCTATATCCTTGCGCACTAGAAGTTTATCTGTTTTATTCCAAACGCCGTCAAGCAAAGCGAAGCGAAGGGTATATTCTAGTCATGCACTCCCGACTTAATTATTTCGTTCATGGAATGCTGCTTGCTGCGATCTTTCTTGACATTCGAAACTGAAGCCGTCTTCACTCTTGCTACTCAAATGCCATCATCATCATCTCCATCTCCATCTCCATCTTCATGCTCATCTTCGACCTCCGCGTCGTCTTCGCAACTCGACGAACATGTAATGAAATATGCTTAAGAAGTGCGCCCAGCCGCTGTCTTAACCCAACCTCCTGACCCCCTACCCCCCCCCCTCCGCTTGCATCCATCAGCGAACGCCTCAAGTTCTTTTCATGCCCTATCTGCAGATTTCTTTGCGTGACCGCACTACAGATACCCTACACACAGCCAGAGCAGCCAGAGACTCTGAGCCTAAGTCTGAGTCTGAGTCAGAGAGGACTTGCTCATCAGCAAGACTACAATTTTTTTGTCGGTGAGCGCTGCGTGCGGAGTGGAGCAAAACAAGCATGTGAAAAGTTTGTTAAAAATTCTTTTTGTGTGCACGCTTACCCGCAGCACACACACTTCCACTCCCACACACACATACACACACACACACACATGCGTAGGTATTGCTACTAATTTTGCATAATGTGCAGAGCAACATTTGCGGTTTTAATTCTTTGGCGCTGCCCTTGGCCCCAAACTCCGGAACACACAACCAACCACAGCCCCTCCATCACCTCATCCCCCTCTTGTGGGGGTGTGGGGGAGGGGAGAGCCGGAGTGAGGCGGCTGGCAAGCAGCAAGTTCTGCGTCCTTTGACGGGGGCAGCCAAGCACTTCGAGCAGTTCGAGCAGAAAAAGAATAAGAAAACTTTTGCCAGCCCAACTCTTTGTATGTGTGTGTGTGTATGTGTGTATGCATGTGTATGTGTGTGTATGCATGTTCATTAATATGTATTCATATATATGTATGTGTGCTGCATAGGCCAACCAACCAACTGTCAATCGACAAAAGTCAGTCGACTTCGCTTTTGGCAGCTCAACTACGAATTTATTAAGCATACGCCGAGTCGTCCTTCGGGAAGTTAAATTCATTTTGTATTACGTGAACATTCCTAGTTCTGTTTGATGAAACCTTTCCGATAAATTAGTTGTGGGATGAACTAGCTCGGAGTGATTAAATGAGCTATTTCGATGAACTAGTTCCGATCAATAGTTTGATTCAATATGAGGAATTAATAAAATAACCTGAACTAGCTCAAAATAATTAAATAAATTAGTTCAATTTGAAGAGCTAGTTCCAATTAATGAATTACTTGAATATGACGAACTAGCACACACTGATTCAGTTAACTTATTCAGTTCGATGAGTTCCGACTAATGACATTTATCAATTTGATAAACTACTGAAATGAGCTGAACTAGCTCAAAACGATTCATATGCTCAAGTAGCTCAATTTGTTAAAGGAGTTGACATGATAACTCAGTTCAATTATATGATCTAGGTCAAATGATCATAAACTAGATCGTAGCTCATGAACAGGATACATACAATTGGAATTGTCAAGATCGACATCTGAGTTTCTTCACATGACGAACCCGCTGAAAATTTGAAAAGTTCTAATGAGCACGAACTAGACCGTAGTTCATGAACGTAATGCATACAACTCAGATGCTCAGGATTGACAGCTGACTCTGATTTCTTTCTCATGGAACAGTTCTGAAGAACAAATCGTTTATTATGAGCCCGAACTGCATTCTTCCGTGATCAGATCACTTAATAATTTCAGTTAGTCTTGGCAATTGAATAAAACGTTCATTTGAACATATTGAAACAGCAATGCTTTCACACACACTCAACAAAATATATAAAATTGAGCTGTGAAATTTGAAAAACAATTTCGCGGTTTTTCCAACACATTGCGATAGGCTGAGGCGGGAGCGCGGGAACTGGTTCTTTTGGACAGAGCTGCGGCAGAGCGAGCTGCTTCCTTGTTGTCAAGACAGCTAAGCGTGCGTATGTGCATGTGTGTGTGTGTGTGTGGGTGTACGTGTGTGTGTTGCCGCGAGGCAAATTAAAAATTTTGTTTCTCGACTTTTTCCAACATATTCTCTCTTTTTGCTTATGTTGGCGCGTTCTTTGCAACTTTTTGCACGCGTTTGTCCCAAACCCCCACGAAAAAAAAAAAGAAGAAGAAGAATACCCAAAAGCTGCTACCTCTGCCCCAACCCTTGCCCAAGCACACACACTCCGCCTGGTTGTGTGCTTTGTGCTTATTATGCCCGCTCATGAGGCGAAAGCATACGGGCCTATCAGCTTTACTATGCATCTTCGTCTGCTTGACATTGTATTTGATATTTGGTATATCGAGTCGAGTGTAGAACCCACTTCGCCTCTATTAGGGGGCGGTGGGAAATGAGTAACGACTATAGCTAAGGATTATAGAGACTTTAGGCTCTATATCTATAGATCTTTGAAATATATATGCTATATACTAGATATACATGTTAATATACGTCATATCATATACATCTAAAATGTATATACTATATACCATATATATTATAATAATATATACATTAGATCATATAATGATCCCAACTCGCTCATATAATGAAGGAAGATCATTCGGTTCTATGCTATGCTCGTCTCTTCTGTGTATTCTCCTTTCATATGTCGATTGAAGCTGAATACTTGGAATTCAGATTTGATATACTCATACCTAAGCCCGGCTCTAAAAAAGTATTCAAGGGCAATTTGATGGAGTAGATCTGTGAGTGAGCGCAGATCCTGGACTCTCGTTGACTTTGCTTAACTAACTTCTGCTCTATATTAGCAAATCTCTAGTTGAGCTTGTTCAAGACTTGACTAGCAAAAATTATCAAATAAATGCCACTCTCTCTCTCTTACTCTTCCACTCTTGAGCGAGCATGGGGCAGTCGGTCATGCGCGATTGCAAGATTTGTTACGTGTTTTTTTGGCTGAGTTCTCGTTGTTGTTGTTGTTGGTTGGTTGGCGCAATGGAAAACTTTCTAATAATGTTGTACACAATTTAAATAGAATTTGCTGTGTTGCCACGCCTCCCTACACACCCGCATCCCCGCCCCCCCACGAGCCTACCTCCCTATTCGTTTGCCACAGCCTACACACGCACACAGCGAGACAGCGGCGCAAAATACTTACGCAAGAGGCACAATCAACTTGCTCTTGCATGTGTGTGCGAGTGTGTGTGTGTGCGAGTGTGTGTGTGTGTGTGTGAGTGTGTGTGTGTGCTGTAGAAGCGTATGTGGATGTGTGTGTGTGTGTAGGCGTGTGGATATGAACACGCGGTTTCTCATTATGCTAACGAAGTAAAAACTTTACAAGCACATATGAGTGCAGAAAACCCACACACACTTGCACAAACACACTCACGCACACACACACACACGCATACACACACACTCGCTAAAGAATAAAGAAAGCTCAACAACTACGCAGCAAATGCGCAAAAGAAAAGGCAGCTAAAGAAAATAAAGAACTGTACGGAAAAAAAGTGAAATAAAATATGTATAATAATATGCGGAATAAGGCTGCAGCAATTGCCCACACTTGCACACGCACACACACTTGCCAGCCAGCCACGCCCAACGACTTGCCGCCTCTTCTCTTTCAATTTGGGCAATGCGTGCGGCAAGCAGCAGCAGCAGCAGCAGTGAGGCCGCTGCCAAGTTGCTAACAAGCTTAGTTCCTCTTGCGCAACATGCTCACTTTTTTCTCTTTGCCCCCACACACACACACACATGCACACACGCGCACACACATACACACACGCACACACACACACACACATACACACACACGCACATGTATAGAAGTAGGTGCAGACAAATTTTTAATTAATTTAGTAACTCAAAATTCGTTCGAGAAAAGGGAAGGAGTGAAAGGGTTATTTCTATGGCGCCATTGGGCAAAGTTTTCACACAGAGATCTATATATGTATATATAAATACATATAGATATATAAGCTCTGTATACATATAGATATATATAAACTCTATATACGTAATGCTAAATACATATGTATGTACATCGACTCTAATGCTATATGCATATATCAATCAAGTACCAAGAACATTGCTCTCCGAAGGATTCAGACCTGCTGTAGTCGTCTCTGAACGGAATATAGCTCCTTCCATTTGCTCTCCGTTTCAACTGAATCTTAAATCTTCACATGGACCTTGTCTATACAATGAGCTAAGCAACTGCCCAAGACCCACTCTCTTTCCTCTCACTTCTATCTCTTTCAATTGATATAATATCAGTTTCAGAACATCGACAGCCGTCAGAGTCTATGGTTTTTTCTCTTAATTGGTGGCTTGTGAAAGATCGATATTGAGCGCTAATCAATTAGTTTATGTAGATTACAAATTGATTAACCTTCAGGCAAAGTAATTGATGGATTGACTAACTCCAACTACACATAATTGTCTTTATAGCATCTATGTTCATATATAGAGAACCACTTGAATATATATAAGCTGTTTGGAAAGCTTGATTGATTGACAGATTTGCTAGCAGCACATAGAATTCTCCTTAAAGTAGGCATATCTTACTTAAAAAAGCTTATTAACTGATGGACTGATTGAATGATGGATGCTGGACGATGAATGTTTGATTGATCGGTCAACTTCATATGCAAATACATCTTTTGAGAAAGGAATATTAGTATACACTATACTAGCTGACTGACAGATAATACAATATAAACTGTCGAATAGCATGTGTGATTGATTGATTGATTGAATGTGTGATGGATTGATATATTAGCTTCAAGTACATACAATTTTAATTTGATATTGATCGCAAAACTGATTGAATGTTTTGAGCGAATGCTTGATTGAAATTCTCCAAATGGATTTTCATTTGCATATTTGATTTTACTAATTGACTTAAGTTCTGATTGCTTGCTGATTGAGTGATTGTCAAATTGATAGATCTACTGCAGCAGCTACAATACTTAAATGCCTACAGCAGCTGCTTCTTAACAAGATGCACTTCTGAGTGACGCGCAATGCATTGCAACTGCTTGAGCAATTGTGAAAATTGTGAAAATTGCAATGGCTGGAAACCTATTCAGGGGAAAAGTATTTTACGCACAATTACGAGTGAGACAAAGGCGAATTGCCGTACAAATAACCGCATTAAGCGCAAATTGCTCAAAACAAAAGTCAAGACGCAGCCTCCTGGCTCCATCCACTTTGAGTGTGGCGTAGCATTGTCAAGCGTAAATAGAATATTTCGCGACAATTTCCAATTTAGTGCCAACATTGTTGTCGTCGACGCATAATTGTTCTATTTGTGGGATCCATTAGGACGGATGCATGCAATACGGCGCGCATACAACAAAAGCCAAGGAATCTCACGTTATACGCAGCAAGCGACAGCAAAAAGCACATCAAATCAGACAACAAAGCATGTCTAAATGCAAGACTGATATCGACTGCAACTAATTATTGTCCATTAAGATTTGTCAGTGATCTCATTGAAGATCGATAAACTCTTCAAATGTTACTAAATTTATTATAAATATTTCTTAAGCAAAGATTCACATGCAGACCAGCCTGAAATAGTAATTTTAGTCTCTCTGTATTCAACTATTAAGTGTTCTACTCCATAGATCATATAGTAAAGCATTCCCCACTTGGGAATGCCTAAAGAAAGTCTAAATCGCAACTTGGGGGACCAAAGCTCACCAGGCGTTCGAGATAAGCTTAGTTAACCGGAATTAACAAGATCGATTATGTTATCGATTGAATGTAAAAAATTATCGATACTTTGAAGATCTATAGTAGTCATGTTCTAATAGATTCCGAGACGTTACTCGACTGCTTCAGACTGAACAAACAGACAGATATACACATAGAGCCTAACAAATGTCAAATGTTTTATCGATTTATAGCAAAAAAGTTATCGATAACTTGAAGATCTATCCGTAGCACGCTCATATAGATTCGTTACGTTACAGAATTGGTAGACAGACACATATTTCTTGTTGATTTTTATCGAGAATAAAGTTTGTATTGATTTTATGGCAAGAGCTTAAAGATTCTGTTTTAATTTATTCCAAGAGAACATGTTCCTATAGTAGGCATATATTCCTGTCATACATTTAGCTAACTGAAATACCCTGCTCAAGCCAATCAAGGATATACGAGCAGTTCACATATTTATGCAAAGCTAATATGCCACGTATTCAACTTTTCAGGGAGTACGGGAAGTCTGAAAATCTGCAAGAGCGTTTAAATTTCGGTGGCATCTGCTTATTTGTGTTACTTTTTCTTGCTTTTCTGTGCGACTTTATCGATTCAATGAAATGTGTCACTGCTGTTAGTGCTCTGGCTGGCGCTGCTCTGACTTTTCTTGAAGGCAAAAGAGAACACAGAAACAGAAACAGAAGCAGCCACAGCAACAGCGACAGGAACAACGAAGCCACAGATGAACACGCCAACTTTTCTTTAAGTGGCCAAATAAAAGCAGAAGGACCGATTTAAGCTGCCCAGTACCTCGGTCGGGGCGCGGTGAGTCCGCGTGACCCGTCGTCTCGTTGCCTGTTGCTCTCGACGCCCCCACCCCAGCACCAAGTCGCACTTCACATCTTTATCAGTCAGTCAACAACGTTTGGGCACAGAGTTTAACTTCACGTAGCTTACGTACCCCCTTTCTCTCTCTCTTTCTCTGCTTTTCTCTCTCGCGCTTCCTCTATCCTAAGTGAAGCTTCAGTCTAATACCAACAAGTGTACTTCGTATACCTATTAACTACTTAAGAGTTGGGGGTTAACATCTCTAAGCAAGTATAAGCAGAAGGATGCTCCATGGATGAGCAAGTAGCATATTACTCATACGCTCTGTGAGCTAGCTCATGTACATATATGTATTGTTATTACTTCCTTTTATATACAATTTATAGTTCATACCATAGATAACTTCGTTAAGGCAGATCCATTGATGTACTGATCCATGATGTACTGCATAACTCGATTCATATTCATGATTAGTTTCAGCTAATTTTAACATGATGAAAAATTTGAATTGAGTGAACTAGTTTAATCTGATGTGTAGTTTAGTAATTCACCTCGTAGGCCACAGATATTCTCTAGCTAAGCTCAGATTAGTAGCTCATGATTGGCTATTGAGCAGGCTATTGAGTAGCTCATGTAAAAGTCAGTATTGGTCAGTCGCTTATGGATTGATCACAATATAATGAGAGCCATAATCAATTGAATCATAACCCTCATGAACTGTAGTAGTGCATTGTTAGCTGAGCAAACTAAAGTTTGAATGGATTGAATTCCATTCAATTGAACTGAACTAGGCTACCAAAGACAACTTAAGTAGTCATAAGATGGAATGACTATAGTCTTTTCATATCTAGAATACCGCATGGAGTATATAGATAGAAGAATAGAGGAATCGAGCAATAAATGAGGTTTAGTGCATTATTCAAGTGGAGCTGTTAAAGTTCTTTTGTTTACAAGAAACTTTCATGATGCATCAAACAGTTGCTCGCGCTCTCTCGCTCTTCGAGCACAATAAAGGTAGATGAGGAGAATTAGCAGATTTAAATGTGATGTCCCATTGTATGATGCATAAATTTCTTTTTAATTTTTGTACTGCAACACTTTTAGAATCAGAAATGACCCCAAAGAGCGGCCTGCACTCAAGGGGACGTAACGAGCGACTCTGCAGAAGCTGTAGAAACCTGGCAATTAGCATTAACAACGGCGACTTGACTGCAGTTGGCAAACAGAGAAAGAGAAGGGTAACGGTAGAGAGAGATAGCAGTAGGGGCGAATGACTTGTATATTGGTGCAACCGGCATGGTCAGATGGACCAGCCTAAAGAGCAGACAAATGCGGCGCAATTTGCGGCACTGTGACAACACAACAAGCTGCAGCTAGGCTACAGCTCCTGTTGCAGTTCTGGGCGTAAGTCAAACAACGCAACGAAATGAATTATAAAACAAGTAGCTGTTCGCCAGGTGGATGAGCCTGACTATCAGGTACCCTGGTCAGACCTCGAAACGCTTTAATAAACGAAATATTTCAGTGAAGTGAAGTGTATAGGGCAAGTAAGTGTGTTCAAGACTTTAGCAATATACTTAGACTACTATACTTAGACTATTTATTCCATCGAGTAATGCTTATTATATTGAGTTGAAATATCGATATTTATCGATCTTACGGAAATGGTTTGAGCTATGTTTAATTAGCTCAAATTCCAAGACTTTAATTGAAGATAAACGTCTTTAGGTGCAAATAGATAGAGAGGGGCACAGATGAGAAGGAGATTGTCTCAGCTAGTCAACCTACCTCAAGTATACTAACCTACTTATACCCTTTCCATATTAGTTACCCAACATGCGAATATGCCCCATCTGTTCCCTTATGCTGGGTATAATAACATGCCAACAAAACCAAACAAAACGTCTACGAGGCCACCGGGCAGCTTCGCAGGGCCCAGCAAGTGCGGGTGCAACTGGGCAATATGCAAAGGGCGAGTAGGTACTGACTATGGCTACTATATAGATATTTATATATATATACATACACATACACACATACATATATAGCTGTGTGTGTATGTATATGGAGCTGCCTCTACCTAGCGCCACATGAAATTTTTATTTTATTTAAATGTAATTATCTGCTTGAATACAAAAAAAGAGAGAAGGAAATGCTCATCATGATGAGACGAGCAGAAAATACCAAAAAAAAGCAACAACAAATACCAAAAATCAACCAAAAAATATATAAAAAACGAATCCATGTGCATAAAGTAAAACCCGACATAAAAACAAAAAAAAATCCATTAAAATTTTGCAGGCAAAAAGGCAAAAAAAAATAAAGGAAACATGCAAAATTGTTGCAGACGGACCTAACGACTGCATAATACGCGCTCAAGCAAATAATATTTTTCAATTTGCCATGCCTACTATTGGGTCACGTCATCTAATTGATAGATCTAAACGATTTTATTAAGCTGCAAAGCGAAAGGTGTTACAAAACGGAAAGGCATGCATTAGATCGAACGGACCGACAGTAAGTCGGACAGACAGCCATCAGGTCGAACGGACCGACAGTAGGTCGGAGGGACAGACAGTAATTCGGACGGAAAGATAGTAAGTCGGACGAATAGTCCAAAAGGCGGGCGCACAGACAGTAGGTTGGACGAACAGACAGTATGTCGGACGGGTAGCTAGAAAGTCGGACGAACAGACAGTACGTCGGACGGACAGACAGTAAGTCGGACGGAAAGCCATCAGATCGGACAAATAGTCGAAAAGGCGGTCGAACAGACAGTAAGTCGGACGGACAGACAATAAATCGGACGGACAGACAATAAGTCGGACGGACAGACAGTAAGTCAGCTGTACACTCAGTAAGTCAGCAAGACTAACATTACATCAAAACCAATATACTCTCCTCCTTACTCAATGAACGGGAGCAAAAAAAATAAAGGAGTACGGCAGGCTGGCTAGCTGGCAGGCAGGCAGGCAGAAAGGTAACGCAGCAACACGTTCACGTACACGGCCTATGCCAGCAACAACAACAACAACAGCGGCAGCAGCAGCGGCAGCAACATCAACTGCAGTAGCTGCAGCCAGGACATGGGCCAGCGAAGCCGGGCGTGGCCTTTTTTTGCTCATTTGCAACGCACTTTCGGACACTATTCCAGGCGGCTATAGCTGCGCATTCGCCGTCGTCATTCTACGTCTACTCCTCCCCCTACTTTTCCGCCTCGCTCTCCTCCGCCCCTACCTCGGTCGCGTTCGTTCTGGCTGCAGTTTTCGGCTTTCGATTTCGGGCCTATGCCGCCTATCGGCTTGATTATGCACATGCCACCAATGATGTGAGTGTGCGTGAGTGTGGCAAGCACCCAGCCACCCACACACACACATATATATATATCTATATATATATATATAGATATATACCACATTTGCCGTATGTACTCGCTGCTGTATGTACCTTCTTCTTCTTTCTTCTTCTTTTTTTTTGCACTGAACCAACAAAAAGTTGTCAAAATAATATAACGCAGAGCCCGCATTACTCCCAGCCTTTGCAGCCAGCCCTTCCGCCCAACCTTTCCATAGGCCTATTAAAAGCATAAGCGCCCTCTGGCGGCGTATTCATGAGAGAGTGAGAGAGCCAGCAACAACAACAGAAGCAGAAAATGAAACGTTTGAAATTTTTACTGCGTTTTCTGAGCATTTTCCACGGTTCAAGTTATTTCCCAAAATTAATCGTTGCGTAATATCCACAACATTAATGTGAAAATATGAACTAGAAAAGCTGTCATAGTTAATGGTGCTCACTGTACGGGCAACCTCGTCATCTGTGTAGCAGCTAATTTAAGGTATCTGACATATATATATGCATATTTCATATATATCAAATATTATATATGGAGTTCATATAGTAATTTCTAATTTAAGAATGATTTTTTTAACTAGTTCAATTTTAAACATAAGCTTAATGACCTAGCTCAATAAGACTGATGTAGTTTAATATGATGAACTAGTTCACTTTGATACACTTTGATGAGTTAACTAAATATGAACATCTAGTTCAATAAAATAGAATGAAATAGAATAGAATAGTAACTCTAGTTCAATATTACTAAAGCACTTTCAATTCAAAGATCTACTTCATTGTGATTAGTAGTATGATTGATTAGTATGATTCACAAATCGATGAGCTAGCTGAAAAATGTCATATATCAATCATATTCAGTCAATTTCATGAACTATTTGCTTGTGATGAATGTATTTTAATTTGATTAACAAGCATCCATTTGTTGAGCTAGCTTAATCATTATTCAATCGTGAATCACGTATCTCGTTTATTTCTTTCACTACTTCAACATGGCTCAGCAACTTAGATAGATAAGTCTGCGGCTATCTCTGGCTAAGCGAGCAAGACACCATCAACAGTAAAATACTTTAATCCTTAGTGGATCCATAATAAAGGCTAAGTTAGAGGTATATATGTATATAGTTTATATTATTTATAGTATATAAAGAATCATCATCTTTAAACTGTATAAAAAGTTAATTTAAAGCCATGAATCATGATTAATTGAAATGGATCATACGCTATTCTCTTGTATTTTAAGCAGTTATATTAGATTAAGAAGTTGGGCTAAGTTCAAATCGACAAGCTGACTCTCGGAAAAGGCATGAGCGAACACGCCACGAGGCAAAGCAGTGAAGTGAAGCACAAAAAGGACGTTTCCCCACTCTATGAGTGGGTTGGGCACCTTCGACTACTGCCTGTTCAGTGGACTATTGGAGAGAGTGCTGTGTGGCACAGAAGGAACAGAAGCAGGAGCAGGAGCAGGAACAAGAACAGGAGAGGGGAAGGAACAGCCAGTGACTGCAACTGCCACAAGGCCACAATGAAATGAGGCTGACAAAAATAAAAAAACATAAAAAGTGCGAAACATTTTGTCAGCTTCAACTCGCTGCGAGCGATTTGAGGACTTCACACGTTTCGCTTTGTTTCTGTTTCCGTTTCAGTTGCTGTTTTTTCCCATGCTCGCTCAACAACGTGCCAAAGCGAGCATATGCGCTTCACACACACACACACACACACTCTGTGCGGCCTTTTGTCCGTTTACAGCTTGATAGAAAAGACTCTCTCCGAACTACGCCAGCCTCAGCGGGTATCTAGACTACGGGTATTCGACAGTCGTGTATGCCCGCTTGGCTTGTTCTAGCTTCTGCTCAGCGCTTTATCTGCCGCATTGTGGGGCGGCCAAAGTTGTTTTGTGCGACACAAGTTTGGGGCTTGTAATTAAAATCATGTTAGAATGCTTTGTGAGCGCCGCTGCAATTGCAATTGCAATTGCACTTCCGCAAGGCTTTTTTCTCGCTCTGTGTGCATGGGTGTATGTGTGTGCATTTGTGGTTTGCTTATGTTAACTTCTCGCTCTTTTTTTCATCTCTTTTCTGCAGTTGACAGACGACAAGCTCAAAGACAAATGCAGTTGGTTTCAAATTCGGCTACACACACACCACAGCACACACACACACGCACACACACATACACACCACGCACAAGAGAGTCAGCGCTATCAGATCCTTTGATTTTCAGTCGTCGCTTTTATCTTCGCTTTGTCTTTCAGTGAGGCGAGTATTTTTCATTGCTCTGCCGGCAGCTGCTTTTGGCAAACATAATTAAAAAACATTCAACAAAATATGCACCAAAGGAGACATATTTATGTGAACCAATCCCACTGCAAGTTGTAGCCTAAAGTTGCCCCACGAACCACTACTAGTTCGCAGCGGATCGGAACCGTAAGTCGAATCAGGAGATGGGTAAGTGTTGCACTACCACGTAAGCAGTTGGTTGAGATGTAGAGGCAAATTCATTAGGCGAGAGGAGGATGTAAGTATGTAAGTCTATATTATAAAAGGGAATTAAAAAGCTGAAACGACTTCTAAATGCCAAATTAAGGCCATGTACAACCCACTCCCGCTTCGGGTATAGAAATGTGCCCGAATACATAAACATATATATCCAGGCACACACACCTAATGCAGCATATACATTTAGCTAATGCTGAAGCAAATGAGCGGAAGTGGTCACAGTTTGCGTTGGGGCCTCGTAAAAGCCGCGCTCCAGAGCTGACCAAATTGATCCGTGGAGCATGGCGCGCGGATAAGGACACGAAAAAGGACATGAAAGTGTGTATGGAAGCGGCCGTGGATGTGGCATAAAAACATTTACATTAAAATTCCAAACAATCGCAGTTATTTACCTTATCTAAAACATGCCCGCGCACCGACTCGCTAACGAGGGGGCGGAGTGGTGGGGTCGAAGGGGTAGCGTAAGGTAGGGTAGGGTAGGGTCAGAGGTAGGCTGGCTACACCTTTCGTGGCGATTTAAAAATCGGCAATACAATGTGTGTGTGCATAAAAATGCTACCCTAGCTAGGCTTTTGGGGTGGATACCCCTTTTTAAATTGGTTTCAGCGCTTCTCTCTCTCTCCCACTCGCCCCCCTCTCACCCGGCCCCCTTCCTTTTTCTCGCTTGTTTCCATTTTCCATTTTTTACTTTTTCATTTTCATTTTTTTTGCTGTTTTTTCGGCGTTTTTTATTTAATGCGCGCATTTCACACATTTCACATGTCGAGCGGCTCGACTGGTGGTTTGGTCAAACTTTTTATCGATTCGCTGCATAATGTAGAAGCGGAAGTGGAGGACTCGCCAAATATGCCTAGAGCAATGCCCATGTCAATGTGTGTGTGTCCGTGTCTGTGTGTGTGTGTGCGTGGGTGTTGGCCAGGCTAAAACTGAGCCCAAAAGCAACAACAACAGAAAAAGTAAACGAAACGAAAAAAAGGGAGCAAGGCCCAAAACCCAAGTGATTAATTCAACAAATTCATATGTGCGTGGCGGACGCGAATGCGCCCCAAATGCGAGTCACAGCGGCAGCCGCAGCCGCAGCCGCAGCCAGAGCCCACGCTCCACATAATGAGCAGCCCCCCTTGCGCCTGCCCTACCCCAAAAGCCAGGGGCGGGGGCAGCGCTGGGTGGGCGCTTGCAACCCATCAACGCAAACTGAGACAAACTGCGACGCGCCGCTAACCCGAAAATGTTGTCATCCCAGCTGAAGCACAGGGGAGGGGAAGGACAGCGTCGGAAGCAACGGGGTGGCGGCTAGCTGGGCCCTTTGTAAGGATCTGCGGTGGCGTCCGCTACACTTGGTGGGCGCTGGGGTGGCGGCTGGTCGAGATGCTCAGTTAGCCCCGACAATTATAGTTCAATTTGCTGAACAAGTTCAATGAGGTAATGAGTGCAGGTAGAAATGAGAGCTGAACTGGTTTCAGCTGCTGAGCTAGTTCAAATACCTGGTTAACTCTAGTTCAATTTGACAAACTAGTTCATTTTGATGAACTAGTTGACAAATATAATTGAACAAGTTCAATGAACTATTGAGTAAACATAGAAATTAGAGTTCATTCATAGTTCGATGAACTGGTTCGAATTGTTGAGCTATTTGAAAGACTTGCCTAACAAACTAGTTCATTTCGACGAACTAGTTGATAATATGGTTCGATTTGCTGAACAAGTTCAATGAGTACAACTAGAAGTTACAGTTCGTATCGTAGAGCTGGCTTAAGCTATTGAACTAGTTCTAAGACCCGGTTATTTCTAGTCACAATTGACGAACTAACTCCATTTGATGAGCTAGTTGAGTTTGCTGATAAAGTTCTTGAAGCTACTGAGTAAGAGCTATACCTAGTTTCGTTGAACTAGATCAAGCTGGTGAGCTAGTTCAAAGACCCGCTTAATTCTAGTTCACTTTGACCAACTAGTTCCTCTTGGTGAGCTAGTTTAAATAGTTTTGTGTTTTGTGCCTAACCAGAAAGTTCAATTAGATGAACTACTTCAGTTTGAACTAGTTCAATTGGCATTTGAGATGTCAAATGAATCAGCTACTCAGTTCGCTCAAGATACACAGCTCAAAAGGTCATTTAAGCCGGCTGTATCATTCGAATTCTTCTCAACACTGAACTCTAGTTCCGGTTCACAGCTGCTGGACGCTGATGAGTCAGCTCTAATGCGTGGTGGTCAGTGAAATATGAGACGGCGAGTCGCAGTCGCCGCAGCTACTTTCTAATTAAGCATGTTTAGTTAGCGGGGCTGGGGGCGTGGCAGCAGGCAGCAGGCAGCAGGCAGCGGGCAGCGGGCAGAGCCATGTCAAAAACAGGCCCACAGCGATGCTGGATGTGCGCGTGGGTCGCTGTATGCGTGTGCGTGTGTGCGCGTGTGTGTGAACGGAAGTGCACACGCATGTCTAAAATATCTAAATCTGCGAGCGCGCTTATCTCTATGTGAGTGAGTGTGCGTGTGCGTGTGTGTGTGTGTCTATAAGTGTGCATTGGTGTGCGTGTGTGAACCCTTTTTGTTTTGACATTTTGCACAAAATGATGTTGGCGCAAAAAAACAAAAAGTTTCTAATGAAAACTCCCAAAAAAACAAAGCAAAACGAAAGCGAAAGCGAAAACCCACTAAACAATGAGCCCAACACACAAAAAAAGAGGAAAAGTTGAGGATACTACATATATGTACTTAAATATATATATATACACAGTTGTATATACTCATATATTGCAAATGGATCCGCACACACAGCGACAGGGTTGACCCCAGCGAGAGATGCCGAAAACCTTTACTCTAACTGCTCAAAGCTCATTACGCAGCATGATTTGGTGTAAACTGTACATAGAGAGACACACACTCACACACACTCACACACTCTCACACACAGTTTTAGATATGTGTTTGTGCTTTACAATATGAATATGCAAATAAAGCGTTGCATACTTCGAGGCGCAAAAATAACAAAACTCTCGCTCTCCACTTTGCTTTCTCACCGTTTGTTTGCCTAAGCAGCAGCAGCAGCGGCAGCAGCAGCGTCTGTGCATGGGGAGCACATCATTAGAGGCATCATTTATCCCCCTCTTAACAGCCTCGGCCCACTGCTGGCTGCCCACACTCCTAAGCCAAAGTAGAGAAACCCCTAACGACATTGCAATCACTTGCATTTTGCATCCCTTAATAGCGCAGCTGCCCTTGTCATAGAAACGTCCAAGTGTGTGTGTGTGTGTGTGTGCGAGTGTGTGTGTGTATGCTCAAGTGCAGTGCCAACTTACGTGCATCCCCTGCCTTAGTCTTTTAACCCTTTAGTCTAACTTACGTTCGTTCCCTCCCTCCTGCTAGGCCTTGCCTCCTTGCAACTTACGTCGTCCTTCCCACACACTTGCCCTCTCTCGGCTCCCCTCTATTTGGCGTAGTTCAAGTGCAGCGACTCTCCTCCTTGCAGAAAAAATTTGACACATGCACAAGTACAAAAAAAAGAAGAGAGAAATGAAAAGGAATGAAGGCAGCAACAGCAACAACAAAAAAACAGGTCAGAACAAAAGCGTCTCCGCAACTTCATCTGGCACAGCTTCCTCCTGGCTCTGCTCCTGCTGCTCCGTCTTCAATGCTCCTTCGTCACTTCATTTCACTTTTACAACTTGCACGCACATCCTCGATGCCAGCCTCGTCTTCTTCTTCTTCTTCTACGTTTTTTTCTATTCAGCTCCCATTCTCCGGCTGCGGCTCCC
The DNA here is from genome assembly GCA_035046225.1 of Drosophila pegasa. Lineage (NCBI taxonomy): Eukaryota > Metazoa > Arthropoda > Insecta > Diptera > Drosophilidae > Drosophila > Drosophila pegasa. The sequence continues at coordinate 1,828,971 of JAWNOD010000429.1, read as the reverse complement.
TCGACTGCCACGCTCGGTTTTGTTTGTTGTTTCTGCGTCCCGGCTGCTTATTTCAATAGCTTCGCCACCTCAAACTTTCCATTTCGTTGCATTGACAAATATTTCTTTGTGCGCGCTTCCCCATCTATACTCCCGACATCTCCCAGCTCCCAGCTCCCATCTCCCATCCTCCACTTCCCATTTTTCTTTTCCCCATTTCTATTCCGTCGACTCTTATGACTTATGGCTCAGCTTGTCAGCCGGCAGCCGCCTCTTCCACGTGTGTGCGCGCCTTGGCATTCATTAGCCGCCCCTCCATCCATCCATCCATCCATCCTCCCCATGCAGATTTCCTCAGCCCATACGCGCATCTTCTTCATCTTCTTCTTTCTAGCTTTTAACTCCCAGTTCCCAGAACTAAGCATTCTGCTTAGTGAAATCGTAGGTAACGCTCTAATCTGAGCCGCGAATCTCCGCCTTTTTGAAGAACCACTTCAATTTGATGAATGTGTTCAATATGGAGAACTAGTTCCCTAAGCTATATAAATATACATATATATTGATATTAATTTACGTTAGTTCAGCTCATTTCCTGGACTGAACTAAAACACTAGTTCATTTCCTCTACTCTTTCCATTAGAAAAGCTAGTTCAATAGAATGATGAATGAGTTTAATGTAAGAGCTAGTTCAGTTTAAAGGTTGCACTCAAGAAGAGCTATTATAGTTTGTCAATCAATATGTATATAGACTGAGCAATAGATGATTTCTTCTTATTGAATTTGAAGAGCTAGTTCAATAAGCAACAGACAATAATTAGCTCATCTGAATTACTCCACTGAACTGAGTCACTAGTTCATATCGTCTTCTCTTCTAATTCGAAGAACTAGTAAAATATATACATGGCTGAACTAATTCGCTAGTTCATTTCTTATTCTAGTGCAATTTAATGAACTAAAATGGCAAGCGATGAATGAGTCTAATCTCAAAAACTAGTTCAGTAAGCTATATGGATATAGACTAAACTAATTCATTATTTTACTTCTCCCTCTAGTTTTACAATTCAATGATTGAGCTCAATTCGAAGAACTAGTTCCCTAAGTTATATGTATATTGCTTATAATGCTCACTAGATCAATAGTTCCACTTAATTAGTTAACTCACTGGTTCATTATAATAAGCTGTTCCACTGAATATAAACTTGGTCTATTTCCCATTACCCTAGTTTGCGATGGGCTAATTTGATTCCGCAGTTGAAATTTAACTCAACTTTGCGTAAATCTCTCAGCTGTTAGTTTTTGTCGCTGATTGTAGTTTACCTCCAATGCTCGCGCGATTCTCATTCCCCCGGGAGAAGAGCAGTAGCTTTCGTTCACACCGAGGGAGATTACAGACATAGAGAGTGGGACGTAGCAGTCTGTGCAGGAAATGAAGTGCATATAAAAGATTTGGAGTTTTGTTTGACAAACGTTTTTTTTTTTTAGAGAAACGAGACACGTAATACCCTGGCATCTGGCTAGACGGGGCAGCCGTTCCATTTCGAAGTTGCAAAGTGAGAGAGTGGGAAACGAGATTCGAAGTTGCAATTAAAATGCAGCTGGGGAAGAGGGAAGGGCAGAAAGGGCTATGGTGAGTGGGGAAATAGAGGAGGTGACGGCTTGAGGGGTTGCCGGAGGTACGAGTAGAGTGGGGGACAGCCAGCCAGCTCGTATATTAGTTCTGTGCCTAATCTCGATGGGGCGACTCAATGGCTGAGTGAGAGTCGAGTCTGGTGTTTAGTTGCATGCCACACACACACGCGTACAGAGACCGTAAAATGGGGTTAAATTGCACAGAAATCTCTGGCACAAAACGTGGCAAACAGCCCCCGCAGGCAGATGGCACACACACAGAGGCACACACACAGAGGCACTCACACAGAGGCAACAGACGCTTTGCTTTGTTTCGACGCACTTAACACGGCGTTGGCGACATGCACTTGAGCTTGCACAAAAGCCCACTCATACATGGAGCGAGAGTTGGGGCATGTGGCATGCGAGTGGGAGGGAATCACAAGTTAGATGCACTAGACAGACACGAGACAAAACGCAGCCAGACGCTTGTCTAGCCCCTCGGCCAAGGCGCAACCCCTTTTTCAAGTCGACCACCCACCGGTGCAGCTTGCCACATGCCACATGCCGCCTGCCGCATGCGACGCATGCATTAGAATGTCGACGACGACGACGACGATCCGGCTGTCGCCTCTTGTCATGTTGACATAGAATCATTGCCGCTTGCCCCCAGGTTTAGTTGCAAGCAACCCCCAACTGGGTGGCAGGTGCAAAAAAGTGACGACGAGAGACTCGGCTGCAGCATCTCCCCAACCCCTTCCCCATCCACCCCTCGCCCCCTGAAATGAAAGTGAAACATGGTGGTGGCTGGCTCATGATGAATCCAAGCAGAGGCCCTGCTTGAGTGCACTTTTTCCACTATTCAAAAGTTTAAGTGGTTGGTGGTGCGTCAGCGATGCAATCGTTGCTGGAGCTGCTTGCATCCGTTTAACAGTTAACGGGGGTTGCAAGTCCCGTTGCAGACAGTGCCAATGCCAATGTCGACTGCAGCGTGGAAGGTGCAAAGATGACTTCAAGCTGCAGCAAGCGGCGAAGCCGTAGATGCAGACGCTGCAGCTGCATGTCGGCTGAAGTGGCAGCTCGATGCTGCTGGGGCAAGCACTTCAGCCGTGCCACCCCGAGACGGCTTCTTGGCCGGGCGCGAAAAGTGAAAGCCGCTCGAGAAAAGGGAAATGCAAACGAGAATTGTGAAAGGAAAACTGGTTGGGGCTCAACTGCGTCACAGCCATATCGAGAAAGGGAAAAGGCAGCCCGTGAAATGGACTTGCGAGTATTGAAACATGGATGAAACTAGACGTAGATTAGCTGAGAGACTTGGCCAGAGCGGGGGCAAACAGGAAGGCTTTTGAGAAGGTCTGATTTGTCCTTGACTTGACTGAAAGGAAATTGAAAAGAAGCAAACCAAATGATAGAAATAGACCAAGGCAAAACAATAAAAGGATATGGAAACAAGCCCCAAACGTGAGAATCAAACTCATGTTAGACCTTTCAGGTGCTTAGCTCTAAGGAAGATACCTCAAGGAAACCAAACTGTGTTTAACTTGAATGTAAGGAGATAGTTTAGAAGTTGATGAGGAACGGATAGACTCAGAATGGAAGCCAAGTCCAAGTCTAACCAACTTTTTACCTCGAGACGCGTAATTCGAGCGCGAAAAGTGATTCGGAGCTGAAAAGTGGACTGGGCTCGTTTCGAAGAAAAACGGAAAGAATTGCAAATGGAAACCTGGTTAGGCTGGTTTATTTTTTGATTGTGGCTGGGGGTTGGGGCCTTAGGATTGGGGCAGTCATCGCGCCATCGTTACCATAAAAACCAATGAAATTTCGCTTAGGCTCGCTGCGTGCTGCGCTTTACGAGCCGTCCCCCAGGGTCCAGAACAACTCGGCGACTCAGCGACTCGGCGACTTCAGCATCAGCTTCACCTCCTGTAAAAACCTTCAAAACGAAAGCGAAACGCACTAATGTCCTTAACGGCCGAACGCGAATTGCCGTATGCCAAAGCATTGGTCGTCTGTGCAAATAAAATAAAAGTTACCAATGCTCTAGTCGCCAATAGGATGGACTAACAGATGCCCTCTGCTCGCTAGACCCTTGCCGCCTAGCACTCTGCAAGGTGTTGAATGAAGCTTGAGGCTTACCTCACGCAAATTGGACTTAAGGTCGTCAGATGCCATGCAAGAGGACATCGGCTTCACACAAATTAAACTAACTAGACCAGAGAATTGAAGAAGTTGAACAAGTATCCTTAGTATCCTTATCCTTAGTCGATTTTGATTTAGATACGATTCATATGTTTATCATATTGCTTGGATACAATTTAGTTCTCAATAGCTATTTCGTCGCTTCATAAACTTATATACAATCTGTGTAGCGTACAGCTTTTAGAGTCTTGAGCTTCGATGTCGGATTTTCAATCTCAATGCGATTCATTCAGGTAGGATCTTCATTCGTTTAGGTAAGATCAATCAGAGCTCAAGTCTATCTACTTTTAGTTCGTTCTCTCATAATTTCTCCACATCTCTAAGCACTCAGCTGTGCTATTACAACTATATACCTATATCACAGAGCCCTTATCTGTCGTTGAAATAGTTGAGCTTGAAGGGCTGTACTCGACTACTCCATATTTAGTAGTCAGAGGGTGTATAGATATACTCGAACGGACTTTTAGTTCTGCTGAGTTTCAATTCACTTGACTGGACTTGGCCATGTAGCCCCACTCTCAGCGCAACTCAGCTACAGGGTATGTGGAAATATAAAAACTTTGCTGTCGTTTGGCCAACTCACACACATAGCCAGCCACACACACACAAACGCACGCACACCCACGCAGAGAGAGCAGTTCGCGGGCCTCATGTGCGCGGCGACAGAAGTTTTTATTCCTTTGTTTAGAATAAATATAAATGGGCACGTGTTTTGGGCGATGGCGATGGCGATGGCGATGGCGATGGCCTCGCCGCGGCTCGGCTCGGCTCTGTTTTTAGTGGTGGCACGGCAGAGCAATTGGGCTGGTGGCATGTGGCAAGTAGCGTGGGGCATGTAGCATGTAGCATGTAGCATGCAGCACGATGCTGGGGTTGCTGGCGCAGTTAAATTTTAATGCGGCCATATCGATATATGCGTGCATGAATCTGCCGCCAGCCGAATATCGCGTATGAAATAACATTTCAAACAGCGCGCTACGTGCTAAACGCGTCACCGCCGCTGCCGCTGCCGCTGCCACTGCCTCAGTCGGCGTCGCTGCTCCAGTGAACACGAGAAGAGTTAGAAAGTCAGCTAGCTAAATTGCATCTGCAATAGAACGAATCAGTGAAACGGCCAATTGAACTGGTTCAATATGATCAGTGAACGACGCAGCTAAGTCGAGCTTCAACGATGCTCGATGCGAACGAACCACCAAAAAGGCATCGCTCATGAACTAAAGCCAGCTAGTTCTAGTGAGCTAATGAAATAATGCATCAAAGTCGAGCACAATAAACTAGCTCATCACATGGAACTAATTCAACAACTTTCTTTAGCAGCAAATCTACGACTCATCGAAATGGAACTAGTAATACAAATAAAACTAGCGTATCACATTGAACTAGTCCCTTTCTGCTTTCAACAGAAACAGTTCATCATATTGAACTAGTTCAATAAATTCAACTAGCTTGTCAAATGGAACTAATTTAGCAAATTTCTCCATTCAATGTCACAGCAAATCTACAGATCATTGAAATTGAACTAGTTCTTAACATTAACTAGTACTTTATATGGAACTAGTGTATCAAATTGAACTAGTTCCTTCGATTTAAAGTAGCTTATTAAATTGAAGTAGTAAATCGAATTCAAGCAGTTCACCAAATGGAACTGGTTCATTGCAACTGTTTTGTTTAGCGCAGTTGCAAATCGAAAATTCCACTCAATATCATCTGTATTCACACACACGCACACACACGCACATACACACATATACACACGCACACACATTCACTGGTTGTGTGCTGCTTTGCCAATGAATATCTTATAAGCTTTGAAGCTCACGCAACTCGGAACATCTCTTTTTACTTTGCATAAGTTTGCCATGGCTCAAATTCTAATCAATATGCCACGCCTACCTCTCCTCTCCGCTCGCCCATCTGCTGGCAAATAAGAAAATGAACCGAAGGAAATTGAACTTTGGATGATTTAACTTAACATTTAATACATTTCCAAGACCAAATGCGTTCACTCTCATTGAATTTGCCGTGCAATTGAGCTATACGTAAGGTTTAGATATTTAGATATATGTGTATATATATCTGTATTATTGCAATAAGCGTACACCATATTCTCATCTTCATTCATTTATTCTTAAGAATCAATGCATAAAAATATAAGAATATATAACCAATTAGAGCACAGTCCATAATAATCGACTATTCATCTATACATGTATGAAGCCCATGCAATCTTCAAGTTATGAAATTTAGTTGGATATAACGATACTTATCGATATTAAATAAAGGTATCGATTTATCGGAAAGATATAAGCTTGGATAGTACAAACATGTATATACCGAAATTTCAAAACTTTCTCTTTCACATTCCAGAGCACAATTCATGCAGTCGAACAGATGGACTCAGATCAGACACAATTCGACTGATGGACTAAGAGTATATATTTAGTTAATGGATTCAACAGGCTCTAAGGCAGAGGTAGAGATCAAGAAACTACTAAAAATGTCAAAAATTCTCAAAGAATATCGAGTTATAGATGCTACACCACATGACGACTGAATTTCATGATTCTATACTCTTAAATAGCCGCTCGTCCACCCCTCAACCCCCACACACATCTTTACTACAGCATAACACAGTAAAATGTTAATGATTAATTGATTGTCCTATCCAAACGATTGCAAATAAAACCAGAGAAAAAAAAAACACAGAAAAAAATGTTCCAGAAACTTTCTAAGGTTATTGATTGAGCATTGGTTCAGTACGGTTCAAGAATATATATATTATATTATTTTCTATATATATATCAAGTTTCATCATCATTTATCACTCAAGTAAACTTAACTTAGCTTTATTGACTAGAAGCTCCATTGGTTTGAAACTAGAGAACGAATTTCATAAAAGGCCAACGCTTAAAGCTAAAAGCTTTACACATTCAGCATTCAGCTGAGTATTTACCTTCAAGCTCAAGAAAAACCAAGCTAAAGCTACATATGAAGCTTTTTCTTTGAAGTTCAACACAAACTTCTAGCAAGTACAAGAGACGTTAAAAGAATTTGAATACCATTTTCCGTTTTACATTTAAGTTCTGCTGAAAGCTTCAAAGCTTAAAGAACTATATATTAAACCTTTTTCTATTTTCCCAACATTCATGCTTTAAGCTTTACAGCTCCAAATTGCCTCAATACATTAAATATTCTTTTGGTTTGCTCAGCCGCTTTGCTTTAAAGTCAGAATGTTCTAGTCGAGAGCATCCGACTAGTAGATACTATGAACCGTGGATGTCTACAAGCACATTTCAAAGCTCCAACTTTAGTGGTCTCTGAGACAGACGAACATTACTTGACCGATACAGCAGTCATCGTCGTGATATACTATACATTATTCTGATCAGGACAAGGATTGCTGTATCGAGGAATTTTTAAATTTACACAAAAAAAAAACTATTTTGACATCGCCAAAAAATATAAATAAATAATATTTATAATAATAATAATATAAAATACTTATTCTAATAATAATATTGATATTAAGATAAGATATTTATATAATAATGGAAAAAATATATAAAAAGTATATTTAAAAGGCATTTCAATAATGGAAACACACAAAACAAACTCGACTTTCGTAATTTTTTGTAGAAAAGGTTTTCATTTAATTTATTGAATTATTTTCTTTGTGTTTCTTTTGCCGTTGCTGCCAATGGCTACATTTAGACGTCTCTTGATGATTATATAAGTTGTTATTGTTATTGTTGTTGTTGCAAGTACAGTGAAGCTTGCCAATGCATGGCCCCACACACACACACACACACACACGTATATTCATGAGTGTGTGTGTGTGTGTGTGAGTCGTTAATCTATGCATATGAAAATGAGAGAACAGTCCACATATGCATTGTCTATGTGTGTGTGTGTGAGTGTATGTTGGTGTGTGTGTGTGTCTCTATGTCTGTTTGTGTGTGTGCTTGTGTAATACATTCATATATAGCTAAGAACATGTCGCTCATATTGCATTGTTTGGTGAATTAACTCCATTTCAAACTCTATATATTTTTGATTTACCAGACATATTTATATATATATATATATATATATATATAGATATAGATATATACATATCCGGTAGTCATATATATATAAATATATATGTATATATATATAGTTATTCAAGCTTACATCGAGTCTGGTTATAGCTATCATATACATTAAAATTAATTCAAAATGGTTACAAAAAAATTGCATTTTCGACAGAGCGAAATTCGCTTTCTTTTTATTAAAAATGTATATATATATATATACATATATATATATATTCATATATATACATATATATTTATATATAATGTTTTTGTTATATATTTTATTTATTCTTTTTCTTTTAGTGCAAATTCACATAAATTCAGTCGTGATTAAAAATGTTTTTTTGTTATTTTCTTCCTTTTTTTTGTTTTTTACATGTTTCTTTGCTAGTTAAATAAAGCTCTAGGTTTTTAATGGGGGCTGCATTTCGATCTATAAACATTATATACATATATATATATACTATATATATATTTATATATGTGTAAATGCAGCTCGAACTTAGTTTCAAAGATAGTTAAACATATTGAACATTGAACTATATATATATAGATATATATATTACTATCGATATATATCGATTTATATATACGATAACAATGCTAAGCATTTGCTCTACCCCTTTATATATATATAGATATATATATTTATATATATATAGTCAAGTCTACACCTTGAAAGCAATCTAGAACATTGTAGTCGAGCATAATCGACTGCTCAATGCTGGTTCAAAGACATATAGAATGTGGATTAGCCGTGTCATCAAGGCATATATTATTATATAAATCAACTACTTTATTAAAAACTTTTGCTCATTTCTCTACCAAGTTGCCAAGTTGTGATGTTCATTGCGAGTCTATAATATATATATTTATATACTAAATTTCAAATATCTAGCTTCAGAGTGTTTATATATAGAACGTAATACAACAAACTCAAATATCAGACTCGAATTACGCCACAATTAGTGTAAAATGTCATACATATATATATATTTATGTACTCGTCCGTACAGCCTGCTCCAGGCACGTGACAACTTTCAACTGGAGATCCTCAAGTTTTGCAGCTGCAGCTGCATCTGCTGTTGTAGATCTATAAGATCTATATAAGATCTAACAATGCTATAGGCTATATAAATGTGGCTAGCATGAACGAGCATTGTGCAGTCGACTACAATGTTCTTACAAAGTTTTTGTTTTTAACTTGAAATCAATACAAAATGTACACATGACATTGATGATGATGCACTGTCTATATATATATAAATATATATATAAATATATATATATATATATATAAAGGTATATATGTATAACATCTATATATATCTATATATAATATATATATAGTTTCAATAATATTTAGTTATTGTTAGCGCAATGAAAACAAGAGAAAGAGAAACAATATCTAAGTATCTAAAAGTACAAATTAGTTTGTTATTCTTAAAATATAAAATATATATATATATTATTTATATATATATATATACGTTTGTGTGTGTTTATGTGTGTGTATAGCCCTCTATTTCACATATATATATATAGCACATATATATATATATATAACATTGCATTTTGAGAATTTGGTGTTCATGTTCAAGTGGTTCCATCCATCAGCTATGAAGCAAACTAGTCTCTAGTTTCTTTGGATCCTCAATTCGATCCAAATACATATATATATATTATATAGATATTGTTATTCACTTAGTTATTAAAGTTAAGCAAATGTTGGCGGTGTTTTTTCTGTTATTTGTGCTTCATCAACTTTTTTTTGGTTTTTTTCTTTTTTAGTTTTCGATTCCATGTTTTAAGCGTATTTTAGGCACTCTTCAAATGCGGAAGGCAAAAGGGAAGCCAAAAATGAAACTGTGACTGAGTGTGTGTGTATGTGTGTGTGTATGTGTGTGTGTATGTGTGTGTGTATGAGTGTGTGTATGAGTGTATGTGTGTGTGTGTTTCCTTTGAAGAGCGCTCTGTGTGTGTGTGTGCATCAATTGAGCTAAAACCGTGAACCGATTTACCCCTAAGTATTCTCTCTATTAATGCATTCATATACAAATTCGCACACTTCAAAAACTTTGTCAATCAATTTCAATCAAAAAAAAAGGTGGTTCAGTCAATATTGAAAAGTGTAAAAATGTAAAAGACTTACACAAGGGTCGAGTGATGGATGATTGATGTTGATAAATAGATGTTTGTAAGTTGTTTTTGCATTTCCAATTGCTGGCAAAGAGAATTTTGGCTATGCTGTCTGGATTGATGAGTGTTTGACTGATTGATGTGCATGATTGACTGACTGTGGGCTGAATGATGGATCTGTTTGGGTAAACGATTGTTGGCTTTCCATCACCCAATTGTTGTCAAAGAGAACTTTTGATTGATGTATATGATTGAATGACTGTTGGCTTTGTTGATTGAACTGGTTTATTTGTTTACGCCTGATTGACTGAGGATGTTTGATGTGTTGGGTAAATGATTGCTGGCAATGAGAATTGTTGCTTAGCTATAGCTGCTATGCCTGCTCGATTTACACTGAATGACTGATTGGGTAAGGATTGATTTGATTTATAGTTGTTTATTCAACTGCTGTCACTTAGGATTCTGAATTGATGTATTCTAGTTAATGATTGAATGATTGACTGCATGACTTTTGACTTTATTTCTCCAATCGCCGCCAAAAAGGATCGTTTTTTTTTTGTTTGTACATTTTTGTTGTTGCTGTTATTGTTGCTGCTGTTCTTGTTGTTGTTTTTAGTTGTTGTTGTTCATGATGTTTGTGGCTTGTCTTTGTTGTATTAACTAAGCTTGGTGTTTGCTGATGGGAGTTACATTTTGTGTTATTTTGGATGGTATGCGCACTCTTTGCTCTAAAAGCACTTTAAATTCCAAGACTGTAATTAAACAGAGAGAGAGAGAGAGAGAAAGAGAGAGAGAGAGAGAGAGAAAGGGAGAGAAAGAGAGAGAGAAGGGATAAAGAAAGAGTGTGGAAGAGAGTGAAATAGAGAGAAAGAAAGAAAGGAAGAGAGAGAGAGAGAGAAAGAGGTTGGCATCAATTAGTAGGTAGTCAAACAATAAATTGGATATAACTAAATTTTTACTATACATACATATTCCTTTTATTTTGATATATGATTAATATGTATTCAAGAGTATGCAAAAGTTTTGAGTCTTATCTGTGTATGCAAGTGTCTCTGTGTGTGTTCTTAGAATTCCAGTTAAATTTACTGAATTAGTTTAATATGCTGAATTAGCTGAATATGTTGAATTAGCTCTATTTGATGAGCTAGTTCAATTTGTTAATATGCTAAATTCATTGAGTATGCCGATATAATTCTCTTTGATGAACTAGTTCAATCTGTCACTTGATAAACAACATCAATTTGATGAACAAAATCAGTTCAATATGCCTCCAATTTGCTGATTCGCTCAAAAGTTCGTTCACATTCATGTTACTCATCAAGTTCAGTTCGATTTCAGTCATTCAGTCGCTCACCAATCAATGAGCACAATGGAACAAATGCATTCAGTACCATCATTCGTTAATGAAAGACTGAGTGTTATGCTTCACAGATCTCTGAACTAGTTCAGCAGCTGATCTTAGTTACCCGTCCGATCGAACACATTGTGAATTGATAAACTTAAACGAGGCAAAGCTCAACTTACATAAATACATACACATACTCATACACGACATTTACATACGTCAACCTACAGTAACTGGATTTGGATGTGAGCGAGATACAACATAGAGTCGGTGGGGCTATGGTTGGTGTATGCCTAGTCTCTGCAGCTTATCAACTCATCAGCTAATCAACTCATCAGTTAATCAGCCAATCAGCTAATCAGGTGAATCGCTTTCGCTACATATCAAGCAAATCTCTGCGCGCATAGATAGTAAGCTTTATCAGCTAATCAGCTGTTGAATGGTTAATTAAGCAATGTTATGGCTAATGGCCTGATTGACTTGATCTACTTAGATATAGCTGTATGTATATATATGTATCTCTCTCCCTCTATCTCTCTCTTCCTATCTGCATTTCTCTCTGGTCGATGCTTACATTCGCGAGCCCTTCTGCTGCAGCACCTTGGCGCGATCGTTCAGCTCCAATTCACGTCCGGCTGTCGAGCCGCACTCCTTGGAGACAACGCAAAGGAACTCATTGTTTTCGAAGGGGCCGTAGTTCGAGTATTGCATGCCAACGCTGATCAGCTGCTCGAACCGCCAGCCATCCGACAGCGTGGAGATCATCTGAAACAGAGAGTGCTATTACACCTGGCACAACAGTCGAATGCCATGCACATTACCTGTGTTAATTCCTGCTCGCGACACTGCAGCACGCGGTAGACGCGCTTCTTGTCCGCATGCGGACGCTGTGATTGAGAAAAACCAATTACAAATTACAAATGTGACCTTAGCTGAAGGGGGCAAGAGACTCCTCACCTGATCTCTGTGGCTGATGCACTCCTTGAGCAGCGCAATCAGCTGCGTCACATTGTAGAACTCCGCCTCCTCCAGCACGCCCTCCTCAGAGACGCCGTCCAGCACGAGTTTGCCATGGCGTAAATAATTGAGCACAGGCGCGAAGTATTTCGGATCTCTGTCAATCAAGTATGCCCCTGTCTCGTCCTGCAAGAGAAAAGTCAAAGCCAATTAGTATAATATCTTATCAATATACATGAGTATGTATATATCCAATTGGAAATGTGTCAAGAAGCTAAACCCATCGAGTGGCCTTTCGCATTGCAAGGCGGACGGAACCAATGCAGCAGGTGAAATGATTTTGCTTACCCGATTTGCTTAGTCGAACAAATCGTAAAGTAATTCTTATACTCTGATTTGATGTTGCCTGATCTGAATTGCAATAGACTCTTGGGTGTTGGGTATCTGCTAGTCAGGCATTGCCTGACATTTCCTTGTTATTTTTTTCTATTCGATTTGGCATTATATATTCAGGCATAACTCATATACCTATACCTATACAGCCACAGACACAGTAATGCTCTTTCGCTATGCATTCTAGTCATTTATTATGGTAAATGATTTACACAAGAGCTGTCACACAGGCGGACGGACAGTGAGACAGGCAGTTAGTCTGTCTGTATTCGAGCCATGTGAATTTCTGATTTCATATACCTCTGATAGATACGTGTGTCTGTGGGGTATATTCTTTTGTAGATTGCTATAAGTAATAGAACTTCGAATGAAAGCTATTATTCTTAGGTTTACTTCATAAGATAGATAGATAGCCTAGTTAGATAGAGTCATACATACATGTATCGCTTGAAAACATGAAATTGCATTTTATATATATTTTATACTATCAGGCATTGATATATATCGATATATTCAAGACCATTTCAGTAATAAGCACATCAACTATCAGGACACCTATAATGCCCGAGAGCATTGCTATTAAAGTTGACTTCACACTATCGATAGGAGTCCTTATATCGATATATATCGATACATCCAATAGAAGTTTTTTGTTGATATTCTAGAAGATTCTAGACATGCGTTACAGACATCTAATACAGTTAGGAAATTATAGAAATGAATGCTAATTACAGGGTATCTAGCCGTCGGTCAGCTTTGCCTGTTTGTCTCTTGTTTCATCAATTTAAGCAGCCACAATAAAACGCGCCACATCGCCCAAAACACACTCATCAGACCGTTCATCTAGGTGCCAGCCCGACTGCCCGATTTGCCCGATATATATACTATATACATATACGACGTATGTCTGTGTACGCTCTATGCACGGCATGTGGGTGCCTTAATTGGCGGGCACTGAGCTTCGGGCTGCCTTGGCACGAGTTTTGGGCCCGGGGGGCGGCAGCGGAGCCAGCGGATGGGGGCAAAAATTTAATCAATAACAAAAGCGAGCAAGTAAAAACAATCAAACAAAAATAAACAAACGAGCAAACTTTTTTATTGAAAACTATAAGCAGAGGCAGAGGCAGCGGCAGAGGCAGAGGCAGCGACAGAGGCTGAGGTTATGGAAGAAGCAGCGACAAAAACAAAGGCAAAAGTTAGAGGCAGATTTAGAGATTTGAAGAGAGTCAAAAACAGAGGCGGAAGCAGAGGTAGAGGCAGAAGCAGACAAAAGCAAATACAAACGGAAAGTCAAAGGCAAAGGCAAAAGCAGGAACAAAAACAAAAGCAAGGGTAGACAGATTTATAAATTTAAACGGCGCCCAATAAGGAACAGAAGCAATGCTAAAAGCAAACGCAAAAGAAGAGACAGAACCAGAGCCAGAGCCAAAGGCAGACGCAGAGTCAGAGTCAGTGGTAAAGGCAAAAACAAATGCGAAGGCAGAGCCAAAGGCAAAGACGAATGCAAAGGAAAAGCAGGTGCATAGCCAAAGGCTAAAGCCACAGCCAGAAGCGAAAGAAGCAAAAGGCAAACGCAAAAACAAATGCAAAGGCTGAAGCAGTGGCAAAGGCAGCGACAGAGGCAGCGGCAGCGGCAGCGGCAGCGAGCACATTTCGGCATTAATAATGGCCCAGCGATTCGAATCGCTTTTGTTTATAAAATTCGAAAATCGTAAATATAATTCAGGCGTGGCACATATGTTGTAGATTATCTATATCCATATTTTCATATATTCGTGATAGCTGAAAACACGCCCAGATTTATGTGGGCGATATTTGTCTGTGTTTGTGTGTGGAAAATGCGCTTAGCGTGCGTTGGTCACACCCCCTCCCACAACAAGCCAAGGACTCGGACAACAACAGCAACAGAATAGAAATAAAGCAGAAAAGAAAACAAAAAACTGGTTTCGGATACAACGGAAATATGAACACACATGCATAGCTAAGGCATTTGCGGGAGTGTGCATGTGTGTGTGTGAGTGTGACAGAAAGCTCAGCCAATGCAAGTGCAGCCTTGTAGAACACGAACGCAAACACGAATACGAAATTGAGAATTAGAGATGGCACACAGTAAGCCAAAAATATATCGTATATATATGACATGGTATAATAATATATATATAATCACATTCAATATGAATATTTAATTTGCAATTGAAAGCGGCAAAGAAAATAAATAAATTTCGCTTATTTGCACCCCAAACAGAAATATCGTATCTTATCTTTACTGATTTGGCAGTAATCTGCAATTGCAAGTTTTGCTGATTACAAATTGTTTCAACTATCGAACTATTCGTGTCACGAGACTCTCTCCACTCAACTGTGCAGCCCACTACTAGCAAGGGTCGACGCCGACTGCAGTTCGGCATGGCCCTGGCTGCTGCTTTAGCTGCTGCCGTCGCTGCTGCTGCTGCTGTTGTTGTTGTTGTTCTTGTTGGAACTGTAATTGTTCGCAGAATAAACTGTATGTTGAGCCTGCTGTGCATGTGTGCATGTGTGTGTGCGTGTGTGTTTGTATACATGTGTGCATACGTGTGTTTGTACTTTGGCTTACAATTTTTGGACAATTATAATATAGCTGGCAGCTACGAGCGCAATGGCCGCTGATGTATTGATATATGTATGTGTGTGTATGCATGTGTGTAAATACAGTGAAAGCTCGCTAACATAGCCTTGACCAATTTCACTAAATCCTTGCCGAAGAATAAAAAAATTATTTTAAATGAAAATAATATAAGAATAGCAATATTTGTATGCACATGTTTTATCTATCTATATAACATTATCTATTATTTTTAAGCGGAAGAGACGTTCGTTATAGGGAGTTTCATTCATGTCTTTGTGCATGTGTGTGTTTGTGTGCATGTGAACTCACCCGATCTGATATCAAATCGCAGTCCTCTTGTATAAGACGCGACAGAAAGGAATTGGGGTCACGGGAGAGCGTTGTTTTGGTGGTTAGAAAATAGGTCCCACCCACATTCAGCTTGACCCATTGGTCTGTGCCGTGTTTCTTCAGCACGTTCGGGCTCTTCCGTGAGTTAATAAACACTGTGCTCATGTTGTTGTTGTTGCTGCTCTTGCTGCTGTTGCTGTTGTTGTAGGTGTAACTGTTGATGCGTCTGCAGCTGTGCGCCGCTCGGGCGGGGATGAGAGTATGAAATGCGAGCTCGCCGAATGCGCTCCCGTTACTTGTTAGTTGTCACTTGTTACCGTTACCGTTATGCTGCGTCGGGTGTCACAGTGCAGCCCAGTGTCCAGTTAGCACACAAACAACAATCGCATACATATGCAGCCGCACACATACAGCTGTGCATGCACCGACATGTACACGTGGTGGCGCTCCTTCCGCTAGCTGTTGGCACAGACCGGAGCAGTTATTATTGTCGTCGTCGTCGTCGTCGGCGTCCAAATTGTCACCTTATTTGAAGTTTCTTTCTTTGCCCCTGCGTTACGCAGCGTTGCCTTGAAATTATCTTTTTGTTTCTCTATCGCTCTCTCGCTCTGGCGCACGCTCTTTCGCCCAGTGTGTGCTGGCCTGGTGGCGCGCGTATGTGTGTGTGCGTGTAGATGTGTCTGTGTTGTGTGTGTGCCTGTCCAGCTTCAACTCATGCTTTTGGCCAGCGTCTTTGTTTGCGTCGTTGTAATTGCTGCAATTTTCTCTCCTTTTTGCTACACTATTCTACTGCGTTCTGCTACGCGCCGCGTTTTCGTCTATATAGCCACGTTTTGGTTTGTGCAACTCATTTATGTCACCGTTCCATTTGCATTTGATGATGGCAAATTACTTTTCAATGAGCATTAAAAAACAAAACACTGCGAAATACCGATTGATTGTGGCGGCCACGACGATAGACTATCGATATATGCGTGACTTGCAGCTATGCGATAGGTGTGCAGCCACGCAGTTCCCGTGCAAAAATATCGATGCGGAGCAGCGCTGTGCGATAGCTGCGATGAAGCAAGTAGAGCAGGAGGAATGATATGAAAGTAAGAAAAAATTATAAATATTTGAATACACAAATTTTCAAGACAATACTCGTATTTATTATTGTACGACTGTATAGTAAAGTAAACAAAAATATTTAGATATTTTACACAAGTAAATATCGATAACAAGGCACCAGGCTGAAGTGGACAAAAAGCTGTGAGCTACAAAACTTGCCAGTATTTTGAAGGTTTCATTCAAATTTGGCGCCAATTAACAAAAGTTTATTTCGGCTTTAGGCAAATTCGTTTAGCGATCTGCGCAGACGCATTTAGTTTACCAACAAGTGCTGAGCACTGCAGACGTGCAAGATGAAACTGGAATTGACGCTAATTGGCCTATGTCTGTTGGCGTTCGCCTCGCCCACGCCCATGCTATACAAACGCAATCCGGACGAGAAATACGAAGCGGGTAAAGTTGATCCAACTTATTTATGGCGTTCGTTTGGTAAATGGTAAACAATCCACGCAGATCTGGTCGCCGTCTCGTCCACCGTCATCCCGCTGACCGTGCTGGAGGTGAGCTACGGCCTGGGCGGCAAGCCGAGCGACGAGTACAAGGCCGCCTACCTGCGCAAGCTGCGTAAGCAGGTGCAGCAGAGGGCGGCGGCGGCACAGGCGCAGGCGCAGGCCGGCAATGCAACGGCAACTCGTGGCCTGGGCGAGATCTCTGAGCTGCCGCCAGCGCCCAGCGATGCCGACGCCCTGATCACAGGTGAGTCAGACCCCGTCCCAGCACCTGAGCTGCCTCGACTAACTCCCACTCCCACTCCCACTTGCAGTCAAGTCCAAGCAGCTGGAGAAGGCCAAAGTCAAGGCTGTCTAGCCCAGCAGAGCCAAGCAGACCCAAGCAGACGGTCGGACGGCCAGCCAGCCAGCTCGACCAGTCGTCGCGCTTGCGTTGGCGTCTGCCATGATATCATTCAGCCAGAGTCAATTTTGTTGAGCTAGTTAATAAATTGCGCGATTCGAAGTTGTCTTTGCCTAATTTGGACGCGACGCGACGCGACGCAACCGAGCCAAAAGTATTTTTCCAGCCAAGACTGTGAGCAATCCCCCCTCAGACCCCCTTTCACTCGTCCCAATCTTGCCAAACCGGAAGGAAATCGAATCGAACCAAAAAAAAACGCATTATGTAATGCAATTTAGAGAGCTCAAAAGTTGCAATCGAGAGTAACTGACTACATGATACCCTGTAAGAAAGGAGACAGAGAAAGAGAGAGATGTAAATATATATATATATATATATATATATATATATATATATATATATATATATATATATATATATATATATACAGCTACGGTCAGTAAAATGATAGCGCACTGAATGCACTGAAAGCGCTGAATGTTGGTCATCACAATTTAGTGATAAACACAATATTTTTGACAAAATTTGATGCAATTATTAAGTTTAACATCTATTCTTTTTAATTAGATGTTTTTTTTGTTACAAACTTAGGATATGTGCACTTCAGGACCTTAGAAGGAGAAAACACCTAAAATTGAGCTGCTCATAAGAATGATAGCAGTTACCAAAAATTGAAAAAAAAATTAGAAAAAACCTTTTTAACGTTACTCTAACTTCATATATCATGTTTTACACATCTGCTTTAGTCTAACACTTAAATTTAAAACCGTTATGTTTTACTACGACTTTGTATTTGCAGTGCATGGAGTCGATGAGGTCCTGGCACCGTTTCAGAGCAATTTGGTGCCACGCCCCCTAAATTACTTGCCGCAGTCGATGGATTTGTAGCTTCTACAACTCTTATAACATCCCCACACAGGTTTTCGATAGGATTCAGATCCGGGGTCTGAGCTAGCCATGCCATAGGGTCGATTTTTATGGATGCAAACCACTATTATGCGAAAGTACTCGTATATTTCGGGTCGTTATCCTGCTAGAAAGTCCATTTAAAAGGCATTCTACAATTGGCAGATGCTAGCACTATATTTGCAAATAAACGGATGTAGACATTTATGCCCATTATTCGAGTTACACACATGGGTTGTACTACATCCAACATACGGAACACGTGCCCATATCACATTGCTCAGACCGTCGTGCTTAATCATCTTCTTAGTACCCTAAGGACAATATTTTTGGTTTTTGGTGGACTGACTATATACTATCTAAGGCCTCTGACACCAAACATAACTATTTTGACCAAATCTGTTCACAGTAAGTTGCGTTACTTATTGATGACTGATGATTAAGCACGACGGTCTGAGCAATGTGATATGGGCACGTTTTCCGTATGTTGGATGTAGTACAACCCATGTGTGTAACTCGAATAATGGGCATAAATGTCTACATCCGTTTATTTGCAAATATAGTGCTAGCATCTGCCAATTGTAGAATGCCTTTTAAATGGACTTTCTAGCAGGATAACGACCCGAAATATACGAGTACTTTCGCATAATAGTGGTTTGCATCCATAAAAATCGACCCTATGGCATGGCTAGCTCAGACCCCGGATCTGAATCCTATCGAAAACCTGTGTGGGGATGTTATAAGAGTTGTAGAAGCTACAAATCCATCGACTGCGGCAAGTAATTTAGGGGGCGTGGCACCAAATTGCTCTGAAACGGTGCCAGGACCTCATCGACTCCATGCACTGCAAATACAAAGTCGTAGTAAAACATAACGGTTTTAAATTTAAGTGTTAGACTAAAGCAGATGTGTAAAACATGATATATGAAGTTAGAGTAACGTTAAAAAGGTTTTTTCTAATTTTTTTTTCAATTTTTGGTAACTGCTATCATTCTTATGAGCAGCTCAATTTTAGGTGTTTTCTCCTTCTAAGGTCCTGAAGTGCACATATCCTAAGTTTGTAACAAAAAAAACATCTAATTAAAAAGAATAGATGTTAAACTTAATAATTGCATCAAATTTTGTCAAAAATATTGTGTTTATCACTAAATTGTGATGACCAACATTCAGCGCTTTCAGTGCATTCAGTGCGCTATCATTTTACTGACCGTAGCTGTATATATATATTGAGAGAGAGAGAGAGAGAAAGAGAGAGAGAGTTGCTCAAAATTTGCAATCGAGAGTAACTGACTGCATGATACCCTGTAAAAGAGCAGAGCGAGAGATAAAGAAGGAGAGAGAGAGAGAGAGAGGTAGAGAGAGAAAGAAAGAGAAAGAAATATAGAGAGAGAGAAAGAAAGAGAGAGAGAGAGAAAATAAGAAAAAGAGAAAGAGAGAGATAGAGAGACAGATACAGATACAGATACAGATACAGATACAGATACAGATACAGATACAGATACAGATACAGATACAGATACAGATACAGATACAGATACAGATACAGATACAGATACAGATACAGATACAGATACAGATACAGATACAGATACAGATACAGATACAGATACAGATACAGATACAGATACAGATACAGATACAGATACAGATACAGAGTTACAGAGTTACAGATACAGATTGAACAATCAATAAACCCTCTTCCATCTCTTTCGCGGGGTATCATCAGCACAGGAATTCATATGGTTCAATGTTAACTCGATTTCGGGATTTGATTCGATTCCGACATCCTGTGCCATGGCCGGGAGGTGGGGTGATTTGGGCAGGGCGTGGCAGGGGGCAGCTCACTGACAGAATTATGATTAAATCAAACGAAAAATGACGAGCGACGACAAAATGACAACAAACAGGACGAACAAGGATAATAACAGGCGGAAAGATGAAGCCGAAAGAAAGATAAATGACAGAGCCAAGGCGAGAAAGATGTTCCAAACAAAGGCGAACAAACAGCTCAACTCTCTCGCTCTCGCTCTCCCTCTCCCTCTATCTCTGTCTCTTTCTCGCTTTTGGACAAATGGCATTTCATAAAAAATGAAGAGCAAAAGGTTTTCCATTGTGCTCAACAGCAAGATAAATTAACAGCTAGTTATCATTAGCACACGCTATTGCCTCCCCCACTCGCTCCCCCACTCTCACCCCCTTCCTCCCACGCCCTGTCTCTCGTGATAAATCGCCTCGTGATACGTTTCGTGGCCACCTTCACAGCTTAGCCGCCCATTAAGTCTGAGCATGAAGTGAGGCGACGGCTTGAATTGTTTATTTCAATTGTTTAATTTGGCTCAAGTGCAGCCAACTTAACAAGTGCCGCCAGCAGGGGGCAGCTGTCCATAAGAAATCATTCGAATCATTTCGTTGTGCAACACTGGTGCGCTCTGCAGCGTTCTCTGAGTGCCAGCGCAGCCCACTTAACGGAGTGCAGCAGAGCTTCTTCTTGCTCCTCCACTTGAGCGTTGCCAGATGGCAAGCTAGACTGAAGCCTCTCGATCGAGACCGACTGCCCAATACCCGCTCGTATTCACCTTGGAGATTTCCTGCCTTGGGCTGTGCAAGGAAGCAACGGAGTGTTTCCATATCTATATGTATAGCTCTATGCGGACTATCTCTAAGACTACGTAAGACCTGTGGCTGAAAGCTAAGCACTTGATAAGATATCCGATTTACCATCTTCCATCTTCTATCTTCTATCATCTATCATCTATCTTCCATCTTCCATCTTCCATCTTCTATCTTCCATATTCCATCTTCCATCTTCTATCTTCCATCCTCCATCTTCCATTTTCCATCTTCTCTCTTCCATCTTCCACCTTCCATCTTCCTCTTCTCTCTTTTCTCATTTCTTATCTTGCTTCTCCCCTTCTCTCTTCTCACATCTCCGCCCTTCTCTTCGCTTCTCAGCCAATATACTCTCTGCGGCACTTTGTGGGCGAGCATGAAAAGTGGATGTAGCTAAATAAACACAAATTCAAATTGCAAATTGAAGATGCAAAGACGAGTAGCTCGACAAATCGAGCAGCACAAATTGTAAATGTTTTTCTCTCCCTCACTCTCTCCGCCTCCTCCTCTCTCCATCTCCCTCTCTCTGTGTGTATTCAGTTTAACTTCACTTCGAGCTAAACACTCAAAGTGAAAGCTGAGGAAAGGCGAGGCGCATATCGGCAAAGCCAAAAAGCCGACAACTGCGTGCTGAGCAAACATTAGTCAAGCAGAAGGACTTCGACATGGACGCGGACAGGGACATTCAAACTGGGTAAGGTCCTTGCACACGCACACGAACCCGTGCCACCTGTCTCGTCGACGCTTTCAGTTGTCAGTTTGCCAGTTGCCAGTTGCCTCGCTGCCCGTTTATTTGCCCAGCTGCCCTGGAGCAGGGTATTATGGGCTGTTCCACGCATCATGTCATGCCTCTCCGAAAAGCGCCTCCATGAGCGCTCAGAGAGCATATGGGTATGGGTATGAAAGAGAAGAGAAGTGGAGGGTATGAGTAAAGATGAGGAGCAGAGGAGAGAGAAAAAGAAGGAAGAGAAGAGATTAAATGTGAGAGGTGAGAAGATTATATATGTGTCTAGGGATATGTGCTTTCTCTCTTATATCGTCCTTCTTCTCATTTCTTTTTTGTCACATCTTTCTTCTCTTTTCTCTCCTTTCCAGTCACTCTTCTATCTATCTATCGCCTCTCACATCTCTCATCTCTTATCTCCTATCTCCCATCTCTTTTCTTCTTCTATTATATCTTCTCTCAGTTAGCTGCTCCCTTCTTTCCTTTATCTTATTTCTGCCTTCTTGTCTCTCTTCTCCCATATCCTTTCTATCTTCTGCATATCTCATCCGTCATCAGTCATCTCTCTTTCCTCATCTTCAGACTTTCGTTTATCTTGGCTCATCTCTCATCTATCAGCTCGCATCTCTCATTCCTGATCCCTTTTTTATCTTCTCTCTTTCATTTCTCCTCAGCTCACAGCTGTCATATCTCATTTTTCATTTCTCACATCTCATATCTCTTCTATCTTCTATCATCTATCTTCTCTTTGCTTACATATCACTCTACTCTTCTCTCTTACTATTCATCTCTCATATCGACTCTTCTCTTCTCTTCTCTACTCTTCTCTTGCTTCCTCTTCTCTTTGCAGGGTATTCGCGCGTCGATTACTCTCCATTCCATCTGAGTTCTCAGTTTTTCATTGTTGTTATGTTGTTTGAGTTGTTAGCGAGCTTAGCATTCCACACAACCACATTCTCCCTCGCGCCGCCCCTCTCCGCCCCTCGCCACGCCTCTCCCTCGCTCACTATCTCCCGCCTCCGCTCTCTCTCTCTCTCTCTTTCTGCCGCTTTGTCCATGCTGTTTCTTATTGAAATCGGTGTCCTGTCAATGTAGTTGTCACACGCAAGCTGCCTGCCTGACTGCCTGCCTGATGCTTTATTGTCGATTCCCGCAAGTGCCAGCCTGTGAAGTCAAGCAAACACACACGCAACCACACACACACACACACACACACACACACACTCACACACTCACACACACGCATTGGCATATGGTGTGTGCGCCTAAGGGTATGCAGCATTTCATGTTCGGTGGGAAAAGTCGAAACAATTGAAACTGTGTGAAAAGCCGAGGACCTGGAGGGGATGGGGCGAAAAGTGGTTCAATTAAATGAACTAGTTCTGTTTAATTTGATGGCCCAACTAAGTCAACAAGGCGTAAAATTTGTGAATAAACTAATGAACCAATATGATTCACTGAACCAGTTCACTTACTAGCTCAAATGAACAAACAGCAACGCACTGTTGGAACACAGATCTAACTGTGGCTATGATCTTCAGCCATGGCATGGAACTAGTTCTTTGCCATGACATGGAACTAGTTCTTTATGAGCAAGTGTATAAGTGAAATCATTACTGAAGCTCGACCCTGTTTACAGCTCACTGAACTAGTTCATTTCATTAATTAGTTCATTTGAACTAATTGTGAACTGATTCAACACAGCTGACAACACTCAGCTGCCAGCATCTCCTAACCGTATTTCTTCCTATATTATTTCGACTTTAAATGTGATAAGGAACTAGTTCAGTAGTTCATTTAACTAACTAGTTCAATTGCTTGCACTGTGAACTGGTTCAACACAGCATCTCCTGACCTCCTCTCCTATTATTTCCACTGCGAATGTGACATGGAACTAGTTCCTTAGTTCAGGATAGATACTAATTAGTTCAGTTAAACAAACTGTGAACTGAGTTGAAGCTGGTTCTTTAGTTCCGGATTGACACGCATTTAATACGAATACGTAAACTTATCAAGCGAACCTTTCTCCCTTACACTTAATTGACTAAGCCAATGCTCGGCGATTCGCTTTTAAGTTTGCTGTCGCCCCTGCTTAAGCATATACAGGTATACCCTGCAGTCCTTGGCAGAGGGTATATTAGGCCAAAGACATGGGAAATATTTGAGACGAGTCTCAAAGGAATCTTCATATTTGTTTGACCATTTCATTTTACAGGGTATCTAGTTGTTGCTGCTTTATATACCCTGCATCGCATCAGAGCAGGGTAGCACATAATGAACACTTTAGAAGACTTAGTCTGCCGTCAGCTAGATCCGACCAAGTTTATATCTATATGTAACATCGATTACTCATTAAAAAACCAGCATTGCAACGACTAGTATGCCTAGGATACCCTTGGATACCCTAGCTCAGGGCTCACAAGGACTACATTGACATAGAAGCACATCTTATGGAACGATTCTCGTGCTTAGACACAGTTTTTTATTGTAAGATGTGCTAAAGGCGCGCTAGCTAAGGCACATATCGCCTATTACAGGGTATCTCTATAGTCGAGGCACTGCCAAGTCGCTCACTGCTTTCGCTGTCAACGCCTGTAGCAAGTGAAATGTGTTTGATCTGCGCATTATGCGTTTCCACGCTCAACACTTAACTTGCGCCTGTGTGTGTGTGTGTTAGGGTGTGTGTGTGTGTGTGTGTATGTGTGTGTGTGTCTATGTGTGTGTGTGTATGTGTGTGTGTAGCTTAGTAGCAGCGCTTCTTCATTTGCTTGCGCCGCTGGCGCTAAAAGCTAAACGAATTCGATTCTTATCTCTCCCGGTTTCCCACTCTCTCTCTCTTTCTCCCCCTCTCTCTCTCTCTCTCTCTCGCTTTGCCTATTATGATTTATGGTAACCCAATCGCATCGCAGCTTTGCTTGCCATACGTGAAAGCATCTGTTTCCACTCCTCCCCCTCCCTCCCCCTGCCACACCGACCCCCTTGGCAGGCGATGCGGCGTATACGTAATGTCCTTGCTGCAACAGCTAATGATGGCGCGCTGCTGGCGCTAATGCGAATCGCAGTTCATTAATTATCCACAATTAAATCATTTACCAATTGGCAGCGCCAGCGCCAGCCGCCGCTTGACCCTCTCGCAGCGAGTCGAAGCGATTCGCACCGCTTGAATAAACGTTATTTAATCGCTTTGCGAGCGACAATTGGCTTTTGGGCCAGGTTAATTATGCAAATTTCCTGGCGATAAAAGGGAACAAGAAGAAGCACAAGACGTGGCTGAAGCAGAAGCAAAAGAAGAAGAAGAAGTAGACGAGACGAGAAAGAAGTGCAAAACAAACTATGCGTATCCTGCGGGCGCTGCCTTATCGACGCACGTCCTGCTCATTGAGCACAATTCAATGATGTGGAAAATTGCTTTAATCGACCACACACACACACACACACACTCTTACACACACATATATAGCATACACACACACACACAAGGACATACACTTGGTCATTCCGACTGGCTGTGGCTGCGCTTTAAATTCATAATATGTAACCAATATATGCTGGGTAACGCCCAAAGCAAAATAATGACAATGAGAATGAGGATGTGGGATTAATGAGAAATTATATTGCCAATTGATGATGATGCATATATGCATTGAGATGTGAGCACTAACATTGCTGGCAATGATAATATGGATGACTGATGACTAATGAAAATGATAGTAATGATGAGTCATTCTAATTGTGATGATTAAAAATAATGAGAATATTGCTGACTAATGATGGCGATAATGATGATGTTGAATGATTATGATGGTGATGATGACCAATAATAATGAAATTGATATTGACTAATAATAATGAAGATGACTGCTGATGATTACAATGACTAATGATAATGATGATGGCTAATGATAAAGATTATGACTAATGATAATGACTAATGATGATAGTGTGATGACCAATAAGAATAATATTGATATTGACTAATAGTAATGACTAATGATAATGATGATAACTGTGATAATAAATCAATATTATAATAATGACAAATATCAGTAATAATCACTAATGAAAGTTAACCAATATATTAATAATGGTAATGATAATGATGGTGACTAATAATAATGATAATGTTTATATACTAATGTTAATGAATGAATGACTATGACTCTTGATAATGAATATGATAATGACATCTACAGTTAACGATAATGATAATGTTACTCATTGAGTAACCCAAAGTTATTCATTAGCACTGTCATTATTATCACTATCACATTTATTATCAATAGTCATCGTTATTTTTACTATCAATATCTTTGCCATTAGTCATCTTCATTATGTGTACAGTAATGATAATGACACTGATGGGTGCTGGTGATGATGATGACAATAATAATGATACTAATAAACTTCATGGTTGATGAGGATGACGATGATGATGATGATGTGTTTCTAGGTGCGCTTTGACGACTTGGCAATATTTTATTGGCAATAACTTTAATGTCCTTTCCTGGCCAGCCCAGCCAAGCAGACCACACACAAAGACGCTCACACACACACACACACACACATACAGAGAGTCATTGCTTATTACATTAGATGACAGAGGAGAGCTCTCAATGTAGTGAAAACTAATATTTGGAGTGGAGTTTGGGTTAATCTCGCTTGGGCCTCACTCTCGCGAGGAGGAGACAGCATCCATCATAGGCACGTCAACAGTGAGGCCTAATCGCTTGTCCCTGCCGCCGCTCGATCAAATTTCGTGTAAAGGACCCCATTCGGGGGCCACGTTTATACAGGCAATTTATTAATTTACCAACTTGGCTGGGACAGAGCGAAAGCCGCAAAACCGTTTACACGCCGAGAACGCATGGAAACCACCTCTCACACACACGCACACACACACATACACAGAGAGAGATACAGTGCCTGGCAACGAATCGGCGACAACGGCTGCGATGGCGACCAGAAAACCGAAGTCAAAGCCAAAAGCCTCAACAGCCTCGACAATGACGACGACGTTGCACATGAGCGAAGACGAAAACAAAGGCGAAGGCGAAGGCAGCGAGTGTGCGTGTGTGAGTGTGAGTGTGTGCGTGAGTAGTCGCTGCCTCTGTGCGCTGCTTGATTCCGCAAAGGATTCAATTAAAAAAGTTTCAAAGGCAAAATGCGCATAATCAAAACAAATCAACACGTGGTTTTCGCAGCCTTGCCAGCCAGCCAAAGACGAATTGACGAATCGACGCGACAGCGAGCCCCAGCCGATGCCGAAGCCGAAGCCGTAGCCGAACGCCAAACACTGTAGCCGAAGCTCGTGCGGCCGAGCTCTGACCTCAGCGTGTGCTGACGCAGTCGTTGTTGTTTATTCTGACTTGCGCAGCGCGACAGAGCTCTCTCCCTCGCTCTTACGCGTATCAATAGGCAGTGCCCAGCCGCATCGACGGCGTTGCCAGACTGCGACCAAACGGAGCGTACGCAACATGTGCAATCTTTGCCAATTCCACATGCAAACCAGCTGGCAGCGCTGGCAACTTAGGCAGCGCGACGGCTGGGCGGTGTAGGGACGGCGAGCGAGAGAGTGTGAGAGAGAGAGAGGGCCAGTGTAGGCAAAATGGGTTTGGCACGTGGAGAGAGACTTCAACGCACAGACACGCAGCATAGAGGGCGTTTTTTTTGGTGCGGCTGTGTAAACGTAAGCCTGCGCGCTCCTTTGACATTGACGAGCGAGAGAGTAGGGCAGCCGAGTGTAGGGCATGCGGCAGTGGGCCGCAGCGAGAGCGCGAGTGTGTGTGTATGTGTGTGTGTGTGTGTAAAGTTTTTGTAAATTTCGTAATCAGCATCCATTCTGCTCAGAGCCTGTCGCTGCGACTGCGACGGCCGCTGCTGGTGATGCTGCTGCTGATGCCGATGCTGCTGCTGCTGCTGGTAGTTAAGGCTATGCTTGTGTCCCGGGTTGGCAGTGCCACTTCGTTGCTCGTCGCATTCAGTCCGCATTGGCAGCGTCGCATTTCGTCAGCGGTGGGGCTCACAAACGCGCGACGAGGTTAACGGCAGCCCAGACATAGACCCAGACCCCAGACCCCCCACTCTAAGCACAACCCCAACATCTCAAAATCAAACGCTAACCGTTAAGCGACTAGGCACGTAGCGTAGCTGGCGGTCTGACTGATCTAACCGAGGAGCAGTTAACTGTAAACACTAACAGTGAATGTAAGCGAACAAACGAATAAGCAAAAAAAACCAAAAAAAAACAACAAAATAAATGCATAAATATCTCTCTCTCGCTCTGGCCCAACTAACAATTGACAATAAAGAAATGAGCGAAAACAATGACAAAAAATAACAGTTAGCGCAAATCCAGGCCACAAAATTCAGCTCGCTAAAATAAATACATATTAACGTGTGTGTGTGTGTCTGTGTGTGTGTTTGTGTGTGTGCGCCGCCGTCGGCGTCGACGTTGTGCGTGTCTTTGAATTTTTGGGTGTGGACTTGTTTCTTGTTTCATTTTCTGCTGCCGCTGTCGCTGCTGCTGCTGCTGCTGCTGCTGCTCCTGTATGTTTCTCTTTGCTCGCTACCTAACCGACCTCTGCTGCCGCCTGTCCCCCGCTCTCCTTGCCCACGCTTTCGCACACAGCCTAAAAGTAGCTACAACAATGGCTGCACAGTGATCAAAAGTGCATGACAAGTGCACTGTACATTTTTTATATATATTTTTTTCAGTTTTTGTTCCCCAGTTTTGAATGAAATAAAACGCCCAAAGCCACGCCTCCCCCTGCACTTAGTTCATCCAAGTGTCGCCTGTAAGTAGGCAATCAAAAAAAATGAATAAATAAATAATAATAGAAACAGTGTGACGACTTCCCCATTTTGTGCCTTTCTTCACTACTTTTTTTTTCAAGTGTAACTCAAAGTGTGCTCAAAAGGAAAACAAAAATAAATAACGGTAGATCAAAGTTCAATGCTAAGTAGATGCCGAAGCAAGGCGCGAGCCCCCTTTTTGACAGGCAACAGCAATAGCAGCAGCCACGCCTCCATTATTATTACACACACAGACACACGTGTACACAAAGCAAATCAAATAGAAAAACACAGAGAGTTCTATATGTGGATGGTTTATCAAATAAATTAATTGTGTGTGTGTGCGTGTGTGTGTGTGTAAAGTGAACAACTACACAGCTGCTCCTTTAACATTCCATTTGTTGTTTTTGTTGTTGTTGTTGTTGCTGCTGCGCATCATCAACGTCAAAAAGATAACACGCCCCAATTTTTCTTGGCTGCCAGAGTTTTTTTTTCTGTTTTTGTCTTTGTTTTTGTTTTTGTTTTGTTTGCCTGCTGCCTGTCTTCGTCTTCCTTTTTTTTGTGTGTTTCTTTGCGCTGGCTTTTGACACGTCTGGCAAAGCGACAACAACAACAGCAGCAGCAGCGTATGAAGAAAAAACTAATAAGCAGTAACAACAAAAGCGGAATAGCGGAACACAATAACGGTAACAGCAACAATAAGCGAAATATTCGTAACAAGACGCACGTTGACAGCGGTCGACGCACTGTCGATTTACGACCAGCAGAAGAAGGTGAAGGGCAGCGCGTGTGTGTGAGTGACAGAGGGAGAGAGAGAGAGGACGGGTAAGAGAGAGTGTGAAGAGTGAGGTAAATTGAAAGCAAAAGTTGGCCCACATCACACGACCAGCAGAGCGCATGAAATAGGCAAACAGCAACAACAACAACGACGACTAGAGCAGCAGCAACAAAATTGCACCGACCTGTGCCCACTGTCGGCGAGGGCGCGTGGGCGTGGCAGTGTCTGCATCAACTAAATAGAAAACAAGCAAAGATAAAAATAGAAAAACTGTCGCACAGCCAAAAGGCGCGCTAAGCCCTTGTCTTTTTATCCCCCATCTTTTTGGCATGTGTGTATCAGCGTGTGTGTGTGTGTGTGTGTGCGTCTGTGTGTGTGTGTGTGTGTGTGTCGAATGAGGGACCATAGTAAAAGTCATAAAACTGACAACGAAAGCAACGCCAAAGGACAGTTGATGATGATAATGCCATTGCAAGAGCAGCAACAAATACATAGACCAGCGAGCGGGCATACACGACTATGGCAATACCCTGTACATCAGTCTGTGATGAATAACTACATCGATGACAGAGCAGATATTTCATTTAGTTATATGGGAAAACATTGATACACTTTTAGGTAGTAAGAATTCAATTATAGCTAGCAAATATAACGATGATAATGACTAATGATAATGGCTAATGATGATGACTAATGACAATGACAATGACGAAGACTAACGACAATGATGATGATTATAACAGAGATTACGACTAATGTTGATGACTAATGAGAATGATGATGACTAATGAGAATGATGATGACTAATGAGAATGATAATGACTAATGAGAATGATGATGACTAATGAGAATGATGATAACTAATGATAATGATGATGACTAATGAGATTGATAATGCTGATGACTAATAAGAGAATAGTAATGAATATTAATAATGATAATGATAATGATGATAACCAATCATAATGACAATGATGATAACCAATGATAATGATAATTATGATGATTAATGATAATGATAATGATGATGACTAATAAGAGAATGATAATGATGATGACTAATGATAATGATAATGATGATGATTATAATTTTACTAATTATGACTAATGATGATGACAAATGATTATGATAATGATGACCAATGATGATCCGTAATGATCATAATAATGATGATAATAATATCATCGCCAATATGCACAATGACAATCATAGCAGTCGAGTAGAGACCATCGCCCTGCAGCTCGTTTGCATCTCTGTACACAATTGAAGCAATCCCAATGTCAATCAACAACATATACTCCGTCTTGCGAGGCTTCACTGTATCTAAATTCATTCCACGTTCGATTGGACTCGAAACACTGGAAACACTCGAAACTACGTGAAGCCAAACGAGGCAGGGACTGCGAGTTGTTAGCTGGTGGCGGGCAGGTGCTCCACTCATGCACGCACCGTAAATGGCATATAGTTGGGCGCTCAACGTTGCGTATGCACAACATGCCACATGCCGCATGCCGCATGCCACATGCCACAAGGCAGCCAGTGGCATGCCCAAACACGGCCAGCCCACGAGCCAATGGCGGCGGCCTTTTTATTTGCCTTTCATAAGACACAATTTATTGCTGCCTTGTCACGACGAGAGCCTGTATATCTCTATACAACACATGTGTGTGTGTGTGAGTGTGTGTGTGTGTGAGAGAGTGTGTGTGTGTGTGAGAGAGTGTGTGTGTGAGTGTGTGTAACATAGGCTCAGACGCTCGCATAGACATAGACAACAAACAGCAACAAAATAAGATATAGCCAAAGCAAAGACAACGCATTTTATGGCTAAGACCGCATGTGTGTGTGTGTAAGTGTGTGTGTGTGTGTGTGCGTGTGTGTGCGTCTATTGGTTAGCTATGACCTTCTATGTCTTTGACTGTAATGCAGCTGTTGTTGCGGCTTAAGCCGAACAACCAAGCCCGCAAAAGTAATCACTGCTTTGTCCCAGCAACAGCAGCAGCAGCAGCATTGGGTCAGCAACAAAGACACCCACACACACACACACACACACACACACACACACACGCATACACACGCACACTCCTACACTCACACATATGCATAAGTTTTGGCTGCTTATTGACAGCGACTAAGTGGCAAGAAACACACAGTTTAAGGCAGTGCCAGTCACCCAACACGACGCCCAACAAATCGGTGGGCTGGGACTGGGCTGGGGCTGGGGCTGGGCTGGGGCGGGGGGCTGGCATGAAAAAGGCTCCAGTGTCAGTCGGGCAGCGTCGCAGTTCCAGTGGCAGCGCAGCTACGCCCTCAGCTTCAGCTTCAGACTGCAAGCCGAGCGAACACGAGCGCCAGCGACGAAGGCAGCGCGAGCGAGGCCGACTAAAATGCTGACGTAGAAAAAACTTTCGTAGAGCAGCCAAGCCCAAGCCCAGGCCCAGGCCCAGGTCCAGGAGCGCCCCAACCCACCCAAACACAACGCCCAAACTCAAGCTTGCTGCAGCAACAGCGGCGACGCCCAAGCCAAAAGATAAATAACTTTAAGTACTTAGCAATATTTCGAGTGGGAATATCAATAGAAGTTGCTAGGATAATAATAATGATAATAACAATAACAATAATAGCAACAATGAAACGAATGTAAAAATATAACATCGATGATAATGACGATGATGGATGATGATGACTGATGATAATGATGATGATTAATGACAATATAATGACGATGACAATGATAATGCTAATAATAATGCTAATGACTTATGGTGATGACCGAAGATACTGATGGCGACTAATAATAATGAATATGAGTATTAATAATAATAATGTCTAATAATAATGGCAATGACAATAAGAACGACAATGACAATGAGCCTAATGCATCGTCAGTCGGATTGATGATGACTAAGAATAATGCTTATGAGTAATAATAATAATGATAATAATGTCAATGACAATAAGAGCGACAATGACAATAACTATGATTATGAGCTGAATGCATCGTCAGTCAGGTTGATGATGACTAAGAATAATGATTATGAGTAATAATAATAATGGCAATGACAATAGGAACGACAATGGCAATGACTATGACAATGAGCGTAATGCACTGTCAGTCAGCTTGTCATTCTTTCTTGCTTTTGCGCTTTGAAACCAAGTTTCATCACGCATTAACCTTTCAGGGGAATCTCTCCTTTGTGCTCTAGCTAAGCATTGTCCTCAGTGCATCTGCGCCCAGATGCCACTTATTTGGCCGCAAGAACTTTTCGGCGAAGTCACAATCGCTTTTCCAAGTCTCTTTGTCTTTGCAGATTTGCTCCATTATAAACTTTACTTCAGCTTTGCGGAAAGTTTCGCGCCAGGTTGGCACTTTTCTCTAACCGCCTGCTCTGAATTGCGGAAATAGAGGTAGTATGATAATGCTAACGACTAATGACAATGATGACTAATGAGTAATGATAATGATGATGACTAATGATACTGATGACGATGATAACTAATAATAAGACTAATGATAATAACAATGGCCAATCATAGTGATGATAACTAATGATAATGACATCACCATAATGATTATGACTAATGAGTATGCTAATGGCTAATGAAAATGATAATTACTAATAATAATGACCAATCATAATGAAGATGACTAATGATTATCTAATGGCTAATGATAATGATAATGACTAATGACAATTATGTTGAATAATGATAGAGATGATAACTAATGATACTCGTAATGACTAATAATAATAATAAATTGAAATATGAAATCAACTATAATCAACTATAATCACAATCATAATCACAATGATGATGAGCCTTGATAATAATAATAACAGTAGTATTTGTAATGTGTGTTGACAGCAATAGAAATGAGCACCCGCAATGACAATACAAACTTCAGACAAATTGACAGACAACAATTGCCACGCCCCTTAACTAGAATTGTGTCAGGCCCTGCTTCAGTTTCCCATTGTTGCTGCTTGTTGTTGAGGCATGGCATGGCAAAGGGACGGCAATGAGGTCAGTTGGACTAAAGCAAAGTTTTTCAAAGTCAAAGCAACTAATTAAAACTATGTGTGTGCGTGTGTGTGGGTGTGTGTGGGTGTTGATGAGAGTGTGATGTGTGTGTGAGTGTTGGTGTTGTTGATGGTGTGTGTTTATCACATTGCTGTGTATAAGATTACATGAATTTTGAATGCGAAACAGCTTTAAATTGAATTAAGCCCTGAGCTCATTTTGCCTGAGCTAATCTGCCGACAACAGCAGCAGCAACACTAACAGCAACAACGATTGCCACCTGTGCGCCCATAAATACATACGCTTCGCATCCTGTGTACAGTGAGGCAACCATTGCTGGCAGCAACAGCAACAGCAACGGCGGCAGCAACAGCTGCAGCCCTCAATTGTTCATGTTGCTGTTGCCATTCAAACAACAAGCAACAAATTAGGTAACGGAAACGGAAAGCGTCAAGTCGTTACACAGCTGTTGTTGCCGCTGTGGGCGACGATGTTGCTGTTGCTGTTGCTGCCCAGCAGCAACTTTATGCAAACAAGTGTGTGTGCAAGAGTGTGTGTGTGTGTGTGTGTGTAGAGGAAATGACTTTCACTTGCTGCGTGCTTGAAATTAGCAATGCATAATAGAGAGCATAATGTAAGCCAACCAGCAACAGCTGCAACAACAGCAACAGCAGCAGCAGCAGCAACAATAGCAAATTTTTCACTTATCTAAAGATGATATGCAACTGTTTATGAACCCAATCCATCCAACAACAAATAAACAAAGCTATATAAACACATGTAGAGCGAAAGCTGGAGAGAAAGCGCGTGAGAAAATGAGCTACAACATACATGAAAATTAAGCAACCGCAACAACAGCAACAGCAACAGCAATACGCAAAGGAAAAAAGAGACGACGAGGCAAGATCGACGACAGCAACAGCGAGCGGGAGTAATTGAGGCAAGGAAAAACGGGCAATTGCAGCGAGCATATTGTGCAGGTAATGGTCGAGCTAAGGCAACATGCTGTGCGGCAGCAACACGACAGCGACAGCAACAGCAGCCACAGCAGCAGCAGCAACAGCAACTGTAGAAAAGGGCAGCTGATGCGTGGCAGCAGCAGAACAAAAGTTAAGCTGAAATGTAGACCAAGCACAACAGCAACAGCCACAGAGTCAGCAACAGCAACAACAGAGAGCAAAAAGAGTTTCATTGCAACAACAGCAACATCAACAATAACAACAACAGCAACAGCAGCAACAATTGCTGTCAATGCTCATATCAATGCAGCAATTGATATAACCAACAACAACAACAACAACAACTGCAACACTGCCAACAGCAATAGCAAACACAATAGCAATATAAGTAGCTGCACAGCAGCAACACGCGCCAGCAACAGCAACAACAACAGCAACACGGGCCGCACATCGGCAAAGATGTGGCTGGCGCTGCTGCCGCTGCTAATCGTGCTCTGTGCCTGCCCCGGCATCAACGCTTTGCGGCTAACCAACGGCGGCAACAGCCTGAGCAAAGGCGTCGGCGCCAACAAGGAGCAGCTGAACATCGGCCTGATTGCGCCCCACACGAATTTCGGCAAGCGCGAATATTTGCGCAGCATCAACAATGCGGTCACCGGGCTAACGAAGACGCGCGGCGCCAAGCTCACCTTCCTCAAGGACTACTCCTTCGAGCAGAAGAACATACACTTCGACATGATGTCCCTGACGCCGAGTCCAACTGGTAAGTGAGCCAATCAATGTGTGTCACATATATATGCCTAAGAGTAGTTCATATCCCTGAGAACCAGTTCGAATGAACGGAACATTGACCTAACTAAGTGAACTAGAGAGAGTTGTCTTCAATCTCTTAGTAGAGGCTCAATTTAACGGATCATTAAACTAGCTTAGTGAACTAGGTTCAGATATGCAATATAAGTTAGAAGAAAAATTGTCTCATATCTGTAAGAGCTAGTTCAACGGAACATAGCACTAGTTCAGATTAGTGAACAATGCTCATATATACATGCATGCTTAAAAGAAGAGTTGTCTCCTATTCTTACGAATTAGTTCAGTTTAACGGAACAGCGAACTAGCTCACTGGAACTAGTTCACATAGAACTTAGAAATATATAATCTATATAATGTCCTTTAGTGTATATACGGTTTATCGAATCATTCAACTAGATCAGTGAACTTTCGCATATAAAAATATATATTCTTGAACTTGTTCATTACTTGCGCTAGTTCAGTGAACTATTCAAGACTCAAAATATTTAAAGTAAGTTCAATTAACCTTAGGACGGTTGTCTAGCTCGATGAACTCTATTGTTAAGCTTTATCTACGAATCAATCCAGTGAACTAGCTCAGGGAACACTTTTAAGTGAACTGATTTAGTGAATTAATGCAATGCACAGATTCAGGAGTGAACTTTATAATGTTATGGAGCTGTTTTCAGTAAACTTGTTCATAGGTCAATTAAGGAAACTCTCTATCGAGCAACTCAGTTGTTCTACGGAGCTATTTGACTGCTCAGCGCAAATGAACAATTGTACTCGGCTAGCCAATTACACAGATGCACACGCCTGCCTGTCCATATTCATATATTGGCACGTCTCTATCTAGATCTAAATCTAAATCAGAAGCTGGGATATGCTTAAAGTGCTTTGGAGCTCTGCTGGGGCAGAAATATAAAAACAAAAACACGGCGCCTTCAACGAGGGGACAAGGCTTTAGACTTTATAATGCGGCCACACGTCACATTTTTAATTAAGATTCATCTTGAACTACTTGGGCGCTCAGGCGCTCCTCTATACCCATTGAAAAGTCTGACAGAGTGAAGGGTATGACGTGGCTGGACTAGTTAGACAACAGGATAAGCTCCGCCTCGTGTCGAGTCGAACTCAATGCGTACAATGAACTAGTTCATTTAATTGCACACGGACAACTTTGGTGTAAGCTAACACAGGGTAGCTACTAGTTGAGCACGCTCAATCTACAAGTGTTGCATTTAGTTGGACAAGGCCGCACTTGTAGCTGCCCTGCCCTCTTCCTCTTTCCCCATTTTACCTGTCCGAACCCTTCACCTTTTCCCTTGTTCAGCATCTAAACATCTAAAACGAAAGAGAAATCTGTCCAAAGCAAAGTAGAGTAAAGTTATAAAGTGGATGTCACGTCTGTCATAGACAAAGTTAGTGAGAGATATAAGGTATATATATGGAAGGTATATACACATAAAAATATAGCTAAGATACATATAGATATTATCTATGTCTCTTCAACATTGTGTATTATGTGAATTACGAACTGGCTTCTACTGCTTTCCCCTTTTGCTGCAAGCAGATCTGAAACTACAGCCTCAGGGTGCTTACTAGTTGGGCACTCTCGACTAGAATGCTCGTACATGAAAGCTCACGCCCTTTTTCGTCGGGTATAGCTCGTAGGTATGATGTGATGAGGATAGATAGGATAGATGCAGCTAAGCACTTTATCAGCCAGTCAAAGAAGTATAATTTCTTGTTTACATGCAGTCATGAGAAATTGTAATCACTGCACAGAAATACACCCGTTTCGCTCAGTGTATAATGTGAATGGTTTCTTTTGTGGAGCAACCTGTTCTATCGCTGCGTTTGGCTGGTCAAGTCAGGGCAACAATCGAGGCGACTCGGCGTGGCAATCACAAAAGGCATTGCCACGCCCTCCTCTCACACTCAAAAATGAAAGCAAATTCAATTTCCCATACAAATTATTGCACAATTTTCTTTTCAAATGGAAATTCGTAGAAAAAGACGGAAAAGCGGGCGAAGCTGCTGGCAACTGAGATTTGATTTGGGTTCGCTTTGGGGCTGTGGGGTGTGGGGTGTGGGAGCCAGCAAACAAGATATAAGCAATCAATGCAAAAACGTAAAGTGCCAGCACCTAAACAACAATGCCAGCGCTGCGGCTGGAGCTGGAGCTGGAGCTGGAACTGGAACTGGAACTGGAACTGCCACTGGAGTCTATAAGCTGGAAATGGGAACTAAAATTCAAATCAGGCCGTTTCGCTTCTATGTGCTTCTATTGTTAGAAATGCGTGTGTGTGGGGCTGGCTGGGGGCTGAGAGGGGGGCATTTTAGAATAGAAAACCATTATAAATTCCCAACTGGCATACACAGAGAAAGAAAGAGAGAGAGAGAGGGCGTGTGTGTGTGAGTGAGCGAGAGAAAGAGAGAGAGCGAGCGAGCGCCTTGTATTGTCGACATGCTTGGCAATCAGTCGTTCAGACATTTGTTATGTGTTGTAATTTGCGTGCCCACATGACAGAGCTCAGACTCCGACTCTGGCTGCCCCCATCCCCACCAACCCCACCAGCCCCACCAGCCCCACTGCTGGCTATCAAGCTCTAGCTGCCAGCCCGCAATAAACATTAAACATCATGTTAAGTTCTTTGGTCTGTTTGCATTGCTTGACGAGTTTTCATTTTATTTTTTATCAATTTATGCAGAGACACAGCTTAGATTCAAAGCAAATGCATGATATATCCATATATTTATAGAGTATATATATTTTATATAGATATATATATATATATATATATATATATGTATATGTATATTGCCCGCAGCTGCGGCATAGCAATCAGTTTTTCTGCTCGTCAAAGGGCCGGGACAAGACTCAATTTTCGATGCCTGAATATAGAAGGAAGCACACACACACACACATACACGCATATGCCACACACACACACATAAATATATATACATATATATATATATATATATGTCTTGAAGCGCTTTCATGCTTGCTTAGCCCTTGCTCCATTGCAGTTAACTCAAAGGCAAAGTTAGTTTTGCAATGGTTAAAAGATATAGTAAAACTCCGTTTTAGACATACATATATCCATATAAATATATATACATACAAATATATATATATATATACTGACTCTGGACTGAACTTCGCGCATTGCATTTGCTGACTGGATAGAATGTTCCATGCGATACTCTTTGCAAAGTTTTATTCAACAAATTGAGCAAGTTCATTGAATTGAACTGAATTCTTTAAATGAACTATGTGATGAAATGAACGAGCTCATTGAATTGAAACAATTCATCAAATTGCACTTGCTCACCAAATGGAACTAGTTCACGATATTGAACAAGTTCGCCCTATCGTACTAAATCATATTGAACAAGTTTGTCAAACTAAACTAGTTCATCATTGAATTAAACAAGCTCTTCAAATTGAACAAATTCATTAAATTACGCTAGTCCATCAATTTAGTTCATTAAATTAAACTAGTTCACCAATCAATGAACTACCTGTGCATTGTTCTTTCTTTTATCAAATTCACTATTAATTCTTACTTCGTTCAGCACTACTATTTTTATGAACAGTTCATTTTCAAGGCAATTCTCTAGAGTAGTCTGAAACTAATTAATAATTACTGAAATTACGGGATTTTCTCGCAATTCTTTTCGTTACATTCTATATATAACAAAAACTCGGCTTCTTTTTATATTCCATCGGAAAAAGTTCCTTCTCATTTGGTGTGAGTTTTATTTAATGCAGCACTACTATTTTTGTGAACGCAACTTTAATGGACAGCAAAGCGAAAACAATCTATATATAAAGCCTTAATCTGTTACTCTATCTTCTCGTTGCTTAAGCGAGCATTAAATTCAAGGCTTATATTTAGCTGCACAAATAATTTTAACTATGTTTTTCGTTTGCTTATGTATTCCAATGCTGTGGCAACAATAGGTTAATAGCTCGAAAATTCCATATTATATTAGAATATCACACTTTCTAGGCCATTATCTAAGCTATTCATGTTAATGACCAAAGCGAAAGGTCTGTCTCATTCACACTACATGTGTATGTGTGTGTGTGCCTATGCAATTTAATACAAAATTGTATTATTCTTACCTCGAGCCTAGACATAGCAACAACAAATGACAATGCTCGACTAGGTGATACCCAACACAAAGGTTGATATCCATTCGAAATGAAAGAAAATTATACAAAATAAATATATACACATCGAAATTGGAATCTCTGGCTTGTATGTTGATATATCGATATTTATCGATAGTGCAAAGCAAGTGAGTGAGATGCCTCATAGAGACTGAAGGATAGATGATGCCAGCTCATCACGCCTTCCCCAGCCACTAGCACTCAACTGCCATATATACCCGTTCTCTAAGCATTCTTCGATGTGTACAGGGTATACAAAACGATTATTGTCTACTAACCAAGAAATGGACAATAAACACAGTCAGGGCCAGTGGCATGACCATGGCCAGGGCCAGGGCCAGGGCCTAGGCCAGGGACAGGGCCAGGCCACACGCAGTCTGTGTGCTTCCTTCTTCGTCCTTTCACTCAGCTCAGCTCAGCTCGGCACAGTTCGCTGATAGACTCTGATTGCCTGATTATCGAGTTATGTTCATTTGCGGTGACTGTCAGCAGCTGGGAGCAATGCGCTCCATGTCATATTTTGCCGCTCAGTTAACGTTCTCCAATTAGTGGTTAAAATAATTGTTGCCATTGTACAACGGTGCGTATGATTAACTCCACTAATTGCAATCAATCGATGCACAACCCGAAAAATGCACCAACGACACGAACGTGACAATTTGCACTCTGCTGCGGTCAAAGCCCTCGGACCCCCAATCACAGCCTCCGCTGCCGCATGCAGCATGCCGCATGCCGCACACGTAATTTGTGTGCATGTATGCTGCACTCGCGCATTGTTTGCTGTCATGTAAATGATTGAATGAGTGAACCGCAAAACCAGCGAATGGAACTAGCTCTTTGCCACCGGCGCTGCCTCTGGCGCTGGCTCTGACCGAAATTCGGACATTGCAACTGCTGCATGGATGAAATGTTTTATACGAGCTCGCTGCATAGTTTTATTCATCAAATGGAGACAGATTATCGAATTGAACTAGCTCAACGAATTGAACGAGCTCAGCAAATGGAGCTAAACCAACATTTTTATGGAGTCCAGTGCAAAAATGAATCACATCAAATTCAATTAGTTCATGGGGTTGTAAAAGCTTTTGAAATTCAACAAGTCCATCGAATCGAATCAACTCATAAATAGTCTATCAAATGAACTGGCTGAACCAGTTCGACCATATTGAACAGCTTTGTGAAATTGTACAAGCTCATCAAATATAGCTACCTCATTATCATGGTTTAACAAATTGAACTGGTTCAACAAATTGAACTGGTTCATGACATTGAACTGGTTCATAAAGTTGAACTAGTTCATCAAATTGAAAATTCCAATTCAGAAGTGCTACATCATCATTATGATTGATTAACTCATCAAGTTTATAACATTGGACTGGTTCCTCAAATGGAACTAGTTCATCAAATGGAGTATTCATTATATTTTCTGCGACAACTCTATTTGCTGATTCGTCTGCGTTGCTTGTTCTCTTGAACTAGTTCGATTAACAACGTCCAAAGCACAAATCGTTTGCAATCAAGACTTTCATACAGAAATTGTTTTCGACTGTCAATAAGGTCAAAAAGTTTTCATCTTGCCACATATATCTCCTCTGCTTCTTCTGCTCCTTAGTTCGCAGCTTTCATATATCACTGATTCATTGGATGACAGCTTCGGTATGCTCGCAGGACATTCGAAAAGCAATTTATCTTGTGACAAATGAATAACCGAGGCAGCTGTTAAATATTTTTAGGC
Organism: Drosophila pegasa; assembly: GCA_035046225.1. NCBI lineage: Eukaryota > Metazoa > Arthropoda > Insecta > Diptera > Drosophilidae > Drosophila > Drosophila pegasa. The sequence continues at coordinate 1,787,878 of JAWNOD010000429.1, read as the reverse complement.
CTTGGTGCTGTCGCTGCCGCTGCCGCTGCCACTGCCACTGCCGTTGTCGTTGCCGTTGATGCTGTTCTATATTTAAATCGAGACAGAAGGAGGCAGAGCGGAACGAAGGGAGCAAGGTAGACCGAGAGAGAGAGCGAGCTGTGCATAATTACTCATTCAGTTATCATTTGCTGTGGTTGACAAGCTGAAAGGGTAAACAGAGCCCGCCTCACACCTGTCCTCCGACCTCTGTCCTCTGTCCTCTGCCTATCTCCATCTCTAACGACAGACACGTTTGTAAACCTTGTTTACACATTGTCTACACAGGGCATTACAAATACCCCAGTTCCAGTGTCAGCGTCAAGCACCAGTTCCACCTTCAGCTGTCCAACACTCATTGACCGCATGGTCAACAGGCGACAGAGTACAGGGAGACAGCCGAGGCAGCCGAGGCGGCCAGGACATCATCAAAGTGCACATTAAAATGCTGTTGAAGCATGTTCCTGTCGTTAAGCGCCAAGCGCTTTCAACACCTGTGTAAGTGGCGTTGGCAATGGCGATGCTGACGCTGATGCTGATGCTGATGGCGATGCTGATGGCATTGGCACCGATGCTTAGGCCCTTGTCGATATCTACTGATTGGGCATCCAGCTAACGGAAGCACGAGGCAAACGCTTGAAAGGCGTGTTTAAAGACAGCGTTAAGTGAGCAGTAGGGAATATAAATGGTTGAAGAGCAGTTAAAGTATAAAACGAGATACATTAGAGACTATCTACCCTATGCACCCTATAAAGCCTAAATACCCTACATATTCTATTGAGACTACCTATCCTATATAGCCTAGACTTTAGCTTTAGGCTTTAAGTACTCTAGATCTAGATCTGAAGGATGATTCTAAATACTCTAGCATAGTAATGCCCTTCATACACTCTTCATATACCCCATAGACCCAATATAAGTATACCAACATAGCCTATCAATATTGATATAACCTAAATCCTATCTAAATATAGAAGATGTCTCAAGAAACACAGATTATCTCAGTCTCATAAATATGATTTAGATATTTGATAATATTGATTTCTGGATTAATCGATATTTATCGATTTTCGGAAAAGACACTGCCAGACAAACCGGATAAGCTGATAGTCTGTCTTGAGTATCGAAAGTCTCGAGCAATGACACTGTTTCACTGTTTGCTACATTCCTTTTGAGAGGGTGTCAAATGGATAACTAGATAAATGGACGTGTGTGGCTGGCAATACTCAATGAGACCCTAAACGTATCCACACAATAAGTATATACACAGACAGATATATACAGAAACATATATATATATATATATCAGACTGCTTGCTGAGAAAGTAAATGCCCCTTTCTCATAAATTTTTATGATTCGTAATGCGAGGCCGAGTTCCATTTGCGCGCAACTAGTCGAGAGAGTTGTTTATTGAAACTGGCTAACTGTGTGTGGCATCCCAATAGCAAAGTGATTTTCACGAACACACACACACTGACACACCTAAGTGAACAGAGAACAGAGAAAGCCACAAAGTATGTGGCCCATATAGCATATAGTCCTTGCCCTTGTTCCCTTTCCTCGGACGCATCTGCAGTTGCAGACCGACGACAGACAATGGCATCCATTCAACTTATGGGCCACAGCGGGTGGCCTCGATGCCAGCTAAAGTAGCAACAAGGCCGAAACAAATGGCCAGACCAAGCAGCTATGGCCAGCAGGCCGAGCACGAGAGAAAGGGAAAGAGGGACAGCCGAAAAGAAGAGAGAGAGAGAGAAAGAGAAGGGTATTAGAAGGAGCAGCCAAGCAAGGACCAAGTGGCAACAGGACTTTAGGGGGAGAAAGTGGGTTGGGCGAGTAAAGACCAAGGGGCAACTAGACTCCAAGGAGAACTAGGGAGTGAAGAGAGAGAGAGAGAGAGAGAGAGAGAGGAGAGAGCGCGAGAAGGGGAAAAGAGCAAGCAGCAACTGGAAGAGAGAAAGAGTGAGGAGAGGGCACAATAGAGTAAGGAGCCAGGGCAGCTGGACTCTTAGGAGAGAAAGTGCGCAAGGAGTGGGTAGTGGCAGCACCAGAGGCAGTCAAATGAAAAAGTATGGCCTTGCCCTGGCCTCTGGAGCGACTAAAGTCAAACCGAGCAAGTAAACGCAATAAAAATTGAGAACAAGAAAATGAGAGAGACAGGGAGATAGCAAGAGGGGTAAGGAGAGAGAAGGACAGAAATCAAGATGTAGATAGGAACAGAGATAAAGTAGGTTCCGTTGGTGCATGCCAAGCATAAATACTTGTCGACAGCGGAGCGAAGCTAACGTTTGACTTCCAACTAATTGGGCCGCAGTCGGTTCCAGGTCAAGTGAGCTCCCCTCTTTACGGCGGCCCAACCAGCCGCAGTCAAGACTTTTGAACTTGGACATAACATTCTTATTTACACATTATGTTAGAGCAGCGGACACGGCCGCAAATTCAAGTCCTCCGCTTCATCTTACTGCTGGCCAGAGGCTGAGCTTTTTTAGGTTTCGGTTTCGGTTTCGGTTTCAGTTTCGGTTACAGTTTCGGCTCTGGGTTTTCGTTGTCAGTTAAAGCTGTCGCTGGCAGCTGGAGCCTTAAGTTGCTTTATTCGAGAAGTAGGCCCCGACCTAAGGTGCTACACAGCCCCACTCTCTCTCTCTCTCTCTCTCTCGCTCGCTCGCTCGCTTTGACTCTCTTGTTTACGAAGTGCAGCCGCATCCTTGCGGTTAACTGTCCAAACAGGATGTTGGCGCTTAGCCTCGTAAGCCGTGCCAACCGCTGCTAATGGCTGACGCCCAGAAACCGAAACCGAAACCGAGACCGAGGCCTAGCTGGTCGAGGCCCAGCAAGTAGCTGCGGTCAGTCTGGATCACACGCGGTTTACATTATTCGTAAGTGCTGTGGCATTAACCATTTGCCATTCACCATTCGCCATTCACCATTTGCGCCACATCTGCGAGCGCCATTAAATTATTCTCCCTTATTTTCCCTTGTTCAATGAATAAATTCTATTTGCATGCAGCCTGCTGGGCCTATTTGTGTCCAGGCTCTGGTCTGTAAATCGATTTGACCTGTCAGACTGATGGATTGACTGACTTTGTGGCTGTTTGATTGAGAGAGTTTTTGACTGGCAAAGTGATTGATCGATTGACTGAGTAGCTGGCTGACTCTCGATTGATTGATTGATTGACGAACAGATTGACTGATGATGTGATCGTCTGACTGACTGGATGACTGACTCTTTGACTGACTGATTGATTGGCAGACTCTCGATTGATTGACTTACTGCTAGATTAATTTAATGAATGATTGACTTAAGATTGATTGACTTACTAATTGATTAACTTAATGATTGATTGACTTAAGATTGATTGCGTTAATGATTGATTGACTTAATGATTGATTGTCCTAATAATATATTGACTTAATGATTGATTGCCTTAATTATTGATTGCCTTCATCATTGATTGACCTAATGATTGAGCGGCTGATTTGATCAGCCTGTTGACTGACTGACTGACTGACTGACTGACTGACTGACTGAATGGTTGGTTTGACTAATTGATTGATTAGGATTCTGATTGATCTCCTGGATTCCTGGCCATTTCAGACAGACAATGTTGATTCCATTTAACCTATAGCCAAACTAAGCCGATTTTTGTAATCTCCCATATATGCTCAATGGTATGCTTTCCAGATTGATGTTGAAAATACGAGAAAATAAGGCTAAGGACGCTTGTTGTGGAGCACGTAGAGGCAGCAGCTTTCACTGCTTTAAGCTGCTCTAAGTGCATTTCCACTTTAGCCAGAATAGCAGATAAAGTAAGAAGAAGAAAGCGAAGAAAAGTGCGAAAATGTTGTTTAGTTGGTTTTTCTTTTCTCTCTTTTTGTCTTGGCTCAAATTTTGAGTAACAAACTCAACTTGCAGCTTAAGCATATTAAAAGTGCATTTGTACAGGTGTCGCTCAGGTGAGTGTAGGTGTGCGTGTGTGCGTGTGTGTTGGGTGTGACTTGTGTGTCAGCTAAACATTTCTCACGTGTAAAGAGCAAATAAACAGAAAGCAAAATAAAAGAGGAGCCAAAAATCCCAAAATCAAAATCAACCTAACAACACTTTGATATTCGATAAGATGCTGGCGAAAGACACCAGTGGGGCGTGGTGTGTCTGGGGGTGTGTGTGTGGGTGTGTGTGGGGCGTGTGTGTGTGCCACCAGATACGAGTGGCGAATGGCGAAAGTGGGGCGTCGTCAGCGGCATTGCCAGCAACATCAGCGTCAACGTCCTCTCGTGAGCTCGTTGTCATTGTCGTTGCCAGCTCGTCTCTATGTATGTGTGTGTGCGTGTGTGTGTGTGTGCTTATGGGTGTGTGTGTGTCTATTACAGCTGACCATGTGACGTCAACAAAACAGCTATAAAATCTATATATGCGCCAAGTTTTATGCCAACCAAAAACTTAACTTTAGTTTGCTTCAAATTTTGCTTCCACATTCTTTTTTTTTTTTTTGGGGGTTTTCTCTTCTCTTCTCTTTGCATACCACGCCCATGTATCTATGTGTGTGTGTGTGTGTGTGTGTGGGTCTATGTGTGTGTATTTGTTTTCCAGCTGCCTGTGTGCGTTTAGATTATATTCATGAGCTCGCCAGAAACTAGAAGCGCGAAAAGCCGTCAGCTCATATGCTGCTGCTGCCGCCGTCGCTGTTTGCCCTTTGGTGTGTGTGTGTGTGTGTGCGTGTGTGTGTGTGTAATTGAGTGGAATTATCATGGTATTGATTAATTGTGTGTGCGTGCATGTGTAACAACAGCCATGCAATGCTATTGCATATTTATGACTGTACGCGACGGCGTATACGTGATAGATATAGATTTGCTCTGGCCGCTCAAGGGGCGTATGCGTGATCTGCTCCGATTTTTACAACTTGAAGTGCAATCAGAGCCACACACACAGCAGAGCACAGCACACACAGACACGCCCATTTACAGACTGTACATGCCACAATCTGCACTCTTCACTCGCGCCACTTGACTAATTGTGTTCCATGGGGCTTGACACTAGCTCGTTCGTTCTGCGTCCTTCGCTCACTGTCCTTGGCTATTGTTCACGTTCGTTTAGCATTAATGGATGTTTAGCAAATAAAGGTATCTTGTGGCGTGGGGAGTGCCCAACTAGGCTACACCCTTTAGCCCATGCCGGAGGCTATGCATATGCCTCGGCTGGAGCTCGAGCTGGCTGGTTGCTTGCTGTACCTCCGTCCGAGGTCGCATATCAATTTCAATCGATTTCATGGAAATGGAAATGAAAAACTTAGAGCATGATATGAAGGCACCTGTAAATAACTCAAAGTTCTAGCTTTCATGGATTCCGGGAAAAATGAATTCATGGAAACAGACGAACGGACGAACGCACAGGCTGAGGGAGACGGGGCGCTACGGACGCAGCTGTTATGTGTCATAAATAATATGTATGTGGTGTTTAGGCATCGACACGCCTCTCTACCGAGTATTCCGTACAGTTGTGGCAAAAGCTAATATACCCAGCTTGCGCCATTGCCATTGCTACAGGGTATTAAACATTTTATTGTGAACCTTTTTTGATGTCGCTACAGGCTTTTCAAGCATATTTTAACAGTAGAGCTGTCAGTCGGTGTGTGTGAGAGTGTGTGTGAGAGTGTGTATGTCTGTGTGTGTGTGTTTGTCTATAAACCAAAAACGAATACCAAAAATTGTATTGAGCTATGCGCCTCTGGCTGTGGCTCTGTCTCTGACACCCACTTGGAGCTGCTGTCAGCTCGCTGTGGATCCGCTTCCGCGTCAGCCTGCCAAATATGTTGCTTAATGCTAAAACTTTGCCAAACACACACGTGAACACACCCACACACACACACCCGCACACACACATAGACACACCGACATATGCTCAAACTCCTGATAACTTGCGATAAAAATGAAGGCAATTGAATGATGCTCAAATGAAATTAATGGATGTTATAATAAGTTGACAGACTTCCCAGCCACACACACACACACACAGCCGCACACACACACACGCAGCCGCAAGCACACGCCCTTGCCGCAACTGTGTTACGTATGCTTCAATGGGTTGTCAACGCCTCTCCGGCAACTCTGAGCGGCGGGCAGGAAAAAAAACATGTAAGCCTAATGGTTCCTTATTTAAGCCGTAATTCAATTTGAAATTTCAAATCTTCAGCTAATTAACACACACACACACACACAAGTGAGGGCAAAGAGAAAAATGCTATTGCTCCACATCTCCTCCTCTCGCTCTCTCGCTCTGTATCGTCCTTCTCTGGGTGCTTCTCATAGGAAGTCTGCTTGATAACTTAATTGTGTTTAATTTAAGCCATAATTCAATTGGAATTTAAAATTTTAAGCTTGGTTAACAGGCGTAAAGAGATTGTCTCACTTGCTGTGTCTCTGTATTTCTCTCTCTCTGTCTCTTTGTTTATTAGCCCTCTGCACATAAGCGTGTAGTAATTGAGAAACTTTTACATCACATTACACTTCTCTCCATATCTCTCTATCTCACTTTTTCTCTCTCACGTTCTCTCTATCTTATTTTCTCTCTCTCTCTCAGCTCTAAGTATCACTATAACTTTCTGTGCCTTTATTCTTACTCTTCCTCTGATTTTCTGCTCACTGTCCCTCTCCCTCTACTTCTCAGTTCTATTTCTGTCCTGTCTATGCTTTTCTCTCTCGTTCTCTCATCTCATCGATTCATATCACTCGCGATTTATACAGCTCTATCTCTCACTCTCTATCTTTGTCTCGCTCTAATCCATCCATCTTTCTCTCTCTTTTTCTGAGATCTCTCTCTCTCTCTCTCTCTCTCTTTCTCGTTTCTCCTCTTGGTTTCTCTCTATCTCTCTCTGCTCGCTGAGTTCTCTCTGCCCTTCTTTCTAGTTCTCTCCCTCAGGTCATCACTATATTACTATCGCTTTCCATATCTCTGTCTTTGTTTCTCTTTGACATTTTCATTTCAGTCCATCTCTCTCTGAGTTCGCTCTCTCTCCTTCTGTATATATCTCCCTCTCTATCTTTCTCTCTTTAGCTTTCCCTCTTATCTATTTCTCTGGTATCTCCCTCACTCTGAATCGATCAATTGATCTATGTATCAATAAGTTTTTCTATGTCTCTGTCTCTCTCTTTAAGCGTATCCCCTCTCCCTTCCGCTCTCTCCCCCGTTCCTCTCTCTCTCATCGATTCATCAGTATTGCGCTCTCTTATCGTCAGCGTACGGTGTTTGTTCAGCGTGTTAGTATACCGATTCGATTAGCTTATGAATCGAAACACTTCTCTTCAATTTGGAGAACTATAAAACCGTCAGTCGGGCTGAGTTTCCTTATGAAAGGCAAAACCTTTTCTCAAATTGCGAACCAATTTGGAAATTGTTTTCAGGTTTAAAATTTAAACCAACAAACTTTGCTTAACTTGCGCCTGCCGTGTGCCTCGCAGCTTTCGGTGGCTGCCAAGCGCGCGTAACTGGATGACTGCCACTGCTTGACGCGGCCACACTGCGCGGATGCCTGCCAGCTGCTGGCGCTGCGAGGGGCGGCAGGTGGAGGTGGAGCTGGAGCTGGAGCTTGCCTGGCTGGCTGTTAGCCAAAAATTGTAGCAGCACGGTGTCAAAATTCAATTTACGCATTATTATGCGTACATAAATGAGTCGACGCCCCCTCGCCCCTTCGTCCTTCCCTCCTGCTCGCCTGCTGCCTTTTGAGCACAGCGAGGCAGTTCTCGGCTACTTTGACTGCCATCTTGGCGTGCGTTCTATGCGATTCTCACTACCTACTTATTGTCGCCGTGACAGTTCGAGTAGGGAGGGAAAGCGCGAGCGTGGCGGCAACGGCAGCTCGACTAGCTGCGGCAGCATGTCGCGAATTGTGGCTACAGTGGAACCACTGAATGAATTATTGCCATTGCCAGCGCTGTCAAAGGCGACGTTGCGTAAAACCCTCACTTACTATAAGTGTGTGAGGGAGTGCGTGAGTGTGATAAAAGCAAGCGAACTTTTCAATTTTAATACTTTCACTTCAGATCTGTTCACTTTTTTGAGCAATTATTGAATGAGAGAGAGTATGAAACATTGAAAGCAAGTCCAGCTACTGTCTATGCTCTATCTCTATCTCTACTCTAGCTCTACTATATATCTAGCTCTACTCTATCTCTATTCATCTTCTATACGTTCTTAACTATTCTTTGGGTTCTTCAGTTAAAGTTTTCTCTACAGCCTCAAAGCAAGCTGGGCTATCGCTGTGCTGCACTAGAGATAGAGACCAAAGCTACCATAAATTTAGTTTTTTTTTGGATCTCTGGCTTATTTCAATTGGATCACCGACTGGGTCGGGGAATCTTGTTACCTAACTTCATTCAAATTGACAACAAACAACAAGCACTTGGCTGGGCATAATCGGGCCCAGTTGTAGACTTAATTGCTTTGCTGTTTCTATCCGAGTTCATTTTTCATGCCGCATTATGAAAAAAAGTTGTAAAAAAAAAAAACATTTTTTATGCCGCCCCAATAACTAGGCTATGGTTTTTTTCCTTTCATATGCCTCAACAGAAGCATAAAATGGAAACGGAAAGCGGGAAACGGGAAACATAAAGCACAAACAGAGGCAGCGACAACAAAGTATAGTGTGTAGCCGTGGAGAGTGGCTGACCTGCCAATACCCTGCACAAAGTAAGAGAGTTGGAAAGGGAATAACTCTAAGAAAAGCTATGGAAGTTGAAATACAAATTAAAATTCTACATTAAATAAAAAATTTTGATCTAAGCTTGCATGAGAAAGCCTGCATCTGAAATGAATCAAGAGCAGAGCTCTGAAAAGTCTGAAAATCGGGGAGTTCATAAATACATGCAAGCGAGCAGATAACCGAACAGGCTGAGAGATGGCAAGGCATACAAAGAGACAGGCTAACAAACGGTCAGAGAGATAAACAAACAGAAACATGGGAAGGATGGAGTAACGAACCGTCGAAAGAAGAATCTAGTTTCCTGCTGTCTGCTACTTAAGCTTAATCAAAGCCAAATACACCCAAACTCCTTTGCAATGGGTATACAAAATGTGCATGCAAAGAAAGAGAGTAAGAGAGTCGCAGAAGCTGGGACTTATGCTATATATATGTATATGTATACGTATATTAAAACTTCACTCAGTCGTTATAATCGGTTGAGCGTGCACTTCTTACATGAGAAACTTATGATATGTGAAACAAACTTTGCATAAATTAGCATTCACCTATTTCACGTCAACTCGAAGCGCTTACAAGGCCAAACAGACAGACAGACAGACAGACAGACGCAGAGAGAGAAGATAAACTTGAACGAACTTGTTCACAATTTGATTACACCCCTTTGACCCCATTGGCAATGCACGCAGGGTATATATAGATACGTATATATATATCTGTATATATACGAATGAGTAAAAAGGAAAAGGAAATAGGAAAACGGAAAAAGGAAACCGAGAGACAGGAGCGCCAACAACCATTTCAAAAGCAATTAAAAATGTTTAATACATACAATTAAAGTTTTTAATGGACAGCCAGGCGCGAGTGACTTGTGTGCATCGCGACTGCCTGGGGGCGTGGCTGGGGTGATGCGGGCGGAGTGCTCGGAGTGCTCGGAGTGTTCGGAGTGTGGGCGTATGATGTCAAAAATCAAACGACTGGTAATTAAATCAAAATTCATTCGACACGAAATTAAATTTCGCCAACTGTAAATTTCATTGACCAAGGGTTGGCCCTAAAAGGGGGGCGTGACCGGAATATGACTAGAAATTTTCCGTATTGTTACCGCCCGTTCCATAAGCCTTTAAGCCTTTAAGTCCCTGTGGTGGCTGCCAGCCAGGCATAATTTTATTAAGCGATTTTCTATTGTCGACTTAATCAGAGAGTTGTCCAAGCTCCCCCTCTCACTCCCTCTCCCACTCTCTCCCTGTCCCTCCCGCTTTTACTCTCTCTCTTTCTCTGGGTCGGATTCTATTCATCCATCAAACTGAACGATTGTGTGTATATGAGCCTATCTATCTAGCTATCCATACAGGCAGGCAGACAGGCCGGCAGGCAGCCAGGCAGGCCGGCAGGCAGGCATTCAGACAGGCATTCAGGCATTCAAGCAGGCAGCCAGCCAGTCAGGCAGGCATCTATCGATCTATCTGCGGGCTGGTAATTGAATGCATGTGGGGGAAAAACTGTTGATAAAATTAGCAGCACCTCCTTTTCGGCGTTCAAATGCAAATAGCAGAAATAAAGTGATGAAAAAGTTAATTAAACTTTTTGATGAGATTTACAGATTTTAGCATTGAGAGGTAGCTGCTACACAGACCCCTCCGTTGACAACGCCGCAGATCCCACCACAGACACCGCTACCTCATCAGAGCTCCCGCCCCTAGTCCCGCTCAGTCTCCTTCACCACAGACTCCTCTGCAAATGCCAGCACAGATCCCACCACATACCTCGCCCTTGTCGCCCTCTGCAGACCCCTCCACAGACGTCAAACGAATCTAGCGTTGAGCAGCGCCTGGTCTCTTCCTCTTACCCACCCACCCTCTTCACCTTCCCTGCAGCCAACGCAGACCCCTCCAGTCTGCTCTTTTGACTACCCTCCTCTCCAGACTTCTACGCAGACCCTTCACAGACCCCAGCGACTCCCTACAGACCCCGCCCTGCTCAGAGACTGCCCAACGCATTTCTCTAAGATTCACGTTCGCCAAAACTTTCGACACACACTCATGCTTCCTCTCACTCTCACTCGCTCTCCCTCTCTCTCTCTCTCCTTCTCCCTCTCCCTGTTTCCCGCTGGTTCTGTCATTTTTGCCCAAGTTATGTTTGTTCAAGTGTCGGCTCACTCAACTTTCAAGTTTCAACTTTGACATGTCATTCACATTCGCCTGTCGCCTGTCGCCTGGAGCTTTTTTTTTCGTGGTTTCCATGCGCAAAACTTTCTAAATTATCGCTGGTCATTGTTTTACAAACTAAGCAACGCATCCTGCAAATTCCTTGACATCCTTCGCCAATGCCAACTGAAACATTGCCACTCCCGCAGCCACCGCCTCGCCCCACCGCCGTTCATTATTGCAAAATGAGCTACAGCTCGAAGCCTTTCAAATCGATTTTATTGAAGCCGTAGCTGTTGCTGTTGGCGTTGCTATTGCCGTTGTTTGGATAAACATCCCTCTCCCCTGGCCACTGGGGAATACATGTGAATTAATTACAATGGCTCTGCCGCTCATAATGAAAAATATCGTTTCATTCCAACTCATTGGCCAGCTGTTCACACCGAAATTGAAAACGAGCTCTCCAGGCTTTTTTTTTTGTATCAAGTTCGCATTAATAATGTTCATCGCTTTTAATGCTGTCCCTCTCGAGCGGCCAGGCGAACGATTAGCGCTAGCTTTAGTGCGAAGTTTTCATTCGCACAATCAAAAGTTAACAAACTTTGCGAGTGCTAATGAGATAGCAAAAGACCTTTTGATACGCTGTGAAAGGACTTGCCATGGGGTATATAAGCTGGCTGCTCTAGTGCTTGAGAGATACAGAATGAGGCAGACCGGGTCGCCTAGTCGACCAGAGAATACTCAACTGAGTTAGGCCAAGCCATCAATCATTCACTCAATTTGCTTTAGGTGCAAAATGATTTAATTTAAAACCAATTTCGGGATTGTTTGAAAGCTTTTCAGCCACGTCTACCTTTAAATGTGTCAATTAGCGAGCTAGGCCGGCTCTATGACAACACCAGCTGCGACCGCTGAGACCGCTGCTCACATGTCCCATAATTAGGCCGGATAAAAATGTAAAAAGCACTTCCAGCAGGTCTGCAATATAAGAAGCAGCCACCTGCTAGCAGCCGACAGCCGACAGCCTTCACCAGCACCCAGCCATTGCCTCCTCGCATCGCACTGGGCCTCGGGGCTTACCACCAATTGAGCGGCACTGAACACCTCAACCACAGACCGCCACTCCTTCGAGTCCCCACCTCGAGCGACACTTGATAACCTAATAAAGCTAGGCACGTAAGCAGCGTTCAGGCGCTGGCTAATCTGTAATTAATTGGCGTACATATCTGTAAACAGGACACGCACAAAATGAGAACCCAGCCCTGAGGGGGCGGTACAGCAAGAGTGCTCTACACATTATCGAGAGTCCATGGTAGAGGGCTAAATGAAAGAGGACTCTCTGCCTATCTCCACCCATTTATCTATCTCGCTCTCTAATTAACGCATGCTAAAACATTCCTATGCTCCCTAGACTAGTAAAAAAGAAATCTTCATTTGCTGTTAGCTAATATCTTTCCAAGGTGACAATTCAGAGGCAGAACTAGGTTAGACGGTAGAGACCTATTTTATGTCTTTGTATTAGACAGAAGAGATCTCTCCCAATTCGTTATATTAGATAGGGTAGACAGAAGAGAAGTTTTTCGTTTCTTTAAATTAGACAGAAGAGACTTTTTCAATTTTAATAAGGTAATGTACTTGCATGCTTTAATTCTTCAAATTAATGCTGGGAGTATAGACTGATATCCTTAAGCTGATGTCCTTGCTCTCCATTATCAATTTCCTGAACAGGACTGCGACTTGGATGGGCGCGATTCCTTTCTGTTTAGCATAAGCTCATCTCTTTCCAATGTTCATTCCCACTTTAAGAACTTTAGACTCCTATTGGATTGCCTCAAGCTAATATAATTTTCTGCTTCGCCTCTTGATCTTTTTAGCCATTTTGAGCACACTGTGCAAGGAATTCCTGCGCGTCAATGTCTCTGCCATTCTGTACATGATGAACAACGAACAGTTCGGTCACAGCACCGCTTCGGCACAGTACTTCCTGCAGCTGGCCGGATATCTGGGCATACCAGTTATCTCCTGGAATGCGGACAATTCGGGCCTGGAACGCCGAGCCTCGCAGTCGACGCTGCAACTGCAGCTGGCGCCGAGCATTGAGCACCAGAGTGCAGCCATGTTGAGCATATTGGAGCGTTACAAGTGGCATCAGTTCTCCGTAGTCACCTCACAGATCGCCGGCCACGACGACTTCGTGCAGGCGGTGCGCGAACGCGTAGCCGAAATGCAGGAGCACTTCAAGTTCACAATACTCAACTCGATCGTGGTGACGCGAACAAGCGATCTGATGGAGCTGGTGAATAGCGAGGCACGCGTCATGCTGCTCTATGCCACTCAGACGGAGGCCATTACCATACTGCGCGCCGCCGAGGAGATGAAACTGACCGGCGAGAACTATGTGTGGGTCGTTAGCCAGTCGGTGATTGAGAAAAAGGACGCGCACTCGCAGTTTCCAGTCGGCATGCTGGGCGTGCACTTCGATACGAGCAGTGCGGCGCTGATGAACGAGATATCGAATGCGATTAAGATTTACAGCTATGGCGTCGAGGCGTACCTCACGGATCCAGCGAATCGAGACCGACGCCTGACCACACAGTCGCTATCCTGCGAGGACGAGGGACGCGGACGCTGGGACAATGGCGAAATGTGAGTATCGTTGCCCTTCCCCAACCCCTTAGCTCAACTCTCGGGTGCTTAATGTTCTTGCTCAGCTTTTTCAAGTATTTGCGCAATGTGTCCATCGAGGGCGATCTGAACAAGCCAAACATTGAGTTCACTGCCGACGGCGATCTCAAGTCAGCCGAGCTCAAGATCATGAATCTGCGACCCAGCGCCAACAATAAAAATCTCGTCTGGGAGGAGGTAAGTGACACGCATTATGCATGAGCCCTCACCTTTAGCCTTTAGCTTAACGAATCTCACATTTGACTTGACTTTCCAAATTGTTTTATCTCTCTCTTTAACGCACTCACTGTACAAATCACATCCATCCACAATCCCACTATCCAACACTCACGGAACGCTTTTGTATAACTGCAAATCGATTTACTTTGGGGTGGGGGTTGGGTATATCACTCACTCGATCGCTCGCTCGCTCGCTCGCTTGAACACACAGATCGGTGTGTGGAAGTCGTGGGAGACGCAGAAGCTTGATATTCGCGATATTGCTTGGCCAGGTAACTCGCACGCTCCGCCGCAAGGTGTGCCCGAGAAATTCCATTTAAAGATCACATTCCTCGAGGAGGCACCCTATATCAATCTGTCACCCGCCGATCCAGTGAGCGGCAAATGCTTGATGGACCGCGGTGTGCTGTGCCGTGTCGCGGCCGACCATGAAATGGCCGCCGACATTGATGTGGGTCAAGCACACCGCAACGAGTCCTTCTATCAATGCTGCAGCGGCTTTTGCATTGATCTACTCGAAAAGTTTGCCGAAGAATTGGGCTTCACCTACGAGCTGGTACGGGTTGAAGATGGTAAATGGGGTACACTTGAGAATGGTAAATGGAATGGTTTGATTGCCGACTTGGTTAATCGCAAGACGGACATGGTACTCACATCTCTCATGATCAACACCGAGCGCGAAGCGGTCGTCGATTTCAGTGAGCCCTTCATGGAGACGGGCATTGCCATTGTTGTGGCCAAACGAACGGGCATCATATCGCCCACGGCCTTTCTGGAGCCATTCGATACGGCCTCTTGGATGCTGGTAAGTCACAAAACTGAACAGTCTGACTCTATACTTCCGGTAAGTCCTCACTCAAAACTACTCTATACGCTCTCTCTCTCTCTCTCTCTCTTGCTCTTTCTATCTCTCTCGCTCTCTCTTGCAACGCCTTGGCCTTGGACGCACCTGCTTCTCCCATCTCCCATCTCCCACTCCCCACTTCCACATCCCAATTGAATCCAACAGGTGGGTATCGTCGCCATCCAAGCAGCCACATTTATGATTTTCCTGTTCGAGTGGCTATCGCCCAGCGGCTATGATATGAAGCTCTACCTACAAAACACGAACGTCACGCCCTATCGCTTCTCGCTGTTCCGCACATATTGGCTTGTCTGGGCGGTGCTCTTTCAAGCCGCTGTTCACGTGGATTCGCCGCGCGGCTTCACCTCGCGCTTCATGACCAACGTTTGGGCTCTGTTTGCCGTTGTCTTCCTTGCCATCTACACTGCCAACCTGGCGGCCTTCATGATAACCAGGTTGGTTGACTCTACTCTATTCTAGCCTACGCCGGTCTAATCCAGTCCGTTCTGAATTTCCTTCTTTCTCACTCCCGTTTGCAGAGAGGAGTTTCACGAGTTTAGTGGACTCAACGATAGCCGCTTGGTGCATCCGTATTCGCACAAGCCCTCGTTCAAGTTTGGCACAATACCCTACAGCCACACGGATTCCACCATACACAAGTACTTTAAGGACATGCACTACTACATGAAGCAGTGAGTAACGTCTCTTGGGATCTCTTGGTGAATGTCCTTCTGATCTCAACTTCCATTCGCATAACAGATACAATAAGACAAGCGTGGCCGATGGCGTCGCCGCCGTACTGAATGGCAATCTGGACTCTTTTATCTACGACGGCACCGTGCTGGACTATTTGGTTGCCCAGGATGAGGATTGTCGCCTAATGACTGTGGGTAGCTGGTACGCAATGACAGGTAAGCCTTGTTCTTGCTGAGTGTTAGTCCTTGCTCGAACTCTTTCCTCTTTCCTTTCTAATTATCCTTCCTTGCTACTACTCGGCTTCCTTCCATATAATCCCTGCCATGCTCATGCCGACACTCTTTCGCCTTATCTCTCGGCAGGCTATGGCTTGGCTTTTAGCCGCAATTCCAAGTACGTGCAAATGTTCAATAAAAGGCTCCTGGAATTCCGGGCCAATGGCGACTTGGAGCGTTTGCGTCGCTACTGGATGACAGGCACCTGTCGGCCGGGCAAGCAGGAGCACAAATCGTCCGATCCGCTGGCACTCGAGCAGTTCTTGTCCGCCTTTCTGCTATTAATGGCTGGCATACTGCTGGCCGCCTTGCTGCTACTGCTCGAGCACGTCTATTTCAAGTACATACGCAAACGTTTGGCCAAAAAGGATGGCGGTCATTGTTGTGCCCTCATCTCGCTATCCATGGGCAAGTCGCTGACTTTCCGCGGTGCCGTCTACGAGGCGACTGAAATATTGAAAAAGCATCGCTGTAACGATCCCATCTGCGACACGCACCTGTGGAAGGTGAAGCACGAATTGGATATGTCCCGGCTACGTGTGCGTCAGCTGGAAAAGGTCATGGACAAGCACGGCATCAAAGCCCCACAATTAAGGTGAGCTAACCCGTCCGCCTGCCTATGCTCTACTCCAGCTAACATTTACCTTAAACCATTTTAGGCTAGCCTCATCGTCGGATCTGCTCAATCATCATCATCTGAAGGAACGTCCGCCCTTGCTGGGAAACCTCAGCTTGGCAGCCAGCGCACAAGATCTATACAGGTGGTAAGTTTTTTATTACAGTGAAACTCCCGCATGCTGCTAACCCTTTGTCCTTTAATGTTGTGTCTATGTGTACGAGAGAGATAGCTCTAGAGATAGAAAAAGAGAGATAGAGATAGAGAGGATGTCCTTAGTCTGTTGAGTCAGCAATTCAATTAAGCAATTGATTAGAATAACAGTGTTCGGTGCTGTTGTTGCTGCCTTCCGCATCCGTTCCCGCTTCCAATAAAAATATATGGAAATTACTTTATTAAATTAACTTATCTACAGCTTCCGGGGGCAGCCAACCAGTCAGCTAGCCAGCGAGCCAACGAGCCAGCCCCCTGGTGCCAGCTGAAGCATTTCCGACAGTTTCTGTTGTCAGTGGAACCGTAGCGTAGGTTCACACATATTTGCATATCATTTACAGCTTCCCCTCGCTCTATACCCTCCACACATCTCTCACATCTCTCACATACAGCCAGGTCAGCGACTAAAACCGACGAGATTAGCAAATCAAATCGGAAAAGTTCCCTTTTGTTGTTGCAAAATCGACGTTGGTTTCGTTACCATGGGAAAAGCTTTGCAGCCAGCCACATTAGAGCCACAAAAAATGCATCAGCCATGCAAATCCGTTTAGTTGTGACAAAAGTTTCAGAGTGACGGTCACCAGAAATGCGTAAGCCCGACTTAATGCAGCTTTTAGACAACATGTGATATGCACAATAGATTAGACAATTGGGGTAATCATGAAACTACAGTAGCAAGGCAACGCTAGGAAATTCCTTTATAGAATTGATGTCGATTGCGAGATAGTGCATTAGCTTAGCCTAGCTCAAAGGCTGTGGACTGTAGCCTCAGGCCCAATAGCTCATTTCCATATCATGTATAGCTCTAGTTGTAGAGCAATCTAAAGATCGCCATTCAGGCTCTCTGTCTAAAGCGAGAAACGTAGCTGTTTATAAAGAACTCAGCTAGATAGATATATCGCAGAGATTGTTCAGGCTAATCGGCCAATTTGTCCGTCCTTCCTCCCGTATTATGTGAAAATGCTTTTTGGTTTGTTTTTCTGGTTTTGTGGCTTAAACAATGAACGGCATTTAGCCAGCAAATTGGTGAAGCCCTCAACCGGATAAAATCTTGAAATGGAAAGTTGAGCAACTAATTTGCATATGAACATGTGTTTAGATGATATCCGTGGCCTGGCGGGAAGGGGAAGAGGAAGGGGTCATTTCGCTAAAATATGCTGATGCATAATGTTTACGTTTTCTGCTCACGCATCAGATTAGCCCCAAAGCACCAAGCCCTTTCGTATACCCAGCAAAACGCCAAATGTGTCGAGGGACTATTGGTTTGGAGCGATGAAAAAGGAATCCTTAAGCGAAGTCGAACTGGGACCTGCGTATAATTGAATCGACCTTGAGAACTATAAGAAATTTTAAAGACAAAGTGCGGAATGACTCGCACTTAATCTCTTGATATTTGTTGGATAGCTCATTATAGTTCCTTGTTATCGATAAATATCGATTGTAGGCACTTTAAAGCTAAAGGATTATTCTCGTTGTTAGATGCCTCAGTCCCCTGTAGATGTAAGAGACTCTTTTAGCTCTTTGTTACCTACACAAAAGTGCCATAACACTTCACAAGCTCGTTAGGGCATCTGCCAGTCGTTCAACCCTTCTCTCCCGCTCAACATGTTTTTTATTTGTTTGATGATGGACGTGGCTGGGGCTAAAACTTTTCAGCAAATTGTGCAAATTAAGCGCTTGAACAAAAACCGCCAAAAACTTTGCCGCAGAGCAACAACAAAACAACAACGAAAAGAGGGAAATATGAATGCATTTGCATATATAGATACACACAGACACACACACACGCACACGCACTTATACTCGTACATTAAGATGTATGCATATGGATATGAATATGTATTTATTGATATTCATGCCACGTGCTCGAAACTTTTCACTCGCAATGCGAAAACACGAAAGGGTCAGACAAATGTTAAAAATATCCCGTGTTTGCCGTTGATATTTTGGGATCTGGAGACCTGTTGTTGCCCACTCAACTGAGAATTTGAATACAATTTCAATCAATACGAAGGCAGAGGGGCAGTGCCCGACTTCGATGTGCGGCGTAAGCGACAGGAGGAGGCTAGAGATACATACAATATACTGTTGTAGAGCGCGTGCTGTTCTTTCAATTAGTCTACATTGATTATATAATGTAGACAGAGATGGGCCTTGCCTGACTTAGAGATACCCTATATGCTATAGCAGGGACTCTAAGATGCCGTACAGAGATATCCTGTACAATGGTACAGGGTCTACACTGATTCGATTATATAGAGAGCGGGCATTGTCTGACTTGAAAATACCCTATATCCTATGGGGAGATTCAGAAATACCCTATACACTCTATAGGGCAATCAGCGAAAGCACAGATGCGCCACCTGTTGTGCAGCGTATGCAACTGCTGCGCGTTCTTCACACCGCTTTAAGGCATAGATCAAAAGGCTAGAGACAATCAATTTGCTGAATGGATTTCTGAATCCTAGAGGGTATCGACTAGTCGAGCATTTTCGCCGTTGACTACTTTTTAGCATACATTTATCTATGCGCGAGTCCTTTGGTCCTGCTGCTCCACACTCATTGTGGATTGATTGATGATGTTCAATTGAACTCTCTCACTCTCTCCCTCACTCCCTCACTCTCTCTGTTTCTCCTTCTCTCTGTCTATCTCTCTCTCTCTCTCTCTCTCTGTCTCTCTCTCTCTTTCTCCCTTTCTCTCTACACTCTCTACACTCTCTGTATACTTGCAATAGATTAGTTTTCGCATGACCCTGTGATGGACCACTGCAATGAGGAATGCCCATCGATTATGCACTTGTGTGTCTATAGCGAAGCACATTTTTAATTTGTTCTACTCCACAGATACTATATATACTATATATGTTCTACATAGCACTCGCATGATTGATACATTTATATATTTGTGTGTGTATGCATATTTTCATTGAGTCCACATAATATGCTAACTTTTTGGAGTGTAATTTTCTTGTTTTTAACTGCTGCAACTGCTGTCAATCAACATCCATCAATGACCACACCGACGTTACTGAAAGGTCTTACAAAACGGAAATAGCCGAAATGGAGACGGTGCTCTGAAGCGTTTGCCAAGCATCTCTCTTGTTGGCTCTGCCCACTTCGATCCAAATACTACAGTAACTAAGTTCGGCTCAATCTGCATCAATCACCGCCAACGAGGACAACTAAATGAAGAAGCACAACTCATTTAATATACAAAAGGACTAAACCAAAGACAAATCTATGATATAAGCAGTTCAGATCAATTCACATCAATCATGGCCAGGAGGCAGAAAAAGAAGCCC
The DNA here is from genome assembly GCA_035046225.1 of Drosophila pegasa. Lineage (NCBI taxonomy): Eukaryota > Metazoa > Arthropoda > Insecta > Diptera > Drosophilidae > Drosophila > Drosophila pegasa. Next base: position 1,768,169 of record JAWNOD010000429.1, on the reverse strand, counting down.
ATGTGCAATAGCTAAGCAATTGGATATCAAGTTTTAGACTTTGCCACTGAATACCTAAGAGAATTGGTTCATCAATCATCGTCAATCGCAGTCAAGCAAAACTCTTGTAATTGAGCAAAATAATTTTTTTATATCTAACGTAAAAAATAAACCAAAAGCCAAATTTATGATGTAAGCAGTTCAGCTCAATCCACATCAATCACCATCAATCAAAGTCAAAGTTAAAGAAGAAGCAGCTAAACCAAAGCCAAATTTACACCACAAAAAAACCTAAAAACTAAAAATAAAAAAATATTTAAACATAAAAAATATATAAACTCTCAACAAAAAAACTTTTCATATATATATACATATATATATATACGTATGTATGTATATATATACAACAAATATATAGATGTATATTTAATCAAAATGTTTCAAATAAATGTAAACTGAAAGCTTTTTAAAAGTTAAAAAACACAAAAACGAAAAAAAAAAACAAATTTAAAAGTAAATAAAGCCCAAAGCGCCTCACACAAAAAAAAAACTAAAACTAAAACACACAACAGGAACAGAAAAAGTTAAAAAAAAAACAAACATGAAACCGAAACATTTTAAGAAATAAGTTTTAAATGTTAAAAAGGAAAAAAACTAAACAAAAAAAAAGAAAATGTGTTTTTTTTTTTTGCTCGATTGAACTGTGAATGTTAACAAAGAATTTTTTTTTTATTTTTAAGTATTTATTAAATTATATACGGGAAACTATGTATATATATATATTATACATATATATATATATATAAAAGTCGAGCTGGAAATCGAACTGCGAAAACTTCCAGTGCCAAAGGCCAAACCACAAAGCTCAAATGCAAATTGAAGTTGTAATTGTAATTGTAATTGAAATTGAAATTGAAGTTAAAATTGAACTCAATATTGAAGTTGAAAATCAAATTCACATTCAAATTGAAATTGAAACTAAAACTAAAAAACTTCCTATTGAAATTGAATTTAAATCACACTGAAATTGAAGCTGGGAAACTCAGGCTGAAAATGAATTGAAATTGATGTTCAGTTGTAACTAAACTTTAATTGTAATTGAATTGAAATCGAGTGCAATTGAATTGCAATTGAAATAGATATTGAAACTGAGATTCGATTCCAGCTGAAATTGAATTGAAATTAAATTGAAATAGAAATTTAAATATAAATTTAAACAGTTTCAAACTGAAAATTAGAATTGAAATTGACGTAATTGAAACTAAAACTGAAATCGAAACTCAAATAGGATTGAATTGAAATTCAAAGCTGACATTGAAACATGCAGTTGAAATAGTAATTGAAAATGATATTGAATTTGAGTTTGACTTTCAACTTCAAGTCGTAATTGAATTGAATTGAATTGAAATGGAAACGGATTGAATTGAAGGAGTACGCATTGCTAAACATATATACACTAAACATATTTATATATAAATATATGTATTTACTTAATTATTATGATTACGATATGAATGTTATTGCATATACACGTACATATACATACATTTATTGATATACACACATGTGTATATATATATATATATATACATTCCGATTTATACACGCATCACATATATATATACATATATATATATATATATTCGTTTTCCTATATTTTGTTTGTGGATAAATCAAGCTAAGCCTAAAGAGAAATCCTAATTCAAATAATGCATTTCCAAGAAGCTTTTTCTTCATTTCTCTTTTGCGTATTGTTCAACACTGTTTATTGTTGAGTTGAAGCTAATACTATTATAATACTACTCTTAGGGCAGTGCCTGGCTTTTCTCTATGATTTGTCCACTCGGTATGCCTCCAGCCCAACAGCTATTATGCGTTTTGCAACACTATTACACTGTTAAAATCTTGTCTAACGAACACTGAACACGGAGTGGAAGAGCAGAGCAAGCACACGCACTTCCCAATACTATAAAGTCATTGTGCATGTGTTTCACAACACTGTCAATCACTTAAATTGTTGCTCAACACTGAATGTGAGCAGCACACGCCTGCCTCAGGTATTTTGCAACACTGCTTAGACCTGCACGTGCATGACTTTGACGTTGCTCAACACTGAAACATTCGTTTTTTATTGCTTTTTTGCTATTGTTCGAGCGAGTATATCAAACTTGACTTAACTTTCGTTTCTGCTTGATCTTTATTCGCATTAACAGTATATATATGCATATATATATATATTTTTACAAACAAAATAAAATAAATTGTTAAATACTAAATACTTAGAAAACTAAATAAATAAAAAAAATAAAGCAAAACCAAAAACAAAACTAAATCTAAATAAATAAATGAAATTTTAAACGAAATCAAAGCTAAAATTAAAAAAAAAAAAAAAAACAAAAAACATAAATAAAAAAAGTGAATTCAATGTTTGTGTTGCAACTCGTTTTGATGTCTCTTCTAAATGTTTTTTGAAGCTTAAAGAAAATACAAAAACAAAAAAACGCTTAAACTAAATTTAAAAAATAAACATAAATTAAAAAAAAAACGGAATGAATGCTTGTTAAAAACAAAAAACAAAAGCAAGCAAAAATAAAAGGAAATGCAAACAATGTTAACAGTATTAAATGAAGAAAGAAGAAAACAAAAACAAATAAAAACAAAAGACATTTTGAGTTTTATTTGCAAAGAGTGATTTTTTGTAGTAAAAAATGAAAAGGAAATAAATATTTTATACACAAATAAAATGCAGAGAAAAAACTAAAAAACAACCAAAAAAATAGCGAAATGTTAATTATTACGTATATATTTTTTAAGACAAATTGTTCACAAAAGAAAAAAAGAAGAAGAAGAAGACAAAAGGAAAGAGGAAAAACAATTTAGTATTAACAAGGAAAAACAAAAAACTTTACGAACAAATTAAAACAAGTAAAACAAGTTAACATTACATTGTATAAGTAGTTAGTAATTTAACCCTAAAACAAAACAAAATAAAAAATAAATGAAAAAAAAGAGAGAAAAAACGTAAGCTAAGCGAAATGCAAATGTTTTATGTATTATGTATACAAAATGTTGTTTTTTTTATCATTATTATTAAATGTTATTCAGTAAACACATACAGACACTCATACACACACACATACACACATATATACAGATATATATATATATATATATATATTCCTTTTAAACTAAAAACAAACGAGAAAATGCCATGAAAGAAAGCGAAAAAAATCAATAATAATCTAACAAATCTAATGATAATATCGAGAATTGAAATTGAAATTGAAAATGGAGGAAATCTGCAACGAAAATGTATGTTCACCAAAAATAACTGTTTTTTTTTCACAAAAATTAAGCAAAACAAATTGTATTGGCAAAGCAAAACGAAAAGAAACCCCCTATTATCGAATATGCATTTGATGTGGTAGTCAGAAAACAGAGGCGAGAAGAAAACACGTAATTTACGTATATAAACAAAACAAAAACTTGCAATAAATGTGTATACAGAAAACAGAAAACACAATTCGGCATTTATTTCAAATTTCCTAATCAAAATAGTGGGAATCCCAACGGTCGGAATCGATGTCGCTTGCTAACAAACAGCTGAATGCTATGAGAACATTAAAAGAACTTGAAAATAATTGCAAAGCTATCGATAGCTGGCAAGTATTATAGCAGCCAGCTTTGTGGCACTCAGTAGTGCAGCTATCGCACGAGCCCATACACATTCAAATGGCAAGTGCTATCGATGTCTAACGCAGATACGATACTTATCAACTATAAGTGGTAAATTGTGCAACACTAATTCAGGCCTAGTCGCGCTCACGATGCCCACCACTCGTCCATTTTGTCAACGCTCCCAGCGGCATCCACAACGTGAGTGAAGTGAAATTTTATTTTTTTATTTTTTTTTTAATAAAATGCCATTTGCATTTATAAAATGTATTATTAATAATGCAAACTGATAAGTTGAGCCATTGCACGCCACAAATTTGTTTTTCTTCAACTTTTTTCTGTATTTTTTTGTTTTGTATGGCGTGGCACGTGTGCGCCTGTCCGAAGTTAGGTTATGTTTGCAAAGCGAAGCTGAAATCTTGACTCAATTTCTTTCTTTGCATTGGATTTGACTTTCAGGTTTCGTAACTCTTTCACGTTAAAATGTCGGGAGGCTTAGATATACTGTCCCTCAAAGAGGATGACATCACCAAGATGTTGGTTGCCACCACTCACCTGGGCTCCGAGAACGTCAACTTCCAGATGGAGCAGTACGTGTTCAAGCGCCGCGCCGACGGTGTGAACATCATCAACTTGGGCAAGACCTGGGAGAAGCTGGTCCTGGCAGCACGCGCCATCGTTGCCATTGAGAACGCGTCCGATGTGAGTACCAACTGAATTGCCGTATGTGCATTGTGTCTGCGGTGCTTGTTGCGTGTTGCGTGTGGTGCACATGATGAGATTTATCTAATCTTTCGGGTATGAAATTTAATGATTTCAACTTTATGCTGATTCGCCCACACACAACATGATGAGCGCGTGCGACGGCCATTGGCGCTTTGCCGCTGGCTGGTCACACTGCACAGTGTGCAGCCGTTGCCATTTGAGTAAGTGCCGTTATAATTTGGCATTTTGCATTTCGCCTTCTGCAGGTCTTCGTCATCTCGTCGCGTCCCATTGGCCAGCGCGCCGTGCTGAAGTTTGCCAAGTACACGGACACCACGCCCATTGCTGGCCGCTTCACGCCCGGTGCCTTCACCAATCAGATCCAGCCGGCTTTCCGTGAGCCCCGTCTGCTGGTCGTCACCGACCCCAACACCGATCACCAGCCCATCATGGAGGCCTCGTACGTGAACATTCCCGTCATTGCGTTCACCAATACGGACTCGCCCTTGCGCTACATCGACATTGCCATCCCGTGCAACAACAAGTCGCCCCATTCGATCGGCCTGATGTGGTGGCTGCTGGCCCGCGAGGTGCTCCGTCTGCGCGGCACCATCTCTCGCACCACCGAGTGGCCCGTGGTTGTGGATCTCTTCTTCTACCGCGATCCCGAGGAGGCTGAGAAGGAGGAGGCCGCCGCAGCCAAGGAGCTGCTGCCGCCACCCAAGATCGAGGAGGCCGTCGACCATCCCGTCGAGGAGACCACCAACTGGGCCGACGAGGTGGCTGCCGAGACCGTCGGCGGAGTCGAGGACTGGAACGAGGATACCGTCAAGACATCCTGGGGCAGTGATGGCCAGTTCTAAAATGTTGTTCACACGACGACGTCGCCCACGAGCGGCCTAACTGCATCAATAAATGCCAACATTTATATTCTCCAACAAACACACATGTTTCTATTTACCAACAAAAGATGGCGCCACTCGTGTGTGCGAAGGCAAGATGGCGACAGAGCTAGCTAGCGTGAATTAGAGCAGTGCAGCAATAGGCATAGAGCATAGGCTCCATAATGCAAATGTTATGCATGTATATATATATATCAGTCAAGGGCTATATATATATATTACTGATGGCTTGTGTATGCTATTTCCGATTTGCTATTTATATATATATATGTAGACTTTTGTCGTTATGCAATACTGAAACATGTCTTAGGGAAAGACCAGCTGAAGAGATGCAATTTCTGGGAAAGTTACTTAGGCATTCAGATTCCCATAGATATATATTAAAGGAAAGAAAAACGTCAATCTTACAGTATTAATAAATTTATTTTTGCTTTTTTTTTTGTTTTTGCTTTATACAAATAGAAAACAGTTAATCATTGCTTAGTTATATAGATATACAAGAGAGCTCTACAATCTGCTAGATTGAGAGACCTCAAAAAAAAAAAAAAAACGATATACACACATATATAGACATATATATATGTATATATATATTGTATGTTTAACTAGAACTGCGAATACCATAAACCCAGATTGAATAAATGAATGAATGAACAATATAATATATATACATATATATCTGTCGAGGCTCGCTCGTAATTATATATATATAAGAGACATTTACACATATGATTAAACAATTGGAAATTTCAGATGAGATTGTTATAGGTCTTTCTATATATAAGCAATGATTCATTAGAATAGTGGAACTCAAGGAAAAAAAACAAAAAAAAATATTTAGAAAATATATATATATAAGTATGTGTGTGTGTGTGTGAGTGAGTGTGTTGTGTGTGTGTGTGTATCGATTATTATTATTAATATTATTGTTATTATTGTTTTTCATTATTGTAGTTTAGTTATTTAAATGGATTTGGACGAGCTTTAAATTCCGTCATTTTGCGCAGTTCCTTAACTTCTTCCATTTCTCGTTGCTTGCGTTGTTCGTCTTGCTGCAAGAGAAGAGGAAAGACCGAGGGATATTAGAAATCGAGAATTACAATGAAGTTTTTACCTAATTCACATGAATAAATGTCTCTCTGCCTCTTTCTCTCTCTCATCTTATATTCAAGTGAAGTTCCACAACAAGCCGCTAGATGGCATCTACCAAATGGGAGAGGCGATCGCAGAGAGTGAGGCGAAGTTGAGCCTACTTTACAGTGTATTCAGATATCAGATTACAAAAGAACAAGAATTTTGGATCATTTACTTTACTCTAGTCTCTATCTCGGTCTATTCTTTCATTGATTTCACGTCCGTCCTTCTCTCGCTCTTGATATCACTATCATTTAATCTCCCCCCTATCTCAACACTCCACTCTACTCTCTCTCTTTCTCTCTCTATGCTACCCCACTCACTTGCCTCCTTTCTTTCAGCCCTCGCTCCTTTATTCAACTGCTAACATTCTCTCTCTCTCTCTCCATTTCTCTCTCTCTCATCACTACCCTTTCAGATTCTCTCTTCTGCGTGTGTTCTCTCTCTCTTAATCTATTTCTGCTCTCTTCAGGCTCTTCCCTCGCCTTCTTCCTATATCAAAGCTCCTCTTCGCTCTCCTCTCTCTCTCTCTCTCTTACGCACATCGCCTCGCAATTGTCGACTCAAGCCCACTCCCGCACTTAAACCGTTCATTTGTCAAATTTACTGAACATACACACACACATGCACACACACACACATATATATGCATATACATGTGTTTTTTTGTGTCTCTTTTGTATTTGCATTCGCTTTATGCACTTTGCTCTTTCGCTTTCCCAAAACTTTCGCAGCTGACCGCCCGTACGCCCGTCGCTCGCCCAATTAAAGCGAATCGTTTTGGAGGGATCATTAATGCGGCGAGGCGAATACCTGAACTGAACCGTAAGAAGCGCAAGCAGAAGCAGCCCACAAATTAAGCGAACCGTACAAAGTACAGTGAAAGCCCACAAAAGGCAACCGCCGAGAATGGCGAATTTACTGCAAGAGACTCTGACTGAATTGACTCTTCAATTGATGCACAAAGGAATAGAAATTAGCATAAGAATATTCTCTATCTCTATCTCTTCTCTGTATGTGTGTGTCTGTGTGTGTATGTGTGTGTGTGTCTGTGTGTGTGTGTGTGTGTGTGTGTGTGTGTGTGTGTGTGTGAGTGTTTGTGTGAGTTAACTTTGAACTGCGCCTTCGGCTCTCACCAAAGTGTTTGGCTTTGCTCGTAAGCAAAAACAAAAACAAATTCCAAGTCTGACTAAAACATGAAAGATAGTTGTATAAATATGCATGCATATGTATGCATGCATGTAGTACATACTAAGTACATACATACATGTATGAATAACAATTAAGATATGTCGCTATTGTATTCCAACTGCCGATGCGTCAATGAGTTGAATGCAAATACAAAGCTCTATCGATGCATCAGAGTGAGTGAGTGAGTGAGTGAGTGAGAGAGAGAGAGAGAGAGAGACAGTGCATGTGATGAGCACAAAGCTTTGCATGGGAGTGTGTGTGCGTGTGTGGGTGTGTATGAATAATGTATGCACATGTAAGCGACGTATGTAGAGACGTATGCTAGGAACAAAAAAAATCATGGATGGCAACATCAGTGTGAGCGAGATGGAGCATGTCAAGGGCGACTATACAAACATTGCATATGTCTGTATGTATATATGTATGTATGTATGAATGTATGTATGCAAGTATGTATATATGTATATGTGTATATATGTCTGTATGTATATATGTATGTATGTATATATGTATGCATGTATGTATCTATATATGTATATGTATGTATCTATATATGTATATGTATGTATGTATATATGTATATGTATGTATGTATATATGTATATGTATGTATATGTATATATGTATGTATGTATATATGTATGCATGTATAATGTATACATGTATAATGCATGCATGTATATATGTATGCATGTATTAAGATGTATATATGTTTGTATATTTGTATACATGTACATATGTAGGTAGGTACGAATGTATGTATGCATGTATATTTGTATGTATAAATGTATAAACGTATATAAGTTTGTATGTATGTCTGTATGTATGAATGTATGTATGCATGTGTATATGTTCATATGTATGTATGTATACATGTATGTATGTATATAAGTATGTATGTATATATGTATCTACATATGTAAATATGTATGTTTTGCAAAGGAACTGTTGTGTTGGTCAAGTAAAAGAACGCGAAAGAGAACACATAATAGCTAACAAGTGTGTGTGTGTCTATGTATTTAAGTGTGTCTACGTATATGTTTGTGTATATATGTGTGTGTGTCTATGTATGTATGTGTATCTAAATGTGTGTGTATATGTAGGTATGTGCGTGTTCTACATGCATTATCTATGTATGAGCGAATTCGCTTCGCATGTGCCTTACGCGCCTGACAATGCGATTAACAGGAAGAAAACAAGTTAAGAAGAACAAGAGAGAGAGAGAGAGAAAAACCCGTTACTCACGCGCAGATCTAAGATGTATGGCGACTGTGCCATACGCTGTCATAGCTGCAACCGTTATACGGAAGCTCTATTGAGTAAACTGTTGTACAAATATGGGCTGAACTGTTCGACTGTTATATGATGTCGTTCTGTGTGCAAAGTGTTATACTTTCAACTGTTATACGACACTCGCTCAGACACATGTCAACATGCCATATATGCGTATATACTCCTTGATCACTCGGCGAACAGAGTATAACGATTATCTAGCAGTGTATAACAGCGGCAGCAGCAGCAGCAACAGCCGACGCTGACGCTGATAAGATTAGCATAAAACTTGAAATGGAATTCGAGGCAAAGCAAAAGACGAATGCGAATCATCATATGACAGTTTTTTTTTATATACGCAATGGACGTGGACTCTGAGTGTGTGTGCGTGTGTGTGTGTGTGTGCGCCCTCCTACGTGTGTATTGACAACACACACACATGTATGCATGTGTGCATGTGCATGTGTGTGTAGTTCTATGTATATGTATTTAGCTTGTCTTGTACCAGTTATCCAGTTCGCATTCAGTGTGCCCGCTCCGTCTTCTCTCCTCCTCGATCGCTCCTCTCCTCTCTCATCTATTCTCTCCTCTTTCGGTTTGTCGTTCTTCCAGGACTGTTATACACAGCGCATTCGTGACCTCGGGCTCAGCAATTGATTGAAGCGGCGGCAGCAGAGGCGGAGGCGGAGGCAGAGGGCGTGGCAGGTGTCGTTGTTGTTGCTGTTGTTGATTGATTCGCCGCCGCCGCCGCCTGCTCCTCCGCCATGGAGATGCTGTTGTCGCCGTAGAAGCGCGGCTCGTCGTGCGCCTCCGCCGAGCCCGGCAGGTCCTCGTCGGTGTCGTCGTCGTTGGAGCTGTCCTGGGTGCCGCTGATGTTCAGCTTGGCGGCGCGCTGCTCGACGGCGCCGTCGGGGTCGGGCGCGTGCCGCAGGCGCTCGTAGCAGGCGTCGCAGACGCGCAGCGCCTTGCCCGTCTGCTGGGGCAAGAGGAACTTCTTGGTGGAGCAGGCGGCGCAGACGACGGCGCCGCAGTTGCGGCAGTGGTGGCGCCGCTGGACGAACGTGAACTGCGTCTTCTTGCAGTGCATGCAGATGCTGGCCTCGGCGTCGGGCACCCAGACGGCGGCGTGGTTGCCCGGCGGCTTCTTGCCGCTCTTGCGCAGCAGGTCCTCGACGCACTTGTTGATGTGCGCCATCCACTCCTGCTTCTCGGTGCTGGTGGCGGCGTACACCACGAACGACTTGGTCGTGGTGCGGATGTACCAGCCGTTGCGGTACTGCTGGTTGTCGGCGATGGAGTCCAGGGAGACCTCCTCGAGCGGCATGATGTGCTGCTTGTTGTACTTCTTCTTGCCGATCACGATGTTGCCGTAGACCAGGATGTCGTTGAACAGGAAGAACTGGCGCGACTTGGGCCGCTTGCGGCACATCTTGGTCAGGACGCCCTCGCCGACGAGCACGCGCCCGGGCACCGCCAGCGGCACGCCGGAGCTGCCGAAGCAGCTCTCCACAGAGGCGATGCGGCGGGTGTTCAGCTCCGAGTTGACGAGACGGTCGACCATCTTGCTGCTCCCTCTTCCCTCTTCCGCTTCTGCTTCAGCTTCTGCTTTCCTATTTCGGCTCGCCGCAGCGAAAGTGGCGCCACCTATCCGTTCGGCCGAGAGCTTTGTTTACAGTTAACCGCCTTTCTCTCTCCCTCTCCTCCTCTTTCGCTTTTATCTGCAGACTGTTGCTTCACAAGCCGCGGCGTACTTCAACTGTGACGACGACGACGACGGCGGCAATGTTGTTGTTGTTGTCGCTTCGAGCGAGTGTGTGTGTGAGTGTGTGTCTGGGTTGATATACATATACTTCCGAGTATATATATATGTGTGTGTGTGTGTGTGTGAATTTGGGCGCAGCAGCTGCTTTGAGTCCTTTTTACAACAATTCCGAGTGTTCGAGGTGAAATCTCCTTTTCTTTTTCAGTCACGCGTTGCGCCCTTTATGCAATTTATATATATAAATATACGTGTGTGCACAATATAACTGTTTTCTACGCCGTCCGTTTACCGAAACGTCATGACTCACACCACACACAAACAACAAGTATGCATACACACATACGTGCACAATGTGTAGCAGTGCATGTGTGGATATTATTGTGTATATAATATATATTTTCCTTCTCTAACTGTTTCACTCTGCCCAGTGTTCTGTTGACTTTTCTTGTGTATTTCTTTTTACTCAACAAACTAGCGATTAAGTTAAAACTGAGTTACTCCAAACTTTAATTTCGCCTCAACTGCTGAATGGCAGCTGCTAACGCAAAACTGAGTCGTTGCATAGCTCTGTTAGCGCAATGTAGAGCATTGACGCACACTAATTGCAGGGTTGCACTTGAATCGCCAATGCAACCCTGCGCCACTTAAATCTGTGTGACCAGATGATCGTAAACTTATTTGATTTTGATATTTACCTGCTTCTTTTTCTCATCCAGATTGCACTGGACCACATTATTATACTCCCGGCGTTCGCGCACGCGCTGATCCGCGCGCAGCTGAAAGGGCTTCGTTTCGGCTAGGCCGGCTCTTCGCAAATTCTTGGCATTCTCATATTCCTGCTGCGACAATTTCGAATTCTGGGCAAAGAATTTCCTTGTGATCACAGTAAAAACTTTTCTTAATTACATTTGGCGCTTACCTCCTCCCGGCGCTTCCTCCGCTCCAAGTGCTGGTACGAGTGCTTCAACGTCTCCGGCGTCACGGGCACTGTTATCCTGTGGATAACAATGGTGTCCGCCAGACGCTTGTGCAGCGCCTTGAAATTTGGCACCGGCTTGCTATGAAATTCGCGCGCCTTGCGCTCCTCCTCCTCCCGCTGGCGCATCATCTGCTCCCGCTTGGCCTGGTAAACATCCTTGCACTCGTAGACTCTGGGCGCCTTTCCAGCAGACACTGGCTCGCCTTGTGGCTTCGGCTTGGGCGTCCAATTGAGCCTCAGCCTAGGCTTCAGGCCGAGTATCTCATCCACCTCCATCTCCTGCTCGCTCAGGGATTCGGCCTGCTTGGGAATTGGCAGCGATTCGGCTCGAGGCGAGTCTGTTGACAGATCCAACTGCATCTGCTGATGAAGCTCAGATTCAATATGTACTATATATTCGTCATTAATTTGATAAGACGCAGCCTGATCCTCCTGCTCCTGCTCCTCCCTCTCCTTTTCCTGCTCTGTTTTTCCATTCACTTCCTCTAAATTCTGATCACAATCTAATTTATCCTGGTCCACTATATTCTGTCCACTTAAGTTTTGGTCGCAGGCGGATTTGTCCTGCTGCTCCCGCGTCATCTTCGCATCGCTCCAGTTCAATCGGTCGCCCATGTTCTCCTTGTTGGCCGAGGATTCAGCCGCTAAAACGTGGAATTCAAAATTAACTGTAAATGGAAAATGCAGCTCAGCCGGCCTACCACTCGGATCGTTTGGGTATTCCATCTTGAAGGCGCCCGCCTTGGATTCGTTCCAGTCGAAATTCAAATTTGCACTCCTCGAGCTACAATTGTAGTTGTCCACGAAGTCCATCGGATCGCCCAATGCGTTCGCCTTGCTCGAGGCAGCAGCTGCTAAAATGGCGCATTTTTTTTTTGTTCGAGTTAACTGTAGTTTGTGAGGTGGACAAAGAGAGGCATTTGTGGACATACCGAAGAAGTTTTGTGAATGATCGAGGTTGTAGTCGCCGACGCTTATTTCGTTCCAGTCGAAATCGGATTTCTTGAAGTCGTTATTACTTAAATTAGCCATATTAATGAACAAGTTAATAACGCGACGCTAACAATTCAAACAATATGAAAACAAAGACGAGCACACTAAGTTACAGAGTTGCACAGTGTGTATCGATAACTGAACCGATATTCGATTCGACTATCGAGCGGCTGCTTTTGAACATGAGTGACTTTTAGGAATTGCATTTATTATATGCATTTGCTAATATATTAGCAATTAAATATTGTCATTTAATTATTGCACAATAATTCTCACACTCCAGTGTTGCTTGACAGCATCGAGTACTGATTTCCCAGTTGCATTCCAATTGCAAATTCGGAAATGTTTCGGAGTCGCTTATTTGACAATGGATGCGCATATTCGGAGTAGGCAGATCTCTGCATTTTCGTTTATTTGTAATATAACACCTAATCAATCAATTACAAAATATATATAATTATTTGGATCTGATGTACACATCGAGTGTACACCTTTGCGGTAACTTAGTGTGCTAACAGTCCATCGCAGACAACAGCCCCACGACTGGACTCAGTCTTGGCCAGGTCGCTCGTCCTCTGCGGACGTCGCCTACAGTGTATAATTACTAGGGTTTGCTTGTCGACGGATCCCGTGCTGGAATATCACTAGAAGCGCATGCAGCCGAGCGCCGTCGAGCGCTTGGCCTTGCACCCGGACGAGTCGTCCTTGTGCTGGCGCTTGCAAGGCAGCAAGGGCGTGGGATTGGCCTTTGCGGCTGGCTTCACTGCATCCTCCTCGTCCTTGTTGCTGCTGAAGAGCATGCGACGCACGCTGCGCGGTGGCGGCACGTCGCCCTCGTCGTCGGTCAGCGCATGGCGCGAGCTGCGCATGCCTGCGCGGTGGTGGCGCTGCCCGGCGTCGCCTCGCAGATGCAGCTTCTCGTAGAGAATCAGGCAAAAGTCCACGGAGTTCTCGTCCTTGTATGTCTTGGCATTGTAGCGATAGCCCAGGGTCAGTGTCACCTGACAGTCGTCGCCCAGATTGATGCCGCCGTCGTTGGGCTTGTGCGTCGGCTTTAGCGATCCGCTGGCCGTGACGAAGCGCATCAGATCATCATCTGGGTCGTGATACGGCGAAGGTGGGCGTGTAGGTGTTTTCATTTGATATGTGTAGCCTGCATTAGCTGCAGCCCTCTCGTGCCCCTCGTCATCGCTTTCCGCGCGCAAGCGCCGCGTCGTGGACAACTGCTTCGTTAGTATGAGCTCGCCGCGCAGCATCTGGAAGGTGCGCTCGAAGCGCTGCTTCAGCAGCCCTTCCTCTACGGGACTGCAGAGCCGGCCGTTCAAGAAGCCAGCATGGTTGAAGCGCCCTATGATCTGTGTGCGCAAGTAGCCGGCCACGGTCCCAGCGCTCTTCACGGAGCGCCCCAGCAGCGAGAGAATGCAATCATCGGCCAGCTCGCGGCGGATCTGGTCATCCTCCATGGCTTGCAGAAAGCGCAGAAACAGCGGCTTGGGCGACACTAAGAGCACCCTGGACATGAAAAACGGATCGACAAATTCACTATATTCACTAACCTGGACCCTCGGTAGCTTCCTCCTCGTTCATTTTCTAAATAACTTTTTCACACGCAAAAGTCGACGAAATGAAGTTTTGTTTGATGCGCTATGGATGAGACTACAACGTGATGCGATGTTCTATCGATTGGTATTGCGCGTATCGATGTATTTGCTTTATAAAATATACGTTCAGTTATTGAGAATCAAAAGTGTGACCAGACACAAGCACAATACACTGATATATATGCTTGACAAATTCAAATTGAGCGAGGGCACCCAAATATGTATAGGCATACTTGATGATTGAAACACACATGTGTACTTGTACAAGTATATTTAGTCCGATTTATATAAATACATAATTTCTTGCGCTTTTTTTCTGTTTAGTCTTTGCTGCAATTTGAATTGCCGCGAACTATCGATATATTCTTTTTGGCATATTCAATTTGAGTTATGCGATTTATAAATGTACATACATATATATTTATATTCAATTAGATTTATATAAACGTTAATTAATATATTTTGTGTTTGTTTCTCTTTGGTTTTTGCTTTGCTACTTTGAATTGCCACAATTTATCGATATATTCCCCTGGGCATATCCTTGTTTGAGAACAAAAGTGTGCCCAGACGCACACATAAACATACTGACTTCCTATTTATTAAAATTTCAATTTGAGTTCTCAGACTTATAAATATATATATATTCAGTTTTTATGAAAACAAAAAAATTTCTTTACGAGTCACGCACGACATATTATTTATAACAATTTTTTGAACAAGTTTCGATATGGGCGCCAACAACAGCAAACCGCAGACTGTGCAAATACCAAATACCTCGCCGTTTCAAATCAGCCGGGAAGTTCTGGAGCGCGTCGAGCAGGCAACCAAGGCGGAGAAGGGGCCGCTTGCCGCCACAGGGCCCGTGCAAGTGCCCGCCGTTGCCACGACCTGCGAGCACTGCAGCCGCAAGAAGGACGAGGCAGGCGCCGCTGGAGCAGGTGGCAGCGGCGAGCCGCAGCCGCAGTCACAGGCTCAGCCGCAGCCGCAGCTGCAGACACATCAGCAGCAACAGGTGTCCGCGTCGTGGGCCCGCCGCTCGTCGGAGATCGAGGAGACACAATTCACGAAGACACTGGACCGCGTGCACCACCTGTTCGGGCAGCCCGTGAAGTGGGCGCAGGCCAACGACTGCTCGGCGGTCATCGACAAGATGGAGAAGCAGCTGATCGGCTGCTACCGCGAGTACGGCCACGAGCCGCTGAAGTGCGCCGCCCTGGCCAAGCTCTACCACACCTACGTCTTCAACAAGCAGGTGGCCGCCGTCCAGGGCGCCCCGAACGACGGGCCGGGCGGTGCCGAGGGCGTCGACCCCAACTGACGCTTGGTCCTCTGCCTCTGTCTCGCTAGCTCGACAATAAACTAAAACGGATGCGTGTTAATCAAATATCCGGGACATTTTAAATATACCGCTCTCATCCACTGTACACAGCTGATGCGCCCCCAACCGGTTGCAGGAGGGCACTAAAAGCGCTCGCAACAATTTAGATCACACTTCAAGCCGTTTAGATCTGCCCGACTTGTGTGGGCAGCAAAAGCTTTCGCAGCTTTTAGTTCTTTAGTCCATCACACACGTGCGCGCGCACACACACAGTCATATGGCTTCTAAAGCTCGCGCTCACAGCTGACAGAGCACATTTGTGTTGTTTAGTTCATTGCAGTAAGCAACAGCAGCAGCAGCAGCGGCGGCAGCAGCAGCAGCGACGTCCCGATGTCTCCGGCGTCCTATGCACATAGTACTAAAAACCAGCATAGCAATAAGTTTTAGTTCGCCTCTAATATAAGCCAAGCATTCATAAGCACACGCACACACACACACACCCATGCGTGTGTGTGCGCTTACATATGTGAGTATGCGTTTTACAAGGTGGCAACACGACGGCCAAGGCTACACACATACACACATACGTACATACATAGCGACTATCTGTTAGCTTATGGCGGCTGTAAATGCCGATTACGCACACCATTACATAAACACGCACTCGTGTGCGTGTGTGCGTTTGTGCATGCGTAACGTTTCCTTGTTATGACACTGGCAATAGCGAGCGGCCGCCCCGCTAGGAAATTTGCCGCTCTTAGATCAAGCACATGTCTGCTCACTTCGCTCTGTGCATTTCTATTTGTGTGCATATGAATAATGTTTTAATAATAATCTATGGCAATTGTGCGCATTCCATTGCACACCAACATCCGCGTGAACATGCATGTGCGCCTCGCCAATTTCCTAGGGGGGCGCATGAAGAATGTAAGAGCGCACGCACACACACACACGCATATGAATGTATGCTTCCCGTTAGGAAATTTGCTCAAACTTTTTGGGTTGCCAAATTTCTGGCCATATTCTATAATTTTCTACTTCTGGCATTGGGGGAAGTCTTGTGCACGGCTCTCATAAGCACTCAGCCTTGACATCCGCCGCGGCCGTCCCCATCTGTCAACTGGCGCTCGCCATTGGGGCAACGGCAAAGCGATCGTGCCACAGATGCATTCTCTCTCAATGGCAATGGCAACGGCGACGGCAATTGCATCTTTTTTGTTGGCAAACAATTTGTAGCTTGTTGCTTTCAGTATGCGTGCAGCCACTGTGACATTTGGTCGCAAATAAACATACATTTATTTATTTTGTTCTAACGAAGCTAAATTCAAATTCAGTGAGAAAAAGTGCAGCAGCAAATTGCGCGCCCGCCTTCAACGCAACAGCTGACAGCGAAGCGAAGAGCAAGCGCAAGAGAGAGAGCGAAAGCAACAACAAAAACGCAAGTACAATTCCATGCCAGAGGCTTCGGCACGTGAGCCCCAGTGGCCAATAGCGCAGGGCTTTTTCTTACCTTTTAACCCTATACACGTAAGTGACACGCCTCCCGAGGGGGGAGAGGGGGCTGTGTAGACAGAAATATGTATGTGCACACTAAATATAAATATATATTCACGTGCGTATATACATAATATAAATGCATCAAATTGCAATAGCAAATTGGGCAACTGCCTTCAACAAAAAATGTGTGTGAGAGAGCGAGCGAGTGAGAGCGAAAGCTCTTCCTTGCGACCCAGTGGTCAATTGTAGTATGAGGCAAGGGTTATTCCCTTTATTAGCTATATTTTGCATATGTATGTGTGTAGTCGCCTTCGCCTTCGTCACGCCCCCTCCTCCCCCTCGCCGTCGTCGTCTAATGCTCCTCTGCTCCCCAGTTCAGGCACTGTCATTCGGCTTTAGTTAGTGCCTAGTCAGACCAGATGCTGGGTAATTTGCTGCGCCGCCTGCGCTGCTCGCCCCTCGCCCAGGTCAAGCTGCATCCGATGGCCAAGGGCTCGCTGGCCTACGCCCTGATCTGGCCCACGGGCAGCATCATCCAGCAGACGATAGACGGACGCACCTTCAGTAAGTGCCCCTTCATCGCATCATTCTCCAACAGATCCCATATCCCCTCCCCTAATCCCCTCCAGGGAACTACGATTGGGCGCGTGCTCTGCGCTTCAGCATCTTCGGCAGCCTCTACGTGGCGCCCTGCCTCTACGGCTGGATGCGGCTCACCAGCGCCATGTGGCCGCAGACGAATCTGCGCATCGGCCTGGTCAAGGTGAGTACGAGAGAGCCGCTCCAAGGCTCGACTGGACTGAAATCCCTCACCTAAGCATTGCAGGCCATCACGGAGCAGGTCTCGTACGGCCCCTTCGCCTGCGTCAGCTTCTTCATGGGCATGAGCCTGCTGGAGCGGAAGACCTTCGAGCAGGCTGTCGCCGAGGTGAAGAAGAAGGCTCTGCCCACATACAAGGTTTGCACTGAGCGCCAGTGGGCGTGGACGGAGCTAATCCCCATCTAACGCGGCTTCCTCCCATCTCCCAGGTGGGCCTCTTCGTGTGGCCCGTGCTGCAGACCATCAACTTCTCGCTGGTGCCGGAGCGCAATCGCGTCCTCTACGTCAGCCTGTGCAGCCTCATGTGGACCATATTCCTGGCATTCATGAAGAAGCGCGAGGTGGAGCCGGACGCCAAGCAGACGCCTGAGGAGCAGCGCCGCCAGCAGAGGCAGAGCCGAACCAAGAGCAGCCCCTGATGCGGGCACGCGCTGCCTTTCCATACAGCTTCAGGAGTATCCTTCGTTGGTTTGTCAGAGTAGGAGTAGGAGTAGGTGGAGTGGAGTGGCGTGGAGGTGGGGCCAGACCCACCCATTCAGGGATTCGCTCCGCCGTGTAGATAGAAATGTTTGTTTTTAATCAAGAGGTACAAATTGTTGTTTAGGTGAATAAAATGCATTTGCGTACGGACGTCCTGGCTAGACGTGCTCGTCCAGGGGCGGGGGACGGCGCTCCACGACCAGGTCGCCGATCCACAGGCGCGAGTGGTGCGGGTCGTGGCGACCCAGGGCCTCGCGTATCCAGTCCACGTAGGCCGCCACCTCGGTGAAGACGCCCGGGTAGGGCGGACGCGTGCAGGGCTTCACGCTCCAGGAGACGATGCCGATCTGGGTGTCCCGCCCGGGCAGCAGCAGCGGCCCACCAGAGTCGCCGCTGCACTGACCCCGCCCGCCCTCGGGCAGCCCAGCGCAGAGCTGGCTGCGATGCAGCTGCGTCTCGTGCCGGCGGCTGCACTCCTCGTCGCTGAACACCTGCAGCTGCGCCTTCTGCAGCTCCGCCTGCAGCGCGCCGCCAGTCTGCAAAGTCAATGGTGGAGTCAATGGACGACAGCAATGCCTATGCCAATGATACGTACTGCGTTGAGGCCCCAGCCGGCGAGGACGGCGCAGCTGTTCGGCTGGGTGTCCTGCAGCGGCTCGGGGAGGCGCACCGGCTGCACGCTGCGGCTGTAGAGGATCGGCACCTTCAGCTGCAGCAGCGCTATGTCGTGGACGTGCTTGTCCTGCGGCTCGTAGCCCGGGTGCACGAGCACGGCCGCCACCCAGGCCAGCTGGCTGGCGTTGCGCTCGATCCGGTTGCTGCCGTACTGCACGTTCAGCTGCTCCGGCTTGGAGCCGCGCACGCAGTGCGCCGCCGTCAGCACCCAGCGCGAGTTGAGCAGCGTCGCTCCGCACGAGTGCGCGCCCGTCCTGGCGCGACGCAGCGACACCTGAGCCGGGCGAGAGACAATGGCCATTAGAGCCGCACTCCAATTAGGGATTCACCTGGCTTACTGCGTAGGGAAACTCGCCCTGGGCAGCCAGCGTCCCGTTCACTATCTTGCCATCCTGCTGATCCTCCTGATGACGAGGTGCCGTCTCTGCTCCCCCCACTCCATTCTCCTCTGCGCTCACTTCATTGGAACATTGCCATTGCCCCGACTGCTGATCCTCTCCTGCTTCCACTCCTTCAGCCGCGCTGCCAACTAGCAATCCGATCCCAAGTAGCAGCAGTGCACACCAAGAGCACGTCATGTTGTTTGGCTAGAGTCCGCCTGGCAGCCGCCGCATTTATGTGGGGCTCGCACGCTGATAGCCCGCATGGCAGTGGGTCACCTGGCCTCCGGGTTTCTGCTCGATTAACATGCATTTGCATTAATTACGCACTCGCACAGGCTAGGGGATGGCTTCCGCAGTGCTGTGGCGGCAGCTGAAGAGCTTCGTCGTGCGGTACCCCGTGGCGCGCGGCATGATATCGTACAGCCTGATCTGGCCCACGGGCAGCCTGATACAGCAGACCTTCGAGGGCAAGAGCTGGGGTGAGTGGAGCACCTCGAGTGCGTATGCCTCGATCCACAATAGATCCGCTTCCGTTGCAGGCAACTACGACTGGTGGCGCGTCTTCCGCTTCAGCATGTACGGCGGCCTCTTCGTGGCGCCCACGCTCTACGGCTGGGTGAAGGTAACTCCATCAGCTGCACTTGGCTGTACATCGGGTAACGATATCTCTCCGCAGATCTCCAGCGCCATGTGGCCGCACACGTCGCTGCGCTACGGCGTCATCAAGGCCGCCGTGGAGACCATCTCGTACACGCCCGCCGCGATGACCTGCTTCTACTTCATCATGAGCCTGCTGGAGGCGAAGACGGTGCGGGAGGCTGTCGCCGAGGTTGGCAAGAAGTTCCTGCCCACCTACAAGGTAACCGTACATACATATAACTATGAGACTACTACCAATCTCTCTCTCTCTCTCTACTCATGGCGCACAGGTGGCTCTGGCCGTGTGGCCTCTGGTGGCCACGATCAACTTCTCTTTGGTGCCTGAGCGCAACCGCGTGCCGTTCATCAGTGTGTGCAGCCTGTGCTGGACGTGCTTCTTGGCCTACATGAAGCACCTGGAGCACGATGAGGTGGATCAAGTTATCTAATTGCGTTGTTCTCTTCTGTGTTTTAGTGTAAATAGTAGCTTTAATAAATCTAGGAAAAATCAAACAGCGGCTCTTATTGATGGGAAGAAAGCGTAAGTGTGACCAGCTGATACTGACAAAAATACCAAATATCGATATAAAAACAATTATATCGACTGAGCGTGCACTGCAGGGTAAACACCGCACAAGCAATTGAGTATATCTATGTAAAATGATTTAATTTAAATGCCTCTGTTTTCTGTCCTTAAATTATAAATAATTTCTTTCTGCACAACAATAATTGCAGTAATAAACTAAGTATCGATATAGCATTTGCTATCGCCCAATCATCTGATAGGCAAACATCGCAGAACACTAATCGATACTTTTGTCATCGCTAGCCCCACCTTGCATTTGGGTGTGTGCAACGAGCTAATTTGTTTTTCGGTTGTTTATAGTGTGTAAAGCTAGTTTTTTTTTTGTTTTACATTTTCAAATTGTAAATAAAGTGCCTTCGAGATGCGTAACTTGGGCAAGCAGCAGTCGCAGGACACCACCGACACGAGTGTGGAGAAGGGCGACTATCCGCGTGCGACAAGTGAGTGACGCAGCCGACGTTTGTTGTTTACAGCTAAATAAATAACTGTATTTGCTTGCGTGTGTGTGTCTGCGTGTGTGTGTGTGTGTAGATGGAGTCGTCTTTGGAGCCATCATCACCTTTGCCAGCTTCTTCGTGCTGATGATGTCCTTCTGCTCGCCCTACTGGATCGAGTCGTACGAGGAGACGCGCAGCAGCTTCAAGAACATGGGCCTCTGGCAATACTGCTTCAAGGACTTTGTCTACCCCAACTACCAGTTCCCCAAGCAGTTCACGGGCTGCCACCTGATCTTCTCGCATGTAAGTGCAGGGGGGGCACATATATAACTGCACCGTACTAAATGTGTCGAGTGTACTAAATGTTGGCATTGTGACTGACTTCTTAGTCAGCTGATGGTACTAAATGTTGTGCTAAGATCTGCAATTAGTTCAGTAGTACTAAATGTACTAAAAGCATCATATAACTACTAAATGTAGTGAGTGTACTAATTGTACTAAGGTTAATGGTAGTAAATGTACTAACAGTGTCTTTGTTCATATAACTTCACCGTACTAAATGTATTAAGTGTACTAAAAGTACTAAAGTTAATGTCACTACATGGTCTAAAACTGTCTGTTCATATAACTCATAGTACTCAATGTATTCGGTGTACTAAATACAAACAGATTGAAACTTATATTCTACTATATTATCTTCTACTCAGCTAGAAGTACTAAATGTTGTTCTAGAGCTGCAACGACTTAATAGTACTAAAAAGTATGGCTTGATCATATAACACCATTGTACTAAATGTCTTGAGTGTACTAAATGTTGACTTTATAGTATTACCAATATTTTATAAAGACACCAAATGCTTATTCTTATAGCTTTTAGATCTCTAAGCAAATAATAGTACTAAATGTTGCCTAAATCTTGTAATGCGTTATTAGTACTAAGTGTACTAAAGTTAGCACTTGTTGCGCTTGACTTATGCCGTAATACTATCGATCACAGAAGCTGATCTAAACGTCATAATGCCTTAGCAGTACCAAATGTACTAAATATTACAATCCGTTGACATTAGAAGTCTCATAGCATATATGTACTAAAAGTAATGTACTAATTGCAATTCTGCATTGCTCCAGGATTACTACGTGATTCGGGAATACCTGCTGCCCGGCTGGCTGATGGCCGTGCAGGGCTTCGTCACGATGTCCTTCATCATTGTCTTCGCCGTGCTGACGCTGCTCTCGCTCACCATCATCCGGCTGCCCCTGAAGCCCGTGCTGCAGTACGAGTGGCTGCTCGTGCGCATGTCCTACATCGGCACAGCCGTCTCCTGTGAGTAGATCCTGCCTATACACATATATATCGGAGTATATATAATCGTATTATAACTCTTCTGCATTGCAGCGCTGTTCATGTTCTTGGCCGTGTGCATCTTTGGCGGCTGTGCCTATCGCCGCGACTGGCTGATGTACCCGAAGTTCAACGTGCTGGGCTGGTCGTACGCCCTGGCCGTGGTCACCTTCATGCTGCTGGGCGTGGCTGCGCTCATACTGCAGCGCGAGGCGCGCCAGGCCTACGAGGCGCGCGGCGAGCAGAAGAATCTGGTGATGCAGATGGAGATGCAGGAGCCGGGCTACCAGCCGCCGCGCCACCACCACAGCCAGTCGCGCAGCCTGCAGGGCTACATATAGACGCTATATCTTCAACTGAACACTCAGCTTCACTCCTCGACTTCAACTTCGACTCAATTCCATTTACAAGAAGAACAACAAATATTTCGCAACGCCGCCGTCCAAGCAGAACTTTTGCTGCAAAACGAATCTCTTTTTATCTTTTTTTTATATACATTCTAAACTAAGTGCCTTTCGGAATTCGTAGTGCAAATCTTATGTATTTAATTATAGTCAGTCCAATTCCAAATCCAAGTACCGTCCATGTCTAGAGGTATATATAAATTGTAAATCTCTCAAATTTGTCTGTCAAATCAAAGCTCGAATTCAAGCAGGCTACGCCTTCGTCTCTGCTTACATAGATTGTATCCAGAGGGCTGTGGGTAGCTTGTCTCGGCCCTATATATAGACACTATATGTTCGATCTAAGCATATCTATTTATACACTCATATCCAAGCATTTACTGTAAGCTCTACAGCAAATACAATTCCAATTCTATTTGATATGCACTGCCTGATGTTTGATGTTTGATATTTCATAGTTGATATATGCCTGTGTCATAAAACCATGTTCTCCCCCGCCCCGCCCTCTCTGTCTATATGCCTCCCTTATCTGACCTCTGTCGCAATTCCACTGATAGTGGCGAAGCAATTGCCAATTGGAGCACAACTCGATGCCTCCATCGATCCCCATCGCCTTTTCAGTTGGAGCCGCGCGTCGACTAAATTCGGTTGTGACCCAAACAAAAACAAACGAACGGAACGAACTCGACTTCTCCTCTATTAGTTAACTTCTCTCTTTTTTTTTACCTTTTTTCTCATGTTGATCTAAAGTTTATAATGCGTGGACTGCTTTATCTCTGCTGCTGGCTGCTTGTCGCTGGCGAAATTTGTAAGATAAACAATTCCAAGAATCAAATACACAACACGCACTTGTGTTCCTCTATAAATAATATATTAGTAAAAAGAAGAGTGCGTGCGTGAGGGAGTTGAATCTAGGCCTCATCCAGGGCTAGGATTGGACGGCATCGCACGGCAATCGCTTGGATATCGCGATAGTTGGGCAGCTGTCTTCTCTCTCTCGGTCTCTCTCTCTCTCTCCTTGCCTCGATCTCTACTCTCTACTCTGTCCTCTCTCTATCTCTCTCGCTCTCTTACTCTCTCGCTCTCTCTATTTCCTACTCACTCTCTCTAGCCCTCACTCTGTAGGTCTATCAATTGTTGCTATATATTCTCTCTCTCTCCCCTTTCTCACTTTCACTCTATTCTGTATAATTTCATCTCACTTTCTCTCGGTAGCTCTCTCTCTCTCTCTGTCTCTCTTTATCTATCTCTCTGTCTGAATCTTCCTCCCTTTTTCTCTCTCTCTCTCCCTCTCTCTCTATATGGCTGTTGCTTGTCTATAGCTATGCTAAGTTAGTCATTTTCTAGCAAATTTCTATGCGTCATTTAGTAGTATTTTTTAAACACCGTTATCATTAACGCTCTCTCTCTCTCTCTCTGTCTCGCTCTCACACTCTATTGACTGTGTATAGCCCGTAGGTGGCATTTAAATTACCTTTGATTTACAACAGATTGGAATGAAACCCTTCCCTCTTTGATTATAGTTTGAGATATCTGAGACAATATAATTTGATAATGTTATCAACGGAAGAAATCTATATCATAAAGCTATTTTAAGAAGAAAAGAGACAGGGAAAGATAGAGCTACTATCCAACTAAAGATATAGATATCTTTAGGGGTTGTAGAACTATAAATGTAGAGACGAAGTACAAGCCATAGAGAGAGAGAGAAGTAGAGAGTATCAGAGAAAGCAAAGGATGTAGTGGAGGCTTATGGATATATTGATATATATTAGATCAGTATATAATCGAATAAGACCCCATACCCATGCTTCAATACATACATCCCGCTAGGGGGCTCAGCCATCCTAACCAACTACTGGACTACAGTTTACCCAGCTAGCCTACAGTTTACCCAGCTAGCCTACAGTTTATCCAGCTAGCCTACAGTTTATCCAGCTAGCCTAGAGCTTATCCGGCTAGCCTATAGCTTATCCAGCTGCACTACAGACTACGACTTGCTCAGCTGGCCCACGACCTACCTTCTTGAATGACCTAGAGTTGCAGTGGAGAGATATGCCGAGTGTTATAGAGTCGCATTGCTATAGGGGCATATCAAACGTGTTATCTGCTCAGGCTTCAAGGGTATTCAGACTTCGGCGCATCGTAGATAAAAGCGTGCTCTGATTGCTAATCATCGGCTGTGTCTTGTCTTGCGGCTGTGACACAGCGGAAATTGACGTAAAGAAAAAAAAAAGTAACAAGCGTAATAGATACGGCGGCAAGGCCAAAGGCAGCACCACTTATCGAGTGAGCAGGTCTTGATTACATGACATGAAGAGCTACTACTCACTCTCCCTCGCTCCCTCCCTCTCTCTCTCTCTCGCTCACATTTGTAACAACTTCACAAATTTCTTTCGCAGTTGCCCAGCCGCCCGAGTCGCGCATCATCAATGGAACCTTGGCCAGCGCAGCAGACACGAAGCATCTCGTGTCCATCAGGCTGAAGAAGAACGATCGCAACTTTGGCAGCGGACACATCTGCGGCGGCTCCTTGATAGGGCCCAACAAGGTCCTAACTGCCGCCCACTGTTTGTACAAGTGAGTAGAACGAGAGGATCTCAAAAGAAACTCTAGAAAGGGGTCTAGAGAGAGAGAGAGAGAAAAAGATATGGAGAGAGTGAAAGAGTCTTCCTTATCCGCTGCTTGAGGGAAAGCTTCTGGGTTATATAGAGATCTTATGGGCTATAGACAGAGATAAGAATAATACTAATAATAATGGATAATCCAGGTTTATATATAATACTATATGCATGGATAATGGTGGATAATACACATATATGATATCCTCACCTTTCCTCTCCTCTATCAACCTTTCACTCACACTTTTCACTTCGTCTTGCCTTATCCGCAGCACCTCGAAGAAGCGCTATCGCAAGGCAAGTGAATTTGTCGTCGTGATGGGCACGCTCAATCGCTTTGAGCGCACCAAAGGCACAATTGTATCCGATGTCAGCTCCATTGCCTACACGAACACCTTCACCACGGATAGCATGCGCGACGATGTGGGCGTCATGTTCCTACGCACCGGCCTGCCCGTCAACAGCAGCCACCCGACTGTGGCGCCCATTCAGATGGCCACAGAGCCAACGCCGTCTGGCGTCACCTGCCAAGTTGCCGGCTGGGGACGCACTGAGCAGGTGAGCTGATTGCCCTAGCCAGCTTATCATCTTATCCGGCATTAGCCTTAAACTTATTCACCTTATCCAACCACACTTATAGCTTATCCATTTTATCCGTCAGTTTCTATAGTGGCTAAATAGCTTATACATGTTATCCAGCAGCTTATTTATCTTATCCAGAAGCTTCTAAAGCGTATCCATTCCATTCATTATTCCATTGAGCAGTTACAATCTTATCCCTACAACTTATCTGCCTTATAAAACTTATCCAGGAGCTCCTACAGCTTATCCATTCCATTCCATTAATTATTCCATTGAGCGGCCACAAACGTATCCCCACAACTTATCCGCCTCTTTTACTGTCATTGCAGAACACGCTGTCGAATGTGCTGCTCACTGCCAATGTGACCACGGTTCGTCACGCCACCTGCGCCACAATCTACTCGGGCAGCCTGCTCCCGGGCATGCTCTGCGCGGGGCGGCTGCGAGGTGGGACGGACTCGTGCCAAGGCGACTCCGGCGGACCCCTGGTCTACGACGGCCGTGTGATTGGCGTTGTCTCCTGGGGCTACGGCTGTGCTGAGCCGGGTCTGCCCGGCGTCTATGCCGACGTGAATTACTACCACCAATGGATCGAGGAGCGCAACGCCAGCCCCGCCCTGACAGCTCCAAGCCTGAAGCAGTTGCTCTCCTTGT
This sequence comes from Drosophila pegasa, assembly GCA_035046225.1. Classification (NCBI taxonomy): domain Eukaryota; kingdom Metazoa; phylum Arthropoda; class Insecta; order Diptera; family Drosophilidae; genus Drosophila; species Drosophila pegasa. The sequence goes on along the minus strand of JAWNOD010000429.1, from coordinate 1,741,538 downwards.
CGCTCGGCTGTGCCTACTGGCTGTGGTCAAAGAGAAAATAAAATATATTTTAGGTGTAATTATATAAGTCGATGTGTTTTGCATTGGATAAAGATGTCGGCTGGCGTTTAGGACATCGGGATAATACGTTTAGTAAGTGAGGGTTATCCGGATACATGGATGAGTACCCTACAACTGTGGATAACCATTAGGATAGCCTAATCCAACTGCCCGTTGCAGATAGGTTTCCGGATAACTAAAAACACCACCTAACAGTTATCCGTATATTTGGATTAGCTAGAAAGTGGAAGCGGGGGCTTTAATCAACAAGCAACATTTATTTACAGTCAACACACAGATAAACGATTTAACGGAATAAAGTTTGTTATAGTTACGGTCCGGATAACCGGATGCCCTGTTTAGTTGGTGCGAGCAGTTATCTGGATAGCCGGATAGTACAACAGGCAATTGCAGATCTGTCTATCGATTAGGGAAATATAAACGGATCCACTAGGAAATTGCAAGTTCTTATCCGGCAACCCGGATAACTCTAGCAGTTGCAGTTGCGATTGCGTCGCGGGGGACTCCCGTTCGGCTGATGCAGCCTGACCACATCCGGGCCATAGGCGATGTTGGGCAGCCGCCGGGACTGGGCCATCAGCAGGGTGAAGTCGCGATTGCAGACGGCGTTCTCTATCCGCTCCATGACGCGGCCGACGAGCAGCTCCACAGCCTGCTGGATGTTGGCCCCGGTGCAGGCGCTCGTCTCGATGTAGGGCAGACGATAGCGCTGCGCCAAGGCGGCGACCTGCTCCCGGCTGACGACGCGCAGCTGCAGCAAGTCGCACTTGTTGCCGCAGAGCACTACGTCCGGGTCCTCCGTGTAGGCGTGCATGCGCAGCTGCTCCAGCCAGTTGGTGATCTCCAGGAAGGACTTCTGGCTGGTCAGATCGAAGATGAGCAGGAAGCCCATCGCATCCCGATAGAAGGCCGTCGTCAGCGAGCGGAACCGCTCCTGCCCGGCCGTGTCCCAAATCTGCAAATGGATGCGATGTCGCCTCCCGCGAGAGCTGTAAACCTGCAAGGGAGCAAATGCTAGAGAGATTCGCCTGACAGTCAGCCGAGGGCGCGCGCTCACCAGCCGCTTCTCGCGGAAGTCGATGCCGACGGTCGATATGAACTGCGTGTGGAACCTGCCGTCCGTGTACTGGTAGAGCAGGCAGGTCTTGCCCACGCCGGAGTCGCCGAGCACCAGGAACTTGAGCAAGTAGTCGTAGTCAATGTTGGCGGTCGTCATTCTGCCCACGGCTGTCCTTCACCACTCCAGCATCCCGACAACGATGGCAACATGGAAGAAAGACGCTGTCGCAAGAACAGTTTCCGTGGAATCTGTATTAGTCTTGGCTCGACTTATTGTAGGGGGTCGAACGAGGTAGAGGAGAGGATAAAGGAGATGGAGAGAGAGAGAGAGAGTGCAGGCGGTGGAGATAGATATGACGAGCTAGAGACAGAAATGGAAAGGAAGAGAGGGATAAGCAGAGAGCGAGAAATAGATGAATAGATAGAGAGAGAGAGGAAGATACAGCTGGAGATAGATGGGAAATGGAAAGGAGAAGATAGATGGGATATAGAACAAAGGACAGAGAGAGAGAGAGAGAGAGAGAGAGAGAGAGAGAGAGAGAGAGAGAGAGAGAGAGAGAGAGAGAGTAATCAGAGGAGGGTAAGATAGAAATACATAGATAGAGCGAGAGATAGAGAGAGAGAGGGAAGAGAGGAGACAATAGAGTGGAATCTGCTATCAACTAGAATGGGAGACGGAGAGTTTCTCCCGGCTTCTTTAGGCATTTAGGCTACTGTCCTGTCAACGAAAGGAAGCACCGAAATGGTAGCTGTAACAATAACATTTTAGCTGGAAGCCGGATAAAACATTTAGTGAGAGAGAGGCAGGAACTGTTGTCCTTTTGAGGCAGGAAGCTGTCAAGCAGAGAGGACAGATATGATTGAGAGCACAAATTTCGGATAAAGGAAAAAGAGAGAGAGAGAGCGAAAAGTGACCCAAGGAAGATGACAGAGAGAGTGAAAAGGAGAGAAGGGGAGTGGGGGAGGGACAGATGGGGGTAGACAGTTGGGACAGTTGGGAGGCCGCCGTCAAATATTTGCAAACTCATTAAATCTCGATTTATTGATTTTCTGTCTGTGGCGCCTGAAGCGCCGGCTTATGAAGTCCATATTCAAATGTAGATTGAATATGCTTATGGAAATGTGCTCCGTCTGTGTGCGGATGTGTGTGTGCTCTCGTGGAGAAGGTGCTTGGGCGTGTGGCGTGGGGGGTGGGGGGCTTGGGGCCACGCTTTGGCACGCGCAAAAGTTAATTCCGAAAGCTCAAAGCAAAAGGTATTTCCAAATATCGAATGCTCTGCCACAATTAGGGCGCACGAGATGGAGTTGGAGTTGGAGGGCGTGGCAGGTACGCCCAAATACTTAGATGGAAAGCGGATTATGTGGGATCGCATAATGATTGCCTGGACTGCAGATGGAACAGCCTTTGAAGCGGGGAGCTTAGCGTGGCTCAAAAATAGCAGCAGAGGGAGGGGGAGAGGGGGGAGGGGGGCAGTAAGAGGTAGATGAAGATAACAAATGTTTCTAAAGGGAAAGCTAAGAGATAGGGCGAGGCAGAGGCAGAGGCAAAGGAAGTCGGGACAAGCAAAGGGAAGGAAGAATGGAAGAGGAGGGGGCTGGGGATGCTGAGCTCTGAGCAACGAGTGGTTTGGGGCGCGGTGTTACCTTTCCTTATTTTTGGCAATGCCAAATAAGAGACAGAGGGAGAGGGGGGGAAGGGGAGAGAGAGAGATAGAGAGAGGAAGGACACAGGAGGAAACGTCTTTAAGTGAAATTATGTTTCTCCCGAGACAACTAATTAGCAAAGAGCTTTGTGTGATTGCAGCAGAAACAATAGAGACAGAGATGGAGGGGGTTGTGGGGGAGGGAGGGTGGTAGAGTGAGACGTGCAGATGGATGGAGAGGGCGGAGCTATATGTGTACGCAAGTACAGTGAATGCTCCGCTAAGGCAACGGCTAGGCAAAAGTAGAGCTGACTTTTTAGCGAGAAAAATGTTTAATTTTTACCAATGAATTATTACAAAACAAAATCTATCTTCATATATATTTAAATTTATGTATTTAAAAGGAAAAAAACAAAGCTTAGCTGAGACTTACTCAAGGAAATAACATTAAAACAAAATTAATTTTAATTTAATTTAAAAAATATATATATAAAAATTTAATCAAATAAAAAAAATAGCTTCCATAGCTGAACAAATCCTATTCAAAATGCATTCAAATCGAATCGAAATTAATGTTGACAGGAAAACGTAGCACAGTTTTTGGCGCCTTTTAAGACTCGCTCAAGCGAGCTGCACTTGCATTGGTATTGGTGCGCACCAAGTAGCTTTCACTGTAGCAAGGCGTTAGCATACACCCACACACACACACAGATACAGGCATGCATTAAAAGCTGCACACGTGTGTGTGTGTGTGCAAGAGAATGCTCACAATTAAATCAGTGTATATGTGTGCGTGTGTGTCTGTGTGTGTGTGTGTGATTTGCTGTATGGCTACTTGTTGCAATTGTTGTTGGCATTGAATGCGAGGACGCTTGAGCAGCTCTACACGTGTAACTGTAGCTGTGTATCTCCTATGCATGTATGTGTGTGTGTGTGCGTGCGTGCGTCTGTCTGTGTGTGTGTGTTCGTTTAAAAATAAGACAGAGCTAATTGTGTTAGGGGCGTGGAGCGGAACTCACCTGGACTACGCATTGCAAGCGGAGGACTTGGGCATTTGCTTTAATTGGCTAATTGCATTTCCGCGATATGTGATATGTGCTTTGGCGCGCGAATTCGAATGGCTGTGCCGTTAGCGAAGCAATTGGTTGCACTGTTTCAATTGATAATGATATGTGGGTGAGCTGCTGTGGCCAAACAGTTATTTTTAGCACGTGCGCGATTTGTTTACAGTGCCGAGGTACGGCAGCTACAGCATCACAGACAGGACTAATGGAATGCGGTGCGTGGACAAACGCAAACTGTTTGGACCAAAAAAAAAAAGCTTCAAAGCTGTGCGCGGCAGCCATGACCAGAGATGTGCGCATGCAAAGCGTCCGATACTATCGATGACAAAGCCTGCGACGAGTGTCAGATTAATCGCATGCTTGCGATACTAGGCCATAGCTCAACAATCGATAAATTTCTTCAAATTTCGCTGGCCAACCATATATCGATAAGTGGCGCGGGAGCGCGCATTTTTCTGGCGTTTGAATTTTATGAGTATGAGCAACAGCGGCTGCTAATTTATTTTAATTTATTTTTTTTAATGATATTTGATGTTTAATTAACAATGTTTTTTATATTTTTATTTTTCCTTTAAGAAAAAAACACTTAGTTTTTAAGATTCATGCTGTAAATATTAAATTTTGTTTTGCTTTCTTTCATTCAATTCTTTTCCATAGCAATTTTTGTTTTTGTTTTTCTTTTTTGCAACTAAATTGGGTTTGTTTCTCATTTAAGTTTTCTTTTTTTTTCTTTGTGATTTCTTAGTTTTCTTCTACAGCTGACATCAAGTACATTTTTGCTCATGATTTTGCTTATATGCGTTTATTTTATTTTATTTTCTTTTTCTTTTCTTTTTCGACTGTATTTCTAGGTTAAACATTTAATACGAAATCATGTCTATGAAAATACAGCATTCATAAATGTATATATATGTATGTATATACGCATACACATATCATTTTATATATATAAATCTATATACCCTTTTTAGTGCTTTGCAAATGTGAAACAAAAAGTGAAATCGAAGTCCAAGCTTTCTTTTGTTTTATATAGTACATGTTTTAGACGATATAAATATAGATGTTTTGCATATATATGTATATATATAAAAAAAAGTTTTCATTTTGCGAAAAATTAAAAGTAATTTACATTTTGAATAGAAATATGCTAAAAAAAACCCATAAACTGCATTAACAATGTGTATATGTATGTGTGACTGCGTGTGTGTGTGTGTGTTTGGGCATTTTTCTCTTTCGTCAATGTTTATACAAATTGATTGAATGTTCTTTCCCCTTCTAGCTTATGCACAAGCTTATAGCCAATAGAAACATGCGCTTGTGTATGTGTGTATATGTGTGTGTGTGTGAGTGTAGGCAAAGCGAAGCGTTTGCTTGTGTTAGAGTGGCAGAAGTGATATCTGCCTAGTTTTCTTTGCTTTTTTTTCTTATAGGAATTATGCAACAGCACAAATACATTTGCATTATTTATTAATTTTTAATTTTTTATTATGTTTGTTTACATTTAATGTGTGAATTTTCTTCTTAACTTGGCAAATGAACCGTTAGCAAATCCAAAGTGAATTTAAAAGTAAATGCAAGTGCACAAAAAAACAATAAAATAAATTTTAAATTTAACTCACACCGGCAAACAGAAAAAACCAAAAGCCTTCTTCCTTTCCTTTCCACGAAAAACCATTTAAAAGTGCGCGTGCGTGCGTGTGTATGTGTGTGTGTGTGCATGCATATAAATATATGTATCATGTGTGTGTGTGTGTGTGTGTGTGTGTGCCGAGGCCATGCAGTGAACATTGGTGTAAGCAGCAACAACGCACGCGCAACGCCGCAATATAACAATAAGAGAGTGAGAGAGAGCGAGACGGCATGCGGTATGCTGCATGCATATGATCGACTTGCTGCCTGCTGCCGGTATGCCGAAAGCGCGCGACAGAGCGAAAGAGTGAGAGAGAGAGAGAGACAGACTGCTGATGAGTGAGTGGCACCGTCTCCTAACGGTTTGCGACAGGATTTGATTGGCTTTCTTTAGTTGTTGCTATTGCTTTTTGTTTACTTTTGCGATGCAGTTTTGCTTACGGTTAATTTTTGTTTTTCTTTTTTTACTTTAACAATTACGTTATCTAAACACGTGTCCTTTATGTGTGTATGTGTGTGTGTGTGTGTATATATATATGTTTACATAATTTTGGTAGTTTTCGATGGCCAAAACAAATTACAAATATATTTTTTCTTGCTCATTTGAATTTATAATGTGGGACTTGTTGCTGCTGTTGCCGTTTGTTGTTGTTGTTGTTGTTGTTCTTGTTGCAGTGTGAACATAGTATAACAGAGAATTATTTTTAAGTTCGAACGAGCAAATTTATGAACCAATTGTTGTTGAATTTCAAGAGAATCGCCACAAATGTTTGTTTTTGTTTTTGTTTTCGTGTTTCTTTCTTGCTTTTGCTTTCTTTCTTTCTTTCCTTCTGTGTGGCTGCTGCTGCTGTGTTCGTTGTTAATGTTGTTGTTTTTGCTGTTGTTTTTGTTGTTGCTATTGTTGTTATGGCATTTAGAGCCAAAACTTGCCCAGCAACAGACCCAAGAAGGCGGCAGCAATTGCAATGGCTATATAAAAGATCGGAATCTGTTTCTCAGCCAGAACTGGAGCATAGGGCTCGTTGATCTGCTTGGCGGCCGGCGAGCTCCGATAACGTGTGACTTGATCCTGCGCGGGGGGAACAACACATATATAGATATATATACTGCATATTTGATCCATTGACTCACCTTCAAATGTAGATTCTCTTTTCGCAGTTCGCAGTTAAGGTTGTTCAGCTCCTGAAGCTCAGCCACCAGGGCTGTGGCATAATCCGCATCGGACATATTCGATGGCTAAACAGATTAATCGATTAGTCGATAGGCTCAACATTGCTCACATAGACACACACATACCATTACAGTGGACGCCACAGTTGCATCGCTCTTGAGCGCCTCGCCAGAGCTGAGAGATGTGGGCGCATTGGCGCCCCCGCTGCCGCCGCCACTGGCAGAGCCGGCACCGCCGGCGCCGCCGGCTCCGCCGCTGCCACTATTGTTCTCTGCGTTGGCCTCGCCGGGCGGCATTTCGAATACGCACCTAAGCTTGGCATCCATCAGCTGCTCCGGCTCCAGTTCCTTCCACTGGAATAGCAAAGAATACGCAATTAGAGCGAGCGAGACAAAGAGAGACAGAGAGAGAGGGGAACTAAGGCTGCTTACCAACTTGTTCAAATCAGTCAAATCGGCATCGGGCGGTGCCAGCACACTCTGCACCATGAACTTGTGCTTGTTCTTCTCCTGCTGGTCGTACATGAAGGGCTGCAGGCAAACTAGGAGCAAGGACAGAAGCAAGATTAGAGATTCGTGCTGAAGGACGCGTCGCTCTACTCACTCTCCACCTGCGTCGTGCGGTAAGACGCAATCTTTCCAATGTTTGGACGTACGCAATAGCGCTTCGGGGCGGTGGTCTTGATTTTGAAGACCAGTGTCCTGAGCGAGTTGTTCTTCAGGGTCATGAGTGTCACCACTGGGCGATTGAAAGGACCTGCAAAATTAATAGCAAAATAAATACTTTAGTATCCATATCCATATCCATATCCATATGCCAGTGCAGTAGGTCAACAATGTCTTGGCCTTTCGCATTTCGCATGACAACAATTATTTTGCCATGAAATTGCATTAGAAATATATATATATTATTGTTTTGCCCTCAAAAAAGTGCGCTGCGCCCACTGTCAATTGGTTTTGTCTTCCCTTTTCTCTTTGCTCTTCGCTCCCTCTCTCACTCTTGTGTGCAATATGCCTTTAAAATTCCCTCAGCAAATGTAGCCGAGTTCATTTTAAGTAAAATGCCGTTGTTTTCATTTTCTCTCTCCCTTCCTCTCTTGCCTGAAATATCCCTTTAAAATTCCCTCAACAATTGCTTGGGATTTAAGCAAGATCCCGTTTGCTCTTACGCGCTCTCGCTCTCTCTCTCTCAAATATCCTTCTTAAATTTCCCCAACACTCGCTTTGTCCCATTGCGTCACTCCAATTGGGTATATTAGCTATGCGCAAAAGCTGACTTTGTGTGCCTTAAATATTATTTGATTCTCTTGCTAGCTGTTTCTTAGCCAACATACAACATACACGCATATATATTATATATTTACTTTATATTTATTGACGTGTCAATAAGACGATTCGCACCTGACACATCGTCAAGCATATGCATATTCCGTTTTATAGGGTATTCTAATGCGTGTGCACTTTAGAGCCATCAAATTAATTGAATTAAAAGCAAACACGCACACACATACACACGGACAGAGACACACGCACGCAGCAAAGCAGAGGAAGAAAACTTTTTGGTGATTCTGATTTTGTTGTATTTCGAAGGGAAATTCATTCAATAAGACTCTTATATAGGCCACGTATATATGAATATATATGTATGTATGTATGTATGTGTGTGTGCGTGCGTGTATTTGTGTGTGTGGACCGTCTGTCACCGATGATCGTTTGGGAAATAGTTAACGGCAGGCGACACATGTCTATGCATGCATGTATGTGTGTGTGTGTGTGTGTGTGTGTGTGTGTGTGTGTGTGCGCTTATATTTGTAATATGCACCAACACTTGCTCAGACTTGTGCACAGTGGGCAGAAGCTAACTACGTGGTCAACACAGAAGCCCAGCGTCGTTTTCGTACAGCTTTTAGCGCATTACGCTCCACTGTGCGCGCAACACAAATCAAAGCGTGCTGTCATATGCATTGTTGTTGTTGTTATTGTTGCCATTTGGCCAAAATTCAAAAAGTAAAAGAAAAGCAAAAATGGCTCATGAAAAGCTGTTGAGTATAAAAATAAAATGTTAGCCAAAAGACAGACAGACAGACAGACTAAGGCGGCGCGGCAAAGGTTTCAAGGGAGAGAAAGAGCGCGCGCGTAACGCAGAGAGAGAGAGAGTGAGAGAGGAAGAGCGGCGGCATTTCCAAAACGAAAAAGACGCCACGGCCGCCGTCGCCGCCGCCGCCGCTGCTGCTGCTGGCAGCAACATGCCAAAACAGCCGCACACACGTACCCTCGAAAATATGTCAAAAAGTAGAAGGAAAAAAAAAACTAATACAACAAAATTATTGATAAGCTGTGTAGAAAAAAAAGGCGAAAAAACGCACAGTGCAAAGTGAATAGAAGAGAGAGAGAGACAGAGAAGAGAAGAGAAACAAGTCGGCAAAGCGGCCTTGTGTCAGTTGTGTTCGTGTGTGTGTGTGTGTGTGTGCGTGTGAACTTTGCAGTTTGACCAACGGCAATGTTTACAATGCGCATTCAACTTGCCCATCGCTGGCTAAAAAGTGATCGATATGCCGCCACACACACACACACACACACATACACACGAGAGCGGCCTTCTCTTTGTCAAGTCCAAAACAAAACAAATGCAAATGCAATGCACAAATGCAGTTAAACACGTACGCATGGGGGAGGGGGGCTGCCGCTTCTTCTGCTAATACACACTCACACTCTCACACACATATAATATACATGTATGTATGTACTTACCAACAAAGCGCAACTCATGCTCTGGCTCAATGGTCAGCGGAGCTTCGAATTGTGCTGTTTTATTCATTTTGCTGTTGTTGTTGCTGCTGTGCTGCTGCTGCTGCCGATGCTGATAATAACTGTATAGTTGTTACCGATTCCTGCCCGTTCTCAAAGTTGCTGCTGCTGAAGCTTCCTGGCGAATAATAACGAAATAAATGCAATTACTTATGATTACATTTCTGCCCACTTACGTTTTCTATGCGTCTCTCTCTCACTCGGCGTGTGTGCGCCTCTGTGTGTGTGTGTGTGTGGGTCTGTTCTTTGCGCTATTCCGTTTCGGTTTAGGGAAATACTTTTCAAGAATCGAATTCGAATTTTAATTCGTATGCTTAATATTTTTTCTAGCTCAACACACTTTCAAGATTTTTGACTCGACTCGACTCGACAAATTTTGCTTTCGATTTCGCTTGTTTTTTTTTCTTCTTCACTGCGCTTCACGTCGTCGTCGTCGTCGTCGTCGTCGTAGTCGTAGCAGCTCGTTCTTGTCTTCGTCGTTGCTTTGGTTGGTTTGGGTTGTGTTTGCGTGCGTGTGCGTGTGCTGCCGTGTGTCTGTGTGGCCACCAAAAATATCGGTAAATGTATGCGCAAAAAAAATTAAATACACGAGGTTGCTGCGTGCGAAAAAACCGACGATCAACGTGTGTTGTTTGCAATTCGCGCGAGCCGCTAAATGTGCACTGTGTGTAGGACAAATGTTTAGCTTTCTTCACTGACTATCTTAATTCACACACTTTTGCTTCCGTACTTTTCAGCAGCAAAGTCTTCGTATGCAAAAAAAATCAGTCACCGCCGTCATGCATGTATGTACGTCAGACGCATGCGTCAGCCAAATAGCGTACCAGACCAGCCGGCATTTGAAGCTGCCAGATCGGCGTAAAAATGGCGTATGCGACAATACTATCGCGTCATGGCAGCCTTACGTTTCGACTCAAGTTGGCAGCGAGCTCAATGCACAATTGGAGAGCAATTTATTTTCAACTGAATTTATATAGATATATATATATAATTTAATTAGCAAATTGCTATTGGCATGGTATGGCAACGATTTATTGTTTATTGTTGGTATTTTTATTTTGTGATTTCATTGCAACCCTGTGTGCAGGTGGCAACATATCGACGCCGAACTCAAGCGCGCCAACATTTGAAGTTTTATTATTATTAATCGTTGAGTCCTAATAAAAATTCTGATATTTAATTGACGAGCATATATAATGTTGTTTCTCGTTTGTTATTCATTGTAATTTTTTTTTTTTGGATAGAGTAAAGATAATGAATGCTCTCTTCTGCTGCCTAGGTGGCAGCATTCCAACGGTGAATTCAAGCGCGCCAACATGGAGACATTTTAATTAAAACTCTTTATATTTTATGTATAATGCATTTTTATTTTGATTTTTTATTTAAAATTTTTTTTTTTACGTTTTAGTGTAAATTTTTATTTCACATTTTTATTTTAAATTTTTATTTCACATTCTTATTCTAAATTTTTCTTTTATATTTTTTAGGAATATAGATAATACTCTTTTCCTGCGGCGCAGGAAACATGTCGACGGCGAATTCAAGCGTGTCAACATTCGAATTATACGTAATTAGGCGGCGAATTGAAGCGCGTCAACATTCGAATTATACGTAATTAGGCGGCGAATTGAAGCGCGTCAACATTCGAATTATACGTAATTAGGCGGCGAAATGCAGCGCGTCAACATTCGAATTATACGTAATTAGGCGGCGAATTGAAGCGCGTCAACATTCGAATTATACGTAATTAGGCGGCGAATTGAAGCGCGTCAACATTCGAATTATACGTAATTAGGCGGCGAATTCAATGGCGCCAAAGTTTAAATTCTAAATTCTAATAAAACTGAGTAAAAAAAAAAGAAGCGTAATCTGTGGGGCATCCCATTCACTGGGGTGTCGAGCCTAGCGCTTCGTTGACATATTCTAGTATGGTGGACCTGCTTGTGATGCCATTCGGTGCGAGCAGCAGCTTCAGATTCGGAATGGCGGCGGAGAGATTGTCGGGCTTCCGGATCTGGGGCGTGCGCAAGACGTGCTCGATGAGGTGCGGATAGTCGCTCGGCTCCACCTGGTTGAGCAGCTCCCGGTGGAGCACCTGCATGTAGCGCTTGAAGACGTGGTCATACGCCTGCTGCGCCTGCGGGGTGCCCAGCCGCTCCACCTGCTCCGAGATGCCCTGCAGCACAGGCCCATCCACGCGATGGCGGATCGAGCTGCGCAGCAACTCCAGCGCTTCCGCGGTCGACGCCCGACTGAGCAGCTGCAAGAGTGAATGGAGAGAGAGTTAGAGGAGTGGGAGAGTGTGAGTCCTGGCTGGCGCCAGCTTACCCTGACGTATTCCTCCGTGGAGCGCCGCTCGTCCAGCAGCGGCAGCAGCTGCTCGTCCCGCCACAAGTCCTTGTGCTCCAGCCGCTCTGCGATCAGCGCACGCAAGCGTTCGCGCAGCTCTGCCAGGCAGAAGACAGGGGGATTAGGATTAGCGATCTGGGATGTGGCTAGCCAGGACTCACCTGCATTGTTCGTGATGGCTCTGGCCACGTGCTTCACGTAGTACTTGACGGTGAGGTCGAGGGCGGCGAGGCGCGCCGGGTCGAAGCGCTCCCAGCTGGCGCGCAGCTCGTCCATGGTCAGGATGACCTGCGCGATGAGCGGCCAGCTCCGGATCCTGTCGCAGTGGAACGAGCTGTGCTTGCTGACCCGCGTCTTGGCCAGCTGCACCTGCTGCTGCGCCCGCCGCACGTTGGGCGAGGAGCTCGTCCGCGACTGGCCCAGCGTCAGGCCGCTGAGGTGGGCGCGCTTGGAGCGCATCTCCTCCCTGGCGGCGCGCAGCAGCTGCTGCTCCACCCCCTCCAGCTGCAGCAGGATCGCCAGCAGCTTCTCCACGGCCGCATAGTGGCGCAGGCGCGCATAGCAGGAGAGGGCGGCGCCCAGCTCGGCCAGGAAGCGCGCCTGCTGGCGGCTCTGGCTGGCCTGCACGTAGAGGCGCAGCAGCAGCGTCTCCGCCGAGCTGGCGCTGGAGCCGCTGCCATAGCTGGCGCACAGCAGCTCCGCGTCGCCCAGCATGTGGCGCACCGTCGCCTCCACGTGGTGCAGCGAGTGGGGCTCACAGCGGCGCATCACCCGCAGGTAGAGCGCGGCGTAGCGCGCGTGCTTCACGGCCAGCTGGGCGAAGGCTCTCCACGTCGCCGCCGGCTGCTCGAAGCACAGGTCCAGGAAGCCGCCCATCGGGAAGCCCTTCAGGTAGAAGCCCACCCTATTGAAGAAGTAGATGCGCCGTGCATCGAACTGGGGCTGCTCGAACGTGAAGTGCTGGAGCAGCTTGAGCTCGTCGCGGCGCTGCAGCAGCGACAGCTTCTCCCGCTCCTCCAAGTTGCTCTGGAAGACGGGCAGCACCAGCTGGGCGATGAGCTCGCCGTACGGCGCATTCGGATCCTCCTCATCCTCATCCTCGTTGTTGTTCTCGTTCTGGTTGTAGTCGTTCTCATCTTGCATCTCCATTAGCTCCACCTTCTGCAGCGCATAGCAAGGTGGCTTCTCCTCCTCCGCCGTTGCCATTGCCTCTGGCTCCACCTGATCTTGGCTCGCAGACTTCTGCTGTTGCGGCTCCTCTTGCTTTGGAGGCTCCGGTTTCGGTTTCGGTTCCGGCTTTACAGTCTCCTCCTGCTTCAGAGGCTCCTCCTCCTGCTTTATGCCATCCACGTTTGGCTCGCGCTTCACCTTCTTCTGATCCGCCTCGTAGGCTTCGGCCCGCTGCAGGCGCACCACTTGGCCCAGGTGCTCCAGGATCAGCTCGAGGTGCTTGAGGGTCATGAGCTCCTTGTGCTTGGCCATGGTCTCGACGCACTCGGCGTTGCCGAAGCAGATGGGGCGAGAGATCATCTCGTCGATGGCCAGGACGAGCTGCTCCTCCGTCGGCTCGCCCGAGTCCCCATCCAGCAGGCCGAGCAGCTCGCGCAGAGTCAGACTCTCGAGGCACTGCTCGAAGCTCTGGGCGCCGCTGACGAACTGCATCAGCTGCGCACCGACCGAGTGCTTGCTGAGCAGCTCCAGATCCCGCTGCTGCTGCAGCAGCTGGGTCACCTGCAGGCACTTGTTGCACACCAGCGCCTGCAGGTGGAAGAGCAGCTCGCCGGAGGACATCTCCTGCCAGCTGAGGTAGGTGCTCACGCTCACCAGCTGCAGCAGCAGCTGGATGATGTCCATCAGCCTGTTCCCGTAGATCTGCAGCTGCTGGCGCGCCGACGGCTGCGGCTCGCCGGCATGGCACGTGGTCGACGGCGGGTTCAGCTCGTAGATGGCAATCATGGGCCGGTCGAGCTCCTCGGGCTCGTCCAGGCAGCTCAGGATCCGGATGAGCACGTCGAGCATCAGGCAGATCGCCTTGCCCAGGTAGCGACTGCGGCGCATGCTGCCCGCCAGGAAGCTGCGCAGCCGCTCCTCGGTGAACAGCAGGTGGCGCTGCAGCAGCGCCAGCGAGTTGTCGATGATCGGCATGGAGTAGCGGTAGCAGAGGGCGTTGGTCACGGCCTCCAGGGCGCCGCCGATGTAGGGCAGGGCTGCCGGCTTGCCCTCCACCAGGTGGCCGAGGACGGCGCTCAGGCAGTCGAAGTACTGGCCGGTCAGCCAGGTCGGCCCGTAGGCCAGGAACTCGAAGAGCAGCTCCTGCAGCCCGCAGAGCAGCGTGATGCTGACGGTCAGCACCTGGGTGAGTGGCTCCGGCATGTGGTGGAGCAGGTGCACGTACTGTGGGTTCGACGTGGCCAGCTGTGCCTGCCTGACGCGGCAGCCCATGGAACTGTTCAGGATCAGGTACATCAGGGTGCCGCGCAGCTTGTCCACGTCGCCCTCCGGATTCACTTTGACCCGCTGCGGCGGCTGCTCCTCCTGCTCGACTTCGGTCATGTTCTCCTGCTCCTCTTCCTCCTCCTCAATCACCAGCTCGTGCTCCAGCAGCACCTGCAGCACGATTAGTGCCACATCCTTGATCGGCTGCTCATTGCCTAAGGCGGGAAGGAAGGAGAAAGAGAAAGTAAAGGAAATTTCTCAATTTGGGATTCACTTGCGGCGCCTCATCCACTTACCGCTCACGTAGTTGAAGCTGTTCAGTGGTCGCACCGAGTGGTGGTAGAGGGTCAGTCCCCTGCGCAGCTGTTTGAACTCCTCGCAATTGTTTAAGGCGCGCAAGTCCTGCATCTTCAGGCTGCAAGTCAATCGAAATACCGAATTCGCTGCACACGAGTGAAGAGAGAGAAAAAAAGGTTGCACGAATTAAAGGCGAGCCGATCGAGTGTGTGAGTGAGTGAGGTCTGACTGATGGAGTGATGTGAGAAGTATTAGCTGCCTACTTGATTGGACATGCCAACCCACCTCAAACATCAAACACCAAACATTAAATATCAAATGTCACATGTAATGTATTATTTTTTTGTATATGTAATATATATTATGGTAAATGCGCCGCGCGCATTACACCAAGAGGTTAAACACAGTCTGCACTGAATTCGCCGCAGGCATACAATGAACAAAAGAGGTTGCACACTTGGCGCACACTGTGACGCACTTTAATTTGTTAGTCTCAATTAAATGAATTAATTATAGTGCACATTTCAATTAATATCTGCATGTATAGCTCTTAGTAATTTGCATAGCAAACTATATTAGCTGCGCCATAGCAGTTGCGTGCACAATTGTGACGTCACAGTTGCTTACGCTCAAACAGCAATCAGCTGTGCAGCTGGTGGCGGTGGACGATTGCTTAGAGCACGTAATGCCTATCGACCAGCTCTGGTGCAAAACAACAATACAATATTCTTATTGCAATATTTCGCACGAAAGGCGAGTAAAATATTATTATGAAGCAGTCAGCAGTATTATTACGTATGTAGACATACGCCACACCGTCAAAGCTGCTAAACAATTCATGCTCGATACCTTTGGGCGGCGAGCAGCCGAACAGCTGATGCCGGTGGCGGCAGCCGATAGCTGGCCAATCAGAAAGGGGCCGTCGACTATCGGGCGGCCGTAACGCACAGACAAAAGCCGCGATACTGCGCTGCGAAAAGCGTGTGTGCAGCGGGGCAGACGATAGCGAGATAGAAAAGAACGGAAATTGGGTCACACACAATGCAAATGGACACCAGGTAAAAGCCGAAGCACTGCCAGAGACTGCAACATTGGACGACTCTGCGACCGCACGCGGAACTGCACCATGGAACTGCGCGAAATGCGCGCCGCCAACAGCGGCGAGCTGGGCGGCATTTGCATTGGCAGTGCGGCCGAGGGCGGCGTCCAGCGCCTGCCCACCAAGGCGGACCTCTTCATGGAGCAGCTGAACGCGACGAACGCCAAGAAGGTGGCGCTCCTCCTGGTGCTCGGCTTCGTCCTCTACCACGGCCTGCTCAACTGGAACTACGGTGCGTTATCGACTCCTTGCGGTCTATCGATAATCAATCGAATGCCGTCTGATCTCGTTCTTGTTCTCTTCCCTCTCCCAGGCAGCGACTCCTGCCAGTGGCTCTTGTCCAAGGGTCGCTTCAAGGGCGACAACGCGTGGCAGCCCTACGGCTGCATGATGCACAAATACACCTACACGTGAGTCTATAACGCCCGCCCGCCCGCGACACTCGAGTACTTGGGGTCGTCTATCGATATCGATATCGATATCGATATACCTCTGAATGCCTGTGCAAAGAGAGTGCATATATGGGCAGAAGTTGTACTAGTTCCTCAATTATTCTCTATATATTCTCTCTGTCTGCTCTATGTGCATATGCATAACTTGTGTTATCGATATCGATATACCTAAGAGGTATTGCATCAGCATTTTGCATTTGCAAACAGAGTATATATATGGGCAGACTTTGTACACGTTCGTCAATTATTCTATATGCACTCCCTCTCCATCTCTATATGCATAAGCATAACTTGTGTTATCGATATCGATATACCTAAGAGGTATTTCATTTGCAAAAGAGAGTATATATGGAGAGCATTTGAATTAGTGCATCAATTATTCTATATATACTCTCTCTCTCTCTCTCTCTCTCTCTCTCTACATTCTCTCTATATGCCTATACTTGTGTTATCGATAACCATTATGGTGTCTCAAATCGAGTTTCTCAAGAGTAATCAAAGGCTGTATAGAGTATTCGAGAAATATATATTGCCTATATTCGTTCATTCTTCCTTATCTTGATTATCGATAACAATCAACTGCTATCAACATTAATCGATAAATGTCTTGGCATATCTCGCAAGAGAAGACATACAAAATTCTATATATATAGTTAATATATATATATTCTATATATACAATCCTATATATATATCTACCTCAAATGGTAATCGACTTTCCCCGCAATCGATAATTATCGATTTACCTCGTTACAACTGACATTCGCCCGTATTTGTCGAGCATTTGAGAATGCATGACGCCCCACTTATCGGTGCCTCGCCCCGAAAGCTGATTCACCCACTGACAAATTCTTATCGCGCCACACATTTCACCGTCTTCTTCCCCGTCTCTTCTCTTCTGCTCTTCTGGTGCGTCTCTTGCAGTGACACGCGGCGCTGCCTGGGCTACTTGGCGTTCTTCGGGAACAAGAACAACTTCGTGTTCATCGGGGACCAGAGCGTGCGGCTGCTGTACCAGCGCTTCGTGGAGCAGCTGCAGCTGCCGCGCTCGAGCGAATACGAGATCAACGGGAGCAGCTCCTCGAACGGGACGCGCTTCGAGGACAAGAAGCTGAACATGCTGGCGCAGTACATACACGCCGAGGAGGTGAGTCCGGCGCTGATCGACCGGCTCTACCAGCTGGAAATGGAGAAGCAGCTGTCGTCCGTCTACGTGCTGGGCCTGACCTACAGCCAGCTGCTGGCCGGGAACGTGACGGAGGAGCTGCTGCACCAGTACAGCGTGAATCTGACGCTGCTTGTGGCCCCGATCCACCGCCTGGTGGCGCAGACGTCGCGCGTCCTCTGGAAGCTGGCGGAGCGCGTGGACGAGGAGAAGCTGCCCGCGACGTGGAAGCTGGTGCTCAACGAGGACATCGACCGCCTGAACAACGTGGCGCGCAGCGTCTTCCGGTACACCGATGCGAGTGTCTGGGAGTCGGCCTGGCACATAGCCAACGGGCTACTGGACAGCGCCGTCGAGGGCCACCGGCTCAGCGCGCACGGCCAGCGGCTGGAGGTGCAGCTGCTCTGGAACATGTACTGCAACGACCAGATGAACTACAACGACGGCACCTGCTGCAGCAGCGCCGAGCCCCACACGAGCCTCCAGATAGTCTCGTACGCGCTCTTCGGCGTCTGCATCGTCCTCGTCTGCGGCATGTGCCTGCGCCGCTGGCTGCTCCACTGGCGTGGCCAGACGCTGTATGTGCCGCTCCAGCAGCACCAGCACCATTCGCAGCACCAGTCGCAGTCGCAGTCGCAGGAGAGCCACCCGAGGGGTCAGCAGCGCGACCCGGCGCACTCCCTGACCCTGCTCATCAGCGACTACGGCACGCCGCTGGTGGCGCTGTCGCTGCTGGGCCTGATCCTGGCCTACTTCTTTGTGTGCGACCGGACGAACTTCTTCATGAAGGAGAACAAGTACTACTCGGAGTTCAGCTTCTGGATCCCGGTGGCGTACGTGTTCGCGCTGGGGCTCTTCTTCACCGAGGAGTCGGGCTTCACGAAGGTCCTGAACCGCCACCAGACGGACGAGCTGCGCGGCTGGATACTGCTGGTAGTGCTGATCTACTACATGACGGGCGCCCAGCGGGTGCTGCCCATCCACATGCACATCAAGCTCCTCATATCCGGCTACTTCTTCCTCACCGGCTACACGCACTTCACGGAGATCTGGCAGTCGGGCGGCAGCGCGTCGATGTTCGTGCGCTTCTTCCAGGCGATGTTCCGGGTCAACTTCCTGAGCGTGCTGCTCTGCTTCTGCATGAACCGGCCGTACCAGTTCTACTACTTCGTGCCGCTGCTCTCGTTCTGGCTGTGCGTGGTCTACTTCGTGCTGTCGCTGCCGCCGCGCATCACCAGCGCCTCGGTGGACGCGTACCCGCTGCACTACCTCTACCTGGTGTGCAAGTGCATCGGCTGCCTGGGCGTGATCACGGTCCTCTTCATGTCGGAGGTCTTCTTCGAGCGGATCTTCGTGACGCGGCCGTGGAAGGCGCTGTTCGTGACCACCGACGACGACATCCACGAGTGGTGGTACCAGTGGAAGCTCGACCGCTACACGGTCACCTTCGGCATGATCTACGCCGCCTGCTTCCACATCGCGCAGAAGTACAGCGTCTTCGACGACAACAACCACGGCAACCTGTTCGCGCGGCGCACCTCGATATCGGTGACGCTGCTCGCCCTGCTGGGCGTCGGCATCTACACGTCCTTCTCGTTCCTCTGCCGCAACGTGCAGAACTGCGAGGAGATCCACTCGTACATCCTCTTCATACCGATCATCGGCTACGTGGTGCTGCGCAACATCTCGGGCATCCTGCGGACGCGCTACTCGACGTTCTTCGCCTGGTTCGGGCGCATCTCGCTGGAGCTCTTCGTCTGCCAGTACCACATCTGGCTGGCCGCCGACCGGCACGGCGTCCTGGTCCTGCTGCCCGGCTTCCCCACCCTCAACATGATCATCACGTCGTTCATCTTCGTCTGCGCCTCGCACGAGGTGCACCGCCTCACCCAGATCCTCCTGCCCTACGCCGTGCCCAACGACTGGCGCCTGGTCTTGCGCAACCTGGTCATATTCCTGATTGTCCTCGTGCCGGTCGCCCGCTCCGACGGCATGTTCTAACTCACGTCCGTGCTGGGCGGGACTTATCGGGACGCCCCCTCCCAAGTGTATTCCCCTTGTTTCATGCTCAATGGGGCATATTAGTTGGCCTATCTTTGTACCCTATCGCAAGTACTGCAAGTACTCTCCCCTCGCATCGACCTGACCATGCAAGCGGGGTACATTAGCTCCCCCCTTGTGCAAGCCTGACGTCGACTTGGAGAAGCCAATCAACTCATCAGTCAAGAACGTATGCTACCTGTGAAACAGAGTATCGCGCAGTCGAAAGCTAGGCCCGTAAATATATATATCTATGTATTAGTCTAAAATATGATGGAAAAACAACCAAAAATTATCAAGTTCTGCGATTAACGTGCAGAGCAGAGTATTGTGCAGTCGATCAAATGTTTCGCAAGCTAACTAAGAATAAGATCTGAATGTATACTTAAAGAAGAATAATTATGCAAATATGCAATGTCGATAATGTTATCAAACAGAAACAAAAACAAAAACTGAACTCAGAAAGAAGAGTATTGCGCGGTCGACCAAGTGTGATTGCTTCATTTTGAGATTCTACTTGTTCCCTTTTTCTTCTTTTCTTTTCTTTTTGTTGTTGTTGCTTTCCAATGTTATTCCAATGCTAAGCACTTAGACACACACGCACACACACACACACACACGAATGCACGCACACACATATTGCGAATACGCTTTAGTCTTTAGCTTTAACAATTGCACAAAATATACTTATTGAAAAGAAGAGAGAGAGAAAGAGAAAGAACATTCGAGTATCAAACCAAGATGGCCGCCATTCAAAGAGGGACATTTCGCGTGCAAGCTTTGGCTTTGGCTTTGCCTTTGCCTGGCCAAAAATGTCCCTCTTTGTCTGTGGTGAATAACAAATTACTTAAGAAATGCAAGAAGCGTATAATGTGGTAGCAGAGTTTATTTCCCTCTTCGTCTTAAGAAATGCGAGAAGCGTATAATGTGGTAGCAGAGTTAATTTCCCTCTTTGTCTTAAGAAATGCGAGAAGCGTATAATGGAGTCGCAGTAATAATAGTAATACTTACCTATTTATGATGAAAGAATTGTGAAAATCGAAATATACTGACTTCCGATAATTTAGAAGTTGATCTGAACGCTTCGACTGTTGAGCTGGAATGAACGAATTTCCGTCAGGAGTTCGCAGACGTCAAAAAAGTTTGGAATGTTGAAAATGGAACGATAAAAGGAAATGGAACGAAAAGAAAATAATACTAGATCAAATCGATTACTAATGACGCAAAGTTAAATTAAGCCTAAAATAACAAAAATATGTACGTAGATAGTAATAGCAATAATATATGCATACATATATGTGTGTAAATGTCTGTATGTAAGCGAATTTGCCGCACGGCGAATGAACTAGCAACTGTTCACGGCGAATGTCATCAAAATAAATGCGCGCATTGCTTAAGCCTTGTTAAACCAAGCGAATTTCACTGTGCATGTGTGTGTGTGTGTGTGTGTGGGTGTGTGGCAATGCAAGGCAAGCAATGGTTGCCAATTCGCCGCATGTTAAATGTCTTTGATCGCCGCGAATTTCAGGCCAGGCAAAGAGCAACAGTTGCGCGAGGTCAAGTGAATGTGACGGACGTGACGTCGTTCGCCCGCTGAGAAAGGCGTGGTATATTTGCAAACTAATGCAGCCTTAGTTGCTCAGCTGGACTGCGCGATGGCGACTGCGAGTGGGCAGCGGATCATAATGTAAGTATTGCATATATGTATAGATGCTATGTATTAAGAGTGCAGCTTAGTTGCCATTTCACTTGCACTCGCCTCACACGCTGTCAGAAAAGGACAGCGAGCGCAAAAGGGAGACATCAAAACGCAATATATTATGTCTGCATGTGTGTGGGTGTGTGTGTGTGCAATGGGCATTGTTATTGCAGCCTTATTGTCATTCGGCAGCGCAGTTCTTGGAAACGATGAAGCATGTGCATGTGTGTGTGCGTAACTGTAAGCAAATTGCGTCGTCATAGCAGCAGCAGCATCGTTATTGCCATTCCACTTGTTACACGCATCGCAGGCAAACACAAAGCGAGAGAGAGGGAGCAGGAGAGAGAGACAAGCTGGCGCAGCTTAAATAGGGGCAATATTTTAATATATGTATGTATGTGTATGTGTGTGTATGAATGTGCATTGTTATTGGCCGTTATAACCGTTTCACTGCATGCCACTATTGAGTGAGAGAAAGAGAGAGAGAGAGAAAGCTGCTTGCCTTTATTCAGTTTCAAATTCAAATTCAAAAGCCAACGGAAGCTTTAAAAGCTCCCGCCCAACATTTTGGCTGGCAACGCGCGTGCGTGCTTTTTTTTCTGCAGCTAATTAGCTTTTCGTATGCAATTTGTTGCGCATTCGGTTGCCGTGCGTGTGGGCGTGTGGGCGTGTGGGTGGCTGGGTGGTGGCGCGCCTCCCTAGGTGCGCTGTCGCTGGCGCAGCGGCAGCTGCATTAGCTTCGCCTATGACACATGTTGTCCGAATCGCCGACCGAATTGCGATTTCAAATTAAGTTGCCTGCTCTAGGCGTTCGGTCTCCTGGCCGGACGCGCAATTATTCCTTCCTTATTGCCGTGCACCAAGACCAAAAAGTGAACAAGAGTTACAAGTTTTTTTTTTTCAAGTGCAAAAACACCTCTTGAAGGTAAATTAAATGTAATTTGTTAACAAAAATTGCAATTATTATATAAAAAAAAATTAAAAAGCGAAAAAAGAAAAAAGTGAAAAATTAATTTTAATTTTTTTTATTAATACGACAAAAAATTAGTATTTTTTGTATTAATTTTTACACAATTATTCTTATTATTTTTTGTTTAATTTTTCCTTGATTTTTATCCCATTTTTCGCCATTTTTTCTTGATTTATTCCCCATATTTCGTGTGTATATCAAGGCCAAGAGGAAGAGCAGCTTTAGCTCGAGTTATAAATAGAATTTTCCACGAATCTCCCTGCAGCTGCAATGGCGCAGCAAGACAAGGTTTTCCTTCACCCCCTTTTCAACAGTTAATAAGTAAATAAATTAACAGAAAAATTAATAAATAAATATTTTGGCATATTTTATGCACCTTTAATATATCCAAATTTTCACTAATTTAACATTTTTTATAGCTGTGCAATTTAGTTACCGTTAAAGTTCTGACAATGTGAAAAGTTTTTGTTTAAAAAGTTGTAAAATTTCTTAAGTTTTTCAAGTTTTTATTTCCCATTACAATATATATTTAAATATTACTTAACAAACTTTACATTTTTCTTTCGTAAAATTTTTATCTTTGGCCCAAAAATCAGTTGAGTGCGTGAAAGTGCAACAAGTTCGCCTGTTGCAGCTGGCACGGCATTTTCTTTGCAATATTATTAGTTATATATCTACAAGTCCATTTTTTCCTGCTTCAGATTTCCAAGTGAAAAGCTTGCTCAAATCAGCTATCAAATCTAGACTAAGAGTTCTGCTTAAATGCATCTAAAAGAAAATTATTATTCCAAACAAGTAAGAAAACTCTAGTCGGACGTGACCGACTAGGGGATACCCTGAGCCCCGTCGAAACTGTGCTTTTCAATATACTTATATTTAGTGTAAGATTATTAAAATGTTCAGGTTTACTCTCTAACAACCAAATAGTATTTTTGTCAACAAACTCAAAAAACTGACGGCAATTGTAAAGTAAAGTAGTTAAAGTAGCTGATAGTTCAGCAAAATGCAAACATAATTTGGGATTCTTCGAAAATGTTTAACTTTGGCCCAAAAACGAGTTGAGTCTGTGAAAGGGCAACAAGTTCTGGCACGGAATTTCCCGCAATTTCTGTGCAATAATTTTATCCACAATATTATTAGTTATATGTCGAAAAGTCATTTCTTTCCTGCTTCAGTTTGCTCAGAGTGAAATAAACACATCAAATCTAGATCTAGATCTAGATCATCTAAAAAAAAATTATTCCAAAAAAAAACTTAGCTACATTTTGAATATTTCACAAATTTCTCCAAAAATAATAAAGAGTTCCAAGTTTTTCTTGGCAAATTTTACAGTTGGCAAAAAGTTGCAAGGACAATCAAAGGAGAGTGAAATGTGTTCTTTATTTACAGTACTGAGTCAGTCAGTTTTACCTGTACCTTTTAGGCAACTTAACCTAAAGAGAATTGTGGTATTAATTAGAGTTATGTGTAGGGTGACCACATGGACCTCAGGCCATTGTGGGATAGTCGACGACGAACGAAAAGAAATCACTGTAAAAATTCACTTTAACTTCACTTTCTTCATATTTCCATAGCATCATAGAAGTACAGACTTTGGTGGCATTTTTCACTTCTGACAAGAAGGGAAAATTCACTTGTTAATTAGTTCACCAATTAGACTCAAAATTTTTTTTTGAGTTACATTTTGTCGACAATGACGATTTTTTGATCGAAGCAGTAGAAAACCGGGACAATTTCGTCTCAGGTCGGGACACCGGGACGTTACCTCCAAAAGCGGGACATGTCCCGGAATTCCAGGACGGATGGCAGTCCTAGTTATGTGCTATTGGAACAAGATACTTACAGTGTAACAGTGAGATGTGTAAGGGAATGATTTGTTTGATTTGTATCTAAGTCAAGACCCGGTTAGGTAAGTCTTTTTGTTTGAGTCTTCTTCTGACTCTAGCTCTTGGGCTGGCAGATCTTAGCGCTGTAGTACTCGATCTCTTAGCAGGGCTGTTGCAAATGCTAATGCTAAGTAAAGAAATATGTTTGGAAAATTCATTTGAAGTCTAAGGCGAAATTTGCTTACGATTTATTCAAGTTTCTCAAATTCTTTATTTCTTTTTTAAGTCCTTTAAGTTATCAAAAATATACGTAGAGTTCCTTACTTAAATTTATTTTATATAAGCTTAAATACTTTCTCAAACTTCCATAAATCTGTCTATAAGTCTTTTTAGGAACAACAAAGTAAGAAAGTGCGAAAAGTTTCATTGAATTTCTTGCATACGCAAACTTTTATCAAATTTTCATTATTTTTCTTCAATATTATGTTTTTTATAATATAAAAATAATGAATTTTATTTAGTTTCGACAATTAAAACTTATAATTCGTGGGCTAATTTCTTGTTAGAAAATGCTAAAAAGAAAGAAAAACATTTGCAATCATTAATATAAAATATTTTTCAAGCATTCTTTTCAATTGTTACATTAAGTTTTTTGAGTTTTCCCATTTCCTATGCATATTTTCCTTAGACAATTTTTCTTTAGGAAAACTTTGAATAAAATGTGCAACAATTAATTTGCTGCATTTGCAAAGATCTTCAACAATTGAATTTTTACGTTTTTGAAGTTTATTTAATTAAAATATACAAAATACATATTATATTTTTTGCTTTTTTTTTTTCAAAAATGAAATAGTAAATTGAAATAGGATAAAGAAAAGTAAAAAATATAAAATTTCTTACTTAATTTTTTGTTCTCAAAACATTTGATAATGAAAGAGAAGGTGAAAAATAAGAAAAATTGAAAAGGAGAAGAAGAAGAAACAAAGAAAAGAGAGAATAGAGAAAGAAAAAAGAATTGTAATTTTTTCTTTCTTATATATTTTTTTCTTTCTTCCTTTTTTCCTCTTCTTAGAGAAGTAAAAGAAGAGAAGGGGCAATAGAGAAAGCCTCTTCTTCTCTCAATAGAGAAAGCATCTTCTCTCTTTCTACTTTTCTCTTTCTTCTTTTATTTTTAAAGAGAAGAAAAAGGTAAATTAAAATCGGAAAAACTAAAGGAAAAGGGAGTGAAGATATAGTGAAAGGAACAAAAGCAAATAATGAGAAAGAAATATTATGAATCAAAAACTGCCTCATTTTTGTTTTTGTTTTAATTTCTTGTTTCTTTCTTTTCTGTTTTTACTTCTTTAAGAACAGGAAGAAAGAAAAAATTATATTCTTCTAGCAATTTAACTTTCAATAATATTCTTAAAATTACTTGTAGTTTCTTTGGCCATATTTTCCATAATGAAATTTTTCCAATTTTTTTTCTCGAGACAAACTCTCTAAAAGTGCAAAGAGATATAAATTGTTTTCAATTTTTGGTAACTGCTATCGTTCTTGGAGTTTTCTCCTTCTCAGGCCCTGAAGTCTACATGTCCTAAGTTTGTAGCAAAAAAAAAACATCTATTTAATAAGAATAATCTTAAGATTGATTGATTAAGATTGATAATTGTATCAATTTTTTTTTAAAATATTGTGTGTAGCACTAAATTGTAATGTCCAACATTCAGTGCTTTCAGTGCATTCAGTGCGCTATCATTCTACTGAACATAGCTGTATATTGGTACATATAATATGAATACATCTATATACGGATATATATATCTTTTTTCACCCTTTGATTGTTTGTCTCAAAAAAATATTTTTTCTCTCTTTCTCTCACGCTCTGTATAAAAGTGAAAAAATATTTATAAGAAAAATGTGATATGCAATTTGTGTTTAAATAAAATATGATATATATAAAAAGTCGGATGAAAATTGCATAATACGGGCTGACAGTGCAAAAATAGTCTTACAAGTGATATTTTTTCAATGTGCCAGGCTCCGAAAGGGCAGATAGAATCGACTAATCAAATGGAGCTAACAGTGATACTTTGAGTTTTTTCAGACAAATTTAGTTCTTGTGCGAGAAAGAGAAAGATCAACAGATAGAGAGAGAGAGAGAGAGAGAGAGAGAGAGAGAGAGAGAGAGAGAGAGAGAGAGAGAGAGAAGAAAGTAAGAGAAAGAGAGAGAGAGAGTAAATCTATCGCAGATATAGTTTTTCCAATTTGCCAGTGTACGCAACTATATAATAGCTGAGCCTGATATCTGTTTCGCTTTAAATTTCAATGTTCGTAAACCTTCCATTTATAGGTAGATATATGCTGCGAAACTCTAGAAACTATAGAATATTTTAAAAGTTTGAGAGAGGAATTTTTGTAATGCCACGTCTCAAGTTCGTTGTTTCCCAATAAGTTGTGAAGAGGGGAGAAAGCTAATGTTTTGCGCTCTTAAAGTGCCGAAGTCTTCTGATTTTCAAAGTGTCGAAAGACTTCTATTGCGTGCAGCTTTGCGTAATATATGTGTATAACAGTTTTGTATAACAAACATATATCAACATATATAACCTTAGCTTGCTTATTTGCTATGCATTTAGACAGGCAATAACTAATAACTAATAATATATTATATGTACCTAATCGTATATGTAAATCTATAGGAAAAGGGTAATATTGCGCATTAGGCTCCTCCCCCCAGTGGTACAGTTGTGTTGGCTCTACGTAGTTGAGCAGGCAGAAAGCGATGCAAGTTCAATCAGAACCCTTTGTAACTTCAATTGAAATCGAACTAAGAGTTTTGCTTGGCATATTGCATTTAATATCTGATTTTACATATTTTCGACCACATTTCTGTCGATGTCGATGTCGGTCCGACGGAGTTTCCGCTATATGCGCAATGCGAAGTGACATTTGCCTGCTTCACAATGTCAAATTGCAATTGAACAATATATGTGTGTGCATATGTATGTGTGTCTTCATATGAATATAACTTACTCTTTTCATATATCTTTCAGGTAAGCATCACCCACGCAACCACACATACACATATACGCACCCACACCCACACACACGCACACACACACAGAGAAAGTCAAGAGACATCGTATGCATGCGCGTCCACGCACAGAATTTGCGTAGTCAGGCGACAGCGGCAGCAGCGGCAGTGGCAGTGGCAGCGGCAGCGCCTGCCGAAGCTGCATCGGTGCGACGCTGCGCTATTAGCCGCGATCTGCAACGGGTGACACGAAGCTGGCATTCGTTCGATTCGTGGTTTGCCATTGGTCGGCTCGTACGGCCCGTCGTTCGCACTGCTGTTGTCGTTGCTGCACTTCGTATTTTTAGCATTTGTTCTAACACATTGATCCGGCAACAGCGCTGGGATGGTGGGCAGAGTAGAGCAGAGCAGCAGCAGCAGCAGCAGCAGCAGCGGCGTCGTCACTGCTGTCACCGTCGTCGCTCAGTGCTCAGTGGGCGAGAGCTTTTTTTTGAAGCTCTGCGTCTCTGCTAAGGGCTAACGGATGTGCGAAAAGCTTGGAGTAACGTTCGGGTCGCAGTGTTTAAATTGCTGCCGTTTGACGCTCGCTGGCTCAGTTTGCGGCTGAACGTACGCCGAAACAGTTCGTTAGAAAAACGAAACAGAGCAGCGCAGCGGCAGAGCAGCAACGGCAGCGGCAGCGGCAACGGCAGCGGCAGCAGAAGCAGCAACAGGAGACAAAGCAGCGCAGCTTGGCATTCGGCATACGACCCGAAGCAGCAGCGCACAACAATGGCAGCTCCAAACTCTCTCCTCTCTATCTATCTCCTTCTCTCTCTCTCTCTCGCTCTCACTATCTCTTTCTCTCTATTTGCACTGTCAACCAACCCCTGCCGCACTCCCTCCCTCCTGCGCTACCGCAGCAGCAGCGTAAAGGCAAATACAGCTGCGACACACAAAAACAAAAAACCGCGCGCAACTTTCAATATTGCCTACTTTTTGGGCTCGCGAGAGCGGCTTCTGCTCTAACTGTGTGCGTCTATATACGTGTGTGTGTGTGTGTGCTTTGCCGCTGCCGCTATTGCCTCTGCCTCTGCCTCTGCTGCTGCCGCCGCTGCTGCTGTTGTTATTGTTATACTTTTTTGTTGTTTTTGTTGAGGTGCCGAAACGTGCCAAGCGAAACTCGTGCCTTTTTTTTACCGTTGCTTGTGCTTAACGCGTTGTTTTTGTTGTTGTTGTAATTGTGTTTGCAGGAGTGTCAAAGACTCGAAACCGAAATCAAAGAATTAATAGAGTTTCCGATCAATCAAATCAAAGTTAATCAAAATCGAATCGAAGCGCAATCAGCGTAGCTAGTTCAAGTACTTTGCTCCGTGGACTTTGACAAAGAAACCCATATATCTACACATATTCACTCATTATCATCATCGACATAACATAAATCATGTCTATAGATCATCTCTGTGTGCCCTGATCGGCTGTCATCGAGCGTTCCATTCCGGTGACATTTCTTCAATTTACCCGAGCAGCTAAAACTGAAAACTTAACCAGGTGAGTGCTTCGACTGCCAATGTTTGTTTAATTCTCAGTTATTTCCGTTTGTTTCCGCTTTATTTTGACAGTACCAACTGTTATACTGTTATACTAATAGTATTTCATGCTGTAGCCGATGTATACAGTATCTATATATAGCGGTTTAGTGTTATACTGTTATACTATTTTGTATTTGCTGCTATATATTCTGTTATACAGCAATATTGTTATACAGCCATATTGCCATACAGCAATATTGTTATACAGCAATACTGTTATACAGCATAGTCCTAAAGTATTACATTCATTCGCTTCAACTGTTATATGTAGATACTTGTCCATTGTGTTATACTGTTATAGCATGAAATATTTCTTGCTTTAACGATAGTACTGTAATACTATTATGTATTTATTTATTTCTCTGTTTTATTGTTATACCACTAAGTACTTATTGTTCTGATTAATAGTATAACAGAATAACAGTAGGGAATCTTAAGTATTTCTTGCTATAACTGTTCTATATACTGTTATATTGGCTTACTATCAAGTATTTCAAAGTGTAACTGGTATATATGAGCTGTTATACTGTCATACTGTCATACTTTAGGTATTTCTTGATGTGACTTTTATATATATTCTGTTATACTGCTGTGTCATTAAGTATTTTCGCTATAACTGTTATATATACTGTTATACTGGCATATTATCAAATGTAACTGGTATATATAAGCTGTTATACTTATCATCCCGTCATACTATTAGGTATTTCTTGATGTGACTTTTATATATATTCTGTTATACTGCTGTGTCATTAAGTATATCTTGCTAAAACTGTTATACTAGTATATCATCAGGCATATCCTAGCGTAACTGTTATAATGTACTAATATTAAGTGTGTTTCTTGCTTAGTTTGTGTACATTCATACAATTCGAATCGCTGCTCAGCTCGCATCATTCGCAATCATAACGAAATTGCCACCGACTGCGCCATACCCTGTTCACGTAACAAAACAGAGGAACTCAAAATTCGAAAGTATTTGATGTGGGTAAATGGAGGGTCAGCTGAAATCAAAGCCAATACGATCCAATTTGAAGCCGGTGAACAGTGTATGGACTCACGTCTCATGCCCACTTCACAGTCACAGCCGAGAACATGCTGAGTGCGGACATTTTTTATGCGAGCTTCCTCATTCTCATGCCCATTCGCATTACTCTCAACATCTTAATGCGCATTAGTAATCAAGAGCGAAGGACGCACTAAGCAGAACAATTGCATTATTAGTGTCCCATCAGTGGCCCATCCACATCCATCCACCCATCCACATCCATTCACCCATCCGCATCCAGCCATCAACTATATCTCTATCCTTTTGTCTATCTCTGCCTCACAGATTGCTCAGACTAAGTACAAATTGTTTTTCTTCAAAGTCTAATTGAATTTACGTTAAGTATTAGGTGCAGGGTATCTACTCGTCCATCAATATTTGATTTAGTTGCATGGGTTAGAGTTAGCTTGACTTTGCTACCATTTCAGCGGGTTTCTATAAGCTGGCGGAATTTAAATACGCTGAGGCAACAGGTGGAGGCGAAGCTCTCTATGGAGATTGCTCATTTACTCTGTTTTTCTTTTGTCTCTCTACTACACCTTACCCTCTCTGTCTCTCAATTTCGTTGTCTTTACATCTTTCTTTCTCTTTCTCCCTTCTAGCTCTATCTTCTGGCCCATCTCTCTCCCTCGGTCTCTTTCCTTTTATCTTTCTTCCCCTTGTTCCTTCACTTCTTTCACATCTCTTCTTCTAGCTCTTTCTTTTTGCTTATCTCTCTCTCTTTCTGTCTTAGTCTCTTCATATCTCTGTATTCCCCCATTTCTCTCTCTTTTTCTCCCTTCATTTCTCTTGTATCCCTTTCCTCAGTTCTCTGTCTTTCCATCTCTCCCTTTCTTCCTCTCTCCCTCTCTTACTTTTACTCTTACTCTTCGTTTCTATGCTTCTGCAACTCTCTCTCTCTCCCTCTCTCTCTCTCTCACACACTATATTACTCTGTCACAACCTCTCTATCTCAGTCCTTAATATGGTAATTAAATTCATCTCACATTTCGTAGACATTTTGAAATTTCTGAATGTCCCATCAATTCCGCTTCATGTTTCTATCATCCACAATCTATCTCTCACTCTCACTCCCACTCCCACTCTCTTCTTCTCCCTTTCCTTATCTATCTCTGGCTTCTGCTGTTGTGGTTATGTCAGACAAAAGATTTGTTCGCCCGCCCCTTTGGCATTTAAGGCTGTGAAATCCGAATCCAAAGAGCCAAAGACCAAACACCTGTCAAACACACCTGTCTCCACCTGTGCCTGTGTGTGTGTGCTTTGTGTGGCAGCAAATGAATCAATAGCTCGCCCAGTTGTTGCATTGCCGCAATTCATGAAGTTCCTTCAGAGCAAAATAATTGTTGCAATGCTCGAAATTGTTGTCAAATATGAATAACAATCGAGCTGACAATCGAATGCTCGTGTGGAGTCTCATCGACGATGTCGGCGCCATTTGGCAAAGTTTGTGTATTTGTTAGCTTTCTATGTGTGATGGGCAACCATTGGTATATCCAGGCTTTTGTGGTCTACGAGCTATGCTCTTACAAAATCGAGCTATGAAGTTTTTGATTGATTCAAAACGAGTTCATGTTATCGATAACATTATCGATCTCTCCTTAAACTCAATTCCAACCATTGAACAGTGCTGAGGCGAGAGAAGTTCGTTTAGCTTGTCCCCTTACGATTGCTCTGTGAGTCGTGCATAGCCTTCAGGCATTAATGTACTCAGGGTATATTGTTATTCACTTGACTTGGCATGTTCTAATACGCGTACAATCCAAAATATTTCGAAGTGCTTACAGCTGTAAACACGGCCCCAACCACGACTGGCAAGTCGAACAACTGTTTCCGCCTATAGATAAGCACAATTTTGGGCAAAATTTGATAGGAGGAGAGTTAGATAAGTACGAGTAAACACCAGTTATTTCATAGAATAGCTGTACTCTCTATTCAGTGGCAATAAGTGGTACATGTATGCATATCTTTGGTATGTCAATCCATATCTAGCTTATCTCATATCTTCTAGATAAAGTAGATTCCTCAGTTCAGGGTATTTGCAAGTCGTCTACTCCCCAGCGGAGCAAGTTTACTTGCTTTTTTTCCTGTGACATCTCAAGTGTCAGCCAGGTCCTTTGGGCTCCTTTGACCTTTGGGCAGGACTCGAGCCGAATACACAAAAAATTTTCTTTTTCAATTTATTAGTAAAATGAAATCCAAAGTTCAGGTTCGTTAAATTCTGGAATTTCAAGTAAATAAAGATATTGAACTAGTTTATCCAACTGAGTTGATTCCATCAATTTAATTGAGCTGGAATTACTGTTTGTGTAAAAAGAACTTGTTGGGCAAATTGCAGTAAGTTATCAGATTGTGAGTAGTTCAACAAATTGAACTTAATTAAAGTTTTTACTTTTCAAAGATGAACTTGTTCGTCTAAAGGTATTAGCTGATAAGATTAGAGTATTTCATAACTCCCTGCAAGTTCATCAAATTGAAGTAGCTCATCATAATTGAGCTTGTTCCTAAAAAAAATTTATTTGAACATGAACTAGCAACTAGCTATCGAAGTGAAATAAATAGTAGAATACGAACTACCTTATCAAAATAAAATAGTTCATCAAGTTGAACTATTTTCGTGCATTGAACTAGTGTTGCTCTTAAATAAAAATGAGCTAGTACGTCTAATGGTATTAGTTTATTAAATGAAAGTATTTCATAAAGTTTAACTAGTTCATTCATTTGAACCAGCTTATCAAATAAACTGTGTTCATCGAATTTGGTCTTGTTCCTAAAGAAGTTATGGAAATTTATGTAAGTTTGAACTAGTTTATCGAAAATAATTAGCTAATCAAATTTTATCAAATCGAGCTAGTTCAATAGAACAAAAGTAGTTCATTTAGCGCCCACACACAGGACATGAAATACGCTTAAATCAATTCGATTTCAAATATGTTTGAGTTCTCGATATGACAAAAAAAAAAAAAAAAAAAACACCTGAAGCGAAAAAAAAAACAACCAGAAAAGGCAGGTGAATATGCAATTAAAGTTGCCTAATCCCCGAGTAAGTGCTTCGGCAGAGTGAAACAAAACAAGGCAAAGCCCAGCACACAGCGCCTAGTGGACGTGTGAAGCGTTTTTTACTGAACTGCAGAGTGTTTTACGTGTGCGAGTCGCTGCATAATGAAGGGCATTAGAATAAACCACATATACACACACTATATATAGATAGAATCGAGGGGGGTCATAGAGGAGGCTTTAGATGGAACTTGAACTAGAACTGGAACTGTTTGTTTCTCTCAGTTCAATGGATTTCCATTTGTTTGCCTCAATTTCAATTTCTCAATTTTTCAATTTTTCAATTATCACTTTCATTATTCATCATCTGCAGCCGCTTCTACTTCTTCCTCTTCTTCTTCATCCTCGACTTCTTCTTCTCTTCTAATTCGATTTTTTGTTGTTGTTTATTTTGGTTTGTTTGTCGGACGCTTGTTGATTTTTCATTATTGCAAAGTACTTTAACACATTACTCTCTCTGCTCTCTGCTCTCTCTCTCTCTCTCTCTCTCACTCTGCCATCTCTCTCTCTCTCTCTCACTCTGCCATCTCTCTCTCTCTCATATATATATATATATATTCGTATATCTAAGTTGTAGTTGTTATTGTTAAGCTTATATCTCCTACTTGTTGCTTTCATTGTTTGTTCGTTCTTTTTTTTAAAGTATTTTTTCGTTTGGCCAAAAGGCATTGAAACGTAAGTTCTTCTTTCGTTTGTATACTCGCTCACACCTGACTAAATCAGAGTATATTCCCTTCAAGCAATACTCGCCTGTTTGTTCAATTGTCTGGTTGTTCATATGCTCATATCCATAATGGATATCAATAGATATTCCCTACAAGAGCTCTCAGATCAAATCCCTTTAGTCTGTTGACTATAAATATGCCCATAAATAGTACTATCTGACCAATTGAGCTTCAATCAAAGAAAGAACTTTCATCTAGCTGCAAAAGACTCCCGTAGATGAATACTCAAAGCTTCATGTCAACTAGCTAAGAGCGTGAGCGAGTATCACACAGTCTGCCACAGTCCAAACATTAATTTTGTTTATTCTTTAATATTTATAAATAGTTCTTATATTATAATATATTTATGTATACATTATTAATCTGTCTATAAAATATATTTAAGTCTATTTTATATTTATTTATCTTGAGTCTCGAATTGAACTCAAATTGTCTAAGAAACTTGTATAAAATGCACATTTTACAATCAATTTTTAATCTAAAGCACATACAAACTTTAAAGCTGAAGGAAAAAGTCAATTTCCATTGTTGTTTTTTTATTTTTTTTTATATTAATTTGAGAAAGAGAAACTTAACTACATTTATGATTAAACTATAGACTAAACATTTGAATAGTGGGAAATGCACGACTCAGAGATACTCTGAAATGAACTGAAAACATGTTTGATTAAACTATTACCGACACATTTAAGTAGATGAACGAGGCTTCAAGAGACAAGTTATCAATAAATATTTATCGTTTTTCCGACAAGTATTCTATATAATATATATATAGCATATGAATAATATATATATAGCATAACATATGAATACTTTATGGTCACGTCGACTACAATCTCCTAGCACATTGCAGTTGTCTTTGAATAACTAAGCAGGGCATTAGCATAGCTTACATGACCAAACCTCTCACTTACACAAAAAACATAAGATTATTGGAGTTAACCCAATAGTTGAGTTATTTTCTATCCATATTCGAGATTCGTAATTAGATTTGGGTCGAATTGGCGAAATCAACTCCAGGGAATGCCGAGCGAAAAGCACTTCCTCTGGTGTCTGATTAGATAGCGAGCTTCTCGTGAATGAACTTAATCGAAACTGTGCGATAATAATGCTCATATATTATGACTATATAAATAAATATTTTTATTAATCGATAATATGCTTGAAGCTAAAAAAAAAAGGCCAGCCAAGTGCAATGCGATTTCCTCTCTATTATTATTTTTTTTTTACTTTTTTTTGCTCAGCTCCATTAATCAAGCCCAACAAATCCCATGCGTGTGTGTGTGTGTGCTTTGTGTGCGTGTGTGTGTGCGACTCTTCAGCATACGAAATGAGGTTAAGGATCCGGCACAGCGTGCCACAATGCCAAACCAACAGCATAGACGAGGCATGCCGCAAGCTGCATGCAAATCAGCAGTCAAAGCCAAAAGCCTCGATGCACGTAATCGATAAGCACTTAATATCGAAATCGACATTCGAATCGATATTAATCAAAGCCAAATTAAATGAGCATAATTCATTCTCTCTTCGCACATTCGCACGGTGGGTCCAAGGCGTATTAGCTGGCGCAGTTCGTGATCGATAACAGGCAGAGTTATCGATAGCTGTCGAACTGTCAAGCTGAAAATCTATTTGGAACGAGCCTAGCTCTCTCTGCAACGCCTGTCGACGACTGCATCAATAATTATCATTCGATAGTCTTAGATTCTCGCTGATTGATACAATTATCTAAAACTTTTGCCAACTTGGCTACGCTTGCAGCTTCCATCAATTTGATTGACTTTGATTGACGTAATTTGAATTCCTATCTTTCATAGCAAAAAGTTTTGTTGAAATAGCTTTAAAAACTTTTCATTTGCTACGATTTTTACAATCTCCAAGTAGGGTATGCACGACGGCCTTTGCCCTCAATTTGATTGACTTCGATCGAACTTGATTGACTGTTAATTTGCTGAGAGTTTAGTGAAGTTTAAGCTATTCCAGAGCGGGCCTACCCCAAACGTACTTTCCATTTGATTGATGATTGACTTTCAATGTACATTTCATGCTGAGTGAGACTGAGTGTGTCTGTGTGTGTGCTTGAGTGTTTACAGGGTATTTCCGGTTTTAGCACTTGGTTCGGCTCTCGACTCACGACTGTTATTGTTTTGTTTCGGGGCAGAGAGCGGTAGGAGAGTGTGCGGCCTGCGCCTGCCTTGTTTGCAAGTGTAATGAAAATAGCATACGCACACACCTACAAATACACACACACACACAGTTGCTGTCTGAATTGTGTGTGTGAGCATTCAGCACAGGCAGAGTTTAGAGATAAAGCGACTGAGAGGGAGAGAGTGAGTAGAGTAAGAGTAGGAGCGAGAGCGAGAGACCGCATTTGATATGCTAATACGTTTAAAAATCATTCAAATCGTGCATATATATACATAGCATATTGCGTATATTTCATTCCATCTTTTCAACTGTCAAACAAGAAGCAGAAAAACTCACCAAAAATGTTGTATGTATAAATATTTATGACTGCGACTGTGCGTGAACTTGTTTCAAAGCACAGCAGGAGCCAAAGCCAAAGCCAAAGCTAAAGTCAAAGTGGAAGAAGAAGAAGAAGCAGAGAGCAAAACATATGTATGTGAAAAACAGCAAAAATAAAACAGAAATCGCTTGGCAAACAAAGTCAGCTTCTACTTCGCTCGCTGCTACCTGACAAACACCCGCCTTGGCCATCGCCTTCGCCTTCGCCTTGGTCTGCGCCTTCGTCTGCTCCTTCGCCTTCGCCTCTGCCTTTGTCTTTTGGCATATCGTTTTGAAATGGGTAAAGAAATGTGAAATAAGATAAATGAGCCAATTTGACTTTATATATTATATATAACACGCACACACACACACATTTACACATCTACGTAACTTAATATATGTATATGTAAGTGTGGATGTTGCTTTGCGCTCAGAAGTAGGCAACAGTTTTTGATACTCGTTTGGGGACTGCAAGGAGTTTATCGTTTCTGGACATTAGCGTTCGTGTCGAGTCTGTCGGCCGTCTGTCCTTTCGTGCATATTTTTTCCAGGTCTTTTAGATCTCTCTTTGACTCTATCTGTTCTTGCGTCCGTCTTTTCTCTGTCCATTTCTCCTGCAACAGGTTGTCCATTCGTCTGTCCTTTCCTCGCTTTGTCTTCAATCGTTTTCTCCGTCTAACCATCTGTCCCTGTCTTTGTCCTCCTGTCCTTTCTTCAGGCCTTTTCTCCTTCGACCCGCCTGTTCTTCCGTCTGTCCACCTGTTCGTCTGTCCTTTCGTCCGTCTCTTCTTCAGGCCTTTTCTCCTTCCACCCGCCTGTTCTTCCGTCAGTCCATTCGTCTGTCTGTTCTTCAGGCCTTTTCTCCTTCGATCATTCTGTCCCTCCGTCCGTTCGGGCATTGCCTTTGAGGTATCTTCTAGTCGAGCACACCCCAATTTGGGTACTCTTAGGTTTAGTTTTTAGCCCTGTCAGGGTTGTCAACTTCATTTGTTGTTGTGTGTTGTGTGTCGTCTAGTGTTGTCATCATCAACTAGGTCCATTTCCGACAACTTAAAGCAAATGTTTGTTGATTTTCTACAACTGTCTGGCAGCTGCTAAGCAGTCCATCCACCCCGTCCCTTGCCACTCGGTGTGTCATGTGTGTGTTTATGTGTTTATATGTTGGCTATTGTTTTGCTTGTCTCAGCGACGCGTTCATGTGTGCCCTAGTGTGAATGCCATTAGATGTGCCACTGGCTATGCCTGTCTGCGTGTGTGTGTGTGTGGCTCTCGCTGCTTGTGTGATGAGCACGGTTGCGAGCCGTCGGTTGAATATGGGTTTGAGTGCGGCTAAGAGTTGCCCGCAAAAAAACAACTCGAATACGAAAAGCCATTAAGGCAGAGTCAACGCACTGCCCGCAGTCGCAACCATATCCGTAGTCGGAGCCGTCGTCACAGTCGCAGTTGTTGTTTGGTACTAGCCGTGGTCAGAGCCAGAGCTGCAACCGCAGGCGAAGTCGTAGTCGTGGTCAGAGTCGCAGCCGTAGTGACATCCGTAGTCGCAGTCAGAATCGTAGCCGGAGTTCGAGTCGCAGCGCTAGTCAAAATTATAGTCGTAGTCAGATGTGTTGCTGAAGACGTAACCGTAGCCGTAGCTGTAGACCCAGAAGTAGTCAAGGCCGTTACGTGTAATCACGGCCGTAGTCGTAGTCGTAGTCAGAGTTGCAGCCGCAGTGTCAGCCGTAGTCGTAGTCGTAGTCGTAGTCAGATGTGTAGCTGAAGACCTAACCGTAGTTACAGACACAGACAAAGCCCCAGCCTTAGATCCAGAAGTAGGCACAGCTGTTGACACGGCTGTAGTCACCGTCGTAGCTGAAGCCGTGCCATAGCCGTAGTAAAAGTCGCGTTTGCAGTAGAAACATAATTTGTTAACTGCGCGATAAATTGCAATGAAGACGTGACGCAGCTCATGAGAGCTGAAATCCTTGCGAGCGACGCCATTGTTAATCAAATTTAATTACAACAATCAAGTTCAATCAATCAATAGCCAGCGAATATTAAGCCTTATCACACAATATATCACATCCATCCGGCCACATTTCCTGCACCGACCTGTCCTGCCCCTCTCCTTCTCTCGCGGTGCCAAGTGAGACGGCGCTCATTATCATTGCTGTCACTTGCTATGCCCTAAGCACTGAGTATATTGGAGTATGCCACATGAGACAGCTCATGTAACCGAACATCATTTTCAATACTATTTTGACATCGATGAAGTGCTAGAGTCTCTTATAGTTATAGAGGTAAAGATTTCGAATTTGATATGACATTTCGTAATTGATATTAAAATATTCTCTATCGATATATAAAATATCAATAGTTATTTAAAGACTTAAATGAACTATAGATATAATATAAAAAATCTGAAAACAATCTTACTCTTTTGAATTTACCTTTCATTATATCCAGGTCTTTCTACAATATATTCAATAGCAAATATCTTGCAAAAGTTTGACTTTGAATACCTGATACGAATAGGCTTGGTTAGGCTTAGTTGGGGTATATGTTAGTCGATCAAGTGTCTTGGTTTTCTACAAGAATAGACCTAGTGAGCTCATTAATTAGCATGCTTAGGTTATAGTTAGGGTATATGCAAGTCGTTCAATTAGACTTTCCGCTCAGTTTGGACGTAATCAACTGAGTCGCCTCGCACTCGTAATGAAGCTAATCAGTATTCCTTTGCGCTCACCCGTTCACTTGTTCATTTTCGGCTCGTTTTTGGTTCATTTTGCATTCACTAAACGTTGACGGATAATATCTCGCCAGCTATAACTCCAACTGTATATGGGTTTATTGTCAAAACTAATTACGAAGGCCAGCGTTTGGGGGCGTTTTGATTAGGGGCGAGGCGTCGCAGAGGGGGCACGCCGAGGGGCGTGCCAAACACTCTGTACGGCTGGATATCTTATCAGCAGGCAGGCAGCTGGCTAAGCGAGTCAATGCAAAGCAAAACAAAAAAAAAAAAAAAGAAACGAAAGGAAGGCAATCAGGCTTCTAGTTGATAGTGTTGTTGTTACTGCTGCTGTTGTAATTGTTGTTGTTGTTGTTGCTGCTGTTGTAATTGTTGTTATTGTTTGCCATTGTTGCTGGCGCGCATTTGTTGAGCCAACACAACGCACAGCGCGCCGCGTCGCCGCTCAAAGGACAAAAGCCAGCAGCAGCAACAGCAACAGCAACAGCTCAAGCGAAGCGAATATGAATTCTCTATATATAGATATAAGCCTCTATATCAATATGAGAGTGCGTGTGAGTACGTGTGTGTGCGTGTGTGTGTGTGCGTGTGTGTGTGTGTATGCGTGTGTGTGCGTGTATCATATGAAAGTTAACTAATTTTCAGCTATACAATGTGAAGAGTGGAGACGAGAAGAGAAGAGATGAGGGCATAAAAGAGAAGATAGGAAAAGAGATGACAAAATCTGAAGAGATTATATTAACAAACTAAAGAGAAGTCGAACGGGAGAGAGAGAGAGAGAGCAGGAATGAAGAGAGAAGGAGGAAAATAAGACCAGAAAATAGGAAAGATCAGAAGGGAAGAATAGAAATGAGAGATGAGATATGAGAGAGAAGAGAGAAGACATATGAGAGAAGAAAGGACAGAAGAAAAGAATAAGAGAAGGAGTGAAAAGAGAAGCAGATAAGAGGAGAGATGACAAGATAGACAGCTCAAATGAGCGAAGAAGGTGGAGAAGAGAGAAGGAAGAAAGACTTCAAATACAAGAAGATATAGGGTCAGAGAGGAGAAGAGGGAAGAAATATGGGAAAAGAAAGAAAGAGAAAAGGACTGAGAAGAGAAAAGAAGAGCAGAGATAACCAAATTGAAAACAGACAAGAAAGAGAATTGATAGTTGAATGGAATGTTCAATGGACATGTTTCCAGTGGGACTTTTCCACATATGACTAATACGAAGTGATAGAGAGGCAAGTTTATCCTTTTTATCATTTCCGTGGAAATCCAATTACATTGTTCAGGCGAGCCGACTGCAGGCGGAATGTGTGTAGTTCGCATTTGGTTAATCAGAAATTGTCAACAGAACGTCAGCTGGAAGCATAAATTGCTTATTGGTCATTAACTGTTAGCCGTAATTACATGTAGATTTCAGTGTGGTTAATGCCGCGGGCGCGCTTCACGCGCTATGCTCGCTAGGCTGACGAGCCAATGGGAGTATATGGCGTAGAAGCTTTGCCAGTACTTGATTGAAATTGTAGCTATATCTCTCATATCGCTCATTGAACAGGTTGGGCTGGGCGAGCATCGTGCTGTCAGCCATAGCCGCAGCTTGTGCCACCAACAATGCATTAAATTAATGCAAAAAAGGATTTTTCGACTCGTTGCACTCAAAATGTGATTTTGCCTGCGGCTACTCTGGCACATGCCCTTCCACTGGCCCCCCGCTTGTCGCCCAGTGTATCGCTTGACCTTCATGGGTAAATCTGGCATTGGCCAGAGCCGAGTGCCGAGTGGGAGAGAGAGAGATAGGGTGGGAGGGAGTTGCGCATAAAGTGAACTTTCATGATGTGCATATGATGTTTTAATCAACTCGATATTAAAAAGTTTGGCCCGCGCTCGCTTCCTTTCACTAATTGTGAAATTGTTTTCCACTTGTTTGCCGTGTTTTTCTAAACTCGCCCGTGCAACTAATTATAGTGAAAAAGTTGTGTGGCCCACGAAAGCAGGAGAAAATTACAACATTTTTGCGTTTGCCTTAGTGTTTTGGTAACTTTTCGCATATTTCCTCTAATTGCAACCGACCCCCTGTTTTTCGCAGTGCATTCGCCAACTAACTTTCGAGCTTTAACCACCTGCAGGCATCCGAGCTTCAATTTTGCCGAAACGCGTTAGATTAGCCTTACTAATCATATTCCGGGAACTTGTTAGCGCAAAGCGCAGCGAGGCAGCATATCTAGTTTGGCTGCGTTTCCAACTCTTTATCTCTGCTTAAGAGTTAACGCGCTGCTGCCTGTTGCTCCAGCAGGGGAAAGCTGGGCGCATATAAGCTGATGTTACATATCGATAATTGCATGAGCGATTGCATTTATAATACCATCGAACAAGCAGCTTTTGACTATGAAAGCTATGGGGTTTATCGATATTAACCGATATCTTAGATTGGATATTAGTTATTAATGCGAAACTCGAATGTTTCATATCGATAATTATCGACATCAATTGTTATATTTTCAAACACCTTATATTATCCTGCTAATCGATATTCATCGATAAATGCCAGTCAATTGTAGTAGCCAGCCGATAAGTGTCAGGAAGTTATCGATACTTATCGATATGCTAGATAGTCATCAAAAGTTTTCATTTCGATAAATATCGATATCAAATACTAGATAAAGTATAATATAAATTATAAAAACAAGTTGTCTTTCGTACTGTCCATCGACATTTATATATATATTTGATCGATTTATAATTATCGATATACAAAGATGAATGTTTTATATCGATTTGTGACACAACTAGTATCGATAACTCAATAAACATGCTAGATAAACAAAAGACAAGACTAAGGATATTAAGCGACTGATAACGAAAGCCCAAAAGACAAGAAATGAATAGATATAAAGCTAACATGTACAGGTAGTTATCGATAAATATGTGTATAGATATGTAGAAGTTGCTATCGAGGCATTTATAGGGTATCAAACTAAGCGGAATAACTCTAGCAATGACTGCATGGGGCGCACAGCTCGTTAAGCGTATGAGCTAAAGAGCGACCACATTTTGTTGATATGCTTAAATATACATGAGAATTACTTTATGTGCGTGTGCATGTGTGCGTGTGTGTGTTATGTGCATAAATTAGGCACATGTTGCGCGTCGCTTGAAATGAAAAACTTGTCTTCTGGCTATATTCACTCACAATTTTTGTTGGTTAACACCAACTGCAACACTTATACAGTCTGAGCGACAACAGAGACAGCGACAGACAGAGAGAGAGTGAGAGCGAGAGAGACAGACTGACGACAAATATCGATTAAATATACTTAGACGCGTTGTTCCGTAATTAAATGATAAAAATGTCGCACGCACAAAGTGCCAAGCATTTCCTCTGTCTCGCCTGTGTCTCCCTCTCCCTCCCTACCTCCATCCCTCTCTATCTTTAGAGTTACCTGAAAATCAATACTAAAAGTCGGTTATTTGCCGCTATCCAAAAGAAGTAGTTAAAGTGAAGAGCCGCCGTTCGCCGTTCAAATTACAAAGTACAACAACAGCACTTAGTCGCGCCCTCGGATAACCTGTAGCTAAGCCTATTTAGTACTTCATTTAAGTAAATCATGCTTAAGTAGTACATTTCCATTCAAAATCTGTGTACCTATCACAGCAGCCTACACAGTAAACCTGTAGCTATTGTGATGGACACATGACCGGACGGATATGGCTAGATTGATTCAGCAGTCGTCGTCCGGACCAGGACTATATATACTTTATCGGAAAAATCAGAACACTGATGAGGCGAGTCGCCACCAACGAGTATATGTAAACCAAATTGCTGGTTTTTAGCTTTAATAGCGTTGAAATGGTTTGCGTTCATAGGGACAGACGAACACACAGACGGACGGACAGACGAATACACGGAAGGACAGACGGATAGATGTAAGGACAGAAGGCGACAGCCAGACGGAAGGGCAGAGAGCATTGCACACAATGAATACATTCTTTTCACTTCGTGAACGGCCATAAAAGTAAAGTATGACAAATGTTTATGGTTTGGTAGCATTTCATACTTAGGGCAAGTCGAAAGTCAGACGCAGCCAGAGCTAATTAACCCTGCCAAAATGGCAGATATATGTGCGCAATGTTGTCAATTTCCATGCTTTTGTCCATCAGCCAGCAAAATGTTAATAATTCGTATTCAATCATTTGAAAAAACATCACGATTTTGTGGCTGATAATTACGTGCGGCGGGGAAATTCTGTAAATGAATTCGAGGGAATTTGCGTGCGCATCTGCAATCAGGCTTAGCTGTTCGTCAATGCAAATTATTAGCTGAATTTTGATAATGAATTTAGAACAGGAAAACAACAAAGGAAACAAAAATGAATATTTTCATATGCGTCAGTTGGCGATTTCAGGGCCAAACTATAATAGATGTGGATGTTGTTATTGAATAATCAAATCAAATTCAAATCAAGGACTCAGTGAAGCGTGCTTTTCATTGGCGCTAAAGCCTTGTGAACTCTGAATTGGGATTAGAAGTGAAAGGATAAGTGATATGCATCTACTAATACATCTAAATAGTCCATGACAGACGGTAGAAGTAGCAGTAGAAGTAAAAGTATGCGTGCCTCTCTATGCGATTCTCACTAACGCTT
Organism: Drosophila pegasa; assembly: GCA_035046225.1. Taxonomy (NCBI): domain Eukaryota; kingdom Metazoa; phylum Arthropoda; class Insecta; order Diptera; family Drosophilidae; genus Drosophila; species Drosophila pegasa. The sequence continues at coordinate 1,698,494 of JAWNOD010000429.1, read as the reverse complement.
TTAAAGATGCGCTTAATATAAATGCATTCTAGGTATAAATTTAAAGTGCAGTCTCCGTTTGCGTTCCTCTAATGAGTGAAAATAAACGCCCACAGCTATGTATTTTAATACTGGATTCAAGGATTTATATCATGTTTAGAGCCAGAGGGCAGAGAGGAGAAGAGGGCATGGGAGTGGGCGTAGGCGTGAGCGTGGGCGTGAACGTGGGCGTAGGAGTGTGCGAGTGAGTGTGGTGAAGGGGGGGGGGGTAGAGTGTAGATGCTCCTCTGATATTCGACTCCTGTTCCGGCTGCTGCTTCATAATTTTGAGTCGATGCTGCAAATGATGTCAAAGCGTTTCAATCTGACAGACAGCGCACCCTGGCTGTGCCAGCGCGAGCTTAAATATGTAGAGAACAGTGGTAGAAAGTTCATAAATATTTAAAAAAAAATGTACGAAACTTTTACCGGAAATGTAGCTGAGCTTGTGCGATTTTTGAACTTTTTGAAAAGACTCGTAAAAGTTGAGCGGGGACACGATTTTCTTACGCTATCCGAATGAAATGCCTGAAGTTGGCATACAACTATTTGTCAACAAGTTGATCGAAAGGAAATGCAATCATCAAGCAATGGTCAATCAATAGAGATAGTCTATAGTGAAATGTAAAATATTTCAATCATATATCAATCATTCAATCATATGTATATACATATATATAAATATCATGTACACTAAGACTGTCTTCTGCTTCAATTGATTTTATTAAATTCCTATTTCGCTTCACTGTGTGAGCGCATTCAACATATTTCTGATGCTGATTGATGATGATTATTTTTCAAACTCAGTCTCGTTGACAACGTCAGCAGCAACAATGACAACAACATCAAAATCTGTCGTAGAAATGTTTAAAAGTGAAAAATCGCTTTAAGCATTTCAATATAATATAATAAAATGTAATATGCTTTGCACTTGATTTGTGTATAGATGAAATTCCTTTGCAAGTTCCTACTGCAGTCAAACAGGACTGTGAATTGAGGTAGTCTGTTCTATGGCTGCTGTGTGAGTCAGTCAATCAGTGAGGCCGGCAGTTGCACATTTAGTCCGACAGTCAATCAGTCTAGAAGTCATTCCCACTTTTCAGTGAGTCAAATAGCTAATCACAACTCAAATATTGAATCAGCTAGTCAACCAACAAGTCGGTCAGTCAATAAATTAGAGAGTCATAGGTCGATCAATCAAACAGACGTCAGTCAATCTAGTGGTCAATGACTCAGTCGTCCGTTAATCAGTCAATGAATTATCAGCCACTCAGTCAGTTAGTCCTCAGAGAGTCAGTTGCTAGTCAGTTATTAGGCAGTCAATAAGTCAGTCTATCAGTCTGTTAATCATTCTGTCAATCAATTAGTTAGTTAATCAATCAATCAATCAGACGTTACTCTAATAATTAGTCAATCAGACAGCTAATCTGTCAGTCATAGGTCAATCTGTCAACAAGTCAGTTGTCAAGTGATCAATCAGACCGTCATGCACTCACCCGTCAATCGGTCAGTCAGTCAGTTCTCTGAGTCAGTCAGTCAGTCCGTTTGACAGCTTTGCAATCTTACTGCTTACAAATGCAGTAGCCAAATTGTTTTTCGCACTGAACGAATGGCGAGTTCATTTTTATTTAGCTGTTCGCAAGGTAAGTCCAGCCGTGATGAGTGTGGGCTGTGCGTAGCTGTGGCTGTTGATTCGGGTGCTTCAGCCCAGCTGGTTATTAGAATGCAGCTCGAGCGAACTTAGGAACTTGGGAGACAAAAGAAAATGCACCCTTCCAAGCTAAACGGGCGATGAAAAGCCACGACAATGTCTGCAAAACAAGAGAATTCGAGGGAATTGCAAGGTGAATCAAGGCAAATATGAAGTTCTGCGCTTTGCGCTTGTCGCCCACTCGCCTCGACACTTTATTATGTTTAAATGATTTAATAATAATAAGGACAAACAACGATAAAGCTCAGGTATTTTCGCAATGCAATGTCGAGTTGGGCAGAGCTGAGGGTCAGATGCCTGCTGCGTTACCAACTTTTACCTGTTTCCCTGAACGTTAAGTGCCATTTTCCGAGCCGCTCTGACGCTGTGGTGGACTTTAATAAAGCAAATTCTTTTCTGCTCTATGATAAGCATAAAGAACATTTTTCATTATGAACAATACAGATATATACCTACGTATATATATGCAGACTTTTTGTTTTTTGGATCATTTTTTAATAAAGCTTTTTTGGGGCTGCTCAGCCAAAGTGCTCTCCAAGTGCAGCACAGTTGGCTATCAAGAAATTCCATTTTCAATTATTTTCGCATTTGAACTTCAAAAGAAATGTTGTATGCGTATTCCTGAAGTAAAGAGAGACTATATTGGTTGCCTTGCTATTCAGATGATGACAATGAAGTTAAAGTTCTTTGTCCATTGTTATCCTGGTCCACGTAGTGCAAGTGATTGCCATATTGATTGAGTCTGTTTGTCCGAATGCACAGCTGGAGTCAAGATATTTGCAATACAAAACTCATTCGCACAATTGAAGTCCTACGACAAGTCCACTTGGTGACCTGGCTCAAACAACTTAACTCCTGAATTTCGAGCTGAAAATTACTTAATGTGCAACTGCTTAGCTCTTTTACATATCTTAGTTGAGTACATTGAGTTGAGGTCTGCCTTAAGTATGTTCAATAATTGTTTAATAATTGACAGACGAGTGAGCATTGACTTGATTAAGATTGGTATTACTTATTATACTCGTTTACGAAGTGGAATGAGTAGTGCTTAGTGCAGGCTGTCTATCTTTTCATTCGCCAGCCTGTCACTCCCTGAATTCGTCAGTCCTTGTGTCCTTCAGCCCTTCCATACGTTAGCTATTCATCCGTCCGTCAGTCCTACCATCCGTCAGTCCCTCCCTTTGTCTGTCTGCATGAACACGAACCGTTTCGAGACTATAGAAGAGAGATATCTCCAGACCCAGACTCCATCTTCACATTTACCAAAATTGATTCAACTTGGTTTCCCTTAACAGCCTGAGGCTCGCCTAGCTTGAGACTGAAACGAGTTTGTCTTAGCAGGCCAAAATTCAGCTTCAGCTCAAACCCAGAAATTGTATGCAGTTTCAAATTTAATTGTAAATTTAATACGAACGTCATTTATTCGGTTTTTGATTACTATTTCCCCGTCAAAGGCTGACAAAGTCTTTGTCGCATGCTGTCCATCTCTCTTCATATTTCAAAAGTAATTTTCGTCTTACAACTAATTCCATGTCGAATGAATGTGCGTGGGCTGGCTGCATGCTCGCTTCATGCACTTAATTTGCTTCATTAGTTGACCTTCAATTTAGGAATGCTACAGGTATTCAATTACCTGTGCCAATTAGTCCCACCAGTATCGCAAAATTTATGTCTGCTCCTTGCACTGCACTGCGAACTGCGCTTGGCCGAACGTATTGAATGTCAGCATCCTAATTACTGAAGCGGAATCCATTTAAAATTTCATATTACGGCGCACTGCATTGGGCCTCTTTCTGGTCGGCTTTCTGTTCAGCGCTTTAATTGAAATGTTCGCCGAAAGCAAGAAGTTCTGCCCGCCTAATTAGCCAACGTGGAAACATTTGCACTGTTCCAGCCAATGGCTGATTGATGTTGACAGCGAAGAGCTGCGGCCAATACCAACGTCTGCCTTGTTCGCGGGCTGACAGCTCAATGCAATTTTCCGTCAATCAACAAGTTTCATTTTGATTTTGAATGATTTTGCTTTAATCGAAATGTTTGCCGGTTAGCTAGTCCCAATCTTTTATATATTTTCAAGCAATTTTCCTTCGCTTTTTCCAGTCGCACTTGAGTTCGGCATTAGGTTTTCCAATTATTCCAATCATAAACTTTCCCTGCATCAGTAAGTCGAATAACTTTATTGATTATTAGCGATTTTCAATAACTTATGCGGTTTTCAGCAATTTTCCTTTGGTCTTTTGTAATTACATTTACGAAATTTTCCTAATCAATTCCGAATTTCCTAGTAAGGAAAACCTTAGGTTTTTCATAGCACACTTAAATGGCTTACCTTGAATTAGGAACTTTTTCCATAGTTCTCAAATTCCAGCAATTTTCTATAAGTCGAGAAGTCAATCACTTTGAATCTACCAGATTTCCAAAGGTTTCTCCAATCAACTTTGAAATTCCTTTTGGCACACACTTTTGAGTGCTGTTTCTCCAATCAGACTTTAATAGTTCTTCAGTTCATCTATATTTAATATATATACATGTATAAATGTATATAGACAAATATTTGGATTGTATCGCATCGCATCGACAGTGGCTTTCAGTACAAATAATTGATTTACTGCGCCTTAAGTCATAGAGCTGAGGAAGACGTCGAAGATGTAATCAAAAATTCATAGCATACTCTTTGACGGCAAAAGAGATAGAGAGAGAGAGAGAGATTAAGGGAAAGAGAGAGGGAGTGGGATAGCCAACGACTTGAGTGCCAATAACTGATTCATTATGCTGATTGATTGATGAACTTTAACGTGTTTATTACTAGAATGTGGAATGCATAAAATTCATGGCTTACTCCTTGGCATGGAATCTGTGCCCGCCGCATTCCATTGCGCGACTCTGGCATTGAGGATTTGCTTTGTTGGGAATGCGAAACGAAACGAATGCTAATGGGCTCAGGCACCGAATTCAAATGTTAAGCAAAAAGTCTAGACCGAAGTGGAAGAAGAAGACGGAGAAAAAACGGTTTAATGACAGTTGCCCAGACAGAGCAAGACAAAGCCAGAGATAGCGAGAGAGAGAGAGAGAGAGAGAGAGAGAGAGAGAGAGAGAGAGTGCGAGAGTGAGTGAAAGTTAAGCGAAAGTGTCTAATGCTGATTTCCGTTTCCGTTTCCATTTCCTATTTCCGTTTCCGTTTGGCTGAGCGCCTAACAAGCGGCGATTGAACTGCTTGACAAACTTTGGCCACATTTGCCAAATGGTGAACCGTCGGACAATTGTCAAACCAAATTCATGGGAAGCCTTTCAAAACATCGACTGAGTGATGTGGGAGGGGGGTGAGGGGGAAGCCACCTAGCTACACTGAGCTGACACCTCCAACCGCCACCAGCCACCAGCCACCCCCCGCTCCTGGCCCTCGACGGGCACGTGTGAGTGTTGCCCCTTTGCTCCAATTACGAGTTAACTTCGCAACGGGTTGCTTGATTGGTCTCCAGCTGAATATTGTTTGCTCTTGTTGTTGCTGCTGCTTTTGTTGTTGTTGTTATACATATCAATTAATATCGCCCATGGGCGTTAATTAGCCACAGCTTAATTGTAACCGAAGCAGCACAGGCAACGCAGGCAACCGGCAAAGGCAGAGGCGGGCAGCAGCCCCAGCAGGGCGCGTTCATTTCGGTTGCCCACATTTCTCAGTTTCTCACTGCTCAGTACACTTCAATGCATATCAGATTGCCAACAATTGGCCAAAACTATTTGGTTGCCCAGTTATCAATGAGAAAGTGCGAGGGGGAGTGCGAGGGGAGCAGGCAGGCATCGCAACCACACATCTAATATTCGAAGCTATCAGCAATAGCTGCTTGACTGACTCAGTTCATTAAGTCCTCAATTACAAGGTCTTTAGAGATTCGAGAAGCTTTTCTATCTAAAATACTGACTTTTCCTGCAAATGTCTTTGCTTGAGTTTTCCAGAATTTACTGTAATTGTCCCAATCAAATTTGAAATTTTCTTCAATTGCCAAATTTGTTCAGAATATTTCCTTAAATCTTTGTGATTATTCCCCCTCTTTTCCAACACTATTCTTCACATATAAGTGTTGCAGAAATTTTCCACAATTTCCCACAATAATCTAACAACTATCCACAATTTTTCTAATCCAGTTGCTTTGCAAGCAATGCTAAAGCTTTTCAGAATTTTCCTGAAGCTCAATAAAATTTGCATTTTCCACACTTTTACTTCGATGTGTGTTGTCCAAGCAAATACATTTGCGATGAAGGAAAATGTATGCATGGACATAGGCATAGGTGTGTCCATTGGGGTTCTTGGGGCTTGCATTGTTCGTGTCTGGATTAATGAAACAGCTACGGTGAATTTGGAAATGCATTGCGAATGGTTGACCCATGGATCAGGTCAATCAGCTCAATCAGAGCAGGTGAAGGACACTGGCCCAGTGCGGCTCAAGTTACAGCTGTTCGCCCTCAGCTACCAAATGGTTCAAGTGGATTATCCGATTCCTTTTTCGCTACTGCTGAGCCTACTCTTAGCTGTATGTGCGTGTTGTTATTTTATTGAGCTCCTTTTTGTCATTCATTCATTCATTCGAGTTTTATCTGTGCCATTACAACGCCTTAACAGCTAAACCAACATCCCGCAAGTGGCCATTGGTCGTGCGTCCAAGTAACTGAGCCTCAGCTCTCACATTGCCCTTTGTCAACAAGCAATGAGTGCGTCGTGTAAAAAACAAGCAAACAAAAGACTTTCACACAGAAAGATGGAGATAGAGGACAGGGATAGAGGGACAGGGAGAGGAAAGGGAAACGTAGGGAGGCATATTTCGCCTAGGCCATGCAGACTCACATGTGAATATTGGAGCTGTGTGCTGGGCACCTAAATTAATTCATACAAACGCGCTGTAAATGCGAAAGTATATTTACTAAACTTGTGATACTTTAGACTGATTGACTGATTGACTGATTAACCGATTGATTGAGTAATTCTTCTATACAGATATAACAACTCGAATACTTTTATACATCAAACATTATCTTTAAAATAGTTGATTGATTGACAGATGATTGATGATTGATGTATGTATGTTTATGTCATACATTATCATCATTAAAAATGCTAATCTTTCCAGATGCTAATTTTGAGTAACAGATTGATTGATTGATAGATCTATATGAACTTGAATAAAGGCTGAACTTCTCACCTCTTATTACACTGATTGATGAACTTGACTCACTACTGAGCCTATAAACGGATTGCCTGATTGACTGATTGATGAATAGGTATATGCATACATATGTGTGTATATGATGAACTTCCTTAGCATACCATTTATCAAGTTGATTGAAGAACTTCTTCAGCTGCATGACAAACTGACAAACTGATTGACTGATTGTTTATGCCTTGCTTTTAATTATACTCTTCTCACTCTTTCAATACTGAGCATATGTTTACAAGTAGTCCATACAAAACGTTGACGCGTGTAAGAAGCTTTTCATCAAGCAATTTCGCTCTCCCTCGCTCTACCGCTCTCCCCCTCTCTTTCCTTCCATTTCTTAGTGAATGTGTGTGTGTGTGTGTGGGTATGTTTGTGTCTAGGGGTATACCTCTTGTCCGTTCGGCTGGCTGTGACGAGTTTTGCCTTTGGGTTATTGCTTTATTCGCTTGGTCATTTATTCATTCATTTGGCTTGGTCATTCAGTGGCTCGCTGCGCTTTCTCTTTCTCCTTATCGCCCTCGCTCTGTCGCTCCCTCGACTGTCCTGTGTGTGTACAAATCCAATTTCATATGTCTTTTTAGCAGCTCTTTTCTTTGTTGTTGCTAGTTGCCTGCTGCCTGCTGCCTGTTGCCCGTCGCAACGCTAGTCGTGGCTCGCCATCAGTTTGAGTTTCAGTTTCAGCTCCTATTTGCGCTACTCTCTCTCTCTCCCCCTCTGGCGTGATTGGTGGGTTTGAGCTCTTTGGCCTATGCAAACAATTGAGGCCAAATGATATTTCGAAATGCCAATGCTTATGGCTCAACAAACAAAGAAAAACGTAAAAAAACGCCAGCTTCATTTATTTATAGAGCATCGTATGGCTGGGATTACGAATCATATTGGAGTTTTAAAGACCTTTTAGACAAGTTTGCTTAAATCTAATCACATTCAATGGTGCAGAAGACATTTGTATTACCCGTTGGTGATTCCCCGAGTTTTTTAAATCACCGAAATTTTCGCTAAATTAGACCGCTTTCCCAATCGATTTATAGGCATAGTTCAGTCAATCAATCAGAGATAGCTAGTATGAAAAATGAAGTTTCGCAGCTCCTTGGGCTTCAGTTCTACAAGTTGCTCATCTCTTAATCAATCAAGCGAGACCTATAATTTTTATATATATAGATTCTTATCAGTTGCTGTAGACGGCGAGCTCTTTGCATTGTTGTTCGCACTTTGCGTTTTCGGCTCGCTTTGCTTTGCTTTGCTTTATTTGCTTTTCATTTGACTGCATCGGTCGAAAGTTGAGCAAACAACCCAATTTTTGATTTCTCGTCAAAGCATTTCCGTTGAACTCGCTTGTTTTATTAAAGTGCCCATTCAAATAAATGGAAAAAAGGGAAAGAATCGAAGTTATTTCGTTGAAGGACCTCATTGTTTATATAAAAGGACATCCACTTGGCATCCACTTGCCATTTGGCATGCTGAAAAGCTCCTTAAAATATGTACACTTGCCTTGCTTGATACTAAGCATATGAAAGTGCATGTCCAATCACTGGAATGAACTTGAATATATAAATTGACTACTCAACTAGTTTCGCTCAAATTGTTGGCAAGTCATATTTACAGAGAGTACAAGTGAGTTCATTAAAATGAACTACTACGGAGTCACAATAGTTCAGTTAACTTTCAAATAGATTGAACCGATTGAAATGATCAGCAGTTCAGTAGTTCCGTGGTTGTAGATAGAAAGGAAAGATACATTGCAATGAATCACTCTACCAGTTCACTGAACTATTCAATGTTGCACGCTCATGAAGGATAAACTTTCATATAACTATACCAAAGTTGAACTACTACTGAACTAGTTCAATGAACGGTAGATCTTATCAATTTAAGATATGAACTAGTTTGTAATAATAGATGCAAATAAGACTAACTACTACTGAACTAGCTCAACGTGTCATTAGAATAATCTACAGAGCTATCTTAGTGATCCCATGTGCCAGTCCTTGAACCAGTTCAGTGAACAACACAGCTCCGTTGTTCAGATAGGATACACCTCCAGAGAGTTTTGCCGTAGTGGAGCCTAGTCACTCCTACTGAACCAGCTCGGTCGCAAAATACACTCAAATTGAATGGGAATTCATCTGTCCTGGGCTTGCACGAATCCCCCACCACATGCACGGCCTGATGCCTGGATAAATTGAAGAGTTATTTGGTTAGCCACAAATTTGAGACGAACTTATTACGAATTAGTGTGTTTGGCATTGGCTTGGCTTACTATGGGGCTTGTGCACTGGCCATTGCTCATTAGTTGCTCGGTTTTACCATTCATTTGCCTTGCCACATGCCACATGCCACATAAGCTACATGTGCCGCCTGACAGCTGCAGAGTACCCTTGACGTTAACCTCCAGCTGCACTGCCAGCGGCAGTTGTTCGTCTCCTGCGTTGTCTTCCATGGCTGCACACCCTGTACATATTGTCAGCGGTGGGGTATATTGCCCATATGCAGACAGCTTGAGTGTCAACTGTATAGGAATCAATTGAAATGTGCAGGGTATTCGCTAGTCGTTCTGGCTGCAGCAGGCCATCTTCGAGACTCACTTGTTTGAATTGTTGCATAATTGTTGGGGCAAGTTCATAATTCAATGCACAAGAACCACAAAGGCATATGTGTGTAGGTGTGAGTGTGTGTGTGGTTTTTGTCTGTCTATCACATCTGTCCGAGTCAGCATAGGCCAGCAGAGAATTGAGCTGCTTCTGAGAGCCACCAGGTCGAGCCTCCACCTCGCCTCTTGCCATTTGCGGCTTTCGTGCTGATGCGGATGCTGGACAGAGACGGCATGCACTTCACGTCCAGCATTGTCTCGCTCAGGCGCGCCACCTGCTGCGGCGGCTAATTAAAAATTAGCGATAACCGGCTAGCAAATTTGCTGCAAGACTTTAAGGCATCTCGCTCTGCCGCCACTTGGCAACCGAAACTCAATTGGGGCCAATGCTGGCATGAAGCTGCGTGGCGTTGCTCTGGGCCGGGCTGCTCCTGGTGCTTCCTAGATACTTTTTGTTGTTTGCCATAATCAGTCGAGTGGGCTAAATGCTTAAAACACTCGGCGCAACGTTGCCATGGATAGACCTCTCCTGCTCTTGCCCATTCTCCCTCTCTCTCTCTCACTCTCTCTGTCGCTCTCGTTTTCATTTCCTTGCCCCTCTTGGGTTTTTTAATAAGCTTGACGCGAGTCGAGCACCAAAAGCTGAAACACCCACTCTTGACATCGTTCGCTAACAGCCGAGAGCCAGCAAATGTTTCACTCTATATGCCACACACACACACACACAAACACACACACACACACAAACACACACACACTATATACACACACACAGTAAAGTTGCATCTGAATGCTTGTGCCGGACTAGAAGAAACCCTGATAGCAAGTCTGGCACACCGCAGATAGATAGAACTAAAGTTCTGTAAACGCGGGTAGACCAAAAACTTGAAGATTTCAAAGATAAAAGTATATAGAAATATATGTATATACACTATATATATCTATACGATATATATCTTCGGCAGTTACCGCACAGCTAATATACCCATTCGTGGTTTCCACTCTGAATGGGTAGCTAAAACTTCCGGCGACGCCTCTCAAATTGCCGCGCCGCAAACTTTGCAAATTTGCAACACGGCAAAATTAGTTTGCATTAGTTTTTTACCTTTTTGAAGGCGTTGAACCCATTGGAAATGCGCAAATTTAGGGTATATTGATTGCTGGCAAATGTTGACTAGTCGGAGAATTGATTTGCGTCCTAACATATCCGACTATAAAAGTGAATTACGATACTGATGTAATGTTAATGATAATACTAATCTAATATTTATAATAATACTAATACTAATAAAAATAATAATAATAGTAGCAATGATAATACAAAAAGATTACATGATGATGAAAATGATGATGATGAAAATAACAATAATAATGATAATGACAAGATTAATACTAATAGTGATAGTAATACTAATACGAATACTAATAGTAATACTAGTACTAAGAGTAAAAGTAATACCAATATGAATACTAATGCTAATACTAATGCTAATACTAATGCTAATACTAATACCATTACTAAAACTAATACTAATAGTCATGCTTATGCTAGTGCTAATGCTTATGATAATGCGAGGTCGTCACTGTGACAGCTGTGTCCGACTGCATTAGGTGCTTATCGACTAACGATGTCCTCTTTCTATGTTAATGATTTCTATAGTAATAACAATGGCAATGAGTGATGCTAGCAGCCGCATCAGTTTACAGGGTAACTGCTCGTCGATCAGTTGCTGCCAGGAGCACGCCTACTTTGCTATATTGGATTGTTGCTTGTCGCTTGGTCTCGCTTGTTGCGATGCTTGACCTCCTCTGCAATGTCCCATTCATTAAAGCAATCGTTTTTATTGACCGACTGGGCAAACTGACAAACGGACAAACGGACAAGCTGACAAAAAAGACTCTGAAATCAAATACAAAGTTTAAGCTGGAAATTGAATTTGTGGCTGCTCTTGACTGCTTTGCTCTCTGTTCTTTTCTCTAGCCCCCTCTTTCTGTCTATGACTCTTTATGTGTTTGTCTCTTCGATATAGTAAAGAGTTGTCGACTGCTTCTGTTCTGTTTAACTGTTGACAGCTGCCTTTTGCTCTTAGTTGTATCTGTGTCTCTTGGCCCGTGGCTATCAAATGGATTGTGAAAGCTTGCTTTCAGTTTGCCATTAAATAATATAATCTACTGCTCGCCGATACATAGTATAAGAGCTCGAGAGCCAGCATCTGAGTGCTTGACTGTGACAAGGCTGCGACTGAGCTTAAAGCCCAAGCAGGAGGTCTTTAAAGGTAGCCAACTGCCATTGGGTTGGTATTTAGCCTTAGACTAGGATATTTATAGTACGCATATCTATTGCCCCCGCCTCTCCCGTCTAACTGTACTCAATGCCTATATGATTGATGAATAATCAAAGTCTTTCTAATTAGCGTCAACTATTTGTCTGGCATGCCTCTTCAACACCTTCATTTGCAATTCAATTAGGTGCCGAAAATGAAATTGGAATTCATTAAGTGTGTACTTGTTTTTCAGTCTCTCTCTCTCCCTGTCCGTCTCTGTCTCTGTCTCTCTCTGTCTGTTACGTCGCATTAGACTAAAGCGTGTCGGGCCCAAAAGTTGACAGACAGAACGTCTCAGAGTCAAAATATTCAGTGCTCCGCTTTCAGTTCCGTTTAACGAGTGGGAAACAGATGCCAAAGGCCAAAGAAGAAGATGGAAAAAAGGAAAAGAGAGAGGCCGAGAGAGAAAGAGAGAGAGAGACGAGGGGAGAGGGTAAGAGGTTAGCGCATAGGGATTGGATGACAGCCAAAACAACCGCAGCCAGTCCATTTGCAGTGTATAAAAGTTGAATGGGCTCTTGTGTAACGCGCTGTTGTTTCTCTGCTCGCTCACTGAGCTGAAATGGGCATATGCGTGCAACTAGTATAATATAACAGAAGAATGAGCATAGACAGAGCAAAGCAGTTATTAGTTAGACTGACGAACCCTTAAGGCTAAGCTCAACAAGTTCATAGCTAGAGCCCATTTTGGTATCGCCTAGTAAACGTGAGCGGGCATGAGACAGTCGACTCTACGAAATTCCAATTACAATTTATTAGAATTAAGGAAGTCTCAATGCAAAGTTAAGCATTTAGATTAAGGACAATAATAGAGCTTCACTTTGAATGGGCGAAGATATCGCTTACTGAATGTGAGCGAGTATTGCGCAGTCGTTAGCCTGCATTTGTCACATTCTAAGTTGTTTTCGCTGGCCTGAAGACCAAAAAACCGCCATTAAAATAACTTTTCAACTCTGGAGGTGAGGACGGCTGGACGGGCACACTGAGTGGGTGGCTGGGCGGTTGGGCGGCTGGCTTTGGCCTGGCCAAGTGGCAGCCAGCAGTTTTCAGTCACAGCCCGCGGCGCGGCAACTTTTCAAATTTAGCCGCTTGGAAAAAAACAAAAAAAAAATCATCATCATCATCATCATCATCGTCATCGTCGTTGAGCCTACGAAAAAGAAAATCTTCTCAATGGCAGCCGCTGCGTATACATAATGTGCTCAACGTGCCTTTGTTCCACTTGTTGTTGTTGTCATACCCGGCACTTAGTGTATGTGTGTACATAGTGTAGATTACCAACTGTGAATCGAGCTTTAAGAAAAACGCTTGAAGGCTATCAGCTTACGCGAGTGAGCCGTATAGGCGTTGCTCTAGATGTGATTAACAGGCAGATAAGTTAGCTTAGCTGCTATAAGTGATAAGCAAAGAAAAGGTAGGGTAGCAGTGAGCTGGGCATGCCCCAGTTGTATGTGCATTTGGGTTGTATTCAATTATTCCACGTTTTGCTTTGACTGCTAGTCACATATATGCATTAAGTAAAGGGAGAAGGGTATTCGCCCGTCGAACACGCCCCGTTTGCCGTGTTTCTCTGGGTCTTTGTTGGCGTGCAATGAAATTTGGCAGTTGTTTCGTGGACGAGTCTAAGCGCCCATTGTTTCACTCATTTATGCCATTTAACAGTTGAGCTCTAATTGTTAACACACACATAGATAGACACACACACATGAACACACATACACACACTCCCACATCTAGAGCTCAACTTAAGACTTTAAATATTTTGCTCTTCATTTTACGTTCCTTTTGGTTTTTCTTGTTTTAATTTTGTTCTTTCGCTGTCGCCTGCTGTTCACTCTAATTACTTGATGTATGTTCTCTATATTGCATGTTGTTTAAACGTTAGCAAAGCGATAAAGCGCGGAGCTAAAAGCGAAAAAAAGATCCAAAGAGGCAAGAAAAAAAAGAGAGAAAAATAAGAGAAAAAGAGAAAAAAGAATTGAAAATGGATACGAAATTGGCGCAGGGTCAATTTCCGGCTACGTTTCCGGAGACATTCAAGAATTTCTTCGAAATGATGAACGAAGACGAGGATCACGTCGAACTGTTTGCCAACCTGCTGGAGGATAAGGTATCAATGACAGCGGAGTCTCGCCCACATTCCCATTGCATCCATCTGTGTGGCATATGCGCTACGTCGACCATATAGACATTGTCTGACTCATTCTCTCTGCTTGCTTTCTCCCTGCTTTTCTTTTTGTTTGTTCTTTGGTCAGGTGATACCGCGCGGCAGTCCGATGCACGTGCAGCGCCAGCGGTGCGGTGGCAGCCTACGCAGCCACCTCAACCGCCAGGCTGTACGTGAATACACCCAGGCGCAGATCCAGGCGCAAGCCCAGGGTCGTGCGCACGGCGCGCCGCCGCCCCCAGGCCAGGATGAAGCCGAAGACCAGATGCAAAACCGGTCTCGCCCCCGTTCCCAGCAGATTCGCTACACCTGGCAGCAGCAGCAGCAGCAGCACCAGATCGTCCATGGACAGGCGCGCAGTCGCAGCGGCAGCAGTGGCGATATGAGTCGGCCCTTGGCCAGGGACCAGGAGTTCGCCTCGACCTCGGGCTATGCCTATGGCCCGCGTAGCCGCAGCCGCAGCTCGCGCCGCAGGAGCGTCTCGGGCCCCGATGACGTCGGCGACTATGGCGGCTTGCTCAGCCACTGCTCCAGCACCGGCAGCAGTGCCGAGAGCCTCGTCAACAACCAGCTGGTGACGGTGACGCGCAGTCCGCAGCACTCGGCGCTGAACAGCAATCTGAACAACCTGAACAACCCGAACCTGAGCCTGAACAGCTGCGTGCCGCGACCTGGCTCGACCAACCGGATGGCCGATGTGCAGCACATGTCGATGACCGCTACCAACATCCAGCAGCAGCAGCATCAGCATCTGGACCAGGAGCACAAGCAGCCGCAGCATCAGCAGACGCGGGACCTACAGATGGAGCTGAATCAATTGCGACTTGGTCCCGATGGCGAGGACAACAGCGCAGGGCGTGCACCCAAGAACTATGCAATGCCGCGCCTCTTGCCGGACAGCCCCAGCCACCAGCAGCAGCAGCAGCAACAGCAGCAGCAGCAGGCACACCAGCAGCCAAGGCACTCGGTCATACTTGAGCGAGCATTTGATTTTGGTAAGTGCAGAGATATATCATTGATTGAGTGAATGAGAAGTGCATAGAAGGGCGAACGGTTAAAGTGATGAAGAAAGGCAGAGGGGAAGAGAGGAAAGAAGACTGGTTGAGAGGGAAATTGAAGTGAAGGGGAGTAAGAAAGTGAGATAGAAAGACACTCAAACAGAAGAGGAAAGAATATGGGTCAGAGTAAGAGGGGAGAAGAGAGACAGAGAGAGAGAGATAGAGAGGGAAGAAGGGACAAGGAAGCAAAGAGAAGAGAGGAAGATCGGATGAAAACGGGAGATAGTGAGAGAAAGGAGAGATAGAAAAAGGGACAGATAAAAGGAGAGATATAGATGGAGGAAGAAAGAGAGCAAGAGAGAGAGAGAGAGGAAGATAGGTAGAGACAGGAGAAGAGTGATGGTGAGAGAGAGAGAGAGGTAGAATAAGGAAGAGAGATAGATAAATTCATTGAATTTTATTGAATTTTGTGGCTTAGAGGCAAGCAGGTTAATTAGTGTACAGGTGCTATATTACAGCAGGTGATAGCCGAAAAATTTCCATGTGTGTTGTCGACTCTTTCTTGCGTACGTGTGTGCGTGTGTGTGTGTGCATGCGTCTGGTTGTGTGTCCCTGTGTCTGTGGGATAACACTTTGGCTGTGAAGTGGGTGCCAGGCGGGCACAACATTTTCTATAGCTTGTCTGTGAGGAACCCTGTGAAGCCAGACGCGCACATACAGCGTTACAAGCCGCACCCACTCCCACTCACATACATACATAGATACATATATACATACATACATACACACACTTAATTGACGACTGGAGAAAACAAAAAAAAATTGTTGAGCTTGAGCCGCTTTCTGGTGGTGGCACAGCTGTGCGTCGGGTCTCCGCCTGTGTGCGTGTGCGTGTGCGTCTGCGTGTGTGTGTTTGTGTGAATGGATGCCACATTCATATTTCAATTAAAATTCACCAATACACACACACACACACACGTGCGCGCAGCCATTGATGCTGAGAATTTTGTGGTAATTCGCTGTGCTGCCTGCTTTGGCGCTCGTGGATGTGGTCCCATCAAAAAGGCATAATGCGTATTAAGTTTTCATAAAGAGAAAAGAAGTAACCAACAAAAAAAGAAGAAGGGAGATAGGGAAGGGAGAGAGAGAGAGAGTGAGAGAGGGGACTGGAGGGGGTCGGGGTCGGGGTCGGGGTTAACATCATCTGGGCCCACAAAGCGCAAGTTAAACATCAACTTAAAAAGTGCCAAATGAACAGCGAACCAAAAAAAAACTGCCAAACGGCAGCTACAACAACAACAACAGCGTCGAACATGTTGCAAAAAAAGAGGTTACACCAGCTCAGCACGCTCAGAGCTAAACCCTAACTGAATCGAAACGTGGTACCTTTTTTATTTTGGGGCGTTTAAAGCCGGGCAACAAACAACTGCCAACAAATAAAAGCCAAAGCAACAATAGACGAGGAGTGGAGCCTGTTCGAATACCCTGTAGTCTGTACAAAGAGAGCAAAGAGTGAATAGGAGAAAGAGAGGGAGAGAGAGTGAGTATGAAGAGTGCAGAAGAGAGCGGGAATGGGATGGGAATGGTTATCTGCAGCAGATCTGACTCCTACGGATTGATATATATGTATCGATACTTATCGATAATGATCGATATTTACTGATTAGCAGCAAAACTTTTAGCGCACAATACAAACTGTTTTCTCTCGATATGTATTTTCCACTCTCTGTAACGATGGACGCCTTCACCTTGAGTCTAGGTAAACAGGGTATGAAAAGGACCCTTAAAAGGGGCTTCTGCTATGTGGGCGATAGACAGGCAGACAGAGAGACGGACCGCCGGACGGCCGGACAGACAGCTGACAGCTCGAATTTGAACATCGGTTAATCGGATCAGAAGGTAGTCGAGCGAAGCAGCAATGGCCATTAAAAAGTGAAGGTTTAGGCTTAGGTTTAGGCATAAACATATTATTAAATGTAGTTAAGTAATTCGTTCGATAAACAACGACAAGAGTTCATTTAATTAGAGCGTTACGAAATCGTATGCTTCACTAGGCTTGACAGCCATGACCTATTTATTATTCATATATCCGTCTCATATCGGAGCCCTTCAATGTCAATTTCAAATGAGAAAAGGAAACTGAACAGCAAAGTGATTAACTGGCGATGCAGGCCAGCTCAGATCAAAGCAATCCTAATTGACTGTTTCCAGGGTATTATACAATAAAATGCGAAAGGCAAACATCAAAATTTCAGACAGCCTCAAATGGAGCTTTCCATTGAGTTTTCAATTGCTTTTGATCAACTTTTAATTGATTAAATTGATTTGTTGACTTGATTGCATTGGCTGGCGCTACCCAACGTCCACTTCCCTACTGCTGCCCTAATCACATTAGAAGCATTTTTTGAATTGATGTCAAAGGTCGCTCATTAAATTAATATGCCTCGAGTCATCCATTGGCTGCTTTTTGATGGAAACATGAATGGAATAAATGCATGAGTGCTCTTTGGGGAATAAACAGACAAGTGAATGAATAAATGAATGAGTGACGGACTGAATGTATGAATGAATCAATCAATTGATTAATCTGGCAATCAATCAACCACTCAGTCAATCAATCAATCATGAAATGAGTGAATGAATAAATTACTGAAATAATGAATCAATCAATTAATTAGTGAATCTTGCAATTATTCAGTCAGCCAGGTCTATCAATCATGCAATTTATCGACCCTTTTAGTTAGTCAATCAATCAGTCAACACATCAATCGCATAGCCAATATATCAATGAGTGAGCTTATCTATCAATCAGTCTATCCATGAAGTCTGCCACTCAGTCAATCAATCAAAATACCAATATATCAAAATACCAAAATATCAATCACTTTGTCAGTCAATCAATAAATCAAGCAATCTGTCTATCAGCCAAGTAACCGAGCATAAACTCAGTAATTATCATACCCCGTACTTAGTATACCCTGTATTTCTATTTGAATGCTGCAAACTTGCGATTGGCTTTGTAACATTATTTCGCCCATTTTACGACAATCAATATTCGTTAAGTGTAAAAAGGCGAGAAAGACAAACAAAAGGTTTGTTGCTTCATTCTTGAAACCGAAACACACAAAGCTCAAAGTTTATTGCAAAGCACGACTAATAAATACCCTATACTCTATTAACTTAACTAATATATGTGGCTAAAGACATTTATATTAAGTGCTCTAGACATTGGAAACTGTATCTCATACATACCAACTAAGCTCTGCTGTAAATAGACAGTCACACACAGACACCCACACCTACACACCTACACACCTGCACACCTACACACACCCTCACACGCAATAATAGAGACAAACATGAAGCCTTTGAAATATGTAAGCAACAAAGTTTTTGGGCTCAAAACATTCTCATATTTGACTTTGGCTTTGACTTTGCTTCGATTTAGGTAACATATTTCTGCGACTGTGTGTTGTTGCGGGGTCTTTTGTGTATGTGTGTGTGTGTGTGTGGGGCATAGGTGCGTGTGTGTATGTCGCTCAGATTTTGTCCTATTTGAACAGACTCCAAGGCATAGCAACAGATTAAGAGTTGGGACCATAAATGCCAACGTGAACAGCAGCAGCTGCTGCTGCCACAGTTGTGAGCAACCATTTCTTTTTGTAGTTGGTCAGCTTTAATTTATGACAGCCTCTCTCTGTGTGTACAGGTATGTGTGTGCGTGTGTGTGTGTGAGTGTGGGTGCAGCATCCACCTGAGCATGCTTCTGTGCAGCTGAAAGGACATTTTTTGGGGGAGAAACAAGCAAACCAAATACCCAATTAGAGCAGAGACAGAAGCTTACACCCAAGTTCCATTGAATGAACCATTCAAATTGAACTACTGAACTGGTTCAGTGAACAATTATGGATGCAGCTTATCAGCTAGTTATGAGCCAACTAACTAAATAACCTTTAACTATGATTCTAGTAGTATCCACAGTTCATTTGGCACAGAATCAAAAATACTAGTTCATAACGTGCAAATGAACTAGTTCTATATGTATTCATACCAAGTATATGATGAACAAGAACTATGTATATTCATACATGCATATCTACTTTAAAGTCCAGCCCTACTTTGATGAACCAAAAAAGCTTAAAACTGTTCAGATATGTTGCACTTTTTGAACTTTAACTCTCTAGCTGAGTTAGTGTTGGAATATGAATTATTATGATAGAAGGAGCTAGTTCAATTGATGTGAGAGACAGGTTAGATAAGCCAGCAGGAACGGTTGCGAGTAGCGGCAATAGGCAGTCCAATTGCATCGCCACTGATTAGCTCCGATTGACTGCACAGAGTAGAATATTGGTCCGCATTGCTCATTTGGAGTTTGTTGTTGCAGATGCCAGTTTCGACGAGAGCGACGCACCCGTGCCGTCGCCCGCACCACAGCAGCTGGCGTACAATGTGCTGAAGCCGATACTGAAGACGCAGCAGCAGCAATTGCAGCCGCAACAGCAGCAGCTGCAGCAGCAACAGCAGCAGTTGCAGCACCAGCAGCAACAGCTGCAGCACCAGCAGGAGCAGCAGAAGCTGCAGCACTTGCAGCAGTTGCAAAGCATGCAGCAGATGCAGCAGCAACAATTGCAGCTGCAGCAGCAGCAGCAACAACAGCTGCAGATACAATTGCACCAGCAGCAGCAACAGTTGCAGCAACAACAACAGCAGCAACTGCAGCAGCAACAACAGCTGCAGCAGCAACAGCAACAGCAGCAACAGCAACAACAGCAACAGTTGCCGCCGCTATCCCAACAGCCCAGCACTTCGGCCCAGGCATATTTACACCGAATTCTGCCAATGCCGCCTGTATCACAGAGCAGCATTGTCTCGTACCAGCGCGTACAGCAGAGTCGCAACAATGTGCAGCGCACAGTGAGCAACAGCAGCTCGAGCGTGGGCTACAGCTACAACCTGCAGCACCAGCAGGGGCAACAATACGAGCAGCAGCCACAGCAACATCAGCACTACGGCAATTACAGCAGGCCGTACAATGTGCAGGAGCTGCAGGACGAATACAATTGGCAGCATGATGAGCCGACCACATCGGCAGCAGCATCAGCAATGGCAGTGGGTGCACTTCACAATACCTATCAGGATTTTCTGCAGGCGGCTCCGGATCTGAGACCAGGAGCGGGGCCGGTAAGTAAAAATCCATCCATAGTCGCCCCTTCCCAAAACTTTCCCCCTCTTACAATGTACGGATTACACTCGTTCAAGAATTAATGTGCGCCGGTTCGTCCATCAAGCTGTTTTTCCGTTGATCCGTCCATCCGTCCGTCAGTCGATCTGTTCTGCCGTCCTTCAGTCCGGCAGTTCTTCCGTACATTAATCCTTCTTTCGGTTCGTAATTCTTTCCGTACTTCAGTCCTTCTGTTCATCAGTACTTCTGTCCATGAGTCCTTCCTTCCGTCTGTCAGTCCTTGTCTCCGTTAGTTCTTCCATTCATCAGCCACTCATTCCGTCTATTATCCTATTTAGTAGCCTCAAGTTCCTGTTAACCTCAGCTCTATTTACAC
This sequence comes from Drosophila pegasa, assembly GCA_035046225.1. Taxonomy (NCBI): domain Eukaryota; kingdom Metazoa; phylum Arthropoda; class Insecta; order Diptera; family Drosophilidae; genus Drosophila; species Drosophila pegasa. The sequence continues at coordinate 1,677,918 of JAWNOD010000429.1, read as the reverse complement.
AACTTTGCCCAATCTATAGCCATAATCTATAACTATAGCTTCATCTTTACACTTTCAGCCGAGCATGAGAATGCAAAGGTCACCGATTTTGAATAGACGCCGCAGCTCTTCGATTGCAACTGGTGTGCTGCACGGCGATCATGGCTATAGCTATGCCAGCAACAACAACAGCGTTTTCGCCGAACAACAACAACAACAGCAGCAGCAGCATCAGGAGCAGGAGCAGCAGCAGCAGCAAGAGGATGAGGTGGAGGAGTTGTTTATGGTCCCAACCAATGGCAACAGGTAGGGGAAATTAGATCCGCATCCACTTACCACATAATCTCTGGTTGGCTTAGTCGTCATCGTGTTGGTTAATTAGCCTGGTCCCACTCCCAAGTTGTGCTGCGGTTTCTATCAATTGTCACAGCAGCAACAGCAACAGCAGCAGCAACAGCAACAGCAGCAGCAACAATTGCAACCACAATTGTAGCAAGGGCTTTGTCTTGGCCACAACTCAACTGCACTCAAGCGCTACAGATGCCCTTTATATTGTGGTTTTCGAATTCAGATTTAATTAGCTCTCACACTTTCAGCTTATTTGGCTTTTCACTCTAAAATTTGTATGAAATCGTCGATTGCTAAAGCTTAATACGAATTGCCAGTGTCAGAAATTCAAGAGTTTCGTTTTGATTACGTAACCTTTTTCAATTTGTCTATAAGTCTTTAAGCTATCGATAATTTGTATCGATATATTAAGCTATTTATATCTACAGAGCTAATAAAGCTCATCTTAGATTTTATCGATTGATTATATCGAAATCATTCTAGTTATCGATTGCCTTTATCGATATGCAGAGCATATATCTTTAATTTCGATTATATATCGTGAATCTATATTACTTTTATCGATGCCGTTGATAAGTACTTGAGTCAATGGAGTACAGAGAGTTAACCATTTGAAATGTTTTCTCTACTAAACTGGCCTATCGATAACTTTTCTGCGGCCTATTTCTCTTTGAGTTGAATTTCTGCTTTAATTGCATTTCTCTGCCAAGCTGACCTTAAGCTGTTGAACAGTCTGATAGTTCTGAGTCTGTCCGCTTTTTTGTCTTACGCCTTTCGACTGCCTGAAAGAAAATGTCAAAACGGGGAGAAAATTGAATAAGCCTCAAGTAGTAGCGAGTGCCGTGGGAGCCTTAACCTTGCAGTTAATTGCAAAATCCGATCGCCATATTGAATTAAATGAGGTGGGCCACCGGGTGCCCGGAGCTGGCGGCAGACGCCGCTGGCAAGCCAATTATCGAGTGTCAAGGCAATTTATTTTAAGCCATGATATAATGCTCCATTGGCCAACGACGATATGCGTCTTGGTGGGCTTTGTGTCTCTGCTTTGAATTGTGATTGCAGAGAGCGGATGACGCTGGCCAAGTCGCCGCTTGGCCGGGCCATCGAGAGTGGCGTACTGACCTTCCATCAGGCGATGACCGGTGCGGTATCGCCCCAGTACGCCGGAGTAGTTACAGGAGTCGGAGCAGGAGCCGGAGTCGGGTCTGGCGCCAGCGGTCAGTTGCCAGCTAATGGGCTGGACAAGTGTCACGTCGGCTCCAGCTCGGCTCTGGCGGCTGTGGCCGAGTACACAGCATCGGCAACAGCAGCAACAACAGCAGCAACAAGTGGCCCGAATGCCACGGACTCGACCACAGCCGGTTCCAGTGATGATATTCATTCGCCCGTGTCGAACACCCGGGCTCAACAGCAACAGTATCAGTCAGTCAAGAGCAGTCAGCAGCGCGAGCGAGGCGTTGGCGAGCCATCTTCCAGCGTCGCCTACGCCCAACAGCAGCTGCGTGGCAGCTCAGCCACCATAGCCGTCGCCGTGCACATGACGGAACGACAGCGCCTACGGACGTCCAGTATGCCGGCCGAGAGCCGCAAAGTGAGTAGAATCAGCCAGTTCTCCAAAACTTTAAGTACAGTTAATTACATTTAATTACTTACTTAAATACTTAAGTATTTTACAATTACTAGAAAGGAATTTAAGATAGATAAATATTACTTACAATTTATTTTTAATTTACTCTAATTTAATTAGTGTCTTAAATACTTAAATACTAATTACGTCTAATTAACTAATTCTCAGCCTTTTTGACAATTTTAATTACATTTAATATATATTTACTTACTTAATTAAATTTAGCCAAGTAATTACTACTCGCAACTCGCAGAGGATTTCAATAGATTCAATAGTACTCTAACGATAATTAGTAATTACCCTAATTACTTTAATTACTCTGGCAATTACTTAATGTAATTCACATCCATTGCTATGGCAGCTTCACCTCTTTCGCCTCTTCACGTTAAGTGAACACTCTGAATAAACTTCTTTTGCAATTCTTTCACTTGACAATTATCCGATTCGAGCTGTTCCCGTTCACTCCATTACTTTCGTAAAGCCTTGAAGCGCTTAGCACCTTCGATCTACTGCTAATAAGCTAATCCCTTAATTGCGTGCCAAAGCTCTGGGTCTGTAGGTCTGTCATCAAAGCGTTTGACGCCATTCAACGGCAGCTACCTTGTTTTTGTATACCCTGTGGGAAATAGAAATAGTTGGGTCCAAGGGGAATACCTTGAGTTCTGCGAACTGAGAGACATACATATTTATGTACAGTTAGTATGCATAGAGCTGAACGGCTATTTGTCTTTTTGTCCATCTGCCCGTCTGTCTGTTTAGTTAAGCACATGAAGCATTTGCCTCAAGCACGCGGAAGGTGGTATACAAGGCTTCTAAGAGAGTGCGGATATCTGCTAGTCGCGCACTCCCGACTAGAGCACCCTTGCGAGCCCCTTCCTTCTTCGGGACATGCACACGAGATAAAGTTCGCCCTAGGGATTTGGCAACAACACACATAAGTACTAAAGAACACGCCAGCCTATCTTGTTAATACGAAAGCATACACACATACACACAATCACACACGCACACCCAACAACATATATTGCCAAAAAAGGGGGAAAATGGGAATTACTTGAAAGCCCAAAGGCTAGCAGATGCAATCCCAGTTGTTGTGGCGCCCAAGCAACCACTGTGAACGGCTGCACATGCACGCTGCATGCACACAGAAGTAAACATGGCACACACACACACACACAACCCGCTTCTCCCGCTACCCCCGCTACCCGCGCTGCATCCCCTAGTCCAAATGTCGCCCTTATTATGCTCGTCGGGTGGTCAGAGGGCGGAAGTTTCGGCTGGGGCTGAGGCGTTGCTTCGTTGCAACAGACGAGTTTGTACCTGCATGTGTGTGTATGTATGTCTCCCTGTGTGTGTGCGTGGGCGTATGGGCGTGGCAGACAGCCACTCTTGACATTCTTTTGACTGCGATTTTATTTTGTGGCTCTGCCTGGCGACATGTTTTTGCCATTGATTCGATATTTTTTGTCGGAGTTGCGGCCTGCAGCTGTCAACCGCCCCAAGGGAGGGAGGAGGGGCATACACCAAGGGGCGGGGTTGCCTGGTATTTGGAGCTGTTAAATATGTTTTGTCATTTGCGGCCACGAAAATTGCATATGGAAACAAACAGACTCAAGTGCAGGACAGAAGACAAAAGACAGAGGACAGAGGACGACTGGCATAAGTCGAGTTTTGAGTCAGTGGCAGAGCTTTGGGGCGCTGCAAGCTAAACGGAGCAACAGGACAATCAACCCATGCCACGCCCTAGCTCATGACGCCCAGTGCAGCTTGTGTTGCCTACTTTTGTGCGCGCGCAAGAAAACTAATTACATTAGCGCTGCAGCGACTAGATAAGTGCAAGCCAGATAAAATCCCAAAGCGAGTTCGAGAGCAAGTGCCAGAGCAGAAAAGTGTGTGTGTGTGGGGAGGGGGAGGAAAGTGTGTAAGGGCTGGTGTGTGTGTACATAAAGTAAGTGGAGCAACAGGAAGGCAAAGGCTGGCGAAGTAGGATGTGAAATGTGGCGCTTTAGTTAGTTGCCATAGTCCTAACCATAAATCCAAGTTAATGACTAGTGTACATACACGCACACACACACATACACACACTCACACACACACACATATATATATTTATATATATATATAAGATATATATATGTATGAAGACATAGGCATTCTGACTGTGCCAAAGAAAAACAGAAGAAGAAAAATACGTCAAAACTTTAGTTTCACTAAGAATACCCACAAGAGACTCAACACCCACACTCCCACACACACACATATACATTTGATATATTTATATATGCTTCATGGCCGGCTGAATGCTTTACGCACTGGCCTCGTCGGCCATGGGAAAGTCGAGAGGCTCGCGCGGCCCTGCCAATTGACAGTTTGCTCAGTCATGCCAAATGGTTGGCATGGCAGCTGCCCCAAAACAATCAAGGGCATAGCAGCCGGCCGTGGCCATCCCTGTCAGCAGCTCCCCAGTGGCCTTGGCCACTGCTAAATACATACACTAATACACCTAAACGAGCTGACAGCCAAGAAAAATACAAATTTGAGTTCTTTATCGCATTTCCTTTTTATTGAAAACAAACAGAAAGCAGAAGAAGAACAACAACTTAGGAATATGTTTATGCCGGCTCACGAGCTGCCCAAAGCGGGTGTATTGGCCCTGTATGAATTGGCTGTCCGTCTGTTTGTCTGTCCGTCCGTCGGTATGTCTGTCCGTCCGTCGGTATGTCTGTCCGTCCGTCGGTTTGTCTATCCGTCCGTCGGTATGTCTGTCCGCCCAGGACTTGGGTGACTGCACTTGATAATATCTTGCGCGACATCAGTGCAAATTCCAAGGCCTTCATTTGGCTAGAGACTGGGAATACTCGAGTATATCATATCCGCATAGAAATTTCTTCAGTCTCAACTGAGGTGGCGTTCAGCTACAAATCCCAAAAGCTCTAATTCTATGCAAATCCAAACTGAGGTTTCTAATCTGATCAAAAAATAAGCATAATCTGAAAAGCAGATGGAAAGCAGAGTAGGCGAGGGTGAAAGAGAGATTGCTATAAATAGACATAAAGTAGACGAATAGAGATTATGATATATATATATATATGTAGGGAGTAAAATGGACCCTTTGAGCTTGCATTTAATGCGCACCTGTTGCGGCACCTGTTGCGCTCTCTTGCAGCCTCGCCTGGCGGACACGCGTCGCTCGGCGATTCATTGCGGCGCGGACGTGGAAATGGATTATTATCGTTTGCGCAGCTTCAGCATTACATCCCATGGCGTTTGCAATCTGGGCGATTCATTACGGTAAGTGGGCGTGGCAGACGCCCGCATGAACGCCTCTGACATGTTATTATTGAGTCGCAATGCAAATTGTCTTCAACAGCAGCCGCAGGTCACGTTCCATCAATTCGGTGACATCCAATGGCACCTCGAACAGCGGCAAGGATCGACACAATAGGTAAGTGCAAGAGAGAGAGAGAGAGAGAGAGAGTGAGAGAGAGAGAGAGAGAGAGTGAGAGAGAGAGAGAGAGAGAGATAGAGAGAGAGAGAGAGAGAAAAAGAGAAAGACACTTAAAGTGTTCATCGTTCCGGGCACGACTCGTTCTTATGAACTTTTCATAAGAAGTAGAGCTAGTTCAGTGATTAGAGATATGAACTAGTTAACAGTAATTGTTTTCGTTAGTTCAGTGATTCCCTATAACAACTAATATTCAGTAATAAGTTCAAGCTCGTTAAGTCAAATCGCTGACTCATTCTAAATGAGTAATTTCATTCAAGACTCATCAAAATGAACTAGCATTTTCTTCTTAATCAACTTCAGTTAAAATTTCCGTTGCCTACTTTTGTGCGCCTCGCACAATATCAAGCATACGCCCCATGGCAACATTCGATTAACTACATAATAAGCACTAGGCACTAGGCATATGCATTGCTCATGATTTGAACTAGTGTATAAAGTGCGCAATTGGAGTTGTTCATCAAATCGAACTGGAATCGGCAGCTCTCCCACCTCGTTGACTACCTTATTGACTGTCCGTCAGCAGACGCAATAAAGTTGTGCATAAGAATGTTCACAATAAACCTGCGATAACAATGACAACATACACACGTTAAGCAACACACACACACACACACACACACACACACACACACACACACACACACACACACACACACACACACACACACACACACACACACACACACACACACACACACACACACACACACACACACACACACACACACACACACACACACACACACACACACACACACACACACACACACACACACACACACACACACACACACACACACACACACACACACACACACACACACACACACACACACACACACACACACACACACACACACACACACACACACACACACACACACACACACACACACACACACACACACACACACACACACACACACACACACACACACACACACACACACACACACACACACACACACACACACACACACACACACACACACACACACACACACACACACACACACACACACACACACACACACACACACACACACACACACACACACACACACACACACACACACACACACACACACACACACACACACACACACACACACACACACACACACACACACACACACACACACACACAAAACAAACACACACACACACACACACACACACACACACACACACACACACACACACACACACACACACACACACACACACACACACACACACACACACACACACACACACACACACACACACACACACACACACACACACACACACACACACACACACACACACACACACACACACACACACACACACACACACACACACACACACACACACACACACACACACACACACACACACACACACACACACACACACACACACACACACACACACACACACACACACACACACACACACACACACTCCCACACTCATACACACCTTTACACAGTTGGCAACTAATTTCATATATTTTTTTTTCCATGCACAAAAACATTTTCCGTATAATTCTTCTTTCTACTCCTCTTTCTCTTTCTGTTCCTCCTCCTCCTCTTCTTCTTCGTTTTTTTATTATGCGCCGCCTCATTTGTTGTTGTTGTTGCTGCGAGTTGTGCAAACGCATTGTCAAAGAAAATTCCTCGCTTTATTATCGTTGTTTACTCGGCTTCTGCTACGGCGACGGCCACGCGCCGTGCAGCGCCCGCTGTCTGCTCGGCGGGCCCCATCAAAGCTTATTATTGTTATTACACGAGGCTAGGCGGCCTCTGCCGGCAATAAAATTGCAAAATCGTAAAATCGTAAAATCAAATGCCCAAGCTTTTCCTGCAAGTAGGCAAAATAGTAATAAATGCACTTAGAGAAAATTGTAAGCGGCGAGCGGTTAAATAATTTAGCTGTTCCAGGCGCAGGTCCCAGGTCTGTAATTGGCTGCTCAATGGGCATGAGGGCCACTTAACTCCCAGGATAATATCCCTCTCAATCATTCAAAGGCAGCCCAAGCAACTTAAAGCTGTTGCCAGACCCTAAACAACTATAGTCAATCAAATTTGATGGAGCCAGTTTACTAAATTACTTTTCAATTGCCACGAGACTCTATTCAGAATTGTGGCTCCTGTAATGGGATATAGTCAATCAAATTTGATTGAGCGAGTGTAGGTGTTTTTTGTTATAGTTACATAAAGTTTCTGTTGGACACTTGACTCCCTTAATACCGATCAAATCAATCAGAATTGATTGATCAAGTGTAGCTTTTTATTGTAAATCAACATTCTCAATCAAATGTGATTGAACATAATGTAAACTTACTTCTCAGACTCAATCAAAGATGAGTAGGCAAAGAAAATAATCGAGTCTTTCTTGAGTCGTCTTAGACTAGTCCATCTGTCCTCTCCGTTATTGATCGATGATTGATTGATGCGCCGTGTGTTGATTGATTGCTGAGTGTGTGAGTGAAATTTGCCAAGCTCGTGATTTGATTGATGATGTGCTTTAAATTGTTTCTCTTTCTGGTCTATTTCTCATGCTTAGCAATGCCTCGGGCGACATCCCAGAGGGAGACGCCCCGCCCATACAGCAGCAGTCGCAGAGAGCCAATGGAGAGCAAATACCGGCATATAAAATCGCCATGCTGGGCGCCTCCGGAGTGGGCAAGACAACGCTGACGTATCAGTTCACCACGTCGGACTACATCTGCGCCTACGACCTGAGTCTGGGTAAGTGTGTGGGACACGTGTGCGAAACGACATCATTTAGACTAATGTGAGAGCCTTTGGCCCTTTGCCTTTTGCTTTCTGCCTTCTGCCTTTGCTCATTTCAAATTGCGTTTGAGTTTGAATTTTTGAATTTAGAATTTAGAATTTAGAGTTTTGCGTTCGGGTCTGTGGCTTTTAATCAAACGCATTTGCATTTTAATTATGCCACAAACTCATAAAATATGAAAAGCGTCGCTGCTAATTTCATTAACTTTGCCAACAAAGAGAGAGGTAGGGGGAGAGGTGGGCAGGCGAGCAGGTGAAATGTGCCTACTTAAGCTCAGGGTTTGGGATAACCCGCTTTACAAAATTCCACCTAATTGCGTGTGCTGCCTCTCGCCTGACTTGTGATCCATAATGGATGTTATTAAAAGGATTTTGTATATCCACAAATGAATGGGCTAACAATAGCGTGCAACACATGGCCTAGGTTCGTGCTGCGCTATTTCTGGATTACAACTTGCACAGGTTTCGCTTGCTATCTGGAAATAGTTGAGCATGTCAAAACGGTTTACACTAAACGAGCAGCGGCGAGCATATGCCACCTCTGAAGTCTCTGGCTCTTAAAGTCATAGAGTTATGGCTAGGCCAAAGGGCTCAGCTAGCCAAAGTGGGCACATTTTACAGCTTGTGCATACGAAATGAGAGTTTACATAACTAATTTAAGGTCTCTTGCTCTCCAAGTTGTTGGCTAGGCCAAGTCTCAAGCTACCTTTTAGAACTGAAGTACGTTAAGGTAGGTATGCATAAAAGATAATACGATAGGTGCTTTCAGATGTTAAAAAGTGATTCTGAATAGCAAGTTTAAAGTTCGTAAAAGTTGCCCAGAAATACTCAAAAATCGACATATATGAAATATGAGAAGAGTTGCCTTATAAACGAAGCCTAAACTTCACCAAGTCCAGTAACGCTATCTCAAGGTATCTCAGAATTATAGTATAGTAAGTATATACAAGTGCCATATCGAGTTTTAGGTATTCGAGCTAGTCTCAATTGAAGAGAAGAGATGAGGAGATATCTAAAAAACGAAATATTTTTCAGCTATGTAAACTTAGCCTCAGTTCAGCTACAAAGACTCGAGCTACGTCAAATCTTAAAACTGTACGATATTAGAGATTATTAAAAAAAAGATTTATTTAGGGATGTATATGGTAAGGAAGGATCTACATATCGAGCCTTAGGTCTATAGCGCGTCAAGTATAAAATTTAGCTAAAATTCAGAAATATTTCTATATTCATCTAACTCTTTAGTCTAGCCAAATTCGAAGCAAGGAAAATGAAAAGAGCTGATCAGCGAAGCTGCTTAAGATAGAGTGGGAATTATGCGCATTGGCGGATTAAGCATTAATGTTGCTTTTCGATAAAGCTTTTGGCTCGCGTTCGGTCAGTGCTTGACTGCAATTAGTGTCCTGATTCCTGGCTCTGGTTACATGCAGCGCGGTGGCAGCGTGGGGTAGGAATTGGCTTAGTATTAGTATTGGGATTTGGGGCACTGCGTGTCCAGTTCGTACTCCGCTGGGGACTGTGTGCGAGTGCCGTGAGCCGTGAGAAGGGAGCAGGAGTGAGAGGGGGGGGGGGGGGACTGCCATTAGCTTAATCTTGCTAGCAGGATGATGTATGCGACTTGCGTGCAACAGCAGCTGGAGGCAAGGGTAACACGTGGGACTTAGCTTAATAAAAGAGTGAAAAGTGAATGCGAAAGCATAAATGCTGAGAGCATGAAAGCACGAAAGCTTCAAATGAGAATGCCAGAGAAAGCAGGGCGAAAGAGGACTGGGCGGCGACTAAGGTACGGCAATCCGGCTAAGGCACTGGGGCATGCAACACTCTCTTTTTTGCACGTTGCAGCACTGCGCGTCGCATCGCCGGAAACAAAATAAAATTCCCCAACTTTTAATTAGCACTTGAGTCAAAGAGCCAGCAAAAACAACTTTATATGTGCCACACGCAACTTTTATTGTCGCCTGCGTCCCACGGGGAGCGCTGGCGCTGCCTGCACGGCCTGGGGAGGCGTGCCGAGGCGTGAGCAGATGTAGGCTATTGTTAGCATATGTTAAATGAGCACATCAAACTCAACAAGCTACAAATAAGCGTGGCTAGCCATGACTCTGTATACCCTATATGCATTGCAGAACAGGGTATGCTCAGTTGCTAAATTAAGCTTCCATTCGACTATGACTTTGTAAGGAGCCTTGCTCAAGCAGCATTTGCTTTGGCATTCGCGCTATTGAATAATATCGAATAGAAGCCTGAACATTTCACAAATCTTTTAATGCTTTATCTATCCTCATAGTACACTTGGAAAAGAGATCTTTGATTCTCGATTTCATATTGTTGCTTTGTTGTCTCAGTCTCTCTCACTGTCACCTCTCTCAATCTTAGTCTCTTTCTCACTCTTAGTCTCTCTCTCTCACTCTTAGTCTCTCTCTCTCTCTCTCACTCTTATTATCTCTCATTCTCTCTCTCTCAGTCTTTCATTCACTCTCACTCTCTCTCATTCTCCTTCTCTCACTCGCCCTTTCTATCTCACTTTCTGTCTTAATGAGCCTCTCACTCTTAACAGTGCATCAAACCGAAACAAATAAAAAAAACAATCAATGAAATAGAATTATAGGGAGAGAGAAAGAGAGATGGAGATGCTACAGATTGCGGGTGGCTTAATAAAATCCTGTTTTATTGCCAAGCGAAACGATATCACATTGATTACACTTTTTATGTGGTTCCATGCCTATCCAAGGAAGATGGGCTTGATTCGCCTGCTTGCAACGAAATACCCTGTAGTGCAGGCAATCGAAATCAATTGAGGAACTTCGACTATTTCCAACACTCACATTTGACAGGCAGTGTTGACAAAGTAATGTGCAGTGCAATGGTTGACCGGTTACTTAATTGAATAAGTGTTGCAAAACATTCGTTAACAGTATTTAGTAAAAGGCACTCGCACAAAAGTCAATGAAAACTTTTCCACGCGCTTAACATTCCACAGCTTAGCCTCTTCCATGTGCTCCTCTCTCTCTCTCTCTCTCTCTCTCTCTCTGCCTGCCTCTCTTTCTGCCTGCCAGCTGTCCAGTGTTGGGTAATTAACTATTTATAGCCAGGCAGTGCGCCCTTCGCAAACAATGTTGAATAACTGAAACGAAAGTTGAGCCAAAGCTGAGCTTAGCTCAAACAATTAGTAGGCTCAGGCCATTAAAAAGTTACAATTTGTAATACAAGCTGAAGTTATCTTACTCTCGCTCTTACATTCACTCTTACTCTCGCTCTCACACTCACTCTCACTCTCTCTGTCTCTCTCTCTCTCTATATGTATAAATAGAACTATTTATTTGTGTGATGTGAACGTAAACGGGCTATTACTTAGTAGTTGGCCGTAAGCGCATTAGCTGTAATGGGCCTTGGCTGGCCGAGCACGCTCTTAACTCAATATGCCAGCACCTCTAACGCTCTCTCTCTCTCTCTCTTCCTATTGCTGTTTCCCTCTAGATGATGACTATGGACAGAAAACAGTGTCCGTGTTGGTGGACAATATTGAAACGGACTTGGAAATTATTGATCATCCAGCCTGCGAGATGTCGGTGAGTATAATATAAACGCACTGTGTCACACACTCACACACACTCGCACACACATACACGTGTGTGTGTGTGTGCGTGTCTGCGGCAGCTGCTGCATTTGACACTCATTTTCAAATGTCAAATGTCATTAACACTGTTTTCTTTTAACAGCTGCCGCTCGACAGGCCAAAGCGCATTACATTGTTGCACACGTCTCGTTACATTGACAGCCTTGCTCGCCACTGCCACTACCTCTGTGTGTGTGTGTGTCAGTGTGTGTGTGTGTGCGGTTGTGGATGTGCGCTTGCGGTGTGCGGCTTTGTGAACCAAAAAGTTGAGCAAAAAACCGCATTACCTCCTTGCTGTGCACGGCTCGCAAAATGGTTTTGCACTTTTTTGTTGCCTACTTTTGTGCGCCGCTTAAACTCGTTGCATTGTATATAGAAAAAGTTGAAAAAGATAGACTCTCTGTATATATATACATATATTCTTATCTATATTCTATAGGGATAGGGATTGTTAACATTCGGAGCACATAAAGCCAAGGCTTTGACGAGCTTTTTGAAATTTGTCCGAGTAAATTGACTGCAGCAGTTTCTGTTTCTGCTCTGTCAGGCTCAATTTCTGACAGGTCTTGCTGCATAATGTCGTCCGCTCCTTCTGCTACGGCTGCCCTAAAATGCAAACAGAATAAGTAGCCAAAATACACCGAGTGAAACTCGATTGCCACCCCAAACAGTCTGCCTAAGCGACTAGTTACAGCATTTTCATACTAGAGCTAGGAAAAGGCTCAAGGACCCTCAGAGAGCCCGCCCTACCTGAGCGGGTCAGCACTTGAAATATATCAGATGTGGCCTTAATTCTTCAATGTAGCTACATCTGCTAACTCCCAGATCTCCTAAGCAGTGTATTCTGGCATGTCCTATTTTTATGCCCAACACGTCTTAGGCCGTCCTCAAGGCTAATTTAACATCCTTCTCGGCTGCACATTTGCATTGCTTAGATAACGATGTTATTCCTGGCTACGTTAAGTGTTCATGCCTGAACAGATATAGTATAAATACTTAACTTAACTCAGCTCGTAGGCTAAGTATTCATACTATTTCAACTAATTGGATGAGTTAAGTTAAGTATTAATAGTATACATGTTCTACACCAGCAACATGAGAGAGTTGCCTGCTCTTAGTGCGCAGTCGAAGTGCATCAAACTTTGGCATTGCAAAGACCTTTCCAACTTCAATTTCCTCTCCTTGATTTCAGCTTCTTTCAGTGTGCATGGCATATTCATGACACCTATCGCCACGAAAGGAGTTATTCTCTCATATAATTCCCAATTTCTATGAGAACTCTGTCTTGCAACGTCTGTGAGCCCTGCTCAAAGCAATCTTCAGTCTCTTATCGTTTCTTCTTCTTCCTTTCCTCCTCTTCCAAGGCAACTTGCCTATTGAAAAACAACTCTAGACAGCTTCGATTTAATTTAATTGCAGATCTACCTAATGAAATAAGTGCAATATTAAGCCTCTTCACATACGCTGCAATTGTCCAATTTTGTTGCCTGCTTTTGTGCGCAGCGTAAAAATATTGCATTTCCTATTTACATTGCCTACTTTTGTGCGCCGTTTCGCAAGGCTCACAGAGACAGTTTGCACCGCCTATGTTTGAGCACGCCGCCAGGCAATAAATTGTGAACAATTGCCGCTTAACGGTAAACATATATATATATATATAAATGTATATATATATATATATATATATATGAGTACATCTGTGCGTAGGGCCAGGCCCAACTCGCGCCTTTGACAGGGAGCATCACATGTTGACTCTCACGATATTTTCCAATATCAAAAGTTACGCCGCTTTACAGATATATCCGGTTAGCCCTGCAGACATTCGCCATCAAAGAACATACTTTTTATACGCTGAGCCCATTGTAAATGGGATGGCTTTGTTGGAATGTATGTAACAGATAGAAGGAGGCGTGGCAGACTCTATAAAGTATATATATACTTGTTCAGGACGACATGGGAAGTTGAAGGACATTTGATAGAAAATCAAGCTGAAATATGCGAACAGAACAAATGTATCTTTCAATGAGTCAGATTTCTGCAGATTTCTGTTTGCCTGTTAATTCAGCCAGATTTTCTGTTAAGTCTCACCAAACCCAGTGAGCAGACGACGCCATCGCTCGCTCTCATTGGAAAGGCTACAAAATCCCCATTTTTTACGCTGATATAAATAATAAATTCATTTGTTTTGTTTTTTGCTGATTATATTTTTTTTTATTCAAATTTCATTAGATTCAGTTAGTTCTAAGAATATAAATAATATCAATTTTATACTCTCATGTTTGTAATCGTTATCGTTATCGTTATCGCTGTCGCCATTCGCAGACCGAGGCCTTCTGTGCCACGTACAACATTGATCTCTTCGTTGTGGTCTACTCCGTGGTGGATCGTGGCACCTTCAAGGCAGCCGAAAAGGTTTTGACCTACCTGAAGGAGAACGACATGCTGCTAACACGCGGCGCCATCCTCGTGGGCAACAAGACGGATCTGGAGCGACATCGCGAGGTGTCGCGTCAAGGTAAGTCGAGCGACTCTGCTTGGATGCACATGCGCAGTTGCAAGACTTGATATTCACAGTGGGTCGCAAGCTGGCCAAGGAGATAGCGTGCAAGTTCATTGAGACATCGTCGGGACTCGACCACAATGTGGACGAGCTGCTGGTGGGCATTGTCGCCCAGGTGAAGCTGAACCCGCAGCGCCTGTCGCTGCTCAGCGAGTACGACCTGCAGCGCCTCAACTTGCAGACAACGATACAGAAGCACCGCCGCATGCACCTGACAGCCAGGCGGATGAAGCGCCAAATGAGCATCTACCAGTTGGAGGACGACGACGACGACGACAAGAACGACGTCGAGGACGAGAAGCGCGACGACGACGACAAGGAGAACGAGAGTCACCAGAAGTCGCTGGAGTCGCTGAAGCGCGCCGCCAATCGGCGCACCCTCAACCTCGAGTGCATCCTGAAGATGGGCGAGAGCGAGCTGGAGGAGGAGGAGAGCAACAAGCTCAGCAAATTCGAGCAGCTGTCAGCCGGCATGCGCCAGCGCCGCGCCCAGGACGGCCAGCAGTCGGACAACAATGACAGCAAACCATCGACATCGGCGGCGGCGGCTGCAGCGGCTGCTGCTGCTGCGAATGCCGCTGCTGCGACTGCTGCCCGGCGACAGTCGAACGCCAAGGCGGAGCTCGAGTCTTCAGTTTGCAATCGGCAAGTCGTCACCAAGCTGACGGCCCGCACCAAGGTCTTTCTCTCGTCCGTACTGCGCTTCAGGACAAACATGAAGCGACGCAACTCGTCCAGCTGCACCAACCTGTTCGTCATCTAAGCGGGAGCAGCGCGCGTGTGTAGGTGTGTAGGTGTGCGTAGGTGTGTGGATGTGGACGGGTGTGTGTGTGTGTGTCTAGCTAAATTGTTTGTAAGCGAGGCTATAGACTGAGACTAAGTGACTGACTGCAAACTGAGCACAGCAACCAAAAGTACAGTCAACACTTATCAAAATACCAAAACCAAAAGAATTTGAAAAGTCATCACTGGAACCAAAAGCTAAAGATGTCAAATTGAAGTTGAAACCGATAAAAAAGTAAAAACATAAATAAAACAGAACGATAACAGGTCGATAACTGATCGATAACAGCTCGATAGGCAAAGATAGGAATGAAACGCTTTCTCAAAACGATTGCAAACTATCTGCTGCTGTCACATTTCTACAAAGAATTTCGTTTGTAATGACAATCGATAACAAAATCGATAGACTCCGTTCCCTTTGCTCTTAGCCAGCTGTCAGCGACTATCAACAGAAACATCGACAATAATTCTTGCAACAATAAAACCAATTTTGAGCTCTTGAATACAAAACTTTGCAAAAGAAAAACGATTATCGATAAACATTTCTATCGATATAAAAAAGAACCAAGGATAGATCTACAACATACAGAAGTCTGACAGTCTGGCAACGACACTCATACGAGCAAGAAACTTTAGCAGTTCTTAGCCTTTTCTAGCTCTATTTCTGTTCAGCTCAAACAACAGCCATTTTCTTCAACTGTTTTCTTTAGCTCACCCTTGTAATAGAGATGATCGATTCGCTCATTTAGGGACTTTGTAGCTAGATTTCAATTTGGATTTAGCTCGCCTTCACGTTCTGTTGACACTCACCGTGTGTAGACAGGATATTTAATTCAACCGCCGAGCAGATGGACAGACGGACGGAACTTCGTCCGTTCGGCTCTCCGTCTGCGTGAATGCTTGTCCGTCCCTCCGCTTGCCCGTCCGTCCGAGCGTCCATTGAGAAACTGGTCCGAAATCGCAACTGCGCAATTTTTGAGAGTTAAACTCTTCCACTTTGGTTCACGGATTTATCGCAGTTACCCCAAGCTGTAAAGCAATCCACTCGTAAAAAAACGAATTTAATTTGCAATGTGAATGAATGAAAGCTTTAAGCTGGAGTGCTTGAATCAGCGGCTCGGCCCAGAGTTCTGGAAAGTTGCCAGGTCGGGTTTATCCGACTGGAGCGATTGCAGTTGCCAGAACATTTCCTCCTCGAGAGCTTTAACAACTTTAGCACATTTCAGACAATTCAATGCAGAGCGACGAGAGCGTGAGCTGAGAGTGTGCCGCCTAAAAAAAGGCCGCCAGTGTGAGAGAGCGTGTGGTATACGTACGTAAACCCTTGGCCGGTAATCAGACTTGGCGGCAATAGTGAGGCGGCACACTGGGTATGCCGGACTAGCCGCAACGCTGCCAGAGCCTGTCAGACTATCACGCTGGCAGCTAGCGACGGAGTAGAGAGGAGGGATTGAGTTTTTCGATTATTTTTATGATTTTCTGACACCTTTCGAACGAACCCACTGGCTAACCGAACCACCCCCGACCAAAACGTAAATCAAAAAAAATTTAATTACAGGAATTTTCAATTATCTAAGTTAGAATTTTTGCATTGAATGTCTTTTCGAAAATTCTCTAAGTTGTGCCTAAATACAAAAACAAACTAAGACAGTCAGACAGACACGAACACACGAACTCAAACTACACTGAACAAAAACACAAACACAGAAAGACCTACCTAAAAAAAACCTATCATAAGAAATATGGGGGGATCCTCAAGAAGGATCCCGGAGTAGATGGAAGAAAAAAGGGGAAATGCAAAATACCCTTAGAAATACTGGACAAATCTATGCGTAGAATAGCGCATATGCGACTGGGAGGAAGCGAGAAGATTGGAGTTGCAGCAGCGCACGAGTGAGTGAGACGGAACATCAGTCTAACGATTACAGGGCAGCTCAAGGGGCATTCGAAGAACAGGAGCTAAGCCGCCGTTGAGACTTGCCAGCTGTCGGGGTTGCGACTCGTGTGACCAACATCCCACACGCTTAGCCGTAACACGACAAACGAAGCGAGCAGCAACAAAGGCAGCGTCCGAACGACATCGACAGAGCGATAGAGCGGGTCGGGCAAGGGGCCAGGGACACGGATAACAGCATGTTCCAAGCGCCAGACTACGCACATAGCCCTAATTTGCAATTACAAATAGATACTGTAGTCTTACTCTATCCTTTTGTTCCATTTTATCCAAACTTATCCCCACTTTTATAAGCTTACTTAACTTATCTTTTCCCCACTTTTCTTATGCCCCTCAACCAAACTTGACTTTGTCTTATCCCCCTTATTTAATCTTATCCGAACATATCTGTTCTTGCTCATTTTCTCTTATCCACCTTATCCTATTTTATCTTACTCATCAAATACATATTCAAAGCCTCTTAACCGAGCTTATCATATAGGATAATATAGAATAAGTTAGATTGGGATACATGAAATAGTTATGTATCCAAAATTATGATGCCTCATAGTTCTATTCTCATCTGATATGTTATTTACTTATTTATATATTCTATATAATGTTTATTTCTCTAACTTATCCGTAACTTATATTGACTTATCCCAGCTTATATATACTTAACTATTCTATCCTAGCCTATCAAATTTTATCCCAGCTGCTGCTATCCTATCTTATCCTTATCTAATTCTATTATTGTAACCCCAACTTATCACTTGTGACATGTAAGTGAAAGATCCTTATCCTAGCTTATCCTGTGTTTTCCTGTACTCTTCTCTTATGCTTATCCCTTGCTATCTCAGCTCATCCTATCTTTATCCTTACTTATCTCTTGTTTCAGTTGTCTACAGAAATTGTTGGTTAGGTCTATGCAGACTATATAGATGTATATATGTATATATCTTATGTATATATGTGCATATATATATAGTCTGGTTAGCTCTGTCAAAACTTGGACCTAAATATATGTTGTTCACCTGCGCAGATCTCGATGAAGTTTTCGTTTTGTATGCTGCTCGCGCTGCCGAGAGACGGAGGCAGATGACAGAGAGTGGAAGAGAGAGGGAGAGAGAGGGAGAGAGAGGGAGAGGGAGAGAGAGGGAGAGAGAGGGAGAGACCGACGAATTGCATATAAACATCAAATCTATCCACGGCTCATCAAACACTGAACGCATGGCGCGGCGAGGACAGGGCGAGGCAAGCGGAAGAACTGGAGTATCTGAGATTCTCGGCTCTATGTAGCACCTGGTGCTGCTGGGGAAACCGAGATGGCGAAAATATTTGAGAGAGTAAATAGATGCTGCCATCTGGAAGCATCTATTAGGGAAACCGAATGAGGCAACCGAAGAGCGAGCGGGAGAGAGAGAGCGCGAGAGAGAGAGAGATGGAGAGATGGAAGGAGCATCAATCATAGAACATTTCACATAAATATCTATAATAAATACAATCATACAACGGGTATCAAGAGAGGAAGGGACAGGGAGGAAGGGAGAGAGAGATACGGGACAATTGGGCTTTGGGATATTCAGTAAACAAAAAAGACACACACATAAGCAAGACGAAACACCGGGTTGAAGGTGATGAAGAAGAAGAGAAGGAGGAGGAGAAATGAACTAGTCGAGTGAACTAGTTCAGAGAGCAAACGCCACAACGAAGCAAGCGAAACGCTTGAAACAGATCGAGAGAGAGCACATAAAGGACTAAACAGATAATGAATAGATTATTACAGTTGCAGCGCAAGGCACACTCACACACACACACACAGACGTACATATCTAGTAGCATATCAAGACCCACAGGCGCTGCACTTTATGCAGGGTATCTACAGAGCAACCGCTGAGCACGAGGTGAGGAGGCGTCCGCAGGCGTCAGAGGCAGTTAAGCATACCTGAACACACACACACACACACACTCAACACACACCTCTGCAAACACATCCCCGCTTAAGAATAAATTGATTTTTTTTCTTTTATAAAAAGATAGAAGACAGAACGGAAGACACAAAAAAAAAACCCAAAAGAGACTGACTACAAATATACCCATTCCAACTATACAAACATCTAGAATTCCGACCTATTTTTTTCTATATTTTGGCTAAGAATTTTTCGACGAATTTTCCAACACAAAAATTTTCATATGCAAAAAACGTAGCGCACGATAGAAAAATATATTTATAAAAGCGAAAGTAGAGAAAGCCTATATATGTATATATATATGAATATGAATATATATATATATATGTAAAGGATGGCATAATACATAACTTATATATTTGATTCACCAGATACGGATGAATAATTACCTAAGCTAACTAAACTAATTTCTTAATAGACTTAAGTCAATTTAATATTACTTACAAGTCCGATCTATATCGGCACTATATATATATATATATATATGTATATATGTTTCGCGTCATTTCCAATAGAAGAAACTCCCAAGAGAAAGTCTCGGCTGAAGTTCCACGAAAAGGTAAAGATCATGATCAGAATAGATAGTTTTTAACTATGGAAAAGAGTTTCGGGAATATCTATATACATATATCTATCTCTGTATCCATCTATCTATCTATCTATCTATCTATCTATCTATCTATCTATCTATCTCTCTATCTATATATCTATCTACATCTTTGTAAACCTGTATACAAGTAGTACTGATTGAGGTTATGCATTGCTAAAAAGATATGCAATTTTTGAATAGATCTAACCAGCTGAGCTCAAGCGGCACGCCACGAAGAAGTCGGCGTTCATACACGTCCATCCGTAGGCTCCATGCAAATCTTGAGCTGGGCAACGATCGATTAATCGATATTTATCGGCGCCACTTGCTCGGCTGCTGTTGGATCTATAGAGAATTCGATTTTTTACGCTGTATACACTGCCTCCAGAAGTACGATCGACCAATATATACTTGTGTACAAGGCTTTACGCCGGAAACGGAAACAAAACCTTTTTCTATTCGATTGCTGCATTATCTAATTCATGAATACAATCAAATAATATGAATAATCAAAAGCTATATAGATATACAGGTGCACGTATACATCTGAACATAATCCGTATTATATATATACACACACGAAATATATGAATAACCACAGATATAGCGAGAGAGTCGAACGAATGCAGATTTTTTTTAAATATTTTTGTATGGCACGAAAACTCCATTCAAAAATAACGCCCGTCAGACCAAATGCAGGCATATAGATATATATCCATATCTATATATATTTATGGATCTATGTATATATGCCTGCACTTTGGAGCTAGTGAATTGTACGTTAGGCCACTGCAGAGGGAACCCGCCCCCACGGGGGCCTGGGGCCATCCACATAGCTGGAAGTGCAGCACATTCAATCCAATTGAATGCCGAGTTTGCAATTTTAAACTAACACGAATTATATAATCCATATTTTAATCCATATTTAATCGATTCAACAGTTCTTAATAAATGTTTGCAAAAGCGAAATGCTACAAAAATCGTAATTCCCAATTGGATTTTTACTTGTATCGGCAATTGGCGGGCTTTTCAGCAATCGGATTACTTCCAATCGGCAGCTGGTGCCTCCCAATTGGAAGTTGGTGCAACGGTGAAGAAGGTGGTGAAGTGATGGAGTCCGGTGACTGCTACGACTTGGCGCATTGGCACGGAGACCATCATCCAATTGGAATGTCGAAAATACACCAATTGGAAACTCCAGGAGAGCTAAGCAGATCGAAGGCGAAGTGACAGCACAAAGCGTTTGCAGCTCCTTTTAGCAGCTGTCACATCTGACCAAACACTTCCAATTGGAAACTGATTTCCCAATTGCAAATAGCAACGATGAGAGACACAAGAGGAAGATGGGGAGCTCTGTGGTGGCATTGCGGCCAATAACCCTATCGATTGGAGCATTCCATGGCTTGCAGCCATTGGAAGGAAACAGTCAATGAGTCAGTCAATCAGTCATTCTGTCAATTAGTCAATCAGCCATGTTTTAGATAACCTGTCAATCAGAAAATCACCTCAATCATACAATCAGCTTATCAGTCAGTCGTCAGTTAGCTATCAAGCAATATGACAATGCAGCAATCACTCTTAAGATAATCTATCAGCCAATCAATCAGTCCATCATTCAATGAATCAGTTACCTAGTCAGTTGATTAGCCAATCAGTCAGTAGCCTATCAACCAATTAATCAGTCCATCAATCAATCGGTCCATCAGTCAGTCGATCAGTCTATCAATCAGTCGAGCTGGATCAATCAGTCAGCATTAACCACTTTTTAATTACTCAGTCAATCAATCAATCATTCAGTCAATCAATCTGTAGCTTACCAATCAGCGAATTAGTCTGTTAGTCAATCCCATCAATGAGTGACTCAGTAAGTCAAACGCATGATCAATCAATTCATATATCACATAGTCGTCAATCACTCACTCATAAGTAAAGCAATCAATCAATTAATCAGGTAATTAGTCTGTCAATCATTGACTAACTTGTCAATCAGTAATTCAATGAATGAATCAGTCACATAGCCACTGTTCAATCAATCAATCAGTCATTGTAATCAGCGCATTACAAGTAAGTAGACTTTTCTCCCAGTGTACGATCCCCTATTGATGTCTCCCACTTTCGTTGTCCATCGATCCGTGTTTTACTTCCTTCCCGCTGGCTCAATCAATCAAGCGAATTCGTTTTGCTTTTTTCAGAATTATTTATTTTTGTGTTTTAATTTAAATAAATTAAATGTAAATATAAATATAAAAATAAATAGATATAGAAATGGATCTCTGGGCAGTGGGGACATTTGTGATCTGACAGATGAATTTCGTTCTTCGATGAGTAAATAAATAAACAGGGAAGTAGGCAAAGGCAACCAAGAATTCCTTCTCCTCCTCTTTCCATTCCATTCGTAAGCGAAGGCATACATAAGTGAGGCTTGAGTAGAGTTACGATTGCACTTCGATTCACTTTACTTTTCGCTCTCTCTTTCACTTTCACTTTCTCCTTCTCCATTCTCCTTTGTTTACTTCATTCGTAAATGCAAATCAATCGCGCATGCATAAATATTTAGGGGTAAAGCAAGATTACAAACTAACTCCTGATACCAAATCTGTCCGCTTCCCTTCACTTCTTCGCTCCCTCCGCTCTTTCGCCTCCTCTTTGTGCACTCTATTCGTAAACGAGTGTACGTACGAGTGAGTATCCCGCTTCTCCTCCTTCTCTTTTCATTCTCTTTTCTTTTTTGCTTGCTCCATTCTCCTTTCTTCGCTTCTTTGTCTCTTTTTTTCCTCTTCCTCTCCTCCTCCTCCTCGTCCGTCATCCGTAAACAGCAGCTCAGCGTCAATACAAGGTATTTACAGAGTTGCCAATCATGTTGGCGTATTCCCGCTGGCCGCTCAGTTGAAAAAATCCAGGATGCCGTTGAGCAGCTCGTAGGCGAAGTCGCCCTCCCCGGCCGCCGCCTCGTTGGCCGCCTTCTTCTTCTTCTTGTTCTTTTTCGCCTTCTTCGACTTCTTGCCCTTGGTCGGGGTGGCCGCAGTGGCCGAGGTGGCGCTGCTGTCCTCGGCAGCCGCCACAGCCGCAGCTGGAGCTGCAGCTGCATCCTCTACGGCGGCAACAGTCGCCGAGGCAGCTGGAGCGGCCTCTGCTGCTGCTGCTGCTGCTGCTCCTGCAGCTGTGCCTGCCTCGTCCTTGCTCTGCGCTTCCATGTCCATGTGCTCGCGCGTCGTCTGGCCGGCCAGGCGCGTGGCAGCAGCCGTAGCAGCGGGAGCCGCGGCAGCAGCGGCAGCGGCTGGCTTCTTGCTGGGCTTCTCGTCCTCGTCGTCGTCCAGCTCGTCCAGCAGGCCGCCCAGGCTGAAGCCGCCGTAGTCCGCGTCCTCTGGCGCCTCGGTGTCGTCGTCCTCCGCATAGTCGTCGGCGTCGTCGTCCTCGGCCGAGGCAGCTGCCGCCTCGCCGTCGTCGTAGTCGTCGTCCTCATCCTCGTCCTCATCGTCGCCAGCTGCAAACATAAAGAGAGAGAGAGAGAGAGAGAGGGGTTCCAATTAGAATAATGTAGATACTGAGAGATTCAATTGAGATGCAAATTCCAATTGGAATCCAAATTGGTATGCGAATGAGAGTCCTTCATCCATTTATCCACTTATCCAATTATTATCAATTTTCCATTTATCGAATTAGATATGGAAGTGTAGCAAACGTGACTCTAGTTGGAATTATGCTCCGCAGAGTGAGCCTGAATTGACTTCAATTGTATCTCCAATTGCAGTCATAAGTCCAATTGGAATAGGCTTGAAGAATGTAAGCGAATCAGATTGCAATTGGAGTTCTAATGAGATTCATTTGAATCGGAGTTTGAATTGGAATTCTAATGGAACTGAAAGTTCGAATTGGAGTTTGATTAGACTTGGAATCTGGACTGGAGCTGGAATCGTCAATCGAATTGAAATTCTGATTGGCGTGTGACTTTAAGCTATCTCTGATTGGCATAGCTCAAGCTGAAATTCAATTCCCAAAAGGGAAGAAGGAAGTGATTGAGACTGGAGAGGGAGAAAGAGACAGAGAGAGATAGCTAAACAGATAGTTTATCTGAGCTTCAGTTGGAATTTAAATTGGACTCCAATTGGAGTTCAAGTTCAAGCTACGAATATGAATTACCAAAGGGTAAATCGAATTGGAGTTCAACTGGAATTGAGAGTCAATTGGAATTCAAATTGGAAGAGATCCTTCTGTCATCTAACTCCTCCTAATCTTATGAGAAAATCCAACTGTGATGTGGATTTTCTCATAAGATTAGGAAGAACTGCTCTCGCTTCGCATTGGACTTGTTCCTCGCGCCAGTCGCTCGCTCGCTCGCTTCACTCACCGCCAAAGCCGAAGATGTCGTCGTCGTCCTCCTCGGCGGGCTTCTTCACCTTGGTGGGCAGCGGCTCGGCCTCGGCGACGCGCAGGCCCTCGGCGCCGAACTTGAAGCAGGAGATGGGCAGCTGGGCCTCCAGCTCGTCCTCGGAGCGCAGCTCGAAGGCCAGGCACGCCTTGAAGTTCTCCTGGGCGCGCGACAGCCCGTAGACGCGCCCGCAGAACTTCGAGTAGCCGCCGGGCATGCCCACGCAGATGGGGCGCGCCCGCTTGCTGGAGATGCGGCGCGAGGCGAGCGTGATGTCGCCGAACTTGAGCGATACGCTCATCTCGTCGTTGCCCAGGTACGAGATCTTCGCGCACCCCGGCCCGCTCGGCAGCAGCGGCAGCCCGAACTTGCGGCAGCAGTCGCAGTGCGACTCGCTGCACTTGCAGTACCGGCTGATTGGATTCTTGTCGGCGTCCTCCTGCTTCGTCGGCTTCGTCGGCTTCGGCTTGGGCTTCGGCTTGGCTGCGGCTGCCTCTGTCACAGTCGCCCCAATCTCATTGGCCGCCTCGTCCACGACGTCCACGGCGTCCGTGGCAGCTGCCGCTGGAGCTGCCGCGGGCTCGGCGACTGCCGCCGCCGCCTCCTCGACGACCTCCTCGACTGCCTCGACGACGGCCGTGGCCGTGCCCGGCTTGTGGGGCTCGGGCGGCGCCACGTTGGGGTCGATCTCCTCGGGCGGCAGGTCGAGCTGCTTGAAGTTCTCCGAGATCTTGTCGGTGCGCCGATTCAGGGTCTTCCCCTGCGCGCCGAGCAGCGCGGCGCCAACCAGCAGCGTCAGCAGCAGGGAGCGAGCGAGAGCGTGCACCATCTTGAGCTGCAATGGGAGGGGCAAGAAAAGACACCAATTAGACGGGATAACCAAATTCCAATTGGATTTTGTATGGAAATGAAGAAGTAGATCGAGCTACAATTGGATTTAATATTGAAAGGTCGAATTATAATTTAATTCAAATTGGAATTTACTCTAAATTAGCCTTGAGTAGTTCACAATCCAATTAGAATAGGTAATATATGTAATTCCAATAGGAGTTTGTAATTTAGTACTGAAATGAAGAATTATATGGAATTCCAATTATATTTAAAATTGCTAAATCGAATTCTAATTGAGTTCAAATTGGAATTTAAGCTAGAACAACTTTTAGTTGTATAGTAATCGTTCGTAATCCAATTAGAATAGGTAACAGATGTAATTCTAATAGGAGTATAGTAATGAAATGAAGTATTAGATGGAATTCCAATTCGATTCCCAATTGGGATTACAATTGTAACTTAATCTATATATATACATAAGTTATATATCAATCCAATTGGCATAGGCAACAACTGTAGTGCAGACTTCAAGTCAATTCTAATTGGAAGAAAGTTTCCTCTGGGAAATGTCGGCCTATTAGACTCGATATATCAATAGTGATATCTCCCTCTACCTCTCTATCTCTCTCTCTCTCTCTCTAAGCTCTGCACACACATGGGCGTAGGCGAGGCGGGGGCTGGCCCCCCTCTTCATTTCGCACCAAATCCGAATCGAGGTTTCACCCGGAAAGTATTTCAAAGGTAAACAAAGACCGCACAAAAGAAGAAGAAAATCCAAAAAAAAAAAAAATAATAAAGAAATAAAATAAAAATTTGCCTTTCGATTAAATTTCACCGTTTCGTCGGCTGTCGCATTTGTTGTTTTTATTTTTCGCATGAGCTGCCGAAAGAAATGAATTTAAATAAATATTGACATAATTTCTTCCAACCTCCAATGTGTATCGCGCTCTCTCTTTCTTTCGCACTCAACGGCAACAAAAGAAGCAGGAGGAGGAGGAGGGAGAGGAGGAGGGGGCAGCGCACGAATTTCAAAGTAAACAAATTAACAGCGCCATCTAGTAGCAGCCAGCAGCATCACTCGCAGCACAAAAGAAAGAAGGCAAAATTGAAGCGCAGACAAAAGACAAAAGCGAGAGTGAAATCTTAAGCGAGCAGCAGCAGCAGCAGCGCTGCCACTGAGCTGGCCTCGCTCGAGCTTACAGTTATTCCACATGACCATTGCTCGCTAGAATCAAAACCCACCCTCCTTTTGCCTGAGCAACAGCAGCCGCTACCTGCTGCTCTCCCGCTCTCTCTCTCTTTCTTTCGCTCAGTTTGCTTGGGCGCCCATTTTGTGCGCTGGCAAAGTGAAATTTTAGCGATTGACTCACTGGAAGCTACTCGACTTTTTCAAGTGGCCATCGCCGGCGGCGAATAACGGCTCAAGCTACACAACACTTTGAACAAGAACCAGAGAGAGAGGGAGAGAGAGCATACAGATTAGCTGTGAAGCTTCGATCTACTTCATTTGGCTGTGCGATGCGTGAGAGCAAGTCGAAGATTTGTTATGCTCACACGAGGGCGGGCCGAAAAGTTACGAAGAAAGATTAGATAAAAATAAAAAAAAATTTATGTCAGCTAATTAACTCCAATTAGTGTATTATTATGTATTTCTTTTACTTTTGTTTTGTTTTGTATCTTGCGAAGTTGCAAACTTTTCGTGCCACCCTCGCAATCATGCTCAGCTATGACCTTCCATAGCTAAGCAACTGGAATTGCAGACAACTGTTGTTAGTAACCCAATTGCTGTTGCTGTTGTTGTCGCTGTTGTTGCTGTTGTTGTTGTACGCATATTAGTGGAAAGAAAGTATGTGACCAAATGCGGCAGCAACAAGTGGCAACAGCAGCCCGATTGGCCAGCGGCAAGAGTAACAGTAAAACTCTAAATGGCCATGGCCAATGGAATTCTAATTTGGAACTGGTGGGGGGAAGGGGGAGGGGGGAATTGTGTCGTATTCTAACTGGACTTTTGGCCAAGCAGTCAGCAGCTGCAGCAGTCGGCCAAGTTGCATTTCCAAATGGAAACGGCGCAACATCGACATTTCCAATCAGCCTGAGCCGACGTTTGGCTAAGTGGACTCAAATTGGAATTGGCGCAACATTTGTATTTCCAATTGGAATTTGAATTGGAATCAAAATTGGCAATTCTGTTGTATTCTAACTTGACTCTATCAGCTCCAATTGGACGCGAGTTCAACCAAGTTGCTCGAGCTGCCTGCGCCGCAATTCCCAATTGGAAGTGGCTCAACTGCTTCTTCTTCCGCCTCTTCTTGGCGTGTTCACATAATTTCACTGGCATTCCAATACGTAACAGAGAGCTGCCCAGGTCTCATATTTATTCATTTCCATTTGTGTGTGCATGTGTGTGAGTGTGTGTGTGTGTGTGTGCGCCGGGTCACATATTTTCTATTTTTGTCAATAAATTATAACGGTTGTGAAATGTTATTAGCATTAATTAATTATTAAGCGCATAGAAAAATAGAAAGTGAGCAGCAAAAGCAACAAATTTTCTTTTCTTCTTCTTCTTCTTCCTCTTCTTCTTCTTTGTCTTCCTCTTCTTTATCAAATGTGATCAAAAGGCGCGTCCGTCCGTCTGTCCGTCCGTCTGTCATCGACGTCGATCGAAATCGAAACCGAAAAAACTGTTAATTATGCATCGGCCGATTCGAAATCAAGCATGAAATTAAGATCGAAATCAAAGTCGAAGTCGAAAGAAACAAACAAAAACAAAAAAGATTTGTTAATTATGCGCATCTTCGCAGTCCGCAATGGAGCCGGAAGCCGAGCTCGAAAATGGTTTATCCATGCGGCCAGGCGAAAGTGTCGGCCAACTGTTATACAAAGACTGTCATACAAAGTGTCATAAATATGCATGTATAATAAATAAATGTGCTCAAGCTGTTATATAAATACCTCATGCATCTAATGTAGCGCAGCAAAGTGTTATAATTATGCATGTATAATAGATGTGCGTAACTAGATGCTCGAAACTGTTATATAAATATGCAACTAAGTAACTGTCATACCATGGCATGCTATGGTATATGCTCAAAGTGTTCTATAAATATGCGTGAATGTCGCTCAGCAACTGTTATACAAACTGTTATACATTGCTTTCTTCAGTTTCGCTTCTAATCAGCCGTCGCTGTGATTACGTCGCCAATGCTTCGATTATGCTAAGTAGCTTCACATCCTGCCCATGTTTATATAACACTCACACACATGCACACACACACACACGCACACACATGCAGAGATTGGCATTCGCTTGAAGAGTTTTGCATAATTGGCAACTCGCTTTCTTCGACTGGAAGCGAGTTACCGCAATAGCGCGTATTATAGAGGCAGCGCGAATGGCTGCGAGCTGGCGTCAGGTGAGGCAGGTGAATCGACGACCTCAAGATTCGCCAAGAGACAAAAGACGGGACAGAGCAAGCCGATTAGTGCGGCCGCTCAACAACAGAGGGCGATGCGCTGCCTCTGCCTGTGTGTGTGTGAAGTTCTAATGGAAGTTCAATTTCCATGAGGAAGCGCAATTAGTGCTGGAGTAAGGGAGATGGAGCATGCAAGGAAGCTCAGCTGACAATAGGCAAGAGCAGAGGCAGAGGCAGCAAAAGAAGACGAAGAAGATGAGAGTAAAACGGATGGCAAATTCGAATACGAAATTGCTAAGCAATAGCCACAGCAACAAAAAAAACAACGGCGAGAACAACAATAGCAACAACGGCAAATACAAATATGCCGTTAAGCAGAACACCCAAACATGAGCGAGCGCAGCTGCGACGCCGACGCCGACGCCAACGCCAACGCCGACGGCGGCGAGAGCAGCAAACTGGTTGACACAATTTCTCGGCGACTTTTTACGTGCATTTGGACGTTGCGGGCTTTTGTTGTTGTTGTTTGCTTCTGGGTTTCCTGGCCATCATTAGCTGCTTTTGGCCAAGTTAAGAGTTCTGCTGGCCGCATTTCGCACCTCATCACCAGCAGCAACACCAATCGAAGATTCGAACAGTGAAATACAACAATCAAATTCGAAAATTCGAATATCCGAAAATTCGCTCATTTTATTTACCTATTTACACGTGCTGTCGTTATCCTGGCTCGAGTACAGATTCACTTTTATGTAACAGAAACGTAAAAAAAAAATAAGAATAATAACTGTAGCTCACAGCAATATGCAAAAAGAATTGGAAAAAAAAATTAGGCTTTGAATTTGTGATTTGGATCGGCGCGCGCTTGCAAGCTACGGGAGGAGCTTTGCCTCGGGTGTAAAGTGAACTCAACGTGCGGAGACGCGAAACACAACTGCGTTAAGAAAACGGCATCCAGTCGAGTTATTGGCGATTCGAGGCGATCTGAGCCAACTTCTGCTTGAGACGAACTTCTGCTTGCGACAAGTTCGAAAGGGTCAGCTGAGCGCGGCTTTCTTTTCGCCATCGAACACGCTGCCGCCAGCAAGCGCCCTCACGCGTTAGTCCAGTGAACCTCTGCATAGGACAAGTTCGAGAGCCTCAGTCAAGCGCGGCTTTCTTTTTGCTCTCGAGCGTGTTGCCGCCAGACATGTATGAATGTGTCTGCTGTGGGTAAAGCTGATGGCGGATCAGCTGAGCGCGGCTTTCTTTTTGACACCCAACCTGCCTCTTCACACATGCAGGTGTGTGCGTCTGTCACTTTGGTGCTCGTTCATCGAACATGTTCGTCCGCTCGGTCGCCTTGCATAATGAGCTTCGAGTCGAACCGAAGACGACAGTTGGGCAATAACTCAACTCTCCTCTGCCTCTGCCTCTGCCCGCCCACTCGCTGCAGCTGCCACTAGACAATGCTAATGAGTTGTTGTTGTTGTTGTTGTTGCGGGATTTCTACATTGCTTCACTTGTCGCCTCTGGATGAGGCGCTGCCATTGTTGTCTCCCTGCGCGTGAGTCAAGCGGCCGCTCCCTGCCAGACCTTGACTCCAACTTCTCCCACTTCCTTCACAGACAAAGCAACAGACGTGATCAGACGCTGATCGAACACGCAGGCGCAGGCCTTGAACTATGCGACTGTTGGGCGCGGGGAAGAGTGCGGAGGGGAAGGCTGCAAATGCAATCACTGTGGTTGGGTGTGTTTGTGCGTAAACGAATTTCCGTTACTTGAAGTTTGCAGAGGAAGCTTTTAACGAGCTTTTGTTAGCTCAAAGGCATAGCGAAGGAAACAACCCTCAGAACGGCATATGAATGTATGTGTGCTTGTGTGTGTATGTATATATGTGTGTGTGCTTAAAGCTGACAGAGTTTTTAGACTTTTGCTCTACCTCTTGCATATTGCGGTAAATGCATATGCATATGTGTGTGTGTGTGTGTTTGTGTATGCTAGGAAAAGAAGTGCAGCTTTTACAATTGCTGGCTGTGCAGCTGGTTCAAGCTTAGCAACTGTTCGACTGCAGTTACGAGATATTCTAGAAAAAAGTTATAAAATATTCAATTTCTATTCCAATATTTGTCTGAGTTGCTGAAACTGTAACTTGATGTTGCATACTCGACTTCGAAATGCCCTACCTTTATTTCTAAACGTGTTTTTTTAAGCGTAGACTATCGAATACCCTCTATGATGGAGAAATAGAAAGTTTTTATATAACCCCAGATGAAAATGGGAACAAATGTCAATATATATAAGTAAATATATATATAGATTTATATATAATGTGGGATACTATGTGTATGGTATATATATAATCATATATATCCTATATAAGTCTCAAGTACACCCTATACCGCACACACACATACATATATACATATACCTATACATATATAGAATTCCCCACATTGAGCTGAAATCTTGCCGTTTCACAGGATGAATGAATAAGGCCTTAGAGTTATTATTAATATAATATTTTATGAATACTAAAACAGATTTATTTTCACAATATATGATATATATATGTATGTATGTATATATATATAGCAAATCGGAATGGGAATGGGAATCGGGCCAACGGAACTGCTTCAGAGGACACCATGGTGGGGGCCTGATGACATAGGCCCGCTGGAATAATACTCGAACACAAGAATACCGAGAGACATATACGTATAGATCCATAGATCCGTGATATATATATATAATATGAACATTAACAGTTGCGCAGATCGGCCTGGCAGACAGCAGCTATGGTACTCGATCCTGGAATAATACTCGTGCACAGGGGATACATATACATATACATATATAATATATATATAGACATTAACAATTGGATAACAGAGAAACACAAAAAAAAAAAAGGAAAAAAAATTATGGAGCACAAGATATTGCATTGTATGGGGGAACTAAGGGGCGTGGCTGCAGCTGTGCGGATCGGCTTAGAATATGGGTATATAGTTGTCGATCTTGGCGCGGTGCTTCTGGGCGACGCACTCGGCGATCCAGACGATGTTGCGGCACTCCTGCTCCTTGAGCTTCAGATACGCGTAGAAGACGCCGAAGTGGAACTGCTGCAAGAACGCGAACACGTTCAGCTTGACCTCGTGCTCGAAGAACTTGTCCTCGAGCGTCTTGTCGCCGGGGTTGTTGCCGGACCCGTCGAACAGCGCCGCGTACTCGGCGTAGTACTCGGCGACGGTCTTCACCTGCTCGTAGTCGTCGGCCCGGGCCAGGGCGGCGAGCCCATCGGGGTACATCTTGCCGCAGTTGGGGTACAGCTTGGCGCGGTCGTCCTTCGAGAGCTCCGTGCCAAAGGAGTTGATCGTGATGATGATGGCACGACGATCAGCCTCGAACTGAAAGGGAAAAAAAGGACATAGATGGAGTTGAAGATGGAGTCAGTCCGGACAGACTAGACTTACAGCTAGAATCTCGCACATGACGTCGGCGGTGGAGCCGCCCATGTTCTTGCAGAAGTTGTAGAAGGCCTCCAGATAGGCCTTGTAGAGGGTGTTACGTATGATCTCAATGTTCATCTCATCCAGGTCCTGCTCCGAAATGCAGTCGACGAAGAAGGGTGCCAGGGGCGTGTCGACCAGCACCGCATTGTAGAGCTCGGCGGGCGTGGAGGCCACGTGGATCGCCTCCATCTGCTCGAAGCTGCCCAGGGGATGGCACTTGGGAATCAGCTCCGAGATGGGCCGCTGGTGCAGCGTGCCCGTGATCAGCAAGATGATGTTGTCGATCATGTAGCCGTACGTGATGAAGTCCAGGAAGTTGGACAGCGGCTCCACGGCGTGGTTGCGCATGTGCTGGAACTCGATCACCAGCTTCTCGCGCAGCTTGTCGTCGATCACCGACACCGACAGCGGCGACGGCTCATTGGCCAGGAAGCTGCCGTAGTCCGTGCCCTGCAGGTGCAGCTTCAGATCTGCAACGAACCAGACGACACAAGAAATGAGACACTGTATACTGCACTCCACTGTGAATAACTCAGGCACAAGCTTGGGTGGGTAAAGACTGATATATCCAAAATTTTTATATAGATATCGAGCGGCTCCAGAGCAAGTTTGACTATTGAAGCTTTTATATTTCTCGAGTTATGGGCGAAATAGTGAATAGATCTGAAGTGATATTAGGGGAACTTTGCGTGTAATGGATAGGGAAAGAGAGAGAGAGGGAGAGAGAGATCGTCAAACTGCTTCACTTGTGATTCCACAATTGTAATAGAAATATATATATATATATATATATCTAGATCTAGGTATTATATGAGTTGTAGAAGTATAAAACACTTGTTCATAGCTAATGTGTCCCACGTCTCTCCCCCTCTCTCTCTCTCTCTCTCTCTCTGCTCAATTAGTCAACAGGTAGACTGAAGCACGTGACTCTCAAACTGTAAGCACAAAAAACGCATCGATTTTCAGAAGAAGAAGATTACATATATATATGACACATATATGATCCATATATGTATGATCTACATATACGCTCTATCTGATCTACTCACATTTTCACATTTTCACAGTCACAATTCAAACCATCTCGCATAGCTAATATGCTGCTGGGGCATATAGATGAGTAATCTACAGGGTATTATGACAACAAATCACAAGGCAAGCTTACACACACACACACACACACACACACACACAGTCGTACGGCCATGCATGTGTGTGTGTGTGCGTGCGACTGATAGCTCGTCATGTGACTGGGGCGGGCACACTGGAAATGGAGGCCGTTGGTGGAATGGAATGGAAGTGGCTGCACTCACCTTCCAGCGTCTCGCACTGCACCAGATTGAGGTAGTCGGCCTGCTTGAGTATGCCGCACTTGAAGCCGCGGCAGAGGCCCTCCAAGTAGCCGTTGTCCACGTTGAACATGAATCCCGAGCTGTCCATAATGCGTGAAAATGGGGCTGGCGGAACGAGCGAGAGCGACACAGAGGGAGACAGAGAGCGCTGGGAAGATTGGAAATCCGCTGGAATTCGCTTGGCTTCGCTGGATGGGCTGGATGCACTCCGTTTGGCTGTTGCGGGACTGTGGAGACTGTGGCAAACGCTTTTCTAGACCAACACGTAGCAGCGCACGACGAAAATTCAACCTTTATTTTTCTCTATCGATCGACAAGTCATATGATTGCAGCTGTTCTTCTTCTTGTTCGTTTTTTTCCTCAGTCAACGGCGAAAAAGCACTAAAAATGCCACACGTCAACTGACCAGGCGGCGCTGCCAACTGTCCCGTGACGGCTATGGGCAACGCCAGCAAGCAGTTGGCAACGCGCATGCGCCGCTCCCCAGCCCTGGTCGCAGCACCGCGCCATCTCCACATTCAAATTTGAATGCTGCCGAATACGAATGAAAGAATATAAACTTTTCTGTCTCTATAAAAAATAATTTAATTATTCATACAGGTTTTATTAGCCACCTTCATCAATTTTAATAGAATTATGTGGAGGCGTTGCTGCTGGCACTCGCAAGCTATGGCCACACTGTCACGTGCTGCGCTTAAATTGAGGGCGCATAATGTTAATATTAATTAGAAAACATTAAAACATTAAAAATAAAAATTTATCTATGAAATTGTATTTCATTTTTATTTATCTTTAATGCATATATATAATATAACAATATAATAGGATTTTAAATTGCATTCAATTAAGTTATTTGTAGACTTCCAAGCTCTGGTCACACTGAAACTTGTTGAAATTCGAATAAAGCGCGCGCGCTGATTTGCGTTTTCAAATCTCAATATTTATTCAGACAACATTCAGAGTAGTATAATAAAGTGGATATTTGTGGACATTGTTTTGTATGGTTTTAGTGTCGCTTCTTTATGAGCTTCCTCTGGTGCATGGCGGCGACCTCGTCGTAGCTGACGTAGTAGAAGGCGAACCACATGAAGATCAGCATGTCGAGGAACATGAGGCCAGCGAAGAGGAAGAACTCGCTGGCCTGCGACTCGAAGAACTTGAGCTCGGCGATGATCACGACGATGACGTTGCCCAGGGCCACGGTCAGCAGCCAGCAGGCCTGCAGCAAGGACTTGAGACTCGGCGGCGCCTGGGAGTAGGAGAACTCCAGGCCCGTCACCGAGAACATGACCTCGCCCAGGGTCATGACCACGTACTGCGGTATCAGCCAGAGCATGCTCATCGAGTTGGGCTCGGTCAGCTCGAACATGCGCGAGGGATAAGTCTCCGCGTCGGCTGGGCCTACGACCAGGGCGTAGACGCCGCCGGGCCGCAGCAGCTGCTGATGGATCTGCTGCTGGCCCACCAGCACCTGGTACTCGATGGTGTTCAGCTCGTGCAGGTCGTAGCTGCGCGTCTGCAGCTCCAGCGCTGTGTTGCCGCTGCGCACCTCCCGCCACACGATCCGCTTGCCGGCTGGCACATTGGCCAGGGTGCGGACCAGGGCCTTCGACTTGTTCGACTTCTGCAGGTCGTCCACGTACCAGAGCTTCGATACCGCGTGCTCGGAGCGCAGGAAGAGGGTGTGCGCCGTTGCCTCCAGCAGCAGCTGCGTGCCACCCTCCAAGTCGGGGCAGCCTGCAATGCAAGGGGATTACTCCTGGAGTGCTCTCAGGGTCTCTCCTCCTCCTCCTCCTCGTCCCACTCACCTTTTGTCAGGCTGTCTATGGTGTAGACCAGCGTCAAGCTGCCGTTGCTTGTGGCCAGGCTGCCGCTCGAGTAGAAGTCGATGCCATGCAGCGTCAGGCTGCCCTGCTCGTCATCCAGATTGCTGCGCACCCTGTAGTCGCAGTCGGGTATGCCGCTCAAAATGCGCAACTGCGTGCTGCCCGCAGCTGGCAGAATCGGATACGTGAGCTGCAAAGAGCGAGCCGTCAACAGTGTGGGCTACCTGGCCCAGATCCAATTGGATCTCCTGAGGATGCCTCGGCAAATCTAGAACTAACCTAACCTTACCGACTCTGCCTAGGTCTTAAACTTACCTTAAGTCCGAGTAGAGCTGAGAGGAGTATCTGGGGAGTATCTGACTTGCAGCTAGAAAGCTCGAACCTAGGCATAAGCTTTCTTCACTCATCGGAGGTTAAGGAAATTGCCACCACCTCAAATGAAGAGTGCCCGACTAGCAGCTACCCTGAGCAACAGTGAGGTCTCTACAAGACAAATTCAGCCTCTAATGGGCGATCAGCCCGAACTTACCTCTTAAGGTTATCGATGCTTAGATCAACAGATTTTGAGAGCTTACAACAAGCAAAGCTTAAATAGATCTGGAGTCACGGCTGGCTGTTAAGCAGGGTGCAAATAGGTAGAGGGAAGAGGCTTAGGAGCTAGGAGTGAAGGTTAAAGGCAGAGGTGAAGGCTGGGATAGAATACGATACGAAGCGAGACAGATCGAACTAATGAGACATACACACAGCTATGATTATAATTTTGTATTTATTTATTAGATTAGTTTAATTTAAAACGTATGTCTTGTCATATTCAACAACCGCTCGACGACCCCCCAAACCGTCGAGCTCTACACTTACATTATAAAACGACACAAAGTACAAGTATATACACACATATATATATATATATATGTATATATTCATATTCATATAGGATTTATGATAGGAAGAGAGTATGGATGGGGCTTTGGGGTTAGTGGTAGAGCTTTATATAATACACAACAAGGAAAGCGGGGCGACGTCTACTCGTTGATGCTCTGGCCCTTGTTATCGATGCCCATGTCGAGGGCAGGTATGTCGCGGCTCTCGCCGTTGGTCAAGGGCTCCGCCTCCTCGGCCTTGTTGGGGTCATTCGGCTTGTAGTTGTAGGCCATGAACATGAAGAGCAGCATGTCGATGAACATGAGGCCAGCGAAGAGGAAGAACTCGCTGGCCTGCGATTCGAAGAGCGCCGCCTCCGCTATGATCACGACGATGACATTGCCGAAGGCCACGGTCAGCAGCCAGCAGGCCTGCAGCACGGACTTCATGCTGGGCGGTGCCTGGGCGTAGGAGAACTCCAGGCCCGTCACCGAGAACATGACCTCGCCCAGGGTCATGACCACGTACTGCGGTATCAGCCAGAAAATGTTCATCGAGTTGGGCTCCGTCACCTCGAGTAGCTTGGACTCGTAGTCGCTGCCGACCTCGTTGATGAGCAGCGTGTACACGCCGCCCGTATGGATATGGAACTGGCCCAGTGACTTGTCGTCAATGGACACGGCGTAATCGCCGGAGGCGACTCGCACCAGACCCGTCTCGTTGGCAGTGTATTCGTAGTGCTGCTTGCTGCTCTTCCACACGATGCGTCGCTGTTGCTGCACGTTGCCGAGCGTGCGGATCAGGGGGTAGCTGTCCGAGGGCTTGTTCACAAAGTCATTCAGCCAGAAGGAGTCTTTGTCGCGCACCGTTACGTTGCGGCTGTTGAGGAACAGCGACCAGGCTGCGTCGTCCGTTAGCTTGTGGCTGCCGCCCTTGTACGTGGGGCAAGCGGCTGTTGGCAGATCCTTGGTGATCTCATATGTGAGGTCAAAGCTGCCAGGCACATAGATATGCTTGTGCACTGCCATGCTATATGGCTCCAGCTTGAAGGATTTAGCGCCTTCAAGGTTCGATGTGAAAGTGTAAGCACAGCTCTCTGGATTGAAGACGCGCAACTGCACACTCTGGCTGTAGGGTAGGTCGGGATAGGTTTTCTACTCGGACAAGAACAAAACAAAGAGAACGAGAGCACACGCAGAGCGACAGATAAAGAAAGAGAGAGAGAGAGAGAGAGAGAAAGAAAGAGAAAGAGAGAGAGGGGTTGATGATAGAGTAAGGTGGGTGCAAGAGCTATCAATGCTGTGGGAAAAACTTACCTCCAGATTGAGCTCGACAATGCCAGAGATGATGAAGGCAATGCCAGCTAGTATTCCGCCCATGGTCAACTTTTGCAAGGGACGCCGAATGCCGACCAGACGCAAGACCGGATAGAAGGCAACGTCGTACAGGGGTATGAAGATGAGAATGAGCAAAGGGTTAAGCACTTGCAGCTGGTCCGGCTTGACGTCCCAGGAGCCCATGTCGCCATCCATGCGTGTCGCCTGGAAGGTCCAGCGCGAGCCCTGCTGATCGAACAGTGCCCAGAAGACGGGCAGCGGCAGATAGAGGAAGAGCACACGCATTAGCACCTTCACGTCCTCGATCATCCGGCGATCGTACTTTTTGTCCGCATAGTCCAGCCAGTGCTCTCGTGGATTCGTCTTCTTCTCTTTGCACTTCGTGGTGAGCGCCGTCCAGATCGTGCTGCTCACGAGAACAACCATGTTGCCAGCTGGCGGTTTGATCTTGTAGAGCGGACGACCCAGCACGAAGACCACCACCGAGACGATCATTAGGATGGCGGGCACTCCGAAGGCCAGTGGATAGCAGTTGATGTCGTCGAAGCAGTGCACATCCTCGCGCAATATGGGCGTCACGGTC
Organism: Drosophila pegasa; assembly: GCA_035046225.1. Classification (NCBI taxonomy): domain Eukaryota; kingdom Metazoa; phylum Arthropoda; class Insecta; order Diptera; family Drosophilidae; genus Drosophila; species Drosophila pegasa. The sequence goes on along the minus strand of JAWNOD010000429.1, from coordinate 1,640,162 downwards.
GTCGAGATGAGCGAGCCCGCATTGATCGAGAAGTAGAAGAGCGAGAAGAACGAGGTGATTTGCTTCAGTTGCTCCGGCACCTTGAACTGATCCCCGCCAAAGGCTGAGACACACGGTTTTATGCCACCCGATCCAAGCGCTATCAGCGCTAGGCCCAATATGGTAAACGTCTCCACAGGCAGGCTCAAAGGCCCGATGGCGCCCAGCGTCAGCAGCACCGATCCGCAAATGTAAACCATCGATAGGTACAAAATCGTCTTGAATTTGCCTAGCCACGAGTCCGAGATGATAGCACCGAATATGCACAGGAAGTAGACGAACATTGTGAAGACGTGGAACACCACAGTTGCCGTGTCGTCCGAGTAGCCCAGCTGTCGACTCAAGTAGAGCACCAGAACAGCTGTGAATGGTCAAACAATATCAAGGATTAGCGGAATTCGGCTAAGGATAATGAAGGACCTGAGCAAAGTATACGTCATTAAGGGAGCTAGGACAGAAGCTTACGGATGAGGACGAGGACGAGGAGGAAGTATTACGAGTAGTTGAGATATTCAGGAGTCTCAGGAGTTACGGCAGTCACGTAAGCTTCAGTCGTTAGGGGGTCTGAGACAGTTTCTGTTGCTACTTACTGCGCATGCCATAGTAGTTGAAGCGCTCGCAGAACTCGTTGCTGATGATGAAGAAAACGGACTTGGGATAAGGCAGTTTCTGTAAGAGGCCAAATGGATCGGATTAGACAGAGCCTCAGACTATTTATGTGAGCTTACCTTTTGTTGACCCTCCGCCTCGGCAACATTGCCATAGCTATTACTCTGCTCCGGTTCGATGCCATTCTTCTTGAGGTCCACCTCGGCCAGCGCCCTGCTATTGCCATTGCTAGCTGGCTCATCACTCGTTGGAGCACTTGGAGCTGTGGACTCCTCGACTGGGACGGCTTTAGACTCTGCTGTGGCTGATGTCTCCTCGCCGGCCTCAACGGGCTTGATATCTGCAAGGAAAGTGGGAGCAAGGAGTTCAGTTTAGTCTGACTGTCTGATTCGGAAGTCAAGGAAAGTCACCAAGAAGCGGGACTATCTCTGGCGACGTTGACATTGCGACTGTCGGAGGCATTTCCTAGGCCCCAAGGCAAATGAATTATAGATATCACACAGAGCATAAATTTCCCAGCATTAGCATTAGCATTACGGAATAAGTTGCAATCCAAATACGTGTGCCAGGCCATACAGATAATGTACTCGCTAGTCTCACCTGTCCGCGTGTCAAATGTCGTAAATGGCTGTCTCTATGAATGCGATTACACAGATTTGAATGAAACCAAATCTTAATGCTAACATGGATTAGCTGTCAGCTGAGCCCAGTTGCAAAGCTGTCAGCTCCAGCTGAAGCGGAAGGGGCGAGAGCTATGGAGGGGAAACCAAGAAGATAGTTTCCTCTCTAAGGTGAGAGCCATGGCAGGGCAAGTCGATGAAGCGTAGTCGGTGTCAGACGCAGGTGTGAAGTCGAGTAGTTAATATCTAAAGGAGGCAACTTTGTTGTGAGTGTTTCATAGCTGCCAGCCCAGAGTCAAGGGAAAGAGCTAGGCTGGTTCATGAAAGGAAAGGCAACAACTCGATGAGTGTCACAGCTGTCAGCTGGGCGTCAAAAGGATTCAAGGAGCTGTAGAGGCGAGAAGAAAGTCTAGTCCAGACAACTGATGTCAACATTCCATTCAGGAGGTATTCACTTCAGTTGAGGGACTGTTTACTTGCCCATTCAGTGAAGCAGCAAGCGATTAGGCGATCATTCATTAATCGCATGCACTCGATAAACATTTATGCTCGATCTTTATGACGGACATTCCGGCCATAAAAGTCGCAAAAGTCGAGGAATTCGTCCATATCAAATGCATGAATTGCCTTGTACTCTACGTGGCTTGCTCCACATTTATATTTTCGTAGGCGTCCCGCCCACTGCTTGGCCGCCCCTCATATCGTATCGCTTATCAAAGTCAGGTATCGCTGGGCGGCGACTGTTTGAAGTCTCGATCTGATTCGAGTCGAGTCGAGGCAATGGGAACTATCAAAACTAATTTGTGCGAATTGTTCAATGTCGTCCGCCATTCTGAATGAAAATAGCAAAATTATCGATAAATATCGTTTGTCGATTTGATTTTGCTCTGATTTGATATCATACTCATTCATTGATTGATTGTTTCCTTCGTAACTTTACGGGTGTTGGAATTATATAGCATGGATTGAAGGTGTTATTATAGACATATGGCATATATGTATAATGCTCAATAATGGTTGATCAGCCTTGATCATTGTTAATCAATTTTAATCGTAGCTGATCAGTTTTGATCGTTCCTTATCACTGCCTAGCTTCGCTCGAATTTCCTTCAATAAGTTGGTTTGTCTCTTCAATCGGCTGGAAGCTGTAACATTCTCTGTCCCTCTTCCATTCTCCTCTTTCTCTTCATTCAGTCTTCCTCTGTTGTCGTCCTGTGTTCCACCTGTATCTAACCTATATCCATTTCACATCATAGATTTTATCACTTGCTTATGACTTCATAGACGTATTCAGGGTGTCTTGTAGTCGGGCACACTGCACACTTACACTCCTGAGATCTTCAGCGCTGATTAAAAACTTTTGATTTACAGCTTGGGCTGTCGCACTTACAGCTTGATTTATTCTTTCTCTCAGATGCGAATTCTTTTTCTCTCTCTCACTATATATATATATTTCTTTATCTCAAATTGTTTTAACTTATAATAGATCGCCTTTGGCTGAGACTTGCTTCGGTAGTCGCGCCACATTTGAGTTAGACGACAAGCTGCAAGCCACAGAAATTAGCAGCTGCTACAGTTTCCACTGCCTACATGTATTGGCCAGATCAATAGAAGTCTCTCTTTACTCTACTCTACATATAGAGATTGATTCCCAATCATACTCAGGGATTGGACATTGTCTCCCGTTCAGTTAAAATAAGTGAACCAATATGATGTAAGTCTTGATCTTCACTTCGTCATTGGACAGCTGTTCTTTATACAACTCTAAAGGAAACTAAGAGAGAAGAGAGATCTATGATCTATGGTCTATTATCTATGATCTATGATCTATGATCTATGATCTATGATCTATGATCTATGATCTATGATCTATGATCTATGATCTATGATCTATGATCTATGATCTATGATCTATGATCTATGATCTATGATCTATGATCTATGATCTATGATCTATGATCTATGATCTATCATCTATGATCTATGATCTATGATCTATGATCTATAATCTATAATCTATAATCTATGATCTATGATCTATGATCTATGATCTATGATCTATGATCTATGATCTATGATCTATGATCTATGATCTATGATCTATGATCTATGATCTATGATCTATGATCTATCATCTATGATCTATGATCTATGATCTATGATCTATAATCTATAATCTATGATCTATGATCTATGATCTATGATCTATGATCTATGATCTATGATCTATGATCTATGATCTATGATCTATGATCTATGATCTATGATCTATGATCTATGATCTATGATCTATGATCTATGATCTATGATCTATGATCTATGATCTATGATCTATGATCTATGATCTATGATCTATGATCTATGATCTATGATCTATGATCTATGATCTATGATCTATGATCTATGATCTATGATCTATGATCTATGATCTATCATCTATGATCTATGATCTATGATCTATGATCTATAATCTATAATCTATGATCTATGATCTATGATCTATGATCTATGATCTATGATCTATGATCTATGATCTATGATCTATGATCTATGATCTATGATCTATGATCTATGATCTATGATCTATGATCTATAATCTATGATCATATATGATCTATGATCGAGGGGAGTTGTTTACGCAGCGAGTGCTCACTGTGCTTGCTCTGCTCCTCGCAATTAAGCGAACAGCAATCGGGCTTAGTCACGGAGGTGTTTCCAGGAAGGCATGGCATGGGCGTACGTGTACGCCCAGCAGGTAACACGATTCGGATGGACATGTGTAACAGGGCAACGCTATGTGATTAACACTCGATAAAGTCGCGAGTCGTAAATTGTGGGAACAACAGCAACAATGGGCGGGCTCCATATAGATTCGGTTGGCTTATCACCTTTATAGCTGCCCTCGCGCTATCAGCTATCGGATCGTGTGTGTGTTTTGCGAGCGCCAAACTGATTTACAAGCGATTAAGCCCACCGCTCGCTGATAAGCCTTTGTTCAATATGGCCCACATTTATGGGCCGTGGCCATGCCCCAACCAGACTGCACCAGCGGCCTCCTGTACTTTCCCACGAGCGCCACTCACCTGTTGCCGCTTCACCCTCTGCTGCACTTATCTGCTTCGCCTTCTGCTTGTTTGCGTGGCTTCCTTCCTTCACTTCCACTCTTCTATTGTCTTGGCGTCTTTTTATCCTGCTGTCTTCTTACCTAAGTTTATTTTCCTCTCTTTTATAATTTTACTACTCTTCGTATTCTTTTCTACTTCTTATCTTCTTCATCTCATCTTTTTCGTTTCATCTTTAGTTTTTCTATCATATCTCATCTCTCATCTCTGATCATCTAACTTCTATCTTCTATCTATCTTCTCTCTTCCTTCTTCCCTCTATCCGCCACTCTTCTCGCTTCACCCTGCTCTTTATCTCTCCTCGCTTTAGCATTAATTTCGTATCTCATAGATATTCGGCAAACATGCCGTCTTGATTGACTTGTTGCTGGGTTTCCCAATGAACATGAGCCAAGACGCCGTCTATTAACAATGTTGGCAACACGCACACACACACACACTTTCAATTTCGTTAACCAATTGGTGCCAAAAGGCGCAATTAGCAAGCGACAGGTAGAGTCCACAACAATTGCCACCCGACTCGAACAGCATCCACTCGCCCCAGAAGCTCCAGGCCGGCTGTGAGTGATTCAGCGTCAGTCGACTTGGATTGCAGCCAATTAGTCATACGGCTAATTAAATCTAGTCGAAGTCTGACTAAAATATGCAGTGTATCAAATAGCTTTGCATATATATTACTCATAGTAGGAAATGCAAAGGCGTCTCAGCTGCAGCTATGCATTGAGGGGGATCCCACGGAAGAGCGTCAATCATTGATTGACTTGATTGACTGACTGACTGACAAACTATAGACATCAAGACAAACCATAGATAAATATAAATTCTTTCAAGGATCTTGCTGATGTAGCAACTAAATGCAAGCATCAATCATGATTGATATTGACATACATATATTCTGATTGACATAGATTGACATATGTATCTATATCAATAGACTTTTGTGTACAACACTTTGGCATTCTCTCTCAGCTACGTTACACTCAACAGCTTATCGGGCCGATAAGATTGGCTCAACTAAGATTTAGTACACGCGCCTCTATCTTGAATTCTTGGAAGAATTGAAGAGTCGAAAATCTAATGCCAAATCGCCTATTACGCCCGATAAGGGTGCGTATCTGGACATGTGTATAGATTATTTATTGGGGCAATACGACAAAAATCGAAGTTGACAACAAATCGGATAGAAACAAAGGCCGTAGTTCGATGTATACAAACAAAGAGTTGAACAATAAATTAAAACTAAATTAAAGTGTGCTTTTGTTGCCCTACAATGTCTTCAAAAGCGGACATATTGGCTTGTGCATATGTCATATATCTACGTAATCACGATCAACAGACTAGTTGATCTAACCATCTCAATCTTGATATCTCCAGAGCTTCAAAAGAAACATTCTTCAAGTTAGATATATATAGGGGCCTAAACCCTATGTAGCTGATGCTTAAGCTTTCTTTCTCATATCTTCAGTATGTTGCCAAATATCCAAGGAGTTCTATGTACTCATCGCCATGCTTTTTTTTAAGATCTTCAAACCTTGAGATCTTCTAGCTTGTCGACTTGTTTCTCGAAGATCTGGCAAGCTACAGACAAACTTTGTGTGTTTATGCGCTCCTAGTGCATGATTAGATTATAAATAGTTTCTATTTTGGACACCTTGCCCGATTAGTGGAGTTTCATATATGTGATTTAACTGAAATTCTTTCTCAACTGGGTATCTTCTAGTCAAGCACACCCGAGAGTAGCAGCATTTGCGCGACCATTCTATAGAACGCCTTTATATTTTACCCTAGAGCCTTCTTCTATGTTATATACATGGCTCAGGGCATCATCTAGTCGGGCATGCCCCGTCAAACTAGCTTCAGCTTTAATTTAGGGAAAACCCTTTGATGATTTGCCCCTAATCTACTATATGTATATAATGCATGTGTGTGTATGTAGAGTAGAAGTAATATAAATAAAATACCATTTTCGTTATCCGTCATCTCGCTGTTGGGTTGTTATCACTTTGCATCCGTTATGCGACACTTGAGACCGAAAAGAGAGAAGAGAAATCAGAAACGATTTCATAAACTTACAAGAAACAAAACAAAAACAAAAATAATAACAAAAAAAAAACACTTAAAAATTTAAATATAAAATTGGAAAGGAGATTCCAATATTTTCTGTATTTTATTATATTAATTCGCACGTAAAGTTCAGTAATAAAAGTATAAAATTTAAAATAATAAAAAAAAATAATTAAAGCCGCATTTAAAGTGTAAACAAAAAGTCAATGAATTCATTCGTGTTGCACGATTCAAAGTGATATTCGCAACAGGTAACACTCACGTCATTAACATTTAACAACAACAGTAACAACAACAACGACGAAACGACAACAGTAAAGGCAGTGAGAACGCGCGCAGTGGAAACAATAAAGTCGATGGAAACGCGTACGTGCGATACGCGTCCAAGTCCGCCAACGGCAATCGACTGACTGACTGACTGATGTCCGCTGCGCGTAAGTCAACTAAAGAAGCCGTCGGCGTCGGCGTCGGCGTCGGCGGCGGCTTCGCTGCCGGCAGCGGCATCGAAATAGCCGTTGGCGTCAGCGTCGCCAAACCAATTCGACTTCGACTCTGACTTAGAGCAGCGACGGCGACGTCGACGACGACAGCGAGTGCGAGTGCGACAGCGACTGCGCACGTGCCCCATATACATAGAAGCGAAGACGAAGGCATAGACATCGGCAGCAAATTCGCTTTTGATGTCGACTTCGGCGAGCAGCCGACTGCGCATATGTCCTTAAACGAAAGCAACGGCGACGACGGCGAATGCGACTGCATGACGTCGACAGCGCTGCCGACAGCAACTGTTCGTGTGTCCTGAGTAAGCAGAAACGAGCGCGAAAACGAAGACGAAGGCGAAGGCGAAGACGCAGACGAAGGCGAAAACGAAGTCGAAGTCAATTCGAATTCGACGCCTGCGGCGACGGCGACTGAGACTGCGCTGTCGCGACTGAGACTGCGTCATATGCAATCAATTCAAATCCAACGGCGACTGCGACGCCTGGAACGTAGACGTCGAGTTTGAATTGATTTCTCATGAATTCGCCTTCGCCTACTGCGACGGCGCACTTGTCCAGGCGTCTCAGTCGCCGTCGCAGTTGGCACAGTAAACCGTTAGCTAATCGCTTATCGGCTTATCAGCTTATCGGCTTATTGGTTTATCGGCGCAGCTTAAGTATTTACGAGCAGAAAGCGAGCGAGCGCGCGCGCCCGTCCTTCGCCTTAATTTACGAGCGATCCACGCAGATCGGACATGGAGCACAGGCATCTATATAGAAGCGGGGTATATATAGCTGTATCTGAAGGCATCCGATAGCAGCGCCTTATCTGACAAACATTAATTAAGCACTTTGCTTTCTTCTCTTTATTTCTGTCAATTCATTTCTTATCTGCGCGGCGTCTGGTTAGGTAACGTGTCGCGAGCTTGCGCGTATCTACAAGATACTTTTCAATTACCACCTGCCTGGCTGCCTGGCTACACCTACATATATCTAAGCATATCGGCCCAGTCAGCGTCCTCGACTATGCCCTTGACTCCCCATAGACCCTTTAATTGGGGCGTGTAAGCTGAGAAGTTCCTCGATCTTAGATCTGGAGACAAGAAGAAATATCGATAAATTGATTTGTTTTCTTCTGGTACCAGGAAGTGTATGTTGATAATTATCGATGAGCTAATGCAAATCGATAAGAAATATCGATAAGCAGTATGTAAATCGATAAGAATTATCGATAATTGAAGTGTTTTTTCTGGTATAAGGAATTGTATGCAAATCGATAAGATATATCGATAGATTCGATTGTTTTTATGCATGTAAAATACTTGGAATCAACAATGTATATCTCTTTAGTTTTAGCTTTGCTGACAATTGACTTTATTATAGATTCTGTTCAATCGCCCAATCGATTATTATTGAATAAGCTAATCTCAAGTTCGATTCACTATAGGAGTCAAAAGTCATCAGATTTCTCGAGAATGACTATGAGTATAATCGTATCACCCGAAGTTGTTCCCAGGCAAGAGTCCACATACGCTTTCCTAATCTACGGATAGAGCTGACTTGGCGCAATTCGCAGCGACGTTGTTTTATATGCTTAATCGTTCCGCCGATAAGCGTTAGCCGATAAAGGACAGATTAGGGTTTATAGTCGATGGCTGATGGCTGATAATTGATAAGTGATAAGTGATGAGTGATAAGGGGATAACTGTACCAGGTATACATTTACGATTAGCCATATAATACTTCAGCAGATATATATATGTATATCGATAAGCCTGAGTGACTTATTGGCTCGACGATTTATGAACTTCAGTAACCCATACATAGGTATATCTCCCCATATAGTCGCCTTATGAATGGATTGAGTAACGCGTTTTTATGATGTTATATAGCCACAAATACCCGATAATATATATCTATATATATATATATGTATATGTATATAAAGGGGCCTTAAGCAACGTCTCTTACATCATGCCAGGGCTAACTATCGATTTATATAGAAATATCAGTTTACCAACTGCGAATATACAAATCTTTCTTTGTTCGAAACGGAAACAAAGCTAAGCTCTGATGGGACTTATATATACAAACATATGTGTATATATATAGATGACATATTATGAATAATATCCCAATTATAGTTGTAAACGTTATAGGCCGCCCGCCCACTTGAGGAGGTGCACAGTCAGCTGACAAGCTGAAACACCTTGTCTGATTAGATCGTAAGCGAAATGTGTTCTTAGATTAGCTCAACTGTAAATGGGTCCAATAGCCATAAATAATACACAAATGGGTATTTCCCTAAACTACACCCCAAGCGGATAAGGGAGTAAATGCGAGAGTAAATCTTATCAGATATCCCAGCATACAGAGAGGGGGGGGGGGGGGAATTCGTTCTCTGGAGTAGACAGATATGGGAATTTTATCTAAGACGCCCTCTGGGCAGACAACTAAGTTACTACTCAATAATTTCCCCTGAATTGACTCTACAGTCCAAGCATGCAAACACACAAATGTCCACAGATGTGCCAATTGCAGTTAGAATATCCTCTACACAAAAAAGGAGTGGAATATGCGCTCAGCTAGCTGCGAGCGTCCTGTCAAGTGCTACACACGTTCAAGTAGCGTTCGTGTTTCTCAATGTTTCGAAAGTTGGACGAGACCTTGAATTTGAGCTCGCCGGTGAGCGAATGCTCTGACTTTTTCTATGATTCGGATAGCGAAATAGGCAAGTGAACGGACTTCACTCTCTTAGTTATCCATTCTAATCTCTCACTCCCGCGCTCTAGAGCCATTGCGTATCTTCGGAGGCTTCGAAGGTAGTGCAGGCGTTCGCAACGCTCGCTCCCGCTACTATGAAACGGAGTTCGATAGCAATGAGTCGGATCAGAATGTCGAAGTCACAGACAAGGAGCCTGAGGTAAGAGCCGACATGTGCATAATCTTCTACATATAAATATCGTTGTCGATAGTCCTCTATATCAGTTGAACACAAGCGATTTGCATGTGCATGTGCACAAGGGCATCCAAAAGTCGCTGTGGCTGAGTTCACATCATTTCTTCTTCCTCCTTTTCGTCGTTTGCTGGGCTTAAGCGAAGCGTCGCGTGCGCTGCATATTTGCACTAACAACTGTCGCTTAGCTTTGCCCACTGCCCTACAGCCGTGGCGGAAGTAGGGGAGAAGCAAAGATAAACAGCACACATTTGCATATGTATGCGGTACATTCATATTTAACTGTTATAAGCATTGAACTTGAGAGGAATAAAGAAGTCGCCGCCGCTGCGCTGCGCTGCACTACGCAGCCAGCTAAACTAGCAAGAGAGCGGGAGAGAGAGCAAGTGCGAGTGCGAGTGCGATGCGAGCGCGAGCACGAGCGCGAGAGTAAAGTTTGGTCTTAGTTAATTGGCGCTGCGGCGTAGCTGTCGTGCCTATTATCCCCCACCCAGCCGCTTTGCACGCCGTTTATTTTCAATTTGCTTTTTTCTTCTCTTTTGATTTTCTTCTTTTTGGGTTGCAGTATTTGCCGCATTATCGCCTAAAAGCGCAGCTTACACTTGATTTGCGCTTCATTTAAGTGTATTCGCCCTCGCAGTGCCGTCGCCGTCGTCGTCGCCATCGCCGCCAGCGTCTCTTTTGTGTCTCTGTCTGTGATTTTGTCTCTTCGCTTTTCGTTTTGTGCGCAAACGTGACTGCGCTGCGCCCGTTGGCAGCACCTGCTAAAAAAATATTGCAAGTTCGCGCGTGCGTTTTTCGGCAGTTGATTAAATTCCAAGCCGTAAATTGAACTTGAGCTGAGCCTTTTGTTCGTTTTCTGTATGTTTGTATCTGTGTGTGTGTGTGTGTACTTTTTAACAAATGAAAGCGACAGACGTCGAAGCGGCTGAGGCTGCAGCTGCCAATGGCAAATCAAAGGAGCTGGCAATTAATGAGAAGCAGCAAGAGATAGAGAAAGAGATAGAGCAGGAGGTGAGCTTAATGTACCGTTACGTTAAACGATTTGCTGGACAATTGTGGCGCGCGATTGCACAAACATACGTGTTTCTGTAAAAGTACACAAGTGTGTGCGAGTGTGTGTGTGTGTAAGTAAAAATACCTGCCTAATTGCCAAGCACATACACACACACACATGCATGTGCACACATTTATGGTCAGCGAGCCCTAAACTTGAAGTGAAAAGAAATCTGTCAAAGAAGTCAGCATCAGCAGCTGCGTCGACTGCGACGCAGACTTCGGCTTATTGTCACTTTCAGCTGGCAATTGAGAAAGTACATACATATGTACATACAAATAATGCAGGCACTTACTGGCGTTACACACGTGCAGCAGTGCTTCAGAGCAGACGCACATACTCACACACGCACACATACATACATACATTTCCGAAGTTAGCAAGCAGAGACTGTGCGCAACTTTTGGCTATGCACACACACATACTCACATACATATGTATGCACGCCTGCACGCATATATGTATATATGTACATATGCATGTTTGTATGTATGTGCATGTACATAAATAGCAGCTCAGGCAGACTTGCCGTACAGCCATGCCCTGTTACAGTTAGTGCAGTTTAGCACACATAGCCGAAGTAAGAACAGTTATCTTTGCGCATTCTCTATGTCTATCTGTATGTATGTGTGTATGTATGTATGTATGCATGAATATGCAGCAGGTTTATAATCTCTTTCCCTTTCGTTCGTTTTGGAGCTGTATTCTCGATAAGATATCGCTCAGTATGTACATATGTATATTAAGAGCATAGTCAAGAAATAGATTTCTTGATAATAACATAAAATCGTGTGCCTATACTATATAGTGAGTAGTTCCAGCCACTTAGGAGAGGGAGATAGGGAAAGTTGAGTATAATAGATCCATTAACAAGGTGACTAGGACTGTGATAACGGACGAATTTAGCATGAAGCATATAACGAAATATTGGTGGGGAATAATATAACAGTTTCACATAACAGATGCATTACCAGATTATGACAGAAAAAGTCGAATATGATGAACGTAACATGATGAATAATGTTAGAAGAATAAAACAGATGAGAATAATAGTATAGCAAAGGTGTATAACAGTATAGAGAAAGAGGTTAATAGGGAAAGTTTCATACAGAATATATATACATAGTTGAGTATAACAGATGAGCATACCAACATAAGTATACCGTAAATGGTAATATAAGAATATAACAGATTATAATACTGGTAGAATTATATAATACAATGGTATAACAAAGGAATTAAGAATCCATCAACTCTATGTCTAACGAATATCACAACGGAATAATGTTATACGGTAATATATAGGAATGTTTTATATTATTATAACAGAAGAGTATAACAGAATGAGAAGACTTAGACTATTGCTCATATGATCTGCATAATTTACCAAGTCTTCATATAAATATCCAACGGTAACTCTGATATATGATCAGGAATATATATAGAGCTCTCTTTCTCTCTCGCCTGTTGATGCTGGTCAAGAATATCATTTCATTAGAGGATCTCAAGCACTGACCCAATTCTCTACTAAAAAACTGACCTTGGATGCTAATATATACATATATTTTGTTTGTGTGGAGTGTCGCAATCATCCTTTTATTGTTTGCAAATTGATTAAATGAATCACGCGAAAGCGAAATCGAAATCGAAATAGAATCAAAACAAATATATATACATATATATATATTATATATGTGCGTGTGTATTTAGTTATGAATATGTCGTCCACCCGTCTTCCGATGCCGTCGACCTACTTTTTTCCCAACTGCTGTCAACGAACCAGCGAGTTGAACAACCCATTCAACTCTATAGGTACCTTAGCTAACCGGATTGCTATACAACTATATATATAGATTGTATATTATATATTGAGGGAGAGAGATATACACATACATATGTCATTATTGATGCGCCTGGGCGGGTCTGCAATTAGTTGCTTTGGATCCCACAATTAAAAAACAGCAACCAGCTGACATACATACATATATATTATATATAGTGTTGCATATTGCCCGCTATAATTACCGACTAATCTGAAGAAAAAAAGTCGTGTGAATTTGACGTCACATAATCGACGATCGCACGTTTCGAACATTTCTTATGCAAGCCTGATAAAGACCTATGCAATACAGACAGATCAATGCTGATATATAGATACAGTTAGATAAAGATACAGATATTATACTGCCTGCATTTCAATGATGGTCAATCGGGCTGATTGAGTGATTGATCAACACGATCTACTCGTCTATATAGCTAGCTAGCTAGATAACTTCTATGTGTTGGTCAACCAAATTGATTGATCATAGTTTTGATTGATGCTTGCTGAATGTACATATATACCCTCTGTCAATCTGATTGATGTCAATCTGATTGATGCCTAGGTTACACAGCAAGAATTTCCTTACCTTAAACAGAAGCTTTTCTTTATTTGTTGACACGAATGGGCTTACAGCAATGTTTCGCTCAATTATGGCACTTGATACTTGTTTGTTCTAGAGACAGGGAGGGAGAGAAGAGAAGGAGAGAGAGAGGAGAGAGAGAGCGGGAGATATGGCGAAAGGCTGTACTATTTGTAGATCAATAGATCGCGCAATAAAGCTGGCAAATTCCGAGAAACTCTTACAACATGCTTGGCTGACATTGCAATATTGATTCATACAAATATATATACATATATATATATAAATATATCTAGAAATATAACTGAACAGATACTATATATATATATACTCATTTATTTATGCATCTGCCAATGTCAAGCAAGAATACAATTTTCTATGCTTGCGTGTCTGTGAAGCAGCAGACGTTAAGGCGATAGATCTATAGATATTCAGCAAGTGGGAGTATTACATAATAGAAACAAAATACCTTGTAAAAGTGTGTCTAAGCGATTATAAAGGCTAGATTCAACTATGAGAATCAGCCAATTATGTCCTTTGACTCCTACAAAGTCCAAAAAAATTGATAGACAATAGATAGTGTTGACGTGACTGAGTAATGCGCTGTAAACGTCATTCTAGAATTTGCAGTAGATCTTTCAAGTAGTTCATAGTTCACAGCCCTGCCGCACCATCTTCTATGGGGGGCTTTATCAATGGGTCTCTGTACTTGACTTTGGCTCTGTTTTTTTTAACGCTTTAAACTATTGCGAACGCAGAATTTTAAATTTGATTCACGTTCCGTTCCACTACTTGAGACAGGTGGCTCAAACCCGTTTGCCGGCTCACCTTGACTAATAGCAAATGCAGATAGAAACCAAAACAAAATCGAAAGCGAAACAGCGAGAGAGAGAGAGAGAGAGAGAGCGAGGGAGAGAGAGAGGGAGAGGGAGATAGATAGACAACCTAATACATTCATTATAGCGCAATAGGTCAGTCTTACTATCAGGCGAATACATAACTACCTGGCTATGATTTTATATAGGAATCAATTGCTCGACTACGCGATACCCTGTATTCCGATTATGTATTAAGTATTATGAATTCAAATGTAAGTGAGTAGTTCTGGCTCTGAGTTTAGTTCGACCTTGGCTAAATATTTGTAACTTTACATCGTTGTAGCTCGGCTAGGCTATACCATTTGCAGACTTGCAGATTTTGGCACCAATGTTGTCACCTTGATAAAACTCGACTCGAGAATACCCTGTACTAGGGAGTATGAATAACAAACGACAAATATTTGCCGATGGTTAGCTTCAAAATGCAATTATTTGCCATAGCTTCGGTTCTCTCTCTTCCATCCTTCTTCTACTCGACTAGGTGATAGTCTCTATAAGGAATGGATTCCAACATAAAAAGAAATTCCAATTACTATTCATACTAATATGCGTATGTGCACATTATCTTTCGTAGCACTCATAATGAGACGAGATTACGGTTGAGTGCCCTTAAAATAACAGACTTGGCAGACATAAACAAGGCCTATCTTTCAGCTAGATACCCACACACACACCCGCACACACACACACAGACCGACATATATATTATATAGGTATTTATATATAGACAACTATTTAGTCGGCTATCGCAATTGATGGGAATTTGTCCAGTCAGCGTATTATGATGCAGCACTTTTCTCATTTGCTTCGCCGAGTGGGGAAGATAATGAGACAGGAGATAATGATAGATCCAATAATTTATAACACAAGTCACCGTCCAAGTCCGCCCACTCGACTATGTCGACTAATGCCTCTTCCAATTTTTGTAGCCTCCGAAATACCCCAAGTCCGTGGCCTTCATCATTAGCAATGAGTTCTGCGAGCGCTTCAACTATTATGGCATGCGTAGTAAGTGAAACTGATCGATGGATGTCAAATGTCCTCCCTATGCGTAACACACTTTCTCCCTCCTAGCCATACTGGTCCTATATCTAACCCATAAACTGGGCTACAATGAGGAGACGTCCACGGTGCTCTTCCATGTGTTCACGACGCTCGTTTACATCTTTCCCCTCGTTGGAGCGCTCATGGCGGACGGCTGGCTGGGCAAGTACAAGACGATATTGTATCTATCGGTCGTCTATAGTATGGGCGCTTTGATAGTCGCCTTTGGGGCCATACCTGTGCCGGGCATGCCTGTTAAGTGAGTATCTTTACGTACAAGTCCAAGGACCACTTCTGGTTTTATCTATTCGCTAATCTATCTTTCCTTCCATCCTTCCAGGATGGTCACTATCTTGGGACTGGGGCTGATCGCAGTGGGCACTGGCGGCATCAAGCCCTGCGTCTCGGCCTTTGGCGGCGATCAGTTCGAGCTGCCGGGGCAGGCCGCTGAGCTGGCCAAGTTCTTCTCGCTGTTTTACTTTGCGATCAACGCGGGCTCCATGATCTCGACGACAGTAACTCCCATCCTGCGCGCAGATGTGCACTGCTTCGGGGACGACGACTGCTACTTCTTGGCCTTCGGAGTGCCCGCTGTGCTGATGCTCGTCTCGATGGCGATCTTCATGGCCGGCAGAAGACTCTACAGGGTGAGTCCACCCTCGGGCAACATGATCTTCGGCGTGTCGCAGTGCATAACGAACGCGTACAAGGGATGGCGGCTAAGGCGCAAAGAGAAGCCCCAGAAGCACTTTCTCGACTACGCGACGCCCGCTGTGGGAAAGCAGATGGTGCAGGAGACGAAGTCCCTAGCCAAGATCTTGCTACTCTACATGCCCTTCCCTGTGTTCTGGGCTCTGTCCGACCAGCAGGGCTCGCGCTGGACCTTCCAGGCCACCCATATGGACGGCTGGGTCTATGGCTATGAGATCAAGCCGGATCAGATGCAGGTGATCAATCCGCTCCTCATTCTCGCCTTCATTCCACTGTTCGACTACATCATCTATCCCCTGCTCGCACGCGTGGGAGTCAAGCGTCCGCTGCAGAAGCTCAGTCTTGGCCTGGTGCTCGCCTCCATCGGATTCTTTATGTCGGCGGCCGTGGAATTGCGGCTCGAGCAGCTGGAACCGGAGGCTGAGCCTTCTGCTCCCGACATGGTGCATCTGCGCCTCTACAACGGGATGCCCTGTCGCTACGAGTTCACGAGTGACCTAGAAGGAGTAGCCGACTCCATCGATTCGCTGTCCATGTGGTCCGACTTGGAGCTGCACGTGCCGCGAGCCAAGGAGTTCGCCTTTCAGGCCAAGTCGTTGGAGGAACAATGTCCGACTATTGAGGGACGCCTACGCCTGCAGCCGGGCAAGTCCGTCAGCTATTTCCTATCCAAGGCAGGTCTGCAGGAATTCCCCGATGGCTTGAGCACTGTGCAGTTCGTCAATCGACCCCCGCTGCTGCGCACCTTGGTCAACACGCCCCCAGACGAGGGTCCCATTCTGCTGCGAGCTCCCGTCTCGGGCATCGACCACATCCAGCTGGACATCAAGAATCTCTCGGCGCTGCACGAAGTATCCCTCGGCAACGGCGAGCTCGTTATCAATGGCAAACGCGCTGCTAGCTTCGATGCCAAGAACGGCGGACTCTACAGCCTCCTGGTGCTTGGCAATGCACGCGACGGATATGTAAGTGAACCAACTAGTTCATTTTCCGATGTAACAGGCTCTTTAGGCTAAGGCTCTTCGATCTATAATCTTTTCTCTGATCTCTGGTCTTTTGTCTCATATATGATCTCTGTTCTCTTCTCTCAGATCTTTTCTCTCCACTCTCCTTTCTCCTCTCCCCTTTCGTGCATTCACCTTGTAGCACAGTGTAATTGGTTCGCTTATCCCCACTATAGAAATACAACATGTTGGAGGTGGTGCCACCGAAAACGCTCTCGATAATGTGGCAACTGCCGCAGATTGTGGTCATGACGGCCGCTGAGATAATGTTCTCGGTGACGGGTCTGGAGTTCTCGTTCACTCAGGCGCCGGCCAGCATGAAGTCGGTGCTGCAGGCCTGCTGGCTGCTCTCCGTGGCCATCGGCAACATGATCGTGGTGATCATAGCGGAGGTGAAGTTCGTTGCCACGCAGTCGGCCGAGTTTGCGCTCTTCGCCAGCATCATGGTGGTCAACCTGATGATCTTCCTCCTTCTCTCACGCAACTACAAGTACTCGGATAGCGGCTCGCTCCCCCCGGACGATGTGGAGAGTGAGAAGCCCAAGGGATATGAGGTATACCATGAAGAGCCGCCCGTAGACAAACGGGCGACAGCACCAATCGGCGCTGGGCAGGGCAGCTATCAGAATTATAGGCACGATTCATGAACGGATCGAGTGCCAATATGCTCATATATATGTGGAGCGACATAGTTGTATATATATATGTGTAGATCTGTGTTTCCGTCCATATAGCTGTGATCGGAGCGAGTTGTATGTCTGTATATTTATATACATATGTGGATCTATATAGAGGGATCTGTGTCTCGATCGATCTATGATCGAGACTTTTATGTAGCTATATATATGTATATATATCCATGTCTGTTATCCCTGATCTTCGAATAATCGTTTTAGCAATGTTTTTTATTCACATTTTTTTGTATTTATTTTAATTTTATTTTTTGTAATTATTTTGTAAACTAATTTTAGGTCAATTTTTTTATGCAAATTTGATGCTCGCTTATGAGTTACAAAGCGAGTCTGTTGATTGCATTCAATTGAGATTTGTCCTTCCGTCCTTCCGTTCGCTCGCCCCTCTGTCTGGCATACTCAACCCAGTGTCAAGGACATGCGCTTTTTCAGTTCGAAGCTCGAACTGTGGCAGTTTAGAGCAAGATTCTTCTAGATTCACCTAGATTATAAGCCAGAATGTGTTCTATACGCTTAGCTCGTGAGCGAGTATCAAGCAGTCGGCAATGGTCGACTGCAATGATTTTATTTTGTTATTCGTTTATTTTTTATACACATTTTTTATTAAATATATTTTTATGTTATAAATCGTTTACATATTTGGTTTTCCTTTAATATTTTGTATATAATTTAATTTTTATCAATGAAAATTATTTAATTTAATTTGTATTATATATTTTTATTTATTCGATTTTATTTTTTATTTATTTTATTTGTATGTTCTTTTATTTTTACATAATTTATAATATCCTGCTCATATGGTGAATCGATTTTAATGCCAGTTAAACTTTTTCAAACATTTTGAACTCTAACATCTTTTCGCAGCAGCTAAAACCAGGGCGTTGTGTCGTGCTTGCAGCGTTGCCACCTAGTCGCGAATGGCAGCTGCGCGCGCTGTGTTTAATGCGCAATGCGCGCGTGATCATTTGCTTAGGCGAAAATCCAAATTGGAAATAAAGGTGAAGCCAACTGATATTGAAATCGATGTTAAAATGGAAATTTGAATGTGGATCACATTTTGTATTCGAGTTCGTAGCAAAAGAAGGTATTAACAAGAGTCTTTCGACTGACTCTAGGCGTTGCCCAACTTTGTTACTCTGCATCCAGTGTCGGCCGCACCAAGTGGCAGCTCCATTGCAGGTCGAGGCGAAGCAATTGCTTTTCCAGCTCGCAGACGGCGTTGAGGCAAGCCACGAGACGGAATCCAATGTGATTTATTGAGTGAAATTAGCGTTTGCATAAGAGAAAAGTGACTAGGGCAAGGATTTGTGTGGGCGAAGGCATTGCCAGCAGTGAAGGCGGATAAAAGGCATTGCCAGCTGCGAGTCGAGGCAACTGCAGTGAGACGAGCGAGCATTGATTGAATAGTGGAACAGTTTGTGTCTCTACCTGAGTGAGGAAAGTTGCAAGGAGTTGAAAGCGGACCTAAACCGAAAATATTCTGAGAAAAAATCATGAGAAAACAGGAAATGCAGCTGCAGCCAAGGACAAGACTGAAGGACACAGACCGAAGACGGACAATCAAGGCAGGGTAGGGCAAGGCAGACGGACGAACAGCTGCAGTCGAGCTAAAGAAACCCTCATTAGGACTGAGACTAACGGAACTCGACTACCTGAACGGGACCTGGTCTACCTGAACGCGACTGTCTAGACCCTCGGGCGAGTCTGCCTCGTCGCTCGCGCAGCCAGCAACGGGCACAGTCGAGCGCGAGCTCTGGAGCCAGCGACACGGTCAGGAGAAGCTCTTCAATTAGTGCAAAGATTCCGTTAGTTCATTTTTTTTCAAGTGCTATTTTTTCCGAGTGTCAACTGTACCGAGTGCCAAATGCAGTATCGATTTATGATAAGAGAGAGGGAGAAGGAGAGAGAGGCCAGCCATCGAACAGCCATAACTCCCATCACATCACACATCAACCGATAAAGGAGCAAAGCAGCTAAAGTTGACTACGAAAGCGCAGGTCATGTGCGAGCGGGTGAGTGAGCGGGGGTCTGGGTGGGCGTGTGGCGCCACGGCCGGGAGCAACCACTGCTCGGCCTGGAGCAGGTGAGGCGAGGTGTGTGGCCACTGCGACGGCTGCTGAGGCTGTCGCCGAGGCGTGGAAGTGGCGGCGGGTTAGCAATGTAATTTCTACTTGGATCAATCAAGCTTTGCCCTGGCCGGGCGGACGACAGAGAAAATTACGAGAGGGGGAGAGAGCGTGAGCGTTGCGGCGCGAGCTGAGCACACGGAACGGAACGAGACAGAGGAACACGAACGGCATCCGTTTGAGGCCGCACACACGAGATACGAGACGAAGCGTAACCACATACTTCCATCGCGAGTGTGCGCGGCGTCACATGGATGCGAGCGAAACGGCATGTCGTGCGACCCCCCTTACTGCATGCGAGCGAGCAGCTCGGCAAGAGAGGCGCTCTCTCTCTCTCTCTCATACTATGGCACACAGATACACGGAGTAGACGTATGCTCATCTCGCTCGGCGAACGGTGGACGGCGTCTTCCTCTCGGCCACGCACGGCCGGGGCAAAGCACAGCGACAGAGCGCATAACCACTGGGCGACAGAAGCCCCATCGACTACGACAACTGCATGTGTATAACAGTTATAACCAGCGGACCAAGTAGCCCCTGTCCGCCAGCCCACCCAGCGCACACACACACACGAGCGCGCAGGCGCAAACACTCCAGCGCCTCGCCCCCAACACGCGCGCCTAGGCCTCGCTCGCCGCCCCGAGCTCATGGCCGACGCTTGCCTAAAGCCTGAAACACTCGCATAAGTGTTATACGCCAATATAACAGTCTCACTGTGCCATCTATCACCTCAAAGGGGGCAACCCATTGCCGCTAACCGAACTAGTCGATCACCTCACAAACCGATTAAAACCACAAAATGTCATCGTATTCGTCCATTGCAAACGTTCATCGAACTCCTCATTCCGTTGGCCTACATACATATCTCCATATTGTGTGGCAAGATGTTGTACATGCCTAGTCCGAGATGGGTCCGTTCTGTCCGACTGGAAGAAGTTCCAGCTTTAGTCTTCAACTGAGCTAAGACCGTGTCGCTTGGCTCGACTGTCACGAGGCAGAGCAGCAGAGGCTGGAGGGAGAAGAGAGGGGAGAGAGAGTGAGAGTAGTCGGAAGTCCAGGGCAGGGAGTAGAGACACAGAGTAGGATAATAGGATAATAATAACTTAGCTTCTACTATGGTCAATCAAAACGATGAGTGGAACTAGTTGAGGTTCGTGTAGACAGGGTAGAGCACAACTTAACTTCAATCGAGATGTTCCGTTTAAGAGGACCTGACGAGCCATAAGAGACAACTTCAATCATGATGTATGACAGAAGAGCAATAACCCATCGAGCAATGAGGTATAGAATATATCACTTGTAAGTGATTTATGTGTAACACAACTGGATATATATTTCCACAGGCCGTGTCGTTCGGCAGGCGAAGAGCCAAAAGAAACCCAAAGAAAACTGAAAGAGCAAGAGAGAGAGAAATGCAGCTCAAGCACAAGCTCAGATCACAGCTTCAATCATGATGTAACACCAAGAAGCAGCCAGATCAATCACTAAAGCACTTAAATCAAGCTGGCCAAGCAATAGAGCCCATGAACACAGTCACTGGAATCGCTAAAGTCGCAGCGTCAATCATGATGTATCACTGCCGTTGACACAAGGCGCAGTCAATCATCGGCAATTGCTAACCAAAAGGGAAAGCTATTTGAGTTTGTCCCAATTCACTTTGAGATACGCAACGTTGTCCTTCTGTTCTTGAACCTCGTTCTGTTTGCATCCTGCTCCTCCTCCCCTTCCGATCGCATTGTACATAGCTCCATTCCCCCTGTACATACAACCCCAAGCCTCTCTATATACCAGACTTAATTTCCATATTGCTTGCAGCAGTGTCTGTGCCCGATAAATATATAAAATGCCTTTTTCAAAACTGCCTTCAGGTGAGTTGTCCGCGTCCGTTAGCCAAGCGCTGCGCTGATCTGTCAAGGGACTCGAGTCGCTGCCTTCGCGTGGGCCCTAACCCAAAAGAAACCCCATCAATCAATAACATAAATACAAATGAGAAACGTTATACGAGTGACGTGTGCCGCAATTAGTGCAATTTATAGATAGAGCTAGGCAAGACAAAAAAAAAAAAAAATAAAATAAAATAAAAAAAATTAAAAAAAATTATTAAAAAAAAATATACAAAAAAAAATTTAAAAAAGTGCAAAATATTAAAAAAAAAAAAAAATAAGAAAAAAAATGCACTAAAAAGAAATTAATATTTTTTTACAATATATAGAAAAAAAGTTCTTAAAGTTTGCGCAGGGATTTTCGAATGCGGCGCAAACGCAAATGAAATGAAAATGAGCCAAAACCCAGTAGGAAACGAAAAGACGGCAAGCCAATCGCTCGTGACACGCCTGTCCCGAGGGACTGGCTTGCCCAACTGAACGAAAACTAAAGCCAAATAACTGATCGTGGCACACGTCACAAATGGAGATCAACATCTCAGCGCCCCGAAGGCGCCAAGCGCGCTCGAATCTCTAGCCACAGATCAACGAGGCGACTTCCCCAACAAGCCGTAAGATGGCCCGAGCGTGCGCGTTACTAACCTATTTCTATGCCGCTATTCTTTCAGATGAGTCGAAACGAAACTTGGAGCCGAAGCTGGGAGCCAAAGTTTTTGTTTTCATTTGAATTCCTCCGTTTTCTTTGTTTTTCGATTCACGACTTTCTATGTTCGACTCCATTGATTCTAGTTGCGATCTCAAAGTCTCTTTCCAAATCAAACACTGCGAGTCTGTGATCCTTCGCTGTTCTGCTGCAGTGTCAAGTGTCGTGTGCTGTACTTTAGGCGGCTCCTGTGTCTGCGTTAAGCGTTGCCAGATCAACTACATATTCGGGAAGAAGCTAGAAATGGCTCTCATCATTCAAATTACCAGTCTTGAAGATCGAAAGACTAAAGCCAAGGAAGTTACAAATTACTCGACTATAAAGTGGCCAGATCAGTGAAGATCTCAAGCTACTCTACGCCAAGAGGCGTTACCATACCGTTGAGATTTTGAAATCTTGCAAAAGTAAACTAAGAAACTGTTCCTCATCAGACGCTCTATTTGAGTGTAAGCCACATGCATGCCCATTAATGAAGAGCGTTGCCATATCAAAGATGCGAAAATAATAATAGTGAAATGACGCCAAGAGGCTCATCGAACACAGTACTTACAATGCCAAGAGGCGTGCCCAGATAAATTAAAGATACAAAAAACAGAAAAAGCTAAATAAATTGCTAAACAAACAAAATTCTATCGATATCTAATAGCAAGCCAGATCGCTGAGAAGCTCGAATGGCGTTGCCACCTGCATGAAAATTGCCAAGGAGATTTCAATTGATTTGATCTCCACAATACTTTAAGCCCAGAAGCATTGCCAGATCCAATGGCCATTTGAATGCCAAGAAGCGTTGCCATATCCAAGTGAAGATTTTGATTACTTTAAGAATTTATTGTTCTCAGTTGTGATTTTTATAGTTTTGAGCTTTTTTTCGCTTTCGAAATCTTAAGTTTTCAAATCAGACGCCTCACACACACATATATATACAAATGTATCCACGTATCCACGCCTTCTTCCACTATTCTGTAGCCTCACCGCCCACCTCTTCCCCTTCACTTCTCACACTCACAAATCGTTCGGTCGTAAATATTTAGAAGAAAAAAGAGAGATAAAGAGCGAATCGTGCCTTAAATATAAAAAGAAATATATACAAAAAAAAATAAAGAAAAAATATTGAATTGCGTAAAATATTTAAGAGCTGTTTGCGAAGCATTAAAAAAAAAATAAAAGAGAAAAAGAAAAAAAAAAATGAAAGCTTGGCGCTCAGCTCAAAAAAAAAGAAAAACCAATAAAAATAAATAAATAAAAAAAAAATCCGGATAAATGTTTTACGCAGTTCGAAAAAAGAAATCGTTTATAAAAAAAGCAACACAAAAAAAAAAAAGAAAAATGAAGAAAATTGCATTTGTGTGAAAGCGTTATACGCGCCTTCACCAAGGCGCGATAAAAAAAAGATCGTATAAAAGACATGGAACTGTTATACGTCTGAGTCGACTCTCGCGAAAAACTCTGAATTTATTTCAAATGACTTGAATACACAATTTGAGGCTCGACTCAGAATACCTAACATCCATATTCCTACTAAACAAACATTTTATTTTTTTTTTTAATTTTCAATTCCAAATTAAATATTTTAATTTAAACCGAAATTATTGCTGTTTCATTCGGGGAGGAACTTGGGGGAAAATCTTATATACAACTTTTTTTCAGAGCAGCTTAAGGCGGCTACTAAATCAGCGAGGATTACCGAGGACTACTGGAGCTCGATAAAGGTTGATGTCGTCATTCACCAGCCTCAAGACCTACCTAACCGGATCTTGACTTGGATACAAATCAACCAAATCATTCCCTAACACAACTCACTGTTACACTGTTAATATCTTGTACCAATAACACATAACTCAAATTAATAACACAATTATGTTTATGTTAAGCTGCCTAAAAGGTAACAGTACAGTAAGCACTGTAAATAAAGAACACATTTCATTCATAGAAAAAAAAAAAAAGATTTCGTCACTAGGCCAAAATATGTGCAATGTAAATACTTTACATTGTATTTCTTCAACAGGAAGTCCTTCTACGACTTTAGAAAGGCTTAGCTTTTGAGGATTGGATATTATTTTACCAAATTGCAAACACACAAAGTGCATAAGCTGGCTGAGTTCTATTTTTAGATAAGTCAAAGTCAAATATATATGTATTCCTGCAACATTTAAGCGAGCTATAGAGACTGGAACTGCTGTAGAGGCATTAAGTGTCAGCCTAATGTGAGGGACTTGTCTATTTGCCGTCTCATAGCTCCAAAAGCTGTTGAGCCATAAAGCTACATGCGCTACTTGTACAACTAATAAATTGCATGAAATTGCAAAAAAATAAATAAAATTGCACTTTTTGTTACGCTTTTTGATCATCCTGAAGCTGCGCTACAAAATAACGAAAATTTGCTTTTCTTTGCACCAGCCCAAAAGTATGTGAAGTTTTTTCTACAGAGCTGAGAAATGCAGGACGGCTTTTATTGCGCAGCCCGAAAGTATGCAACATATTTTGAGTGTTTGCTTTTGTGTGCTCATTTATTGAACGACATTTGATTGAAAATCAAGCTGAAATACCAGGCGACCAGAATTGAGCAGCAAGAAGGCACAGTAAATAATTTTTTCCGTTTTTATGGCTTAGCAAATAACTTTGATGTGCATCAGTTTATTAATGCTCTTTTTCTGTTTCTTGAGTCATGTCTTGTTTCTTTTTATTTCCCACATTTAAATAAGAAAATCAATTTTGTATTTTGCATTTCATTTTTATTAAAATAATTTGATTTTTTTTACCATTTTTATTTGCTCTTTTCTCGCATCATTTGTGCATTTCTGTGTTTTCTGTAAAGAAAAATCTTAAGAAATCGTTATAATAAATGTATATATTTATGTATAAACACTTTAAGTACTTTAAACTACTACTAAATCGTATAAAATGCATTTCTCAAAAAAAAAAAAGATTAATTATAGTAATATATAAAACATATATATGTAGTATAAAAAATAAATGCTTAGGCTAGTCTATGAAGAAGTCGGGTAAAAAATATTAAAACTCTGCCGCGCAGTCGTTCGACAACCGCGCGGCAATGGAAGCTCAGCGGCTGAGTTTCTCACAAAAAAAGTATTAAAAACTCTTAAAACTTAAACAATTTAAAGATGATAAAAAAAATGTTTCATTAAAATTAAAAATATTAATTAATTAATAAAAAATTAAGAGATTTGCGGAAGCCAGGCTGGATGGAGTTAGTTCAATGTTGCGGATGTTGTCGATGTTGCTGATGTTGCGATGTTGCTGATGTTCGTTGTGAGCGACGCGTGCTGGATATATGGGCAAGTGGACATATATGTGTGTGTGCTGGGGGAACATGAGCGTGCAGGCGTTTCAATGTAGGCGTGGCTGGCAAACAGTTGCGACATCTTATGCGACGGCATAAAAGGGACTGTTGCTGCTGCGGCTGCTGCTGCTGCTGCTGTTGCCACACTCCACGCGGCAGCAATGCCTGACTTTAGTTAGCTCTAGCAGCAGCAGCAGCAACTGTGCCTGCGGTGGCAACAATTGCTGCTGCTGCAAATAGAGTTGCAGCAATTGTTGCTGCTGCAGTTGCAACACGAATTGAAACTGCAACAGCAACTGTTGCTGGCAACAATAACTGACTGACAGCAACTGTTGCTGCTATTCGTGTGACAATTGCTGCTGCTGCAACTAAAATTCTAGCTGCAACAGCAACAATTACTGGCAACAATAACTGACTGACAGCAACTGTTGCTGCTGCTGTTGCAACTGCTTACGAGCTACGATTGGCTACAAGCTATATAGCTATATATATATATGAGATATGATATATATTCGATATGTACGACTCAAACCTTAACAGTAACAGCCTAGTGTGGGCGCTATTTGGAGGGGCGTGGCAGCAATGCTTGAGATAACGTGTTTCCACTTACAGCTACGATTCGAGGGCGAATCATTTGAGTGCAGTTGCAGTTGCAGTTGCAGTTGCAGTCGAGTCGGAGCTCGCTCGGCATCATCTGCGCTGGTTCAGCATCTGCAAGTAGTACTCGCAGTTGGTGCAGTAGATCGAGGGCGCGATCACGTGCCGCTTGCGGCAGAGGTTGCACTCGACGGCCTTGGCCGAGGCCTTGACGATGGCATTGTTGTAGACGCGGGTGGGTATGGCCGTGACGCCGTTGAGATTTGCGCCGCTCGCGAGCGGCTCGGGCAGTCCGTTCTGCAGCGACGATGCAACCGTCGGCGGCGGCGGCGGTGGCGGCTGCGGCGCACAGTCCAACTCGCCTTTGGTGCCCGGCTCGAAGCTCACCTTCTTCTTGCCATTCAGCAACTGTTGCTGCTGTTGCTGCTGCTGCTGTTGCTGCTGCTGCTGCTGTTGTGCTGCATAGTAGTTGGCCTGTTGCTGATAGGCATGTGGGTGTGGCACGCGCTGATAGGGCGAGGGCAGTGACTGCTCAGCAGCAACATTGCCATTGCTGAAGTAGGCAATGCTCAGCTGCTGCTGCTGTTGTTGTTGTTGCTGCTGTTGCAACTGTTGCTGTTGCTGTTGCTGCTGCTTTTGCATTTGCATGGAGTAGCTCTGCGCATGCAAAGGTCGCGGCATGCTGCTATATTGCATATCCAGCTGCTGTTGCTGGTTGGATAAGCCGCTCATGCTGGTGCGCGGCAGCAACTGTTGCTGCTGCTGTTGCTGTTGCTGCAAGCGATACAGCTCCTGTTGCTGTTGCTGCTGCAGTAGTTGCTGTTGGCGCTGCACATAGCGCTGCATATCTGGACGTCCCAGCATGGGCGATGCTTGCAACTGTTGCTGTTGCTGCTGCTGTTGCTGCTGCAGCTGTTGTTGTTGCTGCTGCTGTTGCTGTAGTCGTGGCTGCGCCTCTGTCTGCAGACGCAGCATGTTCTGTTGCTGCTGCTGGATGAGCTGGGCGCTCACCTTCTCGTTGGGGTGCTGGGCCGTGCGCAGGACCCGCTCCAGGATGGGGTTCGGTATGAAGTCGTCGTCCTCCTCGTTGCCGGCCGTGGCCACGAGTATGACCTGGTCGCAGAACGAGACGCTCTTCTTCTTCACACGCTTCGGCGCCGCCAGGTTGCTCTGGTTGAGCGTCTGCTGCACCATCGAGTTGAGCAGCTCCACCTCGCGGATCTCCTCGGCGATCTGCGACTGCGACATCTCGTACTTGGGCTTGGCCAGCAGCAACTGTTGCTGCTGCTGTTGCTGGGGTGGCTGCTGTGCTTGCTGGCGCGGCATGGGCGCGCAGTCAACCTCGTCCGTCTCTGGCTTGCCATTCGGCAGCCCATTCATCTGGGTGCGCACGGAGCTGAGCAGCTCCTGCGAGGCGTACGAGCGCATGTTGCCGCCGGCAGCTGCTGCTGCTGCTGCTGCTTGTCCCGCGCCAGCAATGCTCGTCTGCTCGAAGCGATGCGCCAGATCCCGTACGCTGCTGGGCGAGGCGCCCGCTGCAGCTGCTGCTGTTGGCTCTGGCTTTCGGCTGCGCAGATCGGGCAGCGGCGTCGTCTGCTCCTTGCGCAGCTTCAGCAGGTGCTGGCGCTGCTGCAGCTGGGCCAGGATGCTGGTGGTGCCCTCCATGGAGTCGAGCTGCTGGCGCTGCTGCTTGCTGGCTGCCTCCAGGGCGTGCAGGTGGCTCAGCTGCTGGTTGAGCGGCTCCAGGTCGATCTCGGGCGGCGGCGGCGGCGGGAAGTCTTCGCTCGCCTGCCGCGAATGGCAAACGGACTGCGGCGGACTGGGGTAGGGCGGCAGCTCCAGCAGCGGCAGGGGCAGCGGCATTGGCAGTGGCAGGGCCAGGTCTGGGGCGCACGGCAGCTGCAGATCCTTGAGGGGACTCTGCTCGGAGTGCACCTGGGCACAGGTGGTGATGATGGTCTGGCACGAGTCCTCGCTGATCGACGCGTTCGAGCTCATCGCTGAGAGATTCGAGAGGTTTGCCTCGTGATGGAAGTGTTGCTGCTGCTGCTGCTGTTGCTGTTGCTGCTGTTGCTGCTGTGTCAGGGCTGAGCTGATGCGCATGGGCGGCGGGGGCGCCACCTTCGGCACCATGGTCAGCTGCCTGCCGCTGCCGTGGAAGCTCTTGCGCATCAGCTTGCTGCGCTCCAGGTTGGGATTGGCGCAGCAGCCAGAGGCAGCGGCAGCAGCAGCCGCGGCCGCAGCGGCGGCAGCGATGTTGCTGCTGTTGCTGGGGTAGTCGAAGTGTCCCTCGGAGATGTAGCCGCTCATGCCCAGGGCGTAGGCGTGGCCGTGCAGGTGCAGCCCCACGGCGCTGTCGTCCACCGAGCCGAGGGGCGTGGCGTGCGCGCTGGCCGCAGCCGCCGCGGCGGCCGCTGCTGTTGCCGCCGAGGAGCTGGCGTCGTCGACGGCCTCGGTGAGGTCGGGCATGGAGCGGTTCTTGCGCCGTATGAGGCCGCCCATGAGGAGCTTGCGGCGTATCTTGTGCTGCTTCTTGCCGCTCTTGTCCTTCTCCTTCTTCTCGTCCTTGTCCTCCTTGTGCTTCTTCAGCGTGTCCTTGGCGTTCACCAGCAGCGTCTCGGTGAGCGAGAACTCGCGCGTCAGCTTGTTGCGGTCCTCGCTGCGGCTGCGCTTCTCCTTCTCCTTGTCCTTCTCCTTGTCCTTGTCGCGTCGTCCGAACAGCGAGCGACTCTCCCGCTCCCGCTCCGGCTTCGCCTGGCTCACCGGCTGCTCGTACTCGATGGCATTGTCGTCGCCGCCGCCGGCACTGACCAGCGCCTTGAGCGGACTCTTGCGCTTCGGCAGGGTCGCGTAGATCTCGATGCTCTTCGCTGCCGAGGCGCTCGGCGGCAGCTGGTCGAGCTTCTCCAGCTTCTCGAGCGTGCGGTCCTTGCTGCCCTGGCGCATGTGCTTGACGCTGCTGTTGCTGCCCTCGCGCATGTGCTTCAGCTCGGGCATGGCCTCGCTCTCGGCCCCCTTCTCGATGAGTATGCGCCGGTGCAGGCTCCGGGCGCGCATCACGCACGTGTTGTGCTTCATCCGGGCGAAGGTCATCGTGTGCGGATTGCTGTAGGGCGCGTCCATGGCGGCCCGTGCCCGGCCAGCGGCTGCGTTGCAGAGGACCAGCGCCGTCTCCAGGTCGTGCGACTCCTCGACCAGGCGCGACTTCTCCAGCAGCTGATCCGCCTCGTGGCAGAGCTTCTCGCAGTCGCCCGACAGCGCCAGGCCAGGGCCGTGGGCCACGTGCGGCACGTGCGCAGCTGCGTTCGGGCCATTCGTCTCGGGGATTTTGGCCAGCTGGGGGTTGAGCACGTGCTTGGGCGGATACGAGTCCGTGGAGCTCAGCGAGAACGAGTCGTAGCCTGCGTCGTAGGGCAAGCCGTGCACATGGCCGTGCCCCCCGTGCCGCGTCGGACTCTGCGGCACCGCGGCGACTCCTCGCTTCGCCACCATGTAGAGATAGGGATTGTCGAGTGTCGTGGAGCTGGCTGAGCTGGCGCTGTTGCGGTCTCCCGACCAGTTGCCCGAGTCGCGGCGCCGCGGCTGGTTCAGGTGCTCGGGTATGGTCAGGCCGTCGCTGGGCGGAGAGCTGCCGTTGGAGGCGTGGCCGGAGCTGGACTCCGCGCTGTGGCTGCGCTGCAGCTGCAGGTGCTGGCGGCGGGCCAGCTGGGCGCTGAGCATCGCCTCGATGGGCTTGCGGTTGAGGAAGCCGCCCTCCTTGTCGGCGGCGATCTTGTCCTGGATGACGCTCAGGTTCTGGTACTGGGCGCTCAGCACGTGCTCCACGGTCTTGCGGCTGATGTAGGCGTCCGTCTCGTCGCTGCCCGCCGGCACCGCAGGCATCGCGGGCGAGGGCGGCAGCGGCTGGGGCAGCGGCAGGGGAAAGATGTTCTTCTGGATGACGCTCAGGTTCTGGTAGTCGTTGAGTGGCGTGGGCGTTATGGCGCGCCTCGTGCTGCCCAGGCTAGGCTTCTCGGGGCTGGGCGTGACGGCGCGTCGCTCCATGGCACAGCCATTGACAGCTGCGCCAGCCGCCGAGCTGGGCGGCTGTGGCACGGCGTAGAGCAGCAGCAGCGGCTGGTAGCGACCGCGGCTGCACTTGTCCACGACGCCCTCCCAGCTGGGTCCCACCTCCTTGACGTTGGCGTCGTCGAAGTAGACCCACACCTTGAGCTTCGTGTGGAAGAAGAAGGTGGTGTAGTGCTTGCCGTAGTAGGAGACGATGCCGACGAGCTCGTGCTGCGACTGCTGGGCCCAGCGCTGCTCGCTGACCTGGTGGAAGACGTCGGCGAGCCGCAGGCTCGTGCCCACGGCCTTCAACACAGCGTGCACCTGATCGGCCGCCGGTCGCTCCGAGTCCCAAACAATGCCAATCGAAACGACGTCCGGCCGATTGAGCAGAGCTCGGCAGATTCCAATCTTGGCACCACAAGAGTTCTAAGAGAGAGAGGAGAGCAAGGGGCGAGAGGAGAGTCCAATTAGTTTCAGTTGCTATTGCAGATGGCTTGCGGTACTTACCGGACAGTCGCGTATGTCGCCCATGTTGCCAGCTGCACGCAGCAGCTGGCCGAAGCTCAGCTGCTGATGGTTCTGCATGGCGAGGCTCTTCTGTGAGGTCAGCGCCGAGGCGGACACATAGTGCACCATCTGCAAGACAGAGGGAGAGGGAGAAGGAGGTGAGAATATAATCTAGGGAAGAGACACAGATCTATGATCTATCAGTTCCATAGGGGGTAAGACGCTGGAGGGGAGACACCTCACTCCTACTCCAATGTAGATCTATGATGATGATTAAAGAAGGAGAAGGAGATAGGACACTTATTGCAGAAAGGGTGTAATAGAGCTTTAAGGAAGTCAGCTCCAATTGCAGTCTGTGATCTATGAGGGAGCATGGAGGAGATAGAGATCTATGATCTATAAGTTCCATAGGGGGTAAGACGCTGGAGGGAATATACTCCACTCCTACTCCTATGTAGATCTATGATCTATTAAAGAAGGAGAAGGAGATAGGACACTTATTGCATAAAGGGAGTAAGAGAGCCATTAAGGAAGTCAGCTCGAATTGCAGTCTGTGATCTATGAGGGAGCATGGACTATACTTGAAATATAGCTGATCTATGGTAGTGTTAAGGGGTCGGAGCTGGCACTCAATGACACGCTGTGATCTATGAGCCACAGTGGAGGAGGAGGAGGTGGAGGGGGCGAGCTGACTTCATTTGCAATCTATGATCTGTGTGCGTTGCCTCTCCTAGTGGGTGTTCCGAAAACTGGTCGAGCGACTGGCTCACGTTCAGGTTCATGTTGTGCCGCATAACCCGTTTGGCCACCTAGCCAACTAACTGTTCCCCCCAGTCTGTTCTGCTCCCCACTCCCCCCTGCACGGCCTCTCTTGCTCTCTTTGCTATTCAGCATTTACATGGCAGCAATTGCAGGTGTTCCAAAGCCCACGCCACGAGCACAAAAGAACTTGCATGCAATTAACTTAAGTTGAGTTTCATTGAATTTCTTAAGACATTTCTAGAGCCCAGACTGAGCCATGTTTTCCCAGCTTTGCAGCTTCACAAATGAATTTCTTCCATGTGGTAAGTGCTAAGGAGATCTCAGGAAGTATTATTTCCCTACTACAAAAATTAAACTAAAGTTATCTAATCCTTCTGAATACCAAGTTGAAGCATAGACTCTTCTCAACTCAAACTGACTCTGACCAGTTACCCCAGTCTCTAGAGCTACATAGTCTTAGAGTATTGCCCATGTTTTGCCAGGAAATCTCTTTGGGTAATCAACAATCGATCGACTCACCTGCGTGAAGGGCAGCTGTTCGGAGTTGGCGCCGCATTTGCAAACGCTTTGCTCGATGACTCGCATGGCGAACCGTCGATGGGCAATGCAGGCCGCTGACTCGCACGCATCGCCGTCGTCCGGCGAGATGTGCGAATGGACGCGATGCAGCAGGAGCTCAAAGCACTCGGCAGCGTCGCCCAGGCAGCCCAGCGGAAACCTGCGACCGGCCAAGGGGCCGCTGGCCAAGGCGCGGCGCAAAGGCTCCGGACATAGAGCGGGCTCTGAGCTCGTCTGCAGTTGCTGAAAGAGTTCCTAAAGAGGAGAGATTGAGAGAGAGTTAGATAATACTCTAGATATTTATATGAGCTGTATTTATACTCTAACTGGGCATTGCAAATGGCTAATGGCTAATGGGGTATACACGACTTACAATGACTGCATTAATGCAGCGATCTCTTTCGATGCTGTTGTTGTTGTTGCTGTTGTTGTTGTTGTTGTAGCCATGAAACGCTAACTCAATGCTACTGGAGACCTTAGCCAAGGCACAAAGGTTTTGCTGCTGCTGCTGCTGTTGCTGTTGCTGCTGCTGTTGCTGCTGCTGTTGTTTGCTTTGGCGCGTCAACGTGGCCGAGCCGGAGTCGAGCAGCAGCTTGCGCGGACTGCTCCGGGGCAAGGTGCCATTGTTGCTGATCAGCTGCAGCTGCACCACTGCGGGAGAAACTGCGACGGCTGGAGATGTTGCTGCTGTCGGAGATGTTGCTGCAGATGTCGGAGGCGTTGCTGGGGCTGTTGTTGTTGTGCTGCAGGCAACCACATTGCTGGGCTCCTTACGCTTGTAGCGAAACTTAATCATGTTGCTGTGATTCGATTCGCGTTCAGTTAATCGATCTGCTTGGGGGAAATAGAGTTTAGAGCAAAGACTTTGGTAGAGGTAGACAAGTCGCTGCTGCTTCACAGTTTGCCAAAAATGCCAGCAATGACAATGCTTATGCTGATGATAATGATGATGTCAATAGCAATGCGCTGACTGAACGAAACACAGAGGGTGAGAGAAGGGGAGAGGGGGAGAGGAGAGGACACAAGTTGTTGACGTAGTCAAACGGAAGTGCATGTAAATGCGAACAGAAAAAAAAACTAAAGAACAAGTGCAAAAAAAAAAGCAAATGAATCGGAAGAGCTAGTGCGAGCTCGACAGCGAGATACCCAGCATTTAGAGGTAAATGCTGAAACTCCAAAAATCTACTATAGCCAACCAAACTAACTGCAAAAGTAACCCGTATCGATTAGCTGCTAAAGAAGAGCTTTCTTGAGTAAGGAAGACATATACAGTTGGTTAGTTGCAGCCATCAACTTCTTATCTCACTTAGTCTGTCACATGCATCGGTTCTAGCACATCACACCCTTTAATTGACCCTAACTCGAGCTTAAGCGAACATAAAAAGCGAGCAAAAAAACCAAAAAGTGAAGCGTCAGCCCACAGAAATGACAAGCAAAAGCAATTTGGCTCGTGAAAGGAAGTTGCATATGAACACACAGCCAAAGCGTATGAAGAAGCGCAAAACTGAGCTCGAGCTGCCAATTGAAACCAATTTGAACTCGGACTTCACTCGGTCACGCGAACAAAAGAGCCAAAGGGAGGGACCGGAGAGAAGGAGAGATAAAGGGAAAGACAGGGTTAACCTGGCGCCCAAAACAAAATGTCAGAGTCAGAGACAAGGTAGAGTCAAGGAAGAGCCAAGGAAGAGCTAAGGTTAAGCTAAGGCAGAGCTGAAGCATAGCTAGCTAGA
Organism: Drosophila pegasa; assembly: GCA_035046225.1. Classification (NCBI taxonomy): domain Eukaryota; kingdom Metazoa; phylum Arthropoda; class Insecta; order Diptera; family Drosophilidae; genus Drosophila; species Drosophila pegasa. The sequence continues at coordinate 1,606,268 of JAWNOD010000429.1, read as the reverse complement.
GCCAGACTAGAGCCCGAGCTAAGGAAGATCAAAGCAAGAGAAAGAAACTGAGCTAAGCTCGAAGGCAGACCTAAGGAAGATCTAAGGAAGAGCAAGGATAGACAGAGCTAAGGCAGACTTAAAGGCAGAGAGAAAGCAGTATCACATCACTGACTGACAGCTAAGGAAGACCTAAGACAGAGTGGAGACACAGGCACAGGCACAGCGAAAGTAAAAACCTAGAGAAGGCAAGTGCTAAGTAAAGCCAGGGACCATATAACTTAGGAAGAGACACGGCAGATCAGAGGCACAACCAGTGGACCAGGCAGAGCTCAGACAAGGTATCTCTAAAGCGAAGCCATGACGAAGCTGTGGATGCTGTCTCCTCGTTGTTGGCTCTTCGAGCGACAACAGCTGCACAGGCTGCGCAGCACGCGGCTAGTTTTTTGGCACACCCTAAAGACCAACACAGACGACAGGTGAGAGCAGAGCAGAGGAATGAAGGAAGAGAGGATAAGGAGGAAAGGGGACGTCAACCAAAAAAAAAAAAAACCAGAACTCGAGTTGAACTTTCGCTTTTGCTTTTGACAACGACCTCATTTTGTTTTTTGCCGAAAGTTTTAACCCAACTAAAACAACAAATAAACCGGTCCAGTTCAGCTAAATATATTTATGCAAAGGCACACAGACATATATAGTTACCCAAGTGCCCCAAAAGGCAACTAAACTTTTATCTAAAAGTGTCCACGAAGCGTTTAACAGCGCGCGCGTGTGTGAGTGTGTGTGTGAGTGAGTGTGTCACAAATCAAATTTCAATTGTTGACAACTGCAAATTGCAAATGAAACAGAAGTCGGAACGAGCCTAACCGACTGCCTAATACGTTGGCAGAGCTGGGAAGAAAGGTAAAGAGTGAGAAAGAGTAAGAATCTTCTCTATTTACATTGTCTCAAGCTAAGGCCTAAGACATTTGATACATCCCATGATTCAAGGACTGCCAATCTGTAAGCCAAGTCAAATATTATGTATTTCAGTTCTAGTTGTCATATTTTTTAAAGTACATATAGACTCTTAAGCTGCCCTTGCAATGTCAGTCTATACTCCAGGCTCCACCAACTTCCAATGGCTCTCACACTGTAGTGCAAGCTATTCAAACTGTGCTCAAACTGATATGCTTGCTTGGTCTTGCCCCAGAGCTGACAAAAACTGCAAAGGCAGCAGACAGCAAACTATATGCATATGATCTATATAATTATATGATCTATATGTCTATATATATAAAAGTATCTGAGTCAGTTCTAATATTACATACAAAGCCTGCGTCGGCTTTTGGATCTCTCTCCGGGGTCTGTCATTTGCTGACAACGCCTCGAAAGCTGAGGCGCACTTCAGAGGTACAGCTGGAAGAGTGAGGGAGATGGGGGCAGAGGGAGAGTGGAGTGGAGTGGAGGAGGCACAGGGCATTTAGCCAACTGTATGACACATGCGGCATATGGCTTATAAAATTCAAAAACGTTTTTTGTTCTTTTTCTTTTTCACTTTTGCTTTTAGCACTGGCAATTACAACAAATGTTTCTGCTGTTGTTCTGCTTCTTCTTCACTTTAAACATCATCATCATATAATTTGCTTTGTTATTGTACAGGCTGTCAGTCAACACGCAGCCGACAGCCAACAAAAGGCACCGAAATGGCCCAAAATATACGGCCAATTCTGGCGTCGCTCTATAATAACACGGCTACGACTGGGGCTGGGGCTGGGGCTGGGGCATGGCTCGCAGCAGTTGTCGCTGCTCGCTCAGCAAACTCGACAATTGTCAACTGTCGCCAACTGTATCAACTCGAGTCGGCTGTAGCTTGGCTGCTGCCGCGCCCACAGCGACTGCCCTGTAGCAGCTGTAGCAACTCGTTTGGCCAGCACTGTAGCAGGCACTCGACAGGCAAAGGGACTCTATGATCGGAGTTATCGTGTAGCTATACAATGGTGCTATAGGTGATCGGAATAATATATATAGAGAGTTTAAGTATATACCTATATATGTATGTCTATGTGTGTGTTCGCTTCCAGCTAATTGTTAAGTACCTCTGTTTACACTCAGCAATTCATTGTTGATAAAGCTGAGGTATATTGGTTAGCTAACTGATAAATATAGATTCCAATAAAGAGCTGACTCTGTTCGTCTATTAGCGCTGTCAATCTGATATTAGCCAGCTTGAGCTCGCGCAGTTCAAGTTCTCTTCCAAATCACGGAGAACTAAGCACATTTTCCATACAAATCGATAACGAACTCCAGTCATTTGACAAAAATCCGATAACAAATCGATAAGAAATCGAAAACAAATCAATATCAAACTTAAGTTGTTATCATCGATTACAAATCGATTGAGTTCGATAACAAACTACAATGCTTTACGCTTCTCTCGTACTCTTTAATCGTTACTGAAGTTAGCATGGCTAAGGCTTCTACACACGTTCGTTAGCTCTGCCCCATTGTTCCATAAGCCTCAGCTGCGCACAGGCCCAACGACAGTTGCGCCTACAGGGTAACTACTAGTCGTGCACGCGCTCACTCACAGTGCACTTCTCTTAATTGTTTTTTCTGCTGAAAAAACGGTTTAATTGACGGAAAAGCCCTTTGTTAGCCGGAAGTGTGCATTAAAACAAACATTTGCAGCTCACTTTTTGGGCAGCTTATCAAGTGAGCCAACTGTGTGTGTGTGTGTGTTCTTCTGCTTCTTCTTCTTCTCTAGCACACACTCAACAACTGTCAACTGTATCAGCAGCGTGGCGCAGCCATGCACACTCTTTTGGCCAGCACTGTAGGGCTGGCTACATTTGTATGCAGTTGCACAAGAGACTTGGCTCCACGCAAGTGTTTGGCATGCATAAATACGGGAATATCACAACTAACATATATAGCCATATAGCTGAAGTTCATATATATACATATATGTACATATGTATATATCTCGTACATATCTTCTATATATATCTGACTCGAGTTCAAGTTTTTGTGCATGTTAATTAGCTAAGTCTGCCTGCCTCTGACTCCCTCTTTCGCCCTCTCTTGGTCTTTACGCTTTTGTAGTTTTCATTTAGTATTTGCATAGAGTCAAAGTTGCTGCTGGCCACGCCCACTTAACGCCCACTACTGAACTAAAGCTGAAAGTGTTTGCCAATCTTTTGACTTATTTTTGCCCCATTCGCAATTAGTTTAGACAATTTTGTTGGTCATGGCTAAGAGCGGGAATTGGCCAACTGATTATTGTTGTAGCTGCTGCTGCTGTAGTTGTTGTAGTTGTTGTAATTATTGCAGCAAACACTTGAACAATTCTGTCAAAATGGCCAGAAAAAAGTTGAATTGAATTGAGTTTGGAGCAACAGCAGCAGCAGCAGCAGCAACTGGTAGTCCTTGAATAAGTTAGACAAAGAGAGCGAGAGAGGGGGCGGGAGAAAGGGAGACAAAAAGAGAGACATAGAGAGAGAGACAACACACACACATCCATCTATAGTAAATCCCATGCAAAAAGCAAAAAGAGAAGAAAAACGAAACAAGTCTGTCTCTTAGACAATTTTGCCATTTATTAATATTAATAATATTTGTTATTGCCGTTGCTGCTGCTGCTGCTGCTGCTGCTGCTGTTGTTGTTGCTGTTGCTGATTTATGGCATTTCGGCGTGGGCTTTTTGCATGCTGGCATCAGAGCTGAGCATTTGCTTAAATCGTTTCTAATGCCACTTGCTGCCGTTGGCCGTTTTGCTTCCGCAATTACAACAGCAACAACAGCAGCAACAAGTCGAGGTGGACCGACTAGCAGCTACCCTGCTACCCATCTACTTCACATTGCCTTTCTTCCTCTTCTTCTTCTTCTTCTTCTTCTCTTTCTTGTTCTTCTACTTCATAGACTTCTTCTGTTCCTTCCTCTTCTTCTACTTATTCTTCTACTTCTACTTCTACTTCTACTTCTACTTCTACTTCTACTTCTACTTCTACTTCTACTTCTACTTCTACTTCTACTTCTACTTCTACTTCTTCTTCTACATCTTTTTCTTCTACTTCTTCTACATCTTCTACGGCTTCTATATTTCCTTCTCTGCCTTCTTCTTCCCCCTTTTCATCTTCCACTTAATCTAGTTCTAGTTTACAGCCAGCAGCTGTTGGCAGTTAACTTGGCGCGATAACTTGAGCTAATCACAAAAAGAAACCCCCCCAAAAAGCAATTGCAATTGCAGCTGCAGCTGCCGCCCACCTGCCACCCACCTGCCTGCCACCTGCTGCATCTCTATCAGGTTCTCCGTGTTCCCTTTGCACAAGCCGAGCTCAGCTTAGCTGAGAATCTGTCAGCTTAAGCCGAAGTCGACGAAGAAGGCAACGTGAGGTGAGAGAGAAAAGAACTTGTTGGCGGCACGTGAGGCAAATGTCAAGTGTGCGCCGACTCTGGCTGTGGCAAGTGGCTCCAAGTGGCCCCAAGTGCTGTTTATAAGCCGCAACAACAACACGCAACAACAGCAACAACACGCAACAACAACATTTACATATGCCAAACATGCGTCAAGAACTTCAGCTGAACATAAATTCTTCAATTCCCTGACATTTGCTGCTTAAGCATGCGTGGGAGGTAGGCGCTGGCGGGGGCATGGGGCGTGGCAGCCATTAATATGCAACTGCAGGCGCTTAACAACAGCAGCAACAGCAACAGCTATTCATAATATTAACACTGAGCTACAAAAGTTGTTGAACGAAGGAAAATCCTCAAGTGAAACTGAGAGACTTATAGGGAGAGAAGGAGAGAGAGAGGAAGGCTGGTAGAGTGGGGGAGTGCGGAGGCAGGTGCTGTGCCTAAGGCTGTTGAGCTTCAACTAGCTCCACATAAAATCCGACTGACGTCTAATGCCTCCTGTTGGCGGCAGGCAAATCGCGTTCGTTGCTGCAGTCTTTTGTTTCAGCGAGTGACCAGCCAGGCCACGCCCAGCACGCCCAGGCCGCCCAGCCCGCCTCGCACACCTGCCCACGTCGCTGTGCTGTGCTTTTGCAATGCAAATTTGCCGCTGGGAGGCTTTGCGTGCTAACTGCCTGACTGAGTTTTCCCTAGGGAAAGGCATAGAAGCCCGGCCCGGCCATGAGAAGCGCAGAGAAGACTGGTTCAGCACGAAGTCAGCGAAGACAACGAAGACGACGCGAAGAAGACGCCCAATCGAAGGCTATCCATTAAGTAGATATTCATTTACATATCATATCATATCGCATCGTATCGAGAGGCCAGCGACGACTACAAAATTCAAATCTCGCCTAGCGGAACTCAGCCAAACTATTGATTGTATCTGAGACAAAAGGCCAAGCGCCCCGTACCCCCAGCTTACTATTTGACAAAGAAAATAATAATAAAAGAAAAAAACAACCAAAACTCAACTGGAATTTCAAGTGAAGAAGACTCGAGCTGAGCTCAGCTTCTTTTTTGGCAAACCTTTTGAAGCGCAGCGCACAAAGAAAAAAAAACAAATCTTAGCTTGACTTACGCTGACATTTTCGAACTTCTGCGTATTCCAATATTTTATGTATGCATACATATATATAAATATGTATGTGTGTGTATGTGTTTTAAGTGCTAACAACTTCTGTTGCTGCTGCTGTTGTTGTTGTTGTTGTTGTTGTTGTTTGTCAACTTTTTTATTCAACTTGTTCACTTTTAAAAAAATACGAAAAAATCAGGCGAATTTTGATTTACGCGCGCGCGTTTTATTGCTTTTATCTGTGCTTTGCTGTTTGTTCAGTTAAATTTCCCGTTTCGATGTTTGATCGACGATCTTCGAGTCTCGAGTCTCGAGTTACGAACTGCGCGCTGCGTGCGTCCGCGCTCAACGAAAATTGGCCAGCAACTGAAACTAGTTTCGTTTCCAAGCCACTCGAGGCGAGCGCGCGCGCACTCGCTCGCTCGCTCGCCACTTCGAAAGAGAGCGCGTGAGACAGAGGGAGAGGGAAATGGAGAGGGAGAGGGAGAGGGAGTGCGTCGACTGGAAACCGGTTTATGCGCTGGCTGCAGACAAGAACTTCTGTTATATCAACAGGCGGGCAACTTCTCCGCTCTCGATCTCGACTTCGAATTCGAGTTCGAATTTCGGGGGAGTTTTGCGTGCTGCGTTTGCACTAGGCCAGGCCAGGCCAGGCAGGCAAACAGGTAAACGTGCTCGCGCAGGTAAACAAGTTGCGCATGCGCTCTCTTTCTCTGTCTCTCTCTGTCTCTCGCTCACTTGTTCTCTTCCATTTGACTCGAAACACCCTGTGCCTACACTGATTTGCCTTTGCCTTTGACAAATGACAAATGGAAATGGCGCAAAACGTTGCTGCTGCCTCTCTACAGACAGAAGGGCCACAACCAGTTTGTCAGTGGGCGTGGCAGCCGCCTTGGCGCAAATCTCACCTTAATTGGCATTAGAGCAGCGATTTCAGCGCGTTCGATCTCAACTCTCTTGGCCATGGCCAAGACAAACAGCAACTGAGTCAGCCCCGATAGAAAACGGAAATGCCGCCAACATTGGCTGCGCATGCTCCGCAGCTCACTCGATGGAGCTCAGGCTTCGAGTCCTGCTACTAAGCTAAGCACAAACTTTGGCAAATGTCATGGAACAAGAGCCAAGACGGACGGGACGGGAGGAGGCAGCTGCAATTGTCGCTAGCGAAACGCGCCTGCGGCTCTTTCATGTGCAGCCCGAAGGGCCGCAGCATCCCAAAACTCGGAGCGACCCACAAAACGAAGAGATAACTTGACTAAAGTTGTTGTTGATCGTCGTTGATCGTTGTTGTTGTCTCTGTTGTTGTCGCTGTTGTCTCTGTTGTTGTTGTAGGTGAAAAGTAAGCCACGGCACGTTCATGTTGCACGTTTTTGTTTGCCCTCTGCCTCGGCCTCTCTGCTGCCCTCTCTCTCTCTCCTTCTCTCCACCTTTCTCCCTCTTCTCTCTCTGTCTCTCTGCATATTTACATTATTTAAAAAGCATCTTCGTTTTCTACGCTTTTTGTTGGCGCTTTTTATTTTTGTTTTTATCGTGGCTTGGCTTGGCCCATGACTCAAAGCCCACAGACACAGAAACATAAATCGAATGCATTGTTGTTGCCAGTTGCCAGTTGGCAGTTGCCAGTTGCCTGTTTCTTGTTGCCTGTTGCTGCAGCATCTCTTAGCACATTTCCCCACTCTCGGCTCACAGCTGCAGCAATATGTAACGGCAACGGCAACGATGACTCACATCTCGAGCCCACAATGTGATTGATTGACCAAATTGGACCAAAGCTATCGAGCGAGGCTCCGTAATAGAGCAGCCGAAGCTCGGACAGTTCTTAGCTGAGAGCGAGGGCAGTAGGTGGAGCACATTAGGCCGAGCAGCAACTACTGCAGCTAATGAGTACCTAGAAATCAGCCCCATGATTGATGAACTAGCTCGAATTGCTTACGTAACATGCGTAGCTAAGCACGCGTTGGAGCAAATCGCAGCGATTGCATAATAATCGATCATGCTAATGACAATGAACCTTCTAATCATGATGCTGGGCATAATGAGCAATGAGCAATGATCACGATAATAAATGAGCAATGATAAAAAATTAATAAACAATGAACAATGTGCAATGGGCTGACTAAACTACTGACAGAGATCATAATATTAATGATAATACATAAACAATGAACAATGAATAATGAATATTGAACAATGTATAATGAGTATTGAGTATTTGCATATTGCGGATGAGATTTCATAGTACAAAATGAGTAAGAAATAATGAATGATGATAACGATAATAGATTTGATTGTGATCATAGCAACAATATCATCATTGTTGCTGATGATAATGGGTAATGGGTAATAACAAATATTTATGATAATGATTACTACAAGTTTTAATGATAATGACAATGAGCACTGCGTAATGAATAATGAAAAACGAATATGATAATGCCAATGACAAATAGTAACAGTTATAAGGACGCTGATAACATAACTAAACAAGTAAGAAAACTCTAGTCGGGCGTAACCGACTAGGGTATACCCTGAGCCTCGTCGAACCTGTGTTTTCCAATACACTTATATTTAGCGTAAAATTATACAAAAATTTCAAGTTTAAAGCATTTGAGGCAAATGTAAACTAAAGCAGCAGCTAATAATTAAACAAAATTCAAACGTAATTTGCGATTCTTCGAAGCGACTAGAATGCGAGCGTTTGTATGTATGTGTGCAAGTGCGTTCGCTTGGCGCTGCTGCCACGTGAGTTTGCAAAGTAGCCAAACGTTTTGTTTAATAACTTTTTTGCTATTTAACGGATTTCAATGAAATTTTCGGCATATGATCAACATATTCCATGGGCATATTTGTCAGTTTAGTAAAAGTGCCAACTCATTCGCATTTTGGCTATATTTGAGACTGAACTTCAATTGGGGAAAATTTGGGGCCGGTATCCAAAATATAACAAAATTCGAAATTGCATAAAATACATATAAAGCTAAATATAAAATTTGGTGTCTCTAGCTTAAAAGATGGGCGAGATAGAATTTTATAACTGAATTTCGATAATGTTTTTATTCGATAACAAAAAAACGAATATATTTATCGATTATCGAAAACAAACTCGATATGCGCGCTGTATATAGGGATCTACAAAAAAAATTTCAAGTCTCTAGCTCTTCTGAGAGCTGAGATCGACGCGTTCATACATACGGACAGACGGACGGACGGACGGACGGACGGACGGACGGACAGACAGACGGACAGGGCCAAATCGATTTCTCTTGTCGTCCTGATCAAGAATATATATACTTTATGGGGTCTGCCACGCCTCCTTCTGCCTGTTACATACATCCAACAAAAACATTATACCCTGATTTCCCATTTTCAATGGGCTCAGGGTATAACAATTATAATAAATGATAACAAATAAGCAGTAAATAATTAATAATACAATGAGTAATGACAATGACAACAATAATAATATTGTTGCCAAGCAGAAAGTCAAAGACTTTAGCTCAAGCTATCAGATGTTCGTTGCTAATAGCCAAGCTGCTGCTGATCATAATTCAAATGCTAATGATTATCATGATAACAATAAAAACGAAGACAATGACAATGCTAATTAACCAACATCACAATTTTGCGCGAGCAAAAGAGAAAAAAAGAAATGAAAAAACACAAAAACAGAACTCAAGTTCATATTTCAGCGTAAAGCGTGGGCGTATATAAATCATATGCATATATATATATACTTTATATATATATATGTGCATGTGCATGATCAATCGAAAACGCTGCAACCCGAAAAAATGTGAAAAATTTCACGAACAGCGCGCGATAAGCGCAGCTCTTAGCCAACTCTGTGCCAGAGCCCAACCTTCGCTCAACACGTCGTCAAATTAGTTGAACTGAAAGCGAGTATAATAAGTGATACGATAAGTGATATGGAATATATATATATGAATATGTATATGCTTGTGTCTAGAGATGTGTGTCCGATATGCAAGCACATGATTGCGACATGAAGTCGCAGCGCGCCAGATGAATCACAGCAGTCGAAAGCGCGCACGAGGTTGAAAGTTGCTCCTGAACTCAGTGAAATCAAGATCATGGTGATCATAATGAGCATGCTGATCAAGCTGATCAAGCCGATCATGCTGGGCTGTCTATGAATCACAGGATTCCAGCAGGATGATCATTGCAATGATCATTCGCATGCCATGAACATAAAAGCCTCTGTGAATCATACTTGGCATCCTGAACTAGCCTGTTCATGCTGCTTACAGCGATCATCGTGATCATTGCGAAGCTTGCTCTTGTCTTTTATGTCTGCCTATGATTAAGAGCAAGCTGCTCTGGTATCAAGATGAACTCAATGATCATTGGACTCATTCATCATTATGAACATGTCTCTTCTGCTCATGATTGCAGTCCCAACTTCTTAGTTAATAAGCGATCAAGGCGAAGGCAGTCGTCATAGGCATCATTAGTATACACTCATCAGTATGAAGACGTCTGTCTTTCTGTCTGCTTATCGATTTCTAATCGTGATTGCTGCTTGTCTATGAATCGCAGGATACCAACTAATTATCATTAGGATCATTCATAATTATCAAGTTGTCCCTCTGTCTGGCTGTCTGTATTTGGCAGTCTAGCAAAGCACGAGGCGGCTGCAGAACTAGCTTTATGATCACCTGATAATGATGTCTATCTGTCTATCTGCCTGGCCGTCTCTCCCTATCCTCCCTCTCCCTCACTCTCTCTGTCTCTCACTCTGTCTGTTAATGTTCGCCGCCTCGAGAATTGTTCATGTTAATTTGGGTTTTATGATTCCAGCCGAGGGTAAACGAAACGAATCACAGAGCGCTGTTTGCACTCGGATTTGATATGCAGTCGAGATTAGATGTTTAGCGAACAAACAGAGCAGCCTTATCAAATGGGCACAGCCACAGCTTAAAAGTCATTGACTCTATTCTCTTTTTTTTTACCTCTTCTTAGACCAGTTCGTGTCGCGCCTGCGTAATGAGTTTGTCCTTCAAAAGGAGGCGCGACTGGAACTCTGCGATTTGTGCGAATTGCGCATTGAAGCGTTGAAAATTTCATTAAAGACTTGACGAGCAGGCAGAGAAAGAAAGAGAGGGGGAGAGGTAGAGAGGGAATGAGGGAGCGTAGGTGGCGAAGTGATCAACTAGCCATGAAGTGGACAAGCGCACGACTAGCAGATACCCTAGAGTAGCTTTTGGGTAAATAAAAGTGGACACAGACTCTGCTTTGAGCATGCGGGTTCTTTTGACTCCACTCTTGGGTATTAGGGTCTATCTACATAAGAAATTGTATAGCTATAGATGGATATACTTAGTAAATCGATATTTATCGATATTAAGTTAATAGCTATCGAGTTAAGCTAATAAAACTCTGCTTAATGAGACGCCAACGAATACTAAGAAACAAATCTGAAGTCTTTAGCTATTGTATTACTCGAGCTGAAAACAATCAGAGAAAGAGAGACAGACAGCGCTCGTCTATTGATGCTGCTTAGACCTTTTCGGGTACAGCTACGCCTGCTCCCAACACACGCTTCACACACCAGCCCATATACCCCTTGGCGCACACACGCAATGGGTAGACTAGAACCAAGCACACATGCTATAAATATATATACTTATATATCTATATATAGAGCTATAGATCGAGATCTGCAAAGTGAATTGTTTTGGGGTTAGTCGTGGGAGTTTCTCACAGGGTTAATGTCTTCTAGACATTGTCTAGGCTCGGAGCTGAGTCAACTTTTTTCATAATTAAAACTGGGAACTGGCAAATGGAAATGCAAATGGAAATGGGATTGGAGATGGAGAGGGGGAGAGAGGGAGCGAGTGGGAGGAGGAGGAGGGCAAATTAATTTAGCAGCGACAAGTGGAAAAGCCAGGAGAACAAACAGAGAACAAAAAAACATAATTAATGCAGAAGAAGAAGAAGGAAAAAGGGGTTGTCGCTTAGGCAGAAACAAGAAGCGACGACGCTCCGTGACAGCCGGTGAGCGGGGCTACAAATGGTTGAAAAAGGCAGTCAAAACAAACAGCCAAACAAACAGAGAGCACAGAGGGGCAGAGCAGAGAGAGAAAGAGAGTGAGAGGGGCTAGGTGAGTGCAGCATGGAACACTTTCCACTTCAGTCAAAGCAAACACAGCGACGTCATCAAACAGAGCCAGAGAGAGAGAAAGAGAGAACAGGAATTGTTGGGCATGAAACACCCTGTGCACACAGCAGCAACAACAACGGCAGCGGCAGCAGCAGCGTAGCAAGTTAGGTACAGTCGCGTCTTCAAAAAAAGGCGCCGAGTTTTCCGCAGCGAGACGAGACGAGCCGAGCGAGCCGCCTGCTGCCCGCGGGCCAAATGCGAACAAGTTGAAGCAGACGAAGACGAAGACGAAGAGAACGCGAAGCAGACGACGAAGAGAGAAGCCGAGAAGAAGCTGCGCTGCGGCTGCTGGCCAGAACGAAGTAAGGCAGCAGGCAGCAGGCCGTCAGGCTGGGGCCATTGCTGGGCGCTTTTCCAGACCTTTCTGATTACCTCCGCTTGACTTCGTTCTGCTGGAAATGGAGGCGCAGGAGCCAGCAGTTTATTGACTTCTGGCGCGCCGTAACGAAAGACTGAGGCAACGAACTCGCCGCGTGGGCGTCAGCATTTGCATAATCGAGTGGGAAACCGAACTCGGGCCAGTTCCTATTTACTTTCGTGCGCCCCTGCACGCAAGGATAACGCACGCACCAGATGCCTGTGCTCACTGGCTGTCAGTGAGCCCATTTGCAGGGGCGTGGCAGGGGCAGGAGCTGTGACGGCAGCAGAGCCAGGGCAGGGGAGACTGAGGCGGCGGCAGGTAGACGGCGAGCTCTATTATTTGGCCAGAGTTCAAAAGGTGGCAGATCTTTGATTTGTCACACGGGACAACGGGAAAAACTTGAAAACCAATAAAAGAAATAGCAGCAGCATCGGCAGATGCAGCGGGACTCGCCGGCAACAACGAGCTGGCAATATTTTGGTGGGAATTTTCGTGCAATGAAATTGGGAATTACGCACTTGAAAAGATGCTGACACAGAGCCACTCGCCCTCCCGATCTGTGGGAAAATGATTTGGCAACTGTCGCAGCCAGGCGGCAGGGCAATTAAAACGCGCAGGAAAACCCAGGTGCCAGAGCCAGACGACTGACCTGGCTGACCCCTGGCTGCACAAATTGCTCTATTCACGTGCTTTAAGCGATGCGCACAAAAGCAGGCAATACAATTTACGGTATAGGAATATTTTGTCAGCAGCTAAAAGTAGGCAACAAAAAGTAGATAACAATAAAGCAGCTGAAAGGTAAAATGATATCCAGAAAATGTGACAAAAATATGTAATAATAACAGTAAAATTAATAAAAATAATTATAAAAACAATTCACATATTTGCGTATAAATGCTGTAAATAAAAATAAAACCATTTGCAATGCCATTGAAAGAAATAAAAATAAAAATGCATGGCCGGTTCGTGTCCGGACTAAATGTGTGCTCGAAAAAGAATTGCCTTGGCTTAGCCGTGACACTCACCTTCAGGGCACAAAATATGCAATCTTGGCCGCCGCAAACGTGTTGATTGAGACTGCGAAAGGAGCGTCGAAAGGCATCCAAATGCCACAAGACCTGCAACAAGAAGAAGAAGAAAGGGCATTAAGCATCATTTAAATTGAAATTTATATATAAATAATATCTATGAGTATGACTGTGATAGAGGGCCTTTGCCTTTGCCTTTGCTTTTGCCTTTTCGGCGACTTCTTGGTTGTGTGTCCCCGCTAAGCGCCTGTTCGAAAAAATACCGAAACGGAGTTTCGGCAGGCCGCGTGCGGCGGGGAGCGCGAGTGAGTGAGGCAAATCTCTACATGAGAAATCTTTGGAGTGTGTATAACAAGAAGCGAAGTCTTGCAAACCGGTTACCCCGACGCCATCTTGACGAAGGTACAAGTGTGTGTGGCTCTGTGTGTGTGTGTGCTGGACTCAAGAGAAGCAAAGTGGCCAAGAGCCAAGAGCCAAGAGTTTTGTGGCCAAACGCGCGCAAAACCAGTTTTGTCGCCAGCCACAAAGCCACAAGCTTGACGAATTTTGCTGCCGAGCTTTGCTTTGCCTCCACACAGTCCGCGAGCAGATCAAAAGCGAGGCAGTAAAACGTAAAGCAACAAACTCGAATGGCGACTCTTGATCTTTTTCAGCTTCTTTTTGTCTCGTTTTGTCTCGTTTCGTTTCGTTTTGGCTGTTGCTGGTTCAGAGTTCAAGCTGATTTCATGACTCACGACCAGACACAGAAGGAGCTCTCCTGCTGCTGCCGCTGCTGCTGGCCCTGCTAATTACGAGACGGAGTCGGAGCTCTGCAATTGCAGCTGGAGTGAAAGCTGTCAGCGCCTCCCTTCACCAGCTCCGACTCCGGCTCCAACTCCGACTCCAACTACAGCTACCGGACAGCCCGCAACGCCACATGACACGCGCCTCTAACGCAGCCGCAGCTCACATCAAATTGGAGCAGTTGCTAGAGATAATCGCAAAACCAGTTTACGAGCAAAAACAACGAAATCCATTTTGGGTGCCCGAAAAGTGCGATTTAGGCGCAGCTGCAGCTGCCTCTCAGACTCCTTTGAGCTGGACTCTGAGCTGCCAACTGCGACTTGGCACGAGCCAGTTCTCGACTTGAGCCCCAACAAAGGACAGACGACAGCGGCGGCAGAGGGAACGAGGGGACTGAGCTGGCTAGAAGAGCATGAAAAAAGGGATTTACCTGAAAAGGGAGTAGAAATGGGAGGCAGAGTGAGAGGGAGAAAGATGGAGTAGATAAAGGTATATATAGATGTATAATGAAATTACAGCTCTAGAAATATCTAAAAGTAGTTGTAGAAATGATAATAGTAGTAGGAATATACTAGTAGTAGTAGATATGACAGAAGTAGTAGAAACTCAAAGTAGAAAGCATTAGAGTTGCCAAAGAAAAGTTGGAGTCGAATATAGTAGTAGCTAGAAGAGTAATAGCTATATGAGTAGTAGTAATAGTTAAGATGGTAGTAGGTGGACTAAAAGTAGTAGAAATAGTAGAGTAATAGTAGTAGTAAATAATAGGGTAGTAGAGTGAGTAATAGTAGTAGTATATAATATGGTAGTAGAGTGAGTAATAGTAGTAGTATATAATATGGTAGTAGAGTGAGTAATAGTAGTAGATATAGAAAAAGAAGTAGTTAAACTGCAAAAAGTAGTACAAATGCAAAGAAAGTAATAGCAATTAAGATAGTAGTAGAAGGTTAAGGAGTAGTCTAAATGAAAATAGTAGCAGCAGAAAATAGTAGTAGTAGTAGTCAAAATAGTAGTAGAAAGTAAAGTAATAGTAGCATAAAGAAATATATAGAAAGGTAGTAGTCGGCACTAGATGCGTAGCAGAAATGCAAATAGTAGTAGAAAGAAACATGGCAAAAGACATAGAAATAGTAGTAATAGAAGAAACAGACATTGAAATTGTAGTAGAAATTCAAGAAAGAGTAGTAGCAGTAACTGCTTAGGCTAAATAGTAGTAGACGGTAGGTAGTAGCAGACAATAGAAGAATACTAGAAAGATCTCCACACATCGACAGACTGAAGACTTAGATATATATGCTGATAAAGGGAAGGTAGTAAAGACATGAGGAGTAGAAAGAGTAGCAGCAATTGGAGTTGAAGAGAAAGAGAGGCACAACGTGGGAGTAAGAGCTATGTTGAGCTATAACTAAAGTAGTAGCAATAGTCATCCATATTTAGTTAGCTAGAGGTGTCGAAGATAGTATTAGTCGAAGAAATCAGCAGCAGAAAATCTTGGGAAAAAACGTACAGCAATATAGACAGGTCGTAGTAGAAGCAGCAGATGGACTGGCTTCACTTGTACAACAAATTAGAGTCTAGTGGGAGCAGCAGAAGTAATTAGATCGACATGGAGACAGACAGCAGCAGCGGGGGGAGGGAGAGTAGCAGAAACTCGAGCAGTGGAAAAGGTAGCAGCAGCTCGTTCATAGGGCTGACCACACAGTCGCCGGCGCAGCTTTCGCCCGCACTTGAGTTACAATTGCCCAATGTTGGGTGAGTTACGTACTCTCTAGCTCTCTCTCTCCCTCTCTCTCTTGCTATCTTCCTCACTCAATCTCCCACTCATTCTGCCTCCCTTTCTAGCTTCTTTCTTTCTTCTCTCTGTACTCCCTTACTCTATCTCCCTCCCCCCTTCATCTTTCTCTCTCCCACTCTGTCTTCCCCTCTCTCTCCCTTAGTCTTTGCAATTGCGAGCGGCCGCCCACGCGACAATTTCGGACTTTGGCTCTGGCCGAGCTGAATTAAATGATGCCCATTATCTAGGCCCAGGCCATTAATTGGCCTCACTTACAGCGGCGACTGTCTGAGCTGCGTGGGCGTGGCAGGGGCGTGCAGTAGCTTTGGCTTCTTTTGGTTTTATTTCAGCTGTTTAGCACGTGTTAATGAATGCCAATCGAGTGGGCTCATTGCGGGCCTGCCTCATTTATGGTCATTGACAGCCCCAAACGCTTACGCATTTTTCCACACACACACAGAGACACACTCACACACACACACACACACACACACACACGCACACTCATTCAATTGAGTTAATGACTTCCTTTTGCTGGCTTCGTCGCTTCGTTCGCGCACATGTCAATTTGACATCGATGTGGATTAATTATCTTGTAAATAGCCAAACAGGAAGTTTGTCTCCTCCTCCTTCCCTCTTCTTCTGCTCTCTCTCTCTCTCTTTTGCTGTTGCTGTGCAGCGGGTTTCCTCTTCAGCTAAATGGTTAATTAACTACAGTTAGCGAGTGCCATCGCCTGCCACGCCCACTCTTGTTAAGTTCTTCCTCTCTCTCTCTCTCTCTTTCTCTCTCTCTTATTCTCGTCATATATATGTAATGAAAGAGATTCTTTCTAGCTCGTCCATCTAATTATATATATCAGCTGTCTCCAGTCTGCTCTCTTTATACACCTATAAGCTTTTGTCTTTCTCTCACTCTGTGGGACACTCTCTATGACAGGAAAGAGGCTTTATCCATAAACTCTTAGTCTCTCGTTTTCTTTCTCCAGCATTCTCTCTCACTCGCTCTTTTACATACTGTGTTCAGGAAAATAGTAGCACATCCATCTCTTTCACTCTTTCTCTCTATATATCTCTATCGGTATCTTTCTAGTTTCTTCTGTCTCTTTCTCAACCTCTCTTTCTTTTTCTTTCTCTCTTGCCCTTCATCCCTCTAATTCTCGCTCATCCCCTCTTTCTTCATTGGCAACGCTCTCTCTATAGTCTTTAAATCTTTCTCGCTCTTTCACTCCACTTATCTCTCTCTGCATCTCTCCTTTTTCTATCACTCTCTCTCTATCTCAATCATTGTTTCTCTTATGTTTCTTTTCCTCATCCTCTCTATCCCTCTCTCTCACTCTACTGCTATCAACTCCTCTATCTCTATATATCATTCTCTGTCTCTCTCTCTCTCTTTTTCTAGCTGCGTTTTTTGCTATTGCATAATCCGCCACGCGGCTTAAAACAAATGACTTAGACAACAAACTTGATTCGAGAACTCGCAAACGAAAGCAAAAGAAAAAGCCAAAAACGATATTCAATCAATTGTTGTTGTCGTTGTTGCTGTTGTTGTCGTTGTCTTTGTTGTTGTTGTTGTCGTTGTCGTTGTTGTTGGAAATCCCAAATCTCTTGTGTGAAAGCTGCACACAACGAAATTTCCCTAACAACAACAACATCGGAACACTGCCCCCAAAACGTTGACCAGAGGAGAAAGAGAAGAAGACGAAGAGGAGGAGGAGGAGGAGGAGGAGGGGCAGAGAAGAGACTCAATAAATATGGGGAATGAAGAAGAAGAAGCAGCAGCAGCAGAAGCCAGATACTTTTGGTCATAATTTATGCTCAACCTGTTGCCGCACTTGTTGCTCGTTGTTGTTGCTGTTGTTGCTTGTTGTTGTTGCTTGTTGCTAGTTGCCGTTGTCGCTATTGATAGCTGCTCGTGCATGAATTTGATTGGAATTTGAAAATTTGTAATCGCATCGCAGCTGCGCATATTTATAGTTGTTATTAGAGACGGACAGCGCCAAGGCAAGCCAAGCCCAGCTCAGCCCAGCTCAGCTTAGCGCTGTCTCCAGCGACTCTTGACACTTTACATCTCACATTTGCATCTGCCTCTGCCCTAGCAGCCTCCACGCCCCCTTGTCTCCCCCCTCTCGCTTCGCTTAGCATAAAAACGTTTCAAAATCTGATTGAAACTTTTTTCTGTGTTTTTCTATTAAATAAATGCAAATGCATTTGGTTTATATTTTTCTTTTCTTTTACTTTGTTTGCTCCGCTTCCGTGCATTCAATTGCTGTGCGAGTGTGTGTGTGCGAGTGTTGTGTGTGTGTTGTGTTGAGTGTGTTGTGTTGAGTGTGTGCTGTAATCGCTGACTGCGTTAATTAAGTTAAAAAGCGCAAATCGCGGAAAATTCAATTAAATGTTAAACGAACGACCGCGACACAAAAGAAATTACCTAAAATTGGCAGTAAGCGAGTGAGAGAGAGAGGGAGAGGGGGAGAGTGAGAGAGAGGGCGATAGAGAGTTGGAGTTGTGATTGCATAAGCAGTCTTTGGGAGCATCTTGAGGCCGCAACTCAAGTGCGGCTCAAGTGGGATTCAGTCAGGATAACAAAGTAAAGCCACAGACGAGAACAGGCAGATGCAACAGGGATATATACGACTGACAGATACCCTGCTATGCATTGTGTCTACTAGTAGGTCTAGTCTAGAGTAGCTGTCATAGAGCTCTGGAGAAATAGCTTCAAATGTGACTGAAACCAGAGGAGTTATGTGACAAGTAACAGTGGCAAGAGTAAGAGAAAGAAAGAGAGAGAGAGAGAGAAAAAGAGAGAGAGAGAGAGGAAGGAGAGAGGATAATCTTAGGCGGTAGTTACAACACATTAGGTGCATTGATTTACCTTAAGAGAGATATGCTCTCCATATGCTCAACTTAATGAGCGACTAAAGGAGCTTAACTAGGCCTACCTAAGCAAGAGAGCTTTGCACAAAATGATTTGATTTCCATTCTCATACGCCCCAAGAGCAGTCACATGTCAGCTACTATAGTCCTGTACAGAGTTGGTCATAGAAGAACAAAGTTAAAGAAGAGAAGTCGAACGAAATGAAGACACCTATGGATGCAACAATGTTCAACTTGCATTGCATAGGATAGTTAATATGCTCCCACTAAACACAACTCCTTATATCTAAGTGATAAAAAATACATATCTAAGTTACCCAAGCAGGCTAAATGTTTCAGTAAGAAGAAACTCAATTCGTTTAGCAGCCAAGTGTTTGTCTGCAATGTTAACTTAGCCAACGGTTGTATTTGTCTATAACTATAAGGTATACTAATAATAAGTACAATGATAATGCTAATGATAATAACGATGATAATGACAATCATAGTGATAATACTAATGACATGTAGCTAATCAAATTTCACTGCACTTCTCGCTTCACAGTTTTTGCCAGTTGAGACAGACGATCCCAACTCAAGTCTCAGCTTCTCAAAGGATTATTAATTATCCTTGTACAGGTGCTTGAAGCTGCTTAAGCTGCGCTCCTCTACCTGTTGCATGCATTTCCTGCTAATCAATATACCCTTTCGTTCAGCCATTTGCAATTAGTTCTGTGCATCAGACCCAAACGGCATGAGCTAAGCCAGCTACCTGCTATTGTTATTGATCTTCCTCTACTTCTTCTGCTTCTCTTTCTCCTTCTGCACCATCTCACTTCAGTTCTCAGGATTTGTCTGCAGGCCCAAGGCTCAAGAGCAGCTCTGAAAGATTAGGGTTTGAGGCATCGCCATGTGCCGCTGCCTGTTGGTTGCGCCGAGTCGCTCAAACAATTCAACGACAAAGACAAAGACAGATATATATATATATACATATATATATAGTGTGTGTGTGTGTGTAGTTAGACACAATGGTAACGAGTCGCAGTTATGCACAGTTTATGGTCGCAAGACACTTTCATTATGTAAGACACCCAACAACCATAATGTGGCCAAAAACCTCAGCGAGACTGACACAGAGAAGGGGAGAGGGAGAAAGAGAGGGTCAAAGGTGGAGACAGAGATTGAAGCAGTCAGAGCTGCAGAGGCAGGGAGCGAAAGAGGGAGAGAGAGAAAGGCAGTAAGAAAGAGATTGAGGTAGAGGCTGAGCCAGAGACTAAGGCGAAGGACGAGTGGGAGGCAAAGAAAATGGCAGAAGGAGGAGCTGGCATACAGAGTGGGTGGCAGAAGCAGAGCTGGGAGAGTAACTCAAGTAGAGTAAAGGGGGTAGAAAGGACTGGGACAGAGGCAAAGGCACAAGACAAGGTGGAAGCAGAGGCAGAGGCAGCGGCTTAACCAGAATGAGCGCAGAGGAAGCCTGGGACTGGACAAACACAGGAAGGGGGAAAAGAAGAACCAGGGACTCTATCGGAAAAGGTAGAAGATCGAACAGAGGCTGAAATAGAATTTGAAGGAAGGACAGAATGACGGAAGGAAGGAAGACACAAATCAAAAGGGAAACGCTGGGGCAGAGCAGGAGAGAGTGGAGAGGAGGAGAAGTATAAAGTGGGTGGCAGAGGCTAAGGTGTAAGAGCGAATCAAGGGCGAGCAGCAGGAGCAAAGGCTGGTGCAGAGACAGAGTGGATAGGCGCGGCACAGGCTATGACCAGAGCCAGAGAGAGAGAGAGAGAGAGAGAGAGAGAGAGAGGCAGAGAGGGGGCCAGGAGATGGAGTCGAGGCAGGAGATGCAGCTGTGTCTAATGCACGACAAGCTCGACTCGATATTCGAGTGACTCGATTATAATCGACTGCAAGTGCGAATCGGAGAGCCGCGACCAGCCTGTGCTCACGCACTCCGCAGGGTACAAGCTGGGTGACAATTTCGAAGGTTTCTTTTGCCTTTTGGCTTTTGTTTTTGTTTTCGTTGTCAATTCACAGTTACATTTCCGGTGCGAAGTGAAGAGGGCGTAAAACAGCACGAACACCAAGTCTCAAGTGCCCCCAAACAAAGAAAATGCTTGTTGAACATGCAATACCCTATGTCAGTTTAGCAGTTTGGGTATGCATGCCTGGTCAGCTGAATGAGCCCATGAATGCGTAGCTCTATATAGGGTAGCTGCTAGTTGGGCAAGTTTGACTAAAGAGAGAAATATTTCATATAGATGTAGTTGTTCATTTGCGAGTCACTAACCAGTTCGTTCATTTGATTCACTAGTTCAATAGAACAAATCGTCTATCTCCTGAGCTGTTGATCAGTGATCTAGTTCAGTTCATTTTTACAGGGCATACTCTAGTTGCAAATGCTGCCAATCACCTTCAGCTTGAACTCTTTCAACTGCCTCACGGCGAACAAGGCTTATCCAACCGTTCGCCCATGCTACAGGGTATATTGTAGTTGCTGATACCCTATAAATTGACTTGACTTCCTTTTGGTACTTCCACGCCGAAGTCAGTTCATTAATTAAGCTGATTAAGCATATGTCGCACACACGTCAGAGCCACACCTGTTCCATCGCCTGCCTAATTATCCCCTCCCACCCCTTCCTCAGCTGGCCCTTGCACCCCTTTGCTCTGCCCTTGCATGACGCTGCAACTTCAGATGCTTAGCTGAGCATGGCCACAGATAACTCCAAAGTTCTAACTATTTTCATGCGCGCTCAGTGAAGGCAGAAGCGGGTATATTCGTGTCGTGTCAAGCTGCCCTAGCGCCAACCAGGGGCATGGCTTCACAGTCTACACAGTGTGTGCCGCCTCCATCTCAGATTTTCCATGAAATTGGCTAGCTTAGCAGGTATTGGGCAGTCGCGCATGCTCCCATTGCTGTTGACCTCAGCTTTGTGACTTGTTTTCCGTGTTGTCAACTAACATTGGGAGTTTTCTATTTTCTGTTTTCATTTTTCATTTTTCATTTACAGAAAGAAAACTCACTCGCTGGGCAGTAAAAAGGTCGCAAGTAAAGCGCGTAATTGTGACAATTCATTTGTGAAATGCTTTTACGATGCTTGCAACATGACCAGCCACATTTCGAGGGGGAACAGAAGGGACACCGAGAACCAGAACAAGAGAGAGGGAAAGGCAGGGAGAGAGAGAGAGAGGAAGGGGAGAGGAGTGGGAGCAGAGGGGGTACAGTTGAACGCGTAACGAAGCAGTTCAGCTCTGACTGAGAACTGGGCAGATAAGCAAGGTAACTTGGGGTATGCTCAACTAAGGCATACCTTGCCCTGCAGCAAATGCCTGTTGAGAAGGCATCTTGATGGAAATATGACAACGTTAGGAGAGAAGTTTTAAGAGCCTGATTAACGACTGTGATTGCTCTGATATATATCAATCAAATAAGAGCAAATCTGAGAGATTTAGATCTTAGAATGTATTACATAGTCATAGAGCGTACTGCGAGCTGCAAGAGAATTTGCTTTTAGGATCGACATCGCGTCGTCTACCCATTCAAGTCTCTTATTCTAGAGCTAGATCGACGCGACTGTTGATTTAGTTCGCTTTACTTCTATGTATACCTTATATGTATGCCTTAAAAGCAGCTAATATACCCCATTCAGCGCTTGCTAGAGCTTACAGAACCCTGTTTGTGCGCCATTTCGCGCTTTAAAAAGTTGTCAAAGCAAAAGTCGAGACAAAAAGCGGCTCAAACGGTTTTCTTTTATGGGCGTCTATAACCGTTAAGAAGTTATATAACAACATTATATTTATAAGAAAAGTTTAATTATATTTCCTTTTTGTTGGAGTTAAAAAATATATATATTTTTGACGCAGTAAAAAAAAGCCGTTTTACCACTTTTTACTTAATAGAAGAAGAAATTTAAAAAAAAAGTTTGGCAAAAATATTTATAAAAAAAAAAATAGTTAATGCCAAAAGAAAAACAATTTCCGTTTCATAAGATCAAAAATTATTAAATTAATAAAATTATTAAGATAAAAAATATATTCTTGTTTTAATATTTCTCAAATAAAAAAAATATATTAAACAATTTTTTAAATACAAATTTTCATATTTAAAAAGTGTTTATAAAATATATTTTTAATAAAAAATAAGCAAGTATATAAAAGCAAAAATATTTTTCTTAATAAAAATATTTTTAGAAAATATTTAATCTAAAATATATTTCAAATGAAAATATTAAAAAATATATTATATATATTTATTAAAGTATATATATTTTGAATAAAAAAAGTCTTATGTATTTTAGATTTTTTTTTTTATTCAGAGTATATTTAGCTTTAATATTTTTATTCAAAATAAACTTATACTTAATATTTTTATTCAAAATATATTTTAGATTTAATTTTTGCACTATTTTCTATTCCAAAAATATTGAAATATTAAAGCAAAAATATATTTTGAATTTTTTTTTTTTAATTAGTCAAATTTTTTTTGCAACAAAATTAATTTTGAGAATTTTTGTTTGAATTTATTAATTGCTTTGATTTGTTGTAGTAAATCAGTAACTAAAATCATTGTTTAATTGTTTTCTACTTCTAGCTTGAGCAAAAGCTGTAATTGCATTAAAAACAATTTTCCTATTTTGTTTTTGGCATTTGACCTGAGCTCAGCAGCTAAGCTTGGCTTGGCTTGGCTTCGCTTTGCTTCTAGCTGCTGCACTCGTTCGTGCTGCTGCAGCTTCTTCTGATTCCGCTTCTGCTTCTGCTTCTGCTTCTGCCTTTCGCGCTTACCTTGCAGGTCTGAAAGAAGGCGCCAATGCTGTTGCCATTGCTGCTGCTGCTGCTGTAGACATTGTCGCCAATTGTTGCGGGCGAGTTCGCTGATTGCCTTTGCAGCAGTTGTTGCTGTTGTTGTTGTTGTTGCGCTGTTGTTGTTGCCAGCGGCGCATGCGGCGGCGCCGTTTTAATGGCAACCGTATCCATTTGATTCGAATGTATTTGTTGTTGTTGTTGTTGTTGCTGCTTCTTCCTCAACTTCCACTTCTTCTTCTTCTTCTTCAATTGTTTTTTTTAGCACATGTCGCTCTTGTTTTTTTTTTCTGGCTACTTCCGCAAAGGGAACAACCCTTTTAGCTGCTGTTGTTGCTGCTGCTACTGCAGCTGCTTCTTCCTTAGCTTAAGCTAAACTGTTTTTGGCACTAGCAACTGTTGTTGTTGTTGTTGTCAATGTTGTTGTTGTTGTGCAAGCTCTATTGCACCTGCTTGTCTTAAAGAGTTTTTATCTCTTCTTCTCCTCGTATTCTGCTTAGTTCGCACTTCTGCTTAGACACAGACAGCGACACCAAGACACACACACACACAGAGACACAGGGAAATAAACTTCACACACACACACACACACACACTCACACGCACACTCGCTAATGGAGCGCGCTCAATAGTTGTTGGTTTTTCTTCGAGTGTAATAAACTCAAATGTTGTTTTTCGTTTCTTTCACAGTTTTAATTTCATTTGATTTTCTTCACTTGAACACATAAACAGAACGAAGCAAAATCGAAAAGAAAACAACAAAAAAAATAGAAAAAACAAAGGCGTTCGGCGTGAGCGTCGATGCGTCCGTTGATCTTGAGAGCGTGCGCAATACTGCGGCTTGAAAATTTCCCAACTTGCGGTGAACAAACAAATTGCCCCTGACGCGCGCTTGCCGTGCGTTGCAACAGACAGAGCGAGAGAGCGAGAGCGTGAGCGAAAAATACCAAAGTCGTCTGCTAGAGGGGAAATTCCCAATGTTGGTTGATGTACATGCTAAGAAATGCAAAAAGCATTGCCTGCTTTTAAGCGCAAAACTTAATCAAGCTCAAGTGCTGAACACAATTTATTTAGTTAGCGAATTATATATAAAACATTGCCCAAGTATTCTGTATGCAGCACATATAATATGAGCAATTTGAGTTTAGTAATATGCAGCTGCAGATAGTTTTGTAAAATATACTTCGAAAGAGACAAAGAGCATACTGTGTGGACACAAACCCTACAAATGTGTTCGAATGGGCAATTTCGAATGAGAGAGACAATTAAGTGCAGACACAAACCCAGTGAAGTTTTCGAATGGGAAATTTTGTAAAATATACTTCGAACTAGAGAGAGCACTGCTTCGAACTAGTGAGAGCGCCAACTTAGTGCAGACACACACCTATTCGATGAAGTTTTCGAGTGGGAGAGAGAGAGGGAAATTCGCTCCTAAGCTCGAATCGCCTTCTTCCCCACGCGCAGAGCAAATGAACTTTATTGGCGTCGCGTTGCCAACTGGCTTCTTAGTTCGAAAAAAAACCAGAAATGTCGCAGCAGCGAGCCGCCAGCCGTCAGCCGCCAGCCGAGTGGCCAAACAAAATGGCGGCCATTGAGCGCTGCTGTTAAGATCAGAAAGAAATAAGAAGAGAAAAGGCTGAAAACACGTTTACGCTCTTAACGAGTTTCGTTGTTAGCTGGCTGCGTTGTTGTTGTTGTTGTTGTTGCCTCTATAGTTGTCTGGCTTTCAAAATCAACGTGCAGCGCGCGCAACAGCAGCCAAAAATACGAAACGAAACGAAATAAAATATTGTTATTGAGGTTGCTGCAAGAGGGCAGCCAACGAGCAGTAGGAGAGCGAGAAGGAGAGGGAGAGGAAGAGGGAGAGCGAGCGAGGTAGCTGCTAAGCTTGCGTTTTATGTCTTTTATCAAGCCCTGCGCCCATGGCCGAAGGAAGAATCAAAAGTCTCTTCGACTGCCTCGCGCCTCGGTCTCAGCAGAGGGCATATTGGTGCCATAGACATTGGCTACAATCTATATAGGTAGTTGATAAAGTTCCTCTACTAGCTCTCATATATTTGTACACATCATTGAATAACCAAAAAAATCATTGAAAAATCTATTTTTTTACTTTGATTTTCGGACATAACTCGAAAACTTTAAGAGCTATCGGCACCAAATTTGACTTGTGGCGGCTGCTGAGCTATATCTATAGAGGAAATAATTCCTTTCGGGTACAACTATTCTATGATTTGGGGACTTTAACTTTCGTATATAGCTACGTCTATTTTCACTTTTCATGTTTGTCTTAGCTTAGCTTAGCTCACCTGGGTCGCCTCTTTGGACTCTTCCCGTTGCTCACATAACGTACTATAATCATTACGCTCTTCTTATTAAAGCGGGCTCTTTCATAGAGATCGAATTGAGTCGCTCGCTTGGAGCTTTAGCCGGCGAGCTTTATAGACTGCGCATGCAGATGCTCGACAGCTACAGCCTCGAGCTGGCAGCTTGGCCAGCGGCCAGATGAGCACTTCGGGCTTTTCCCTCGCCCCCTCCCACTCTCTTTCTCCCAGCATTTATGTCTCACTTTCACGATGTTCCACTCTCTCTCTCTCTCTCTCTCTCTCTCTCAATGTCTTTATACCTTTCTATTTCTTTCTGCTTTTATCTATTTTTTTCCCTTTCCCTCTTTTTCTATGCTATTCTGTGCAATTTTCTTTCTCTCTCTACCTTTATACCTCTCTCTTCTGTCCGCTGTTATCTCATCTTCTCTTTCCCCCTTTTTTACTCTCACTCGCTATCTTCCTTTCTCTCTCTCTCTCTCTCTCTCTCTCTCTCTCTCCTGTCTATATTTTTCTCTCTCTCTCTAGTTATATATCCTTTCCTCTTTCCACATTTGTCTCTCTCCCTCTCACTTTTCTCTCTCTCTTTTCCTCATTTGATCTCTCTTTCTCCGTATTTCTCTCCTTTCCCTTTTCTGTCTCTTCCTTCCTTTCTCTTCTCTCTCTCTCTCTCTCTCTTGCTCTCACTTTCACTCTCTTTTTCTCTCTTACTCCTTTCTCTCGCTTTTTCTCCCTCTTACTCCTTTCTCTCACTTTTCTCTCGCGCTCTCTCTCTCTCTCTCTCTCTCTGCTACAGAGTATCCACACAGTCGGCGCTAAGCTTTTGACTTGGCTTTCTGAATTCGATTCGTCTGATTTCCCTTGGCAGCTTTAATGCATTTTTCATTGTTCTTCTTCTTGTGCTTCTCCTTCCCCAGCTTCTGCTTCTTCTTCTTCTTGTGGTTAATGTGGCACTTGGGGCAGTCAGGCGCGCTCAGCATCCTCGCTCAGAGTTGCGCGCCAAAAAGGCAAAAGCGACGCGACGCGACGCTCAAAACAAAAGACTCAAGCAACAAACTTGCAGCTCCACCTCCCTCCCCCATCCTTGGCCAATATCTGCCTTCAGGCAGCCACGCACAACACACACACACACACACACTCAAACACACACACGCCTAGATTAGCTCTGCCTTCTTCACTTTGGCTTTGGCTGCTGCTTCCACAGTCGAATTTGACCCTGGCATTTGGCAGCGCGTCGAGCACTGCCTGGGAGAGCTTTAGCATTTTTAATTGATAGCTGTCGCACTTACTGCTGCTTCACTGTACTTGCACTGCACTGAGGCAAGTGGAGCAGCGGCGGGAGATAGGCAGGGGGGGGGGCAGCATTTGCTGTGAGGAAATGGGCGACTTTTTTTTTGCTTTTCCGTTTGCTTCCTGCGCCGCCCACTGCCTCATGGAACCGAAACACCATATACTTAGCCATGCTATGTGCTGTGCATGTGTGTGTGTGAGTGTGACTGTGTGTGTGTGTGTGTGTGGCAGGAATGCTGCAATCTAGCGGCTGCCTTTGCCAATTGCTGTCAATTATCATAATTTTGTGCCCATTGCAATTTGCCAGCATTTGGCATTCTTTTTCGACTTCACACACACACACACACACACACTTACACACACACACTTACACACACACACACACACATACACACTCACTCGCCTTTGCTGATTTAGCTAATTAAATGCAATTTCTGCTGCTGTCGTTTCACCTGTTGCCTTTGGCCCAAGTTGTGGCCGCAGTTTTAGCTATATTTTTGGCCATATTTTTAGCTTTAGCCACAGCCACGCCCACCTGCCTGTGCACAAGTTGTGCAAGCTCAAAGAGAAGTTACAGCAAAATCAAACTTCAATCAAAATTCGCTGCGGCTGCTGCCGTTTGAAATGGGCGCCTGCCACGCCCACTTTTACAACTTTAACAACTTCAAAGCGAATTGAATTAAATTGGCGTGTTTTGTGTATGGAAATTTGGAGCTCGTAAAATCGAAGCCAGCAGCGAAATCAAAGCAAATCAATTGGAATTTCATCTTAGCGAAGAGAAAAAGAAAGGGAATTTAGAAAACTAAGAAATTGGCAATGAATATAGATTAATAAGATAAGATATGCCTTATTGAATAAACATATAATATTTCAATTGGAATTGAATGCGTGCGCAGCTTGAGCGTAAGCATTTAGTGTTTAAACTAAGATATTACCCATTCCAATTGCATACACATATTCTAAATGGAATTTTAGGTGAGGAAAGATAATTTTTAAACGAATAAATTAACAAACATAAGTATATGCATTATACCAGGAGCTCGGGGTTCGATTCCAAGTCGAGTTTCATTTTAAGAAAAATGTAAATAATAAATAAATATATATTAAGCAGGCTCCATAAATCCAATTGGATATTAGTTGTACTTTCTGATGGGAATGCAGTTGAAAAATAGAAATAAATAAATTCATATTGAATTAAAAATTAATTAGAATAAATGCAAAGCATATTTCCAATATTTATAGATATGCATCTATGCATATCTCCAGCTATTCGTTAAGTGTTTCACAGCTCGTTAAAGCGCTTAAAAATCAAATGAAATTCTCAGCTTTGCTGCGCCTGCCTCAGCTGAGACTCTTGAAATATTTTCGTTTAGCTCTCGCTCATGAATAAATATTAACTGCATATATTTAGAATCTTGAGACACTTTCTTCATCTTCAGCTTCTTCTTCTGCTACTTTTGAATCTTGTGTATATGCATATATATAAATATATATCTTTGCTGCCATAAGCGTCTCAGCGCCTCAAAGACTCAGCGACGAATCAGCTGCATTCGCTCGCCCCAAGCAAATGGCGCGCAGTCAGCAAACAACAACAAGCAACAACAACAACAAACAAACAACAAGTTGCGTCCAAAGTCCAGTAAACATATTTACAATATATATGTATAGATGAAATGCTCGTTCATGGAGTGTCAAGCGAGCATATTGGTTTCATGCCATGTTGCTACCTGCAGGCTGATTGCTTCGCTCTTCAGGCTTATCAGATATCATAGACATATATAGATTACATATAGATATATAGCTCCATACTCAATCACTAAAGTCTTCCCACAACTTGGGGCGTGGCATGGCTGACAAATCACCATTAGCTGTCACACAATCTTCTGCAACTTCTGCAGCGACACCTGCACAACTGTGGGCTGTGAGTGGGCGTGGCACATCAAGAAATTACCATAAAAAGGCTCTACAAGTCACATGAAGTGTGACAGAGAAGACCGAGATCTCAGCTAGCCAGCGAGCATCGCGCAGTCGTTGCCTGGTCAGGCCCAAGCGCTGGGGACTTGGCCAACAGTTTAAGCCCTTTTGCAGCTCAGCTGCTGGCTAAATTTAGCCAGGACGCAGGCCAAGGCACGGGCCAGGCAGCAGCACAAGGCGAGAAAGGTAGGGGGATACAGAGAGAGAGAGAGAGAGAGAGAGAGAGAGAGAGAGGGAGAGGAAGGGAAAGAGAGTTGCTTGAGCGAAACAAGTTTTGCGCTCCTTTTCCTGGTTTTGCGGCTCCTTGTCACCAATGCTCTCTCCCTCTCTCCCTCTGTCTCCCCCTCTCCCCTCTCCCTCTCTCTCTCTCTCTCTCTCTCTCTCTCAGTGTCTGCCATCAGGGTCGGCTGTGCAGCTGCAGCTAGCAGCACGCGCCTTTCAGACAGCTCCCAGAGATTTGGCAGCGGCTGCTCATAAATTGCCGTGGCCGTCATTTGATTCCCTCTGCTGTCTGCTTCTGCTGACTGCTCCCCTCTATCCCCTCTGCTCCATCTTCCCCTTCTTGTTAATTTGTGCACATAAATTTGGCCGTGTGGCAAGTTCTAAGCCGTTCGCCTCAGCTCAACTGCGGCTTTTCAGCTGCAGCTCAGCTTGAAAGGTTTTTTTCTGTCTCTTGCCGCAGCTGCAGCTGCTCGCATCTTTCGCTTGATTTGAGCATTTTTATATTACTTTAATTAATATTTATATTAATCGTGCATGTGACCTTTGACATTTCACAATGTCAACTGAATAGCTTGGCATAAAGGCCGAAACTTCGTCAGAGAGAACATTTTGTCAACTTTAGGAACTGTCATGTGTAATCAGAGTAATATCGCAATGGATTGTGAAGGCTGAGCATTTGGCAACGATATCGATTATCGGTTATCGGTTATCGCATATGTTCGATAATTGTGCCACTCGAGCAGAAGAAGTCAGTCAGCCTAAGCTGATATATTGTGCTCTTCTGAAAATTATCAATCGAGTTTCTATATTTTCTAGCATCGTTCGTCCGCCTCTCGATCTCTCTCTCTCTTTTTCTCTCTCCCTCTCTCTCTCTCTCTCTCTATGTCAATCTTTCCCTTTGTCCTTCTAGTTCTATATGACTATCGCTTCATTTCAATCTCTCTCTCTCTCTCTAAGTATACTTTTCTGATTCTGTCTATCTTTTGCCTTCTTCTTATCTGACTCTTTCACGGAGAGATAGTGACAGACTCTCTCTCTATCTCTCTCTCTCTCTCTTTATATCTCTGTCTCTCTCATCTTCTCTGTCACTCTCTTTACATCTTTCCCAATTTTTTTCTCTCCTTATTTGCCTCTCTTTCTCTCCTTCCATACCTTTCCCAATCCACTTCTCTCTCATCTTTATCATTCACTTTCTGTCTGACTCTTTTTCACGTTCTCCTTATCTCCATCTCTATTTAGCTTGCCTTAAGTCTCTCTCTAGTTCGCATTTTCTTTCTCTCCCTCTTTCTATTTATCTCTCTCTCTCTCTCTCTCTTTCTCCCTCGCTCTGCTAGTCATTCCCATTGATTTCCCCGAATTCCTTCACTTTTGCCTTTCGCATTGCGTAATGCCTGCGACAATTTTCCATTTTCGGCTTGCCAATTGCCGATTGTAACATTTATGGCACACGAGGCAAATGAACGCCTTCTTTGGCTTAGCTAAATCGAGTTGTTCCCCGAATCGAACTCGATTTTCCCTTGTTGTTTGTTTGCTCGTTTGTTGTTATCTTTGGACCGCGTTGTTTGCTTTGCTTTGCTATGCTTTTTGGCGCGTGTGCAGCAAACTGTACCAAGATCAACAACATCGACAACAAACAGACAGAGAGAGAGAGAGAGAGAGAGAGGGATACAATATGCTATGTCTCCCAGTTAGTTGGCTCGTCTGTTGGCCAGGCACAGAATAGACGATGACAACGACGATGACGACGACACACGACAACAATTAACAACTGCAACAAGCAAGAACATAACAAGCAGAGTTTATGCGACTGTATAATACCCGCTTAACAAGCTCTGCCGCGAGCACAGCAGAGCTGCAAAGCTGGAGCTTGGGCTTAGGCTCAACTATCTTTAGACTAAATGGAGTAAGCTGTAACTTTCGATAGACCTTATATCAAAGTAATCAAAATAAGTCCAAATATATCGATAATTCGTAACAATCGATAACAAGTTTATTCAGCATCGATAAACTTTCGATTTGTGGTCACAAAATCCCATCGAATATACCCTCTTTTCACGAGGTGCACGGGTATAGCTGCAACTAGCGGCAACTGTACACGGCTAGCAGCACGCAGCAGTCACTGCAGGCACTAGTCATCAGGCACCACGTTCATTGGAACACTTGTCACATCCTGTCCTGTTGCCAGCTTTGCCCCGGCCCCTCCTCACTTTAGCCAGCGTTGCAGTTGTCAATAACGAGCAATTTATATGTTTGCCTCGTGCCCAAGTCAAATATGAGAAAGCATAAGCCGAAGCAGCATAAAAAAGCACTCGACTGACAGATAAGGTGGCACGCAGACAAAGCCAATTGGCTAGATCAGCCAAAGCGGCTAGTCAGCCCATTGGAGAGTCTTCAACATCAGCTTTAATCAATGTGCAAGCGGAGCAGCTGAAGAGGGTTCTCCCTTTACTGTAAGCATAATTTGAAGTTGTTTCAATGTGAGTTGAGCATAGTCCAATGCTAAATATAGGGCCTAACCTCTGTGTCTTACATTAAGATGTCCTTCTAAGATTAACAGAGAGTTTATAATGCGTTCTCAACAATCGATTGGCTTAAGACTAGCTCATTAGATCTTGGACATTTCTAACTGAAAATTTGATTAGATTTTGGGGTAGCTCAATGAACTGTCAAGACATTTCTTATATCAAAAGTTGATATTACTTCTAGAATGTCTAGCTGCATCCAAGTTTCCAAGTCTTCGATCAATTCCCTCTACAATTTCAATCAACAAAACCTAATCAAACTAGCAAGCAATGCTCCATGATTAAAGAGTTCAGCATCTTAAGGCAAGTCCGCAATCCAAAGGCTCTACGTTTTTATGTAGTGTAAGCCCCAAACAGTTCTAATCTCCAGCCAAGTTGCCTTCTACAATAGATGTCCAGAGCTAAAGCTTTCTCTTCCAGCATAATTCAATTCAACTGAAACTAACAAGTATGGCCTAGCTCGGGTCTTCAGGTCTTGTTAATCTACAGTAGGCGCTGCCTAGGCATAACTCGTTGGTGATTGGTAAAAGTAGGATGTTACTTAATATGCCATGCCCACAAAGATGAGAAGCCGTAATTTCTCTTCTCTGGCTTTTAACGAGCGTGATGCGACAGCTCGGGCCGATGAGGCTGCATAAATTGAGTGAGTGAGTGGCTGGTTCCTTGGCTAATCGCTTCATTAATTAAGTCGAAAGAGAGGGAAAAACTCAACGACATCAACAACAATCAAACACGGTAATTAAAAGATCTCCTTAACAACGGCGATCGCGACACGAGTCCCACTTTGTGTGCAAGCAATGACAATTGCTACTCAAAGGTGCTGCCACGAAAGGCGAAGGGGAGGTAGCCAGCGGTGCTGGCCAGGCAGGAGCCAGACCGCATTTGGGTGCAGCTGTGCAACCGGTTTGGCGCGTGTCGCAGCTTGCTGCCAGATCTTCAGCCGTTGCCTCTGCTCCCTTTCACTTTATCTGCGTTTCTCAGCTCCGATCCTCGTTCTGGAGCTGTGCTTACCCCCTTCTTTTATCTCTATCTACGTTTATCAACTGTGCGATATTACCTCTGCTTCCTCTCCCCTCTCTCCCTATCCCTATCTATCTGCGATCCTTCTTCTACTTGCCTCTACTCTCCTTATCTTTGCTTCTTAACTGCTTTTCGTCTGTCAATCCCTGTTCTCGAACTGCTCCCCCTTTCTCTCTATCTCCCATCCCCAACTGCCTCACTTCTATGATCTTTTGATATGTGATACTGCCTCTGCCACTCCCCTCTCTAGCTGATATCCCCTTGCCAATATGTTGATCTGTTGTTGGTTTACTCAACGTTGACTTTATTTGATTTCCGTCTAGTTCGAATCGCACAAATAAATTAATCAAAGAAGTGACTTGGCTGACAAAGACGATGAAACGGCGACCCACCAAAAGGCAGCAGAGGCAGAGAAATGCGCGATTGGTTATAGCTGGGAAGTAAGGTTAGGTATACGTAGGTCAGGTGCTCTTAGAAGTATTCTTTGCCAAGGTGGCGTTGCTCGGCCGTGCTTCGACTGGACTGACCACCTGGCTCGGCGTCATCTGTCTCGCCCATCATGTTCTCC
Source organism: Drosophila pegasa (assembly GCA_035046225.1). Lineage (NCBI taxonomy): Eukaryota > Metazoa > Arthropoda > Insecta > Diptera > Drosophilidae > Drosophila > Drosophila pegasa. Next base: position 1,573,089 of record JAWNOD010000429.1, on the reverse strand, counting down.
AACATGCGCTCCTGTTGAGCGTTCAAGGCGGCCAGATGTATGTCACGAGTGGCCCTGAATTTGCCGCAATTGTACAAATGCTCGTTCTCCAGCCGGATGTAGTTCCAGATGAAGCGACTACTTTGAATGGGGGCAGGTGGAAGGGGAACTGGCATTAGAGAGACTCCTTTTGTGTGCGTGCGTGTGTGGTGTGACGAGGACTCACCGCGTGATTTCGAGTATACTCGCGCAGGTCTTGATATTGTAGGGTGTGATTAGCTTGTGATAGAGGACGACCAGCTCGACGGCCCAGAAGCAACGCAAGATCAGGTTCTCGACTATCACGAAATAATACACCGCCTGCGGATAGACGAGCTTCTCGCGCAGAAACAGATGCTCACCCCGCCATATCTTGAATATTCCAAAGTCTTTTATCACATCCCACGCATAGCAGTACACGGTGGAGACGATGTAGCTCAGGATGAAGAACCAGGTGTAGGGGTTGCTAAACGTATTCGCATAGCCATCTGCAAAAGACTGCCGGAGAGTGAGTGTGAGGAGATGGTTGGGGGTTGTGGTTTATGGGATTAGCCATACCATCCGTGCGACCGCGCATTGTCGAGAAGAATACCACGAAGAATGTCGTCGAGTATTTGCCAGCGTTCAGCAGATAGCTGGCCGACTTGGAGCCGCTGTCGCGGAAGCGCCTCAAGCACTGGGCAAAGCGAAACCAAGCGGGCAGACAGCGCGAGATCGGCACAAATATATCCTCCTCAAAGCAGATGCCGACGTTCGCATAGCGCAGCCAGCAGATCGCATAGAAGCGCGCGATATAGTAGTGGTCGGCCATGCAGGTGACCAGCGAATTCATCTGATCGCCCATCCAGAAGTCCGCGAAGCGAACGTAGTGCAGCGGCGCCGTTATCACCCGGCCCACCAGGCGCATTGTCCACCAGCGCGCGGGCCAGTTCATAATGGGCAGCGGGTTGATCAGCAACGTTATCATGATCAGGGTCAAGGCCAGCGGGAAGACGTACGGATCCTGCACATTCATCAGATCGTGGAAGAGGAAGCCTAGCATCGACAGCGTCCACAACATGCCGAACGTGCAGGCGATCTCGAGAAATGTCGCCGGCTGCAGGTGACTGCGCGGGTCGATCTCGAAGATGAGCACGTGATTGACGCCCGCGCGCTGCCAGCCAGCGACGTTGGCCGCCATGAAAAAGTTGAAGATCACCCAGGTGAAGGGGCCGCGATAGAGACGGATGAATGCCTCGATCTTGCTCTCCTCCGGCGGCCTACGGATGTCTGAGGCGTGAACGGGCACTGTGTTTTAGTTGGCGTTTAGTTGTGCCATTAGGGATGTAAGTGTGCGAGTGACTATATCGATGTGTCGCCAAGCATCGATATCTATTGATCGATATATCAATAGGAAAGCGACAACGTTGGTCGTTATTTCTTGCGCTTGATGAACGCCTTACAATTGTAAGCCAAGTGTATTTTCGATCAACGATTATCACTTATCGATTATCGATTATTGATAAGAAGATGGCGGCCTTAATATCTCCATACATCGATAGACAGCTGGGATATATGATGATATCGATGTCAATCTATCGATATATATGGAAGGCAGATTGCATATTTCGATATATCAAAGATAGATATCTAGCAAAGTCATTGACATCGATATCGATGCTGCAGGACACACCGATGCCTTTTACATCCCTAGTTACAATGCAAGGGACAGAAGAAGGGGAGGGAAAGAGTGATAGACAGAGAGAACTCACAGGTGAAGATCGTTGTACAGGCCAACATGATGAACATGCCCAACGCGAGTCCCGCCCGGAATACCATTGCTGGCGGCGTCGGCTGTCCGAGGGGCGGCACTCGGAGCTTGGTCATCGCGCGCGATCGATCGCCTCCGGCCAGGTAGAAGGTGTACAGCTCTTCCACGTCGACAATCAGCTTCTCGAGCGTGCGCCGGTCGGTGAAGGCGGCAGTGTTGATGTTTTGCTCCACCCAGTCGCCGCCGCTGGTCGACCTCAAGTACTTGTCGTACTTCTTGCAGATCTTGCGGAAGCCCGTCTCGTTCAGGGATTGGAAGTTCTGGAGCAGCACGAGCGTCAGGTAGAACTCGCTGTACGCATTCCTCAGCTGCCGCTGCGTCATCAGCTTGCGATTGCTGCCACTGGTATTGTCCCGCAGGCTGACCATTGAGGGCAGCCGCTGGGCGCTCTGCAGCGAGTAGGAGCTGAACGTGTGCCCGGGCGCCCGGGCCGTGGCCAGCAGCTGCAGTTTGAGTGTGGCGTGCTTGCGCCTCGCCTCGGCCAGCTTCTCCAGAAAGAAGTTGTTGACGCGCGTCAGCTCGTGCTGGCACTCCGTGAAGAACTGCTCCTCGAAGGCCATGTAGTAGGCATCGATTTGGGCATCGCTTGCGCCGCCCTCGGCCGTCGGGGCCCCCTCGACGCCGCGTCGTATCAATGTTTTCAAGTCCTTCGATTTGAAGTTAGTTTAAGTCTCTACAGTGACAGCTGTGCGTGTCAAACTGTGTCTAGTGTGTAGTGTGTGGCTCACCGTGTAGCGCATGTACTGCTGCCTCCATTCTATGGTCAGGTGCGTCTCAAAGGTCTTGCCAAATTTCATCGTTCCCCCAGGCCAATCAAGCAGCGCATCCGTCTCGCTGCTCTCTGGCTGAGGCTAGCTGAAATTCTCTCCTCTCGTCAAGCTCAACAAATTCTGACATCTTTCTCCCATCCCAGCCCGAGACTCGACAACTTCAAAATACAATCAAAAACACCAAAATTCCATTGCTATTGCCCGAAAAAAATACAAAACTCAGAGAGTGCCTAGATCGGGGTGTCCATTTATGATGCTTTATTAGTCATTGAACGACTTCGGTTCCATGTGTAAGTTCTTAATGAAAAGTTCATTGAGAGAGGAAAAATGGGGGATAAAGAGAGAGGACAGAGAAAGATTGGAATTGAGACAAGCTTATTATACCCTGAGCCCATTGAAAATGGGAAATCAGGATATAATGTTTTTGTTGGATGTATGTAACAGGCAGAAGGAGGCGTGGCAGACCCCATAAAGTATATATATTCTTGATCAGGACGACAAGAGAAATCGATTTGGCCCTGTCCGTCTGTCTGTCCGTCCGTCCGTCTGTCCGTCTGTCCGTATGTATGAACGCGTCGATCTCAGCTCTCAGAAGAGCTAGAGACTTGAAATTTTTGTAGATCCCTATATACAGCGCTCATATCAAGTTTATTTTCGATAATCGATTAATATATTCGTTTTTTTGTTATCGAATAAAAACATTATCGACATTCAGTTATAAAATTCTATCTCGCCCATCTTGTAAGCTAGAGACACCAAATTTTATATTTAGCTTTATATGTATTTTATGCAATTTCGAATTTTGTTATATTTTGGATACAGGCCCCAAATTTCCCCCAATTGAACTTCAGTCTCAAATATAGCCAAAGTGCGAATGAGTTGGCACTTTTACTAAACTGATAAATATTCCCATAGAATATATTGATCAAATGCCGAAAGTTTCATTGAAATCCGTTAAATAGAAAAAAAGTTATTAAGCAAAACGTTTGGCTACTTTGCAAAAACACGTGGCAGCAGCGCCAAGCGAACGCACTTGCACACACACATACAAGCGCTCGCAGTCTAGTCGATTCGAAGAATCGCAAATTACGTTTGAATTTTGTTGAATTATCAGCTGCTTTAGTTTACATTTGCCACAGGTCCTACAAACGGTGGAGTGGCGTCGTTGGTAGAAACGATGCACGCGAAACTTGAGGACCAGGGTTCGAGACCAGGCGACGCCAGCTTTTTATTTTGTTTTTTAATTTTATAAAAATTAAGTGGCGTTGTTGGTAGAGACGATGCACGTTGCGTAATTAACGTAGGTTCGAACCTCGCCAATGTCAGTTTTTTAATAAAAAAGTTTTTTGGTTGTTAAAGAGTAAACTTGAATTTTTTTTATAATTTTACGTATTTTAGTGTATTGAAAAACACAGGTTCGACGGGGCTCAGGGTATCCCCTAGTCGGTTACGCCCGACTAGAGTTTTCTTACTTGTTGACAACTGTTGAGCTCCCTTGACAGTGTCAACTACAGTAAATACATATATCTACATATATCTATATATATATATATATATATATATATATATATATATATATAAGAAACTGAATGTTACTTCTTCTGCTTCCTCTGTTTCCTCTGTTTCCTCTTCTTCTCCGTCTTCCCCTTCTTCTCTTCGTTCGTATGTCGCCTGGTTAACTGTTAATGTGATTTAAGTTAAGTGTGCAGCGAGCGTTGCTAGCAATAATTTGGCTCAATCAACGAGCCGCAGCGGCAACAGGAAGAAGAAGCAGCAGCGGCTGATGAAGAAGAAGAAGATGGCAACACAAAGAGCAGAGGGAGTGAGAGAGCGAGCAGGGCAGAGTAAATAAGGGAAGTGGAAGTTCGTTGCCAATGAGTCATTCGCGCAAACAGGAAGTCGCTTCACTTGGCCAAAAACCCAACAACAACAACAACAACAATGCGAATATTGCGCCTGCTTTGCGTTCTGGTTAAACAATTAGCGGGCGTGTGAACCGCAGCCATGGGCGAAGGTCTCCAAAGGGTTCAACATCATCAGCAGCAGCTGCCAAAGCGACCCAGCTCTGAGTCACAAAAAGGTCTAAGCGACGTGAGTAATGCAAATCTCAAAATGATTAGACGTTAGTGAGATATGCTCCATGGAGTATATATAGATGGGGTATATGAGTTGGGTATAAAAAGATAGTGAGAGCAGGCAAGCTGAGAGTTTCTAATTGTAGAGCAACACGATATGCTCCACAACCAATGCCAGACAGGGTATATCTGCTCTGTATCTATGGATTGAATTAAGCAGTGAACAGGAGCACTGTCATCTAAAAGATATGCTCCATAGGCTCCACTACTTCTCTTTAGATATATTGAATCTCATTTTAGGTCAAATATAATTTCTTGGAAAAAAAAGGTGAATTTACTTGTTCACTTTTCTGGGCTCGTCCGGGAGTTGAACCCGGGACCTCTCGCACCCGAAGCGAGAATCATACCCCTAGACCAACGAGCCGTATTGGTGGTAGCCACCAAACTTCTGCACATCAATGGCCGAGCCAAGTCAAACTTCTAATCGCTTGAACGTTATCAGCTTGAGGGTGGACTTGTGGGGCTAAGGGGGCATTACAGTTGCGAATCGGAATTGCAGGCACTGCTGATTCGGTTCACTTTTATGGCTTGGCATGACTCGCTGCTGATCAGCGCCGCCCACGACAAAACGTATACACATAAATATATGTATATATACTTATGTAGATATGTATACAGAAAGTGCCGCTATGTTATAAGAAAACCGCAACAGCAACAACAACAACAACGAAGAGAATAAAACAGTTCTCAAGCATTTGTAGCTGTTGTTGTAGATGGTGTCATTGGCTTGCGATCACATTACATGAGCAGCAAGTGAGACAATGAGACAGAGAGAGAGAGAGAGAGAGAGAGAGAGAGAAAGAGACAAAGGGAGAAAAGTGTGAAATGGTTTGCAAGTTGTCTTAGCTCAAGTGCAGCCACAGCTGCGGTGAAGCGTGTCGAGCAACGGTGGACAGCGTTGCCAGATTTTTCTTAGAGGGATGCAGACTAATTGAGCGCGCAATTATTGTGAAGCCAGCGTTGCCAGATCATCTTCATAAATAGCTCACATCGTTGCAGAGCAACAGTCAGAGGGAGAGGGAAACAAAAACAAAGAGCTTTGAGCAAATAAAAACATAAAAGAAACATAAATCGCAAATGTTTTGTTTTCGCCAATGTTGCCAGATCATCTTTATGCATATGTATGGGCACGCTGTCCAATTGGGATTCGTGTAACTCGTTTGGCGCGTGCCAGTCCCAAAAATGAGACGAAAAAATAAAAGCATCAAATGACTTTCAATTCCACTCGCAGCACAGACCGCAATAAATAATCGAGCTGCGTCGTTATTTATTGAGTTTCTGATTTATTATCATTCCTTGTGCTCGAATCAAAAAGTCTTAAGCGGGCATATTGGCTTTCAGACTCGAAATTTATCAGCCAGACCAACCCTTCGTTTAGGGACTTGAGCTTTGACACCTTGGTCTAGAGACGTAATGGGACCCTCGTCTGAAAAAGCCTAAAGATCTTTGTTATAACTCGAGTCAGCCCAAAAACCGTAAAGTCTCTACTATATATTTGATTCCCTAGCATGAGCGAGCATTAAACAGTCGATTAGGGCCAGCTGCAATATTCTTACTTGACTTGATTTGGCCGGTTCGACAGCTTTTGGCAACGGGCCGCAACGATTAATGCTGGGACGCGGGGCACCGAAAATTAATTAAGAAACGTTTGCATGACCTCCAGCTGGAGGGCAAGAAAGGGAGCAGAGCGTCGAATATGGAGAGGGTTTCTCGCGGATCACTTTTCCGATCTAAGCTAAGCCCGAAAGCCCAACTGCATACCAAGGCGCCCAAGGCTGTGTTCCCTTTGATAGTGCTCCGCGAGTCGAGCTTGAAAGAGACCGCCCTGAGAGCTCATTAGCAGCAGCCCACCTAAGCGTGGCCCTAGCTGCCTGCTTTCGGATCTGTCTGTGCCCAGGAAGCATTTCCCTTTCACCAGGAAGAGCCGAGAACTGCAGTTGACATCTCCACTCGCTGACCGCAGCAGCGGAAGTAGAGGCTCGCTCTGCCTTTCGGTTAAGCGCAACATCCGACGCACAGTAAACACTGGCTAGCAGCAACTTCCGTTTCGCGCTCGCAAATTACCAGAGAGAGAGAGAGAGAGAAGCTGGGCGGGAGCGAGCTAGCGGGATGCTGGGAGTGGCTGAGGCTAAGGCAGAGATGCAACTACTGCGCTCGGGTCTCCACTGATATTGATTCTTGGCTTCGCGGACAACTTCTGGCCGCGTGTCGCTTGCGCAACTTCCGTGCAACCTGCCCCACTTGGTGGCAACTGCAAATTATGGCATCGTTCTCTAATTGCAAATGTTCAGCCTCTGCCTCGACTCTGGCCAATTGGCAATTGGCAATTGGCATGCGTAATTGGCTAATTGAAATGAGCGATTGAGTGATTGGGGACTGAGGATTGCCACATCCGATGCGGACAAGCAGCGAGAACAGCTGCAAGAGATGCGAGTCGCGGCATGAACGACTACCAGATACCCTCTCAGCTAAGGCACGTCGAGTAAGTGAGAAGAAGACAAAAAGTTACAAGTCTAAGCTCAATATATGCCTTTTCGGAATAAGTTTAGTTCGAATAGCTGATCGACTGGCAGTTACCCTGGCAGAGCACACTGGAGCATATGCTCGACTTGTAGATAACCTTCATTGTAAATATTCTAGTTTTCTTTAAAGTATAATCTATAATCTATATCTTTCTTTCTTTCTCTCTCTCTCTCTCTCTCTAGTCTAGTAAGGCAAGCTAGAAATTGAGAGATTCCATTTGACATAGGGAAACATCTTCCATCAGATGCGCTAGATCCTATCGCAGACTTTGTCTTACCTTACCTGTTACATACCTTCCCCCACACGCCTCACACTGCTCGACCGCCAACAATGCGTGCGGCTCATTAATCATTAAATTTTCTTTGGACAGTTCTTCAGGCGACCCCAACCTAAAGGCCCCTACAATTTGTTGTTGTTGTTGTTGATGTTGCTTTTCTCATAAGCATCTTAGCGCACAGCTTTAGCTGCTGCCAGGGTGGTCGGCCACGCCTTAGTTGCTGCCGCCGCCTCCACCTACACTTCGTGGGTGGACCACACACACGCAAAGCTCCAATCAGCTTTAGCCAATAAGTGAAAATATCACCCAAATTGCAGTCAATGGAAATACCCTGTATTACTTGCAGGCAATGCTTGGCTGAGAGTGTATGACTTTAAGATACCCTGTAATTACAGCCAACTGTTTACTATGAGCTACTGTCGCATTGACACGCATTGAACTGATTACTGATTGATTAAATAACATTTAAATATGTGTGAAATCTCATATATATATTAGATCTCATATATTTAGTGAATTTTTTAAAATTGCCAAAAGACTTAAAAAGACTTCAAAAAGACTGAAAACTCATTTCAGGAATTCATTTCAGCTTTGGGATTCCATTCATCACATTTGCTGGCCGAATTGCCATATAAATCTGCCCATTCGACAGCTCTTTGTTGTAACTTTAATCTATGCAGTTAGAGCAATGCTATTTATAACACTTTTATTTCTGCAGGCTATTTGGGGAACTATAATACAAAAGAAATTGGAGCGGCTTGCGAAATTAGTTTACCTGCGATGCCGCAGCTAGAGCCACCATGTATTCTCTCCGTAGCTCTCTCGCTCTCACTCTCTCACTCTCTCTCTCTCTCTATATATATATAAATCGCTGCAATTATCATTATCATTATCGTAGAAATGTTTCAAACTTCAAATACGAATTGTCAGCCATAGAAACTGGTGTAGCAGGAAATGAAAGAATTACACCAACAAAAAGGCAAGCAAAAGTGAGTAATCGACTAGCAGATACCCTGTCGGCCAAGCCTAGCTAGTCCATAATTGAATTATTTTTTTATTTATAGAGCGAGCTCTCAAGTCCCCAACTCTCATAGAGGAACTGACAGAGAGGCAGGGAGAAATAAGGGCCTGACTAAATCCGCCCGTCCTCCATTATTGCCACTGACTTACAAGCCAATATACCCTCTTCCCAGCACACACTTTCGATGGCAACAGAAAATTGGTAAAGAATGAAAAAGAAATGAAAAGAATTTGTAATGCCAACGCTTTCACCTTTTGCTCGAGTTTTCGTTATGCGAGGCGAGTTTTCTTGACCAGGAAATGTAAATGGAAAAGGGAAATGTAAATGGAAATGGAAATGCGAGCTAATTGATAAATGAAACAGCCGAAAAACACCGATCGGAAATGCAAGTCAAATATTTGATTTCGTTCATTGTGACTCAATTAGTCGCAAAGTGGGCTAAAGTGAGCCATCAAAAGGTGAGACGGGCAGACGTGGCGGAAGAACAACAACTGAGAGGAAGTACTTCGAGGCGCTAATAGAATATTGAATACATGTGGATGAGTATTTGAGGGCGACCGACAGAGAGAGAGCGAAGAGAGAGCATGAGCGAGAGCGAGCAGAAAATTGATTTCCATATTACTCTAGATATTTCATGGAACTTTTCTCTTATAACTATATCTACTAATGTCATATATATACTATATATATATGTAAATAAAATATATATATATAAGCATCTTTATAATCCTCAAAGTATTTATCTCTAAGCCGTTTACGACAATCAGCAGCAATTGGTTTTCGTGTATGCTGTCCAAAAGTGTTTGTCAATCGATCAATCAAACTCAACGATGATAGAGAGAGCTAAATAAGAGTTTGGGGGTATAAATATGTATATATATACAGTGTATATATATATATATTCATATGTATTGTATACATATATAAATATCATTGCCTTCCCTTAAGATTTTCTGCTCCGTTCCAACTGCAAAAATAAAGTTTCTCAGGTTTTTTTTTCTGCTTTGCAATTTATAATTGAAATTCGCTTCATTTAATTTATGGCTGTCGTTAAGTCTGCCTTGATTATTCAGCTAATTGCAGCACATCTTTGCGTAATGCCCCTTCGGTGGCTGCGAGTATATTGGCTCGTAAGACTTGAAATTACGAAGACGATGACTCCCATCTAACTCCAGTCAGCGAGTATTGGACAGTCGGCTACGCCTCACAGCAATACTCGGCTGTCTTTGTTCATCGGTCATTAAGCCATACAAAGTTGTTCTTGCTTTTATTGGGTGACAAAAGCGTATTCCATTTCGGCTTTCACAGGCGAACGACTAATTAAAGCATTCATTGAAAATGCGACACATACGTTTACCCTGACCCTAACAACCTAACAACACAACAGCAACAACAGTTTTTTCATTCGACTACTGTTTTCATTAATAGAGATGCGCATTTTTCCCTCTAGTTGAATTACAAGAGATGCCCACAAACAAAAGACTTAAGACACGAACTTCAAGACGAGCTGAAGCTTGGGCTTGTTAACAGAGAGACAGAGAGTATGTAGAGAGAGAGAGAGAGAGAGAGAGAGAGAGAGAGAAAGAGGGACATATAGATATAGAAATAAATAGAGAGAGAGAGAGAGAGAGAGAAAAACAAAGGAAAGAGAGAAAGATTGAGTTGAAAACCCCAAATAGAAAAGTAACATAGGACGAGAGGGAGAGAAACAGATGAAGAGAGGGAGAGAGAGACAGGTGAAGAAAATGAGAAAGAGACGAAATGATATACATAATACATAATGGAAGAAAAGGTTTGCATCCATCTCAGAGGGTGGAAATAGGCCCATATCCAGTAACAGACGCGACGATCCACCCTATGTCTGCCTATAAACCATGCAGGATTCTACTCCTCCACTTCCTCTCCCTTGCTTGCATCACAATTGCTCATTTCTATTGCCAGATGCCTATAGCTTGATAAATCTTTCAATAGACGTGGGGTGCTGCTGGGTACCTTGCAGTCGTGCATACCCAACTGGAGCACGCTTAATTGTTTCGTTACGAAACGGTAACAATTATCAAAAGGTTCATTGAACACACTGGACACAAGTTGTGGACAAACTTTCGAATGGCCAAACATGAATTGCCGTTGATTGTTGCTGTTTGTTGTCGGTTGCTTGTTGATTGTTGTTTTTTTGGGTGATACAATTATAGCAACAACAACAACAACAACAGCAACGACAACAAAGACAGTAACCATCAGCCGTCAACCGTCGAGTTCCCTCTCCGGCGTCTCTCTCACAATTTTGGCCATGAAAAAGTCGAGTTGAAAAACTGAAGTAAAGAAAAAATTGTTCGTAATGACGTTCATAATGATCTGCACTGATCTTAATGATCATTAACATAATGATCTTCGTGCCTGTTTCATAAACTTGTTAAACGAAAAACGACTGAGGAGGAAAAAAATGAAATAAATTTACGGCCAACGTAAGTACAAATGCATAAATTAACATAAATTGTCTGACTGTGTGTGTGTGCGTATGTGTATGTGTGTGTGTGTGTGTGTGCTGATTAAACATGCATTTGTTAAATTAAGCATGGCCAAGACGCGTCTCCAAATGCAAACCCCCTGCACAGTTGCACACGGACAGAGAGCGAAAGACAGGAAGAAGACATTGCGCAGGAGTCATCCAAGGAGAAGAAGAAGAAGAAGAAGTTAAAGAAGAAGAAGAAGCAGTAAAAGACATGCACGCAGTTCCCAGGCAGTTCCCTCAGCCGTAACCAGATGCAGAGCGTAGCCGAATGCAACTGCTTAATACCCTGTACTAATTGAAATGTCGTAAATATATGTGAGCAGTGGGTGATAGTTGTTAGGGTATAAAGAAATCGATGGAAGCTTGCCGAACACGGCAACATACCCTGTAAGGACATTATGAGAAGCATATATATACCCCATATTAGACAAAAGGACTTGGGCTATCAATTATGGGAGCTGTTACTCTAATAAAGTCCATTTGCGCTTTAGAATAACACCTTTTGAGACTACTTAGCCATACATATACCCTGTAAAATTGTTGAGACGCTTCTTTATATACAGCATACTTTACATATTGAGCTATTCCATATATTCTTCACACTATAATGCTTAGAAATATTATTAATAGTTGGCATAAGCTCAAACATACCCTGTAAAAACTGAAAACTCCACAATTTATACCCTATAAACACCAAAAAATAGGTAAAGCTGACTACGATGAAGAAAGAACTATTATTAGTCGATTAAGACAATCAGATACCCATTAAAAGCAGAGAGAAAAATCTCTGAGAGCTGAACAACAGCTGGGACCTATTTCAAAGCTGCCTACAGGGTATCGAAGCTCAATTAGTCTCTTTTTTGGCAACTTGGCACCTGCCACGATCACAAAAACACGCCAAAAATTTGCTGCCAGCTGCAGCTTTGCATTTGGGGCACGCACAAGGCAGCTGCAGCCGGCGATTGGCAATTCTCAATTGGCAATTGGTTTGTCGCAGACAGCGGACACAACGCCAATACAAACACGAAGACAATCAAATTGTGCTTCATAATTGATGCCGCCGACGGGCAGCGAAGCGGAAAGCGAAGCTCTAAACGCTCCGCAAACAAGTGGCCGGCCGAGTGTCCGTGTCTAGCCGTTTGTTTGGCTTATCGTGTGAACTAATCTGAGCCGGCTCCCAGACACAGTCAGAGTCGTAGTCGGAGATACAGATATATAGATATGGAGCTGTGAAATAATGTGTGATGTCTATGAGCATAATATACTTCACTCATTTTTCATTCCTTTTCCAACCTCGCGCTCTCCCTCGCTCTCCCTCTCTCTCTCTCTCTCTCTGCCCAAGGGGCATATCATGCTGATTGTTGACCGTCTTCGGCTGAAATTGAAGCCAAAGAAAATGATGGCTGTTGCTGCTACTTTATTACACCACAAGAAGAAGAAGAAGACCAAGACGAAGACGAAGAGGAAGAAGCAGAAGTTTTCGTCTGCGTTTTTTGCTGCTGTGTCGTCAAGGGCTTTGGCTGGCGTTGCAGTTGACTGCCTGGCAAAAGAAACACATTAAAAGCATATCAAGTGAAATCATCATCAGACTGTTCTCAGCGCTTGCCAGTTGCAACAGTTGCCCGTTGCCAGTTGCAGCGGAAGCACAGCCCCAAAAACTGTTACTAATAGTTCGTCTAACGCTTTTTATACGCCAAACAACCGACAAACGAGAACAAAGACCATAAAAAGTTGCAGCCAAATGAGAATGTATAGAAGCAAATCTACCTTTGATAGGGTATTCACGAGTCAGGCAAATTTCAATCAAGTGTTTAGCTAATGAAAATGAGCTGTATGCGAATAGCAGGCACATAGAAAACCCTTAATTCATTATTATTCATAATAATACATATTTTACAGGGTATTAATGAGTCAGGAATATCACTGATTGAAAGGTATCTCCCAGTCGAGCAATTGACTATAGTTACTTAGGCACAGTGATTCTTAAGCATAGACTTGGTTCTCTGTGAACTGTTCAGCAAACAGGGTATATCATAGTCGTGTACGCACTTGTGAACGTTAAAAAGCAGACTTTATTGCAGATATATAAATACCATTCCTTCGACATTCTGCCCATAAATGTAATTTACAGGGTTTATTGAGTTGAAAAGTTGATATCTGCTATTTTACAGGGTATGTTCAATTGATAGCTCGGTAATAGTCCAAAGGGCGTCATCAAGAGCAAATACAATCAAAATACAGGATGTCTCATATCACAATATATAATATCCTGCAATATATCTATAAGAAATCTATTGCGTATCGACAGCTCAGCTGACTGTCTGCAGGGTATCTGTCTAGGCGAGCAATCTATTATAGCTTTTGCTGTTACCTCAAGCTGGGATCCTCAGCACTTTCGTTGTCTCCCTTGTCAACAACAGCTCGCTGTGAGCGTGGCTGCTGGCTGGTAGGCTCGAGAGGGGCGACTGGGCGTGGCAGTTGAGGTAGCTAGGCTTGACGCACGTTCCAACTGCGCGCAAATAAAATCTCTTGGCCACAACTGTGAATGCCATTGTTTGTTTGTCGCTGCCACGCCCCACATACACACATATAGGTGTGTATGTATATGTGTTTGTGTGTGTGTATTTATATCACATACATACGCTCAATTAGTTTGAGCTTATGTTAGGCTTGAGCCGCACCTCGAAAGGCGCCAAAGACAAAAACTAGAGCCGCGCTCTAGCGAACCCAACCCAAAATCCCCTTAACCCAATTGGCCCCCCCTTAAGCCATCGACCCCACCTCCTCCTACTAGCCCCTTTTTAACTGGAGCAGCTACTAGGCGTGCGCGACAATTAAATGCACAAACATTACGAACTATCTCTCAATTGCTCCCGTCACAAAACAAAACTGATTGAAAAACCAAATAATGCCAGCCGGGCATAGCTGACCGAGCAATGCTCGTTGGCGCTACAAACATAGATTCAAGTTCAAGAATTTTTGAGTGTCTCGCAACCATATATATACAGAGAGCAGAGCAATATCGTAACATCTGGTATACACGAGTATAAAAGAGTAAAAGAGATTTACCACGCCCCCACATCCCATATCCAATAAATATGAGAATTTCATTCAAATATGTTCTCTCTACGAGTATACAGATATACGAAATTTAAGTCTCCTCTTGAAACCTATATACTCTCTGTCCACTTTATGAGTGAGTGCGAAAATACGTGATTTAGTCTGATTTGGTCTGGACCAATTGAGATTGTGGAATCGGACAATGAGTCACGCCAATGAATAAGTAACGTTCATTGTGAATCGAGTGATGTCTATCGTATATCGTATATTGCATATCATATATCGTATACAGTGTATCGTATACCATACATAGAATATCATATATATATCATATATAGTGTTATGATACACTCGTATATCGTATATTACTATATATCATATTATTTATTGTCTAAACTCTATTTGTATAATATAGGCTATCATATATCATATAAATATCATAAGTCGTATATAGTATATATATTGTAAATAGCATATTATATGTCGTATATGGTATATCGTATATAGCACATTACTTTACAGAAACTAGAGCTAAATCAATGAACAGTGAGCAAATTCGAATTGGAACTCAACGTTCTATAGAGCTACTCATTGATATTGATAATCGATCAATAAGTCAGCTATCAGCACTTGTTCCCACGCATTCTAGGCCTGTTATCGATCAGCCTCAGCATTCTCTCTAGTATCTAGTTAGCTAGCTCGTGAGCATGGCGCCAAGCTGACTTCCCCCAGATCATGTCAGGCCGTCCCATTTCTTGTTGCCCTCGACTAATTGTTGTTGTTAATTGCACTCGCATTTGCATTTGCATTTGCATTTGCATCAGCTCTCGGATTCTCGGGCTCCCATTCGGAAACAATCGTTAGAATCATAAATATACAAATTTATGCCTGCTACGATGCGAGGGGGTCTCAATTTATGCAACTGGGTGGCACTTTTTCCAGCCTTTCGCTTGATGATGGGCCTCATTTGTAGATGAGATCAGAACATGCAAGCGATACACGTATATAGCTATATACGATATCTAGCCATATCTATGTAAAGTAATTGGACAGCGGCAGTCGCTGCCTTGGCCTTGCCTCGACTAGCGTTGACTACCTTTTAAGGCTCGCCCACATCAATTGCTTGACTCACACAGAAATTGCCCACAAATTGAGCAACAAATTAACACGAGTCCAATTTGAAGGCTGCGAACAGCGAGTGAAGATAAAACAAAGGAAAAACAAAGCAAAAACAACAACAACAACCGCCAAATGCCAATTGAGGCCATCATCGAAATTGGCCGAAAACAATTCACAAATGCGAGATGTGTTGAGAATTCATAAGCACCCATTGCAAATGGATAACTAGGGTATAATGATGCTGTGAAAATGGGCCTGGCTGATAGTTTAGGGAGCAGACATTCTAGCTGATCACGCCTTGATCTTGATCTTACATACTATCGATATTAATCGTCAGCCAAACTGTGACTGTATGCAAAAGGTGGGAGGCCTAGAAGAGGTTCATAGAGAGAGCGACGAGCTCGTTTTATCGAGCATTCGGAATAGAGACTAGATAGACTGCCTCTTGATCTCAAATGACAGTTATCTATAAATATCGATGTTACGCTATGAATGCATGTAAGTGGAAGCTTGGCTGATACAGCATAGAGTAGATAACCCATAACCGAGGGCATATGTCAGTAGGGTATGCCCGATTCTAATACTATATATATGATCATTTATTAATTTGAATCAAAATTCACTTTTAGTTCAAATTTAATTCACTTGAAATTATCGATAACTTAGTGTGAAATCATTTAATCGATAAGATCTCCCTTTTAGATAGTACTTAACACATATCCATATAGTAGCATAATCATATATATCCCCGAAAACTTTGTGTTTGACTTACCTGAACGGCGCAATTGAGAAAACAATTGTTCTGTCCTGGTCCATTGAGCAGACCCTTCGACGAGGGCTCCAGAGTGGGCGAGGTGAGATTGTTGGGCGCTCGCAGCAGCTCGAGCAGGCGACTGCGTTCCGCTCCATTTTGAACGGCGCCGGCGGCAAATGCTTTCGGCTGATAATGAACCGCAACGGCAATGGGCGTGGCACCGCTCGCTCCACTCGACGGCCGGTAGAGTGGGCTCGCGGTCAGGGGCGTGCCATGGGTGGCCATTGTGCGTACGGGGCAGCTACCACTGATTGCTACGCCTATGGCTGGCATCCGAAAGGCCCCACGATCTCTCACAGTGTCAGACGCTCAATCTCTGACGACGCTTGTCGCTGGCATGGCTGCAAGCAGAGGATGGGGGAAGGAAAAAAGACAACAATCAGAATATGACAGCTTAATGTGACGACGCCCGCACCTCCGCATCGCTCGAATGCCAAAGAAAACAAGTTAGACGTGTTGAAGGTGCCAGGGAACGACTAACAGATGCCCAGCACCAGTTCAATATTTCTGATTTGTGTAGACTTTAAGATTTATGAAGAGCTACATACATCATAAAGTCTATACAAAGTCTATACTCTAAGTATCCAATAGCAGAATTATGTATAATGTGAGCTTAAAGATAAGAAAGAGCTATTGAAAAGTTCACATATTCTATAACAATATATACTTGATAAGCAATCACATGCCAAATTTAATAATCCTAGCTCTTATGGTTTCCGAATTATGCTAAAGTGTTTGATATCTAAAAATAGACTTATTCTTTATTTATATATACACTACGAGTGGCTTCGTATCAGATTTTATGTTTCTAGCTGTTACAGTTCTTGAGTTATATTCGGAAAAGTAAATACCAAAAATCGAAATTAATGCATAGCCGAAATTGCTGGTAGAGTATATATATATGGACACTTATATACCCCACTTCCCACAGCCACTGGGTATACAAAGAGACCAAGACTTCTCAAGTCGTGACGGCTGCCGTGTCGCTGGCAATTAGCCGCGACTTCAGTCGGCGTCTCTGAGAATTCCCGCAGCACTAACAAAATTATAAGCACGGCCAATGTGCTGGCTCGTTCCGTCTTCCACTGCGAGTCGAGCTACACATCTTTCAGGCCAAACCGGACCACAGTGAAAGTTCCCGCATATCAGAATGTGCACAGCTATGTGGGCCAAGCTCGACTCGAGAGGCGGCGAACGGAAGCATTGCCCACTTCTGATTATGCAACTGCGAAATGCATTCGCATTCATTCGCAATTCATTCATTAACGCATCGCAAACGAAAGACTCAGGCAACGAACTTGATTCAGGCTTTGAATTGGAGTTGCTTTCAATTGAGTTGGCTTAACGTATTTGAACTCTGTGAGTCATGTCTTTATGGATGGATGTCTTTTATACAGAACTCTGAATACAATGGAGAATCGCCTTCGCTCGAGAATTTTGATAATCTTTTTCAATCAGAAATCTCTTTCAATCCATCAATCTAAGTAGTCTTTTTTAATCCATTATCTCTTACAATCCCTTAGATTCATGGAGAGAACCTCTTTCAGTTCTATCATGCCATATATATTAATGCCTATATATCTATTACTAAGTATCATGTTGACTCTCTGAGTATTATTTGGTATCATATCTTTTTTACTTCGCCTCAAGCTCAGCTACTGATTTTCGTTCAACTCATTTAATTGCATTGTATCACAGGCATCACATACATACATATATATCTATATATATACATTACTTCTTACCCCCGAGTTCAAGTACTTTAATGCCTATGCTAATTGTTAAGTGGCTGCAACGCTGCTAATTGCCACATGCCACATGCTACTTTAGCCACGAACGGCCACAAAAGTAAAAATCCGCGTCCAAGTTTCAAATGAAAACAAGCCAGAATATGGCAGTCATGCGTCATACTGACTGCCCAATGCTCGTTAACTCTAAAATTGTAGAGAAATCTAAGTTCCCCCAACCATATGATATCTAGAAAGATATCTATAAAGAAGAAATTCTCGATTGTATATGCAAGACAATGAACAATGTGTGTGCCAGCTATATGCCCGCTTTGCACTCGCCGAGCGGGCATAAGGAACGTTAATGTGTATGCACCTGCTGCCCAGGTGAAGAAGCCGCTCTTTTGCATATTAAGCGAGGCGCTGTGCACTCAGCGCTTACAAAATGTTATGATGGCGCATGACTGAAACTTTAACGTCAAGCAATGGGGCCTGGGGCAGGGGGACAACCAGAGAGGGGAGGCGCAGTGGAGACTGTTGACTGGTCAGGCATTTCAATTGCCTCGATTGTTGCGTGCAAATGCAACAATTTGTGGCAAAGGCAATTTTCGAGACGTGCAATCAGCATGCACATATGCTCTAGCAGGCCCACAGCTATCCATATATATATACATATATATCTATACAGTTATTTATATATATATTTGCGATACGTTTCGATTGCCTGATTAAAATTCTTCAGAAATTGCAGCTGACATCAGCATCAACATCAAAGACGACGATCCCGGGAACAGCGTGTGGCAGAGGCGGAACTGGCCAGGAGTTTGTGCAGTGGGCGTGGCAGCAGTGTTTTGGTCCAGCTTCAAAGTGCACGCAACACCAACTAGTTAGACTTGGCTCGCTTTCTTTTTACAAGAAAACTCAATTTCAGGTTGGTTTTTTTTTCCTAAATATATTTTCAATCTTTTTTTTTTAACTATGTCCAGTTTTTGTAGTTGTAACTGGCGTGAGAAAGACACGCCCCAAGCCTGACGCCCCTTGCTTCGATCAAAAAAAAAAAGAAGGAAAAGCAAACAAATATCAATCATTGTCTCATGATATAACATGAGCATTAAGACTCACATGTCTTGTAGTAGCAGAGTGGGAGAGCGAGAAAGAGCGAGGGAGTGAGACAGAAAGAGAGAGGGCTATTGTAGGGTATCTAGACAGTTGTGCCAGTTAGTGCACTATGGAACTCTATGGGTAAAAGTTGCGCTTGCTCTAGCTCCAGTCACTGATAGGGTGGCAATGAACGACTAGCAAATACCCGGCAGCTTCGAAGATAAGTCGAATAGTCCTCAAATAGTCGTCGAAGGAGCCAGATATAACAAGGCAAACTGTAGGGTCGAGACGCAGTCTCTGTTTTCACGAGTTTGTAGTCCTCGACTAACTCTATTAGGTAACCAGAGACAAAGAGACTTAGAATCTGGGACAGTTTGAGGAGAAAACAGAGGGAGGAGGAGAGCAGCTTAAGCAGTAGAGCTGCTGGCTATGTCGCCATCGAGGCCACACAAATGGATGCTTGAGGCTATTGTTGTTGCTGTGGTTTGTTGATTGTTGCTCTTGCTAATGTTGGTCATCAACTGAGCAGAAGTCACGCAACGAATTGGCGACAATTACCTAAGAGACCGATGAGCATTCCAGCTGCAAGCAAAATCTACCATTAACTCTGCTCGAGAATAGTCGACTAGCAGATGCCCTGCACACATAATTGATTATATATTTATATACCAAGAAGAAATTATAAAAACTCTATGCAAGGGTATGCAAAGCCACGACAAAGGCAAAGGCCAAGAGACAAAGCCCACTGGTTGCTAAACAAATTGTTGGACAGTTATTAAGTTGTTGTTGTTGTTGTTGTTGTTGTTGTTGTTGTTCACTTTGCATTGCGATGCTGGCGCCAGCATTTCCATTAGCCCAGCTCTTGTTGGCTGTGCGTGTGCGAGTGTGTCTGAGCTCGAGAAACGTGACATAATGCAAAACAAAAGCCGAACAAAGCAAAGGGTCAAACGCTGTCTAGACCCAAAAAAAGAGAAGAAGAAGAAGGAGACGATGACTCTGTATGCTGATAAGCTAGTAGAATTTGTATAATAAATAATAAGAACAGCTCAAGAAATGTGAGTGTGAGTAGCGCACAACAACAGGTGGGGCACGGGCATTACATATGTTACGTCAATTATGTAACAACGCAGCATATATAAATCTAAGCCTTTGATAAAGGTAAAAAAAAAGAGAAAAAGGAAATAATTTATAATTTCTCGATTACGAGGCGGCTGCTTTATCAATCCGCCAACTTAAGTGTGCTAAAGTTAGACAAGAACTAAAATTCTCCTGTGAATTGTGGGTGGAAACGAGAAGGAGATATGATAAGGCGAGATTTCAAATAGAGCAAAATAAAAGTTTATTCAGCTAGAGTCGAACCACAAGCTACACGCTTGCTAGTCAAATGGACAGCATACAGGACAACATTCAGGGAGCTGAAAGTCGTCCAAGTAATTTGCTGTCGATATCTGGGAAACAAAGTCTACAGCTATGAAATCTGGAATGTTTGCTATGATAATGGTATAGCCATCCTAGCGTTTGATTTATCGCTTGATCTTCGAGCCAAGCTCAATTATAATCAATAATTGTTAATACTCTTTTTCCATGTGGTCTTATTTGCTGACACGAACATTCCTTTGCCGTGTAGCAAATGGCATGAATTGCATTTCTGTGCAACTTTCTTCCCCCCTCCAAACACACGCGCTGACTGCGCAATTACAATAGAGCAATCAGAGAGAAAGAGAGAGCGAGAGAGAGGGAGGGAGAGGGAGAGAGAGAGAGAGATCCCCTTATTGCGAACCTTTTCAATTGCATTGCTCTCACGTAACTATGCCAAGAATGTTGAGCACCTGTTGGCATCATTTTTGCCTTTGCATGAGCAAACGAGTTGCCGACCCTGAAATCATTGCAGTTCTCCATATGCTCCATGCTCGAAGCTGCATTGTTGTTTACTTACTCAACTTTGTAGCACAGTGTGAGCGTGTGTGTGTGTGCATTTGCTTATCGACTTGCAGCATGGAACGTGTCGAGCTCGACTGCAAAGATTGGGCCAACTGCTGCAGCGCGAGTCAATCGACCAGCTGCTCTTGTACCCTGGAAAATGCATGAGGAAGGGCATAATGCACTTGCGGCAGACCGAAAGCCTACTCGAAACTTGATAAGGGAACTTTAAATTTACAATATGAATAAATTTTGATTTTCAGTTTTGGTTTTTTCAACACATCTCGAGAAGTATGAGATCTATAGACACCAAATTTCGGTTGTAACAGCTTTTCATTTTCTTGGTTAGCCATATCTTTTTGGATAGTCGGATACAAGCGCAGTCGGTCTGCAGCTGTTTGAAATGTTTGTTTCAACTTCGCTTCACTCTACGAGCTCTGCACTTGCGCACTCCAATTTGAATGCTCCACTGGGCCCACGTATGCCCACTCTGGGCCTTTAGTCTCTTCCTAATTTGACAATTTAACGGGCCTGCATACAGCTGGGGGCGTCTCTTGTTGTTGCTGCCCACACGCCACAAGCTTCAGCCGAGCTGCTTTGATGGCGCCCACGCTGCGGCAGTTGGGCTGCTGCTGCCCCAGTCATTGGTCATTGGTTAGCCCCAACAACTGCTTGGAGTCGCATTCCTACTGCCGCAGCCATCAATTTGACACTCGGTCGGGCGCATCTAATGCGACAAGCGATCCTCGTGCCCAGCCTGCAGCTTGCGGCATGTCTGATTGATTCGACGCGGCGACGATGACAGCAGCTGTGCCGCTTAATTGCCCAGCGCAACATGGAATCAACAGATCACTTACCACACCACTTCACCAATACCCTGCAAAGAGCTGATGACGGCAGGCCAAGTTTATCTGCCAGTCCAAGTCCATCTCCTATCTCTGGCTACGTACCCTCTAAATATAGCCTTGGCGACGATCAACTAAGCGACAATGGAGCAGAATGGGCGTCTTTGTTCAGCAAAAATGAAACGCAAATGCGCAACAGCAACAACAACAATGGGGCACGCTGTAAGAAGTGAAAAGAGAGGGGGCGGGGCTGATGGGACTGACCGCAAAATCGAGAATTGTAGCTGACAGACAGTCAGATAGATAGAGAGACAGCTGGACAGATGGACGGGCAGCCGGACAGCCGGACAAGCAGCATAATTTATAGTTGTGCGTTGCGAAAAGCAGCGCAATCACTTGGCCAGCTGCTGTACCAACATAAGCTAGCTATCCCCGATCCCTAGGCTTTTACTAGCCGATCTCTATTCAGCTATTCTCAATCTTCGATCTTCAATCCACGATCTCTATTCAGCTATTCTCGATCTTCGATCTTCAATCCACGATCTCTATTCAGCTATTCTCAATCTTCGATCTTCAATCCACGATCTCTATTCAGCTATTCTCAATCTTCGATCTTCAATCCACGATATCTATTCAGCTATTCTCAATCTTCGATCTTACTCCACGATCTCTATTCGGCTATTCTCAATCTTCGATCTTCAATCCACGATCTTCAATCTACGATCCTCGATTCATAATCCCCTATCTAAGATGTACAATCTACGATCAATGATCTCTGTTCACCGATCACCGATCAGCGATCTCCGTTCACCGATCACTGATCATCGATCTCCGTTCACTGAACTTCGATCGTCCAGTCCCTCCGATCCTCCCCCGTCCAGTGGTGAGTTAGTCAGGAAAAGTCGGCGCCAATCAAATGGAAAATGCTAAAGCTTCGTGTGTGGCGCGACCGCAGCTGTCAGAATTGCGTGTCGCTAACTTCTTTCAGTCATGCGGCTCCCTCCCTCCCTTCCCGCCCCACCACAGCAGCCGCCCAGTGGGCAGCAGTTGAGGCATGCAAATTGCTGGCATAGTCGCAGCTGTCAAATGTGAGCTTCATTAGACGAGCCTCGACGCTTCGGCCATTAGCAACACCTTAAACCAGATAATTATGGCCAAAACTATAAATCAGCCAGCACCAAAAGATACCAACAGATACTTAAGATGCTTTTCTAGATACTCAGGTGCTCAAAGATCTACGGCTAGCGCTGTGTCTCGTCTCGAGTATCGATTGCTCGTGGGCGTTCTTATGCTAATCTATCGAACAGATATTTAGCAGTCGCTTTGCATACCCTGTAAAGATCGATGATCTCTGAATGCTATGACAATGAACTTTAGAGAGATGAGATGAGCAAGCGGATGGATAAGATGGACTAGATAAATATATAAATGAAGCTTAATAGGAGCCCCGTTTCTTTGTTTCTGTTCATATATTTGCTTATTTACTTATAAATTCGCATAAATCGATAAATATCGATAACATTAATTAATATGTAACGTAGCATAACAGAAATATAGAGTATTGCCACAAAAACTCAGACTCTTACTCATTTCGAGCTCTACAAGTCAAACATTTTCTAAAGCAATCGATAAATATCGATATTTTAAGACCGCTTAAACACCAGTCAATTACAGGGTATATATGCTAGTCGTTCAGCTCAGCTCTATAGCATATTCAGGCTGCGTCTGTTTTTTTTTTTTTGGCCACAAATCAAAAGCCACAAAAACTAAGGCAAAGCGCTGCCTGCGATACATTCTACACACGAAACAAGATACATACACATACACACACACGCACACACACACACACACACAAACGCACACACACACACGTTTGTCTTTTATGTTGAGCTACAAATTCTGGCTTTTGTCTTTTGTTGGCTCGTTTTTGTGGCTTTTAGCCACGTGCTGTATCACTCCAGCGTCTCAAACTCTTTTCTTATTTTTTCTGTTTTTATGGAAATTAACATTTTTTAATGGGTTTCTTTTCGTTGTATGCCCTGTAGCCGAGGCAAATGTGTAAGCGGGGTATATGGTTTACTGGGTACGCCTACACACTATATATTTTTAATATATGTATTCATATCTTAATCAAAATCATAAGTCGACTTAATCGAGCCAAGTCCGTTCTCTTAATGGATAATGGATAGCTTATTTAACATTTAGAATGAAAATCGAGTTAGACTTAAATAATTTAGTATATAGCTAATGCAGAGGTATGCATATATGGGTATATGAGTTGATGGATACCTGTCTCTCGCCCTTTATGTGCCTCTTATCTATGCCTTTACACAGTCTTTCTCTCCCTCTATGAACTTCTTATCCATTCAGTAATTCATGTCACTCACTGTTGGGTATCTGCTAGTCGAGCATACCCGACTAGAGCCTTACTTTTACTTGTTTATTCTTGTGTTGTGTTGTTGCTCTCCACATTAATTACTTTGCTGCATATCTTTATGGATATGTAGCCAGATATCTATTACATATATACCCATACTTATATGCATCTATAAATTTTATATATATATAAATTTCCATCTAGTAGTCGGCAATTCGTTAGTCATTAACGTAATTTGGTGGCCGGAGTCGAGTCGAGTCGAGTCGAGTCTCAATCTCTCTCAAATCTGTGTTGCGTGGAAAATGCAACGAAACAATGGACAAAACAGAACTGGCAAAAAGCATTTAACGGTTATTATTCAAGTTGCAGGTGCTGCCGCTAGGAGGCCGCTCATGGGACTTGAGGAAATTAAGCAATATGGCCGAACAGCATCGGAAATTCGGTGTGTAAACGGAGCCACAATACAGTTACCTATATAAAGCTGCTTAGCTAATCTAGCGCCATCTAGCGTCGAGCAGAAAATCGCTTGAAATGCCTTTAATGAGCAAATGATGCAGGCAATTCGGATTTTTCCTCTGCCAGTCAGCTGCTTCTGACGAATTTCATGGATTTTAGATTCTTCTATGGATATTTTGCAAGCACCTGCACCTGCTACCAGCTGGGGAAAGTAGCAGCCGAGGAATGCCAGCTATTAAAGCGCCATCTAGCGTCGAATAGTTGCTTGAACTAGACTAAAAGCTGAGAAGAAACTATAAGAAATGCCGCGCAAATGAGAAAATGATGCATGCAATTGAGAATTTTGATGTTGGTCTTGGTTTCTCTCTCTCTCTGTCTCTCTTTCTCTCTGAAGTGCAGCAGCCACTTGAACAAATTGTGGGAGTGCAGCTCAAGTGGAGAGCGAGCGAGTGCAATTGCGGCTGCTGCAGCTTCTGCTCATATCTTAATCAATCAATCTACAATTTAAAATCGATTAACAAGCCAAAACAAAAAGAAAAAGAAAAACGAGCAACTCCAACAAGTGAGTTGGGAAAATAAGCTGAGCTGAGCTGAGCTGAGTTGCTCCTGCAAGAAGTCCAGTCGTTGGCTTAGTTGAGATGTTGTTGAAATTTGTTCGCCTCGAGTGCTGAGCTGAAGAGAAGCGAGAGACGGGACACGAGACGACACGCAACAGAGCGAAGATCGGGCACAGAGAACATATAATTACGGCCAAGCCGACGTGATGAAGATGATCATTATGATGATGTTGCTGCCGCTGCTTCTTCTTCTTCTTCAACAGTTACAGTTCTTTCACGCCCCCTCAGTCGATAAGCTCGGCGACGCCCACCACAAAGCCAAATGACAAATGGTCGATATGGAATGCCGCCCCCACCATCCCGGCCAACCCCACCTCTGCTAGAAGCGAGAAGAATGGAAAGACACAAAGATGAATGCTAAACGAGCCGCCGATAGCAATCTCTTCTACAATATTTCAAATAGAAAAGAGAAATACAACAAACCAAATTAAAGATATCGCTCGCCGCGACCTCTCGCACCCCGCTATTATTATAATAATGTTCCAGAGACGAAAAAATTAAATGGCAAAGAATCACACTTGGGCTCGTCCGGGAGTGAACCCGGGACCGCCGCCTGCACCCGGAGCGAGCGTCGCACCCCTGAGCCAACGAGCCGTGCTAATAATTCCAATATTAACAATTGCTATATGCGTGTGTCAGAGTGTGTGTGTGTGTGTGTCAATTGCGATTGCAGCTAGAAGAGAGAAAAGAGAAGAGAAGTGGAAGAGGAGCGACGCGGGTGAAGGTGGGAGGGAGAGGGAGTCTGCCTCTGAGTCAATTTCAGAACTTTTTGTTGCTGTTGTGTGCAAACTTGCAGTGCTGCTGGAGGAGAGAGAGAGAGAGAGAGAGAGAGAGAGGGAGATGCGAGATGTGTGGGAGAGAGTGAGCAACAGGCTGTGAGGTCATAGAAGAAGTTGTTCTTGTTGTGAGCAAACTTCAAATTGCAGAGAGAGACAGATAGACAGAGAGAGAGAGAGAGAGAGTGAGATGCCTCTCTCTTCATGAAGTCTCTGCGATCAATTTGAACAGTTCGCGTTGTTTATAACCAGATGCCAGCGAATCAGCATGCATCTGCATCCATATATAGGTGAAGCACAGCATATATGCACATGTGTGTGTGTGTGTGTGGGGGGGGGGGGGAGGAGGTGCGTGTGCAGCATATTCCAAGATCTGTTTATTGTTTACACTGGACGCCGCGTAACGAGAGATGCCAAAAAAAAGGGAAAGAAAGGGGAAGGGGAAAGGGAAAGGGCAAAAGCTATAAAAACTGAAAATGTGTTTGTGGCGGCAGAACGTATAACAAGAAATACCCTGTAAATGCAAAGTGAATATTTATGCTCTATAAAAAGTGACGAAAATGGAACATGATGTGATATCAAATATCACAATAAAGATATATGTATGATATTTATTCATATTACGATCTATCGATTCACAATTGAGCTCCAAGTCAAGCATTCCCCGCTTATGCTCAGCCTTTTGTTAGGGTATAGGAATTTCTTTGGCTAGCCGAGCAGCGCGTGCCTTGCCGAGCTATCAGTTAGCCTGGCTATATAATACGGCCTCAAATTCAGTTTTGTTACAATTTATATTTGAAAATTTCTTTGGAAACAACGGCGGACAGGGCGAGCCGGGACGGTGCGTGGGGGTCAAGTGGAATGAGATGGGGGAGAGAATTACATTGTTGTTGCTGTTGGAGCTTTAATTGCTGCAGCTATTTATGCACTTGATGCTCCAACTGCCCCCAACATCATCGCCAGCAACGCTTGCTGCACCGCCTGCCCCTCCTCCTCCTCCTCCCCCGCCTTCTCTTCTCTCTCTCTTTCACAGACCATTTGAAGGCGAATTGAAATGGATTTTCAGTTTGAATTGCTTTGGAGCTGATTTGCTTGGAAGCCGAGCTATGCGCCGAGCGCTAATCTCTTCCCTCTCCTACTTCTACTTTGTATCTCCCCCATTCTCTGTTTCTCTTTCTCTCTATATCTTTCTTTTACTGACTGTTTTATCTCCATTTCTCTTTATCGCCCTCCTTCTCTGTGTCTTTATATATTTTCCTATGTGTCCTTTATCCCTATCTTCTCTCTAACTCTCTCTTTCTCTCCTCACTATTTGCTTTTCTCTCTCCCCTCTCTTTTCTTCTACCTCTCTCTTCTCACTGCCTCGCTATTGTCTTCTCTCTCGTTCTCTTCTTCCTTATCTATTTTTCTTTTTCTCTCTTTCTTTCTCTCCCTTTCTCTCCCTCTCTCTCTCTCTCTCTCTCTCTTTCTCTCTCTGCCTCTGACTCTTCCTCCTCATCTCTTGTATCCTTTTACCATTTCCTCTCAAGCTGACTTCACTTTTTCAAATTTCTATCCCTCTCTACCTCTCTCTCATTTACTCTATCTCTCTCTCTCTCTTTCTCTCTCTCTCTCTCTCTTGTAATTCTTCTCCGTTTTTTATGGGTCAAAGTCTTTTCAACGTTCTCCACGCAATGCGTTGAACAATTGCTAAATTAACATACTCCGTAGCTCCTCCATAGCTCTTCGCTCTGCTACTTTCCGTCTTAAGTGGTTAAGTGGAACGAGAACAGTTAGTTAATAAAGTCACACAGCTAATGCGTAATGGCTAATGACTAATGATTAATGACTGATGCCTAATGATATAATATGACGATAACAATGACAATTAGCCACAACAATTGCAGTTTACCATAAAATCTTCAAACTTAATTCGTTGCACAACTTCAATAGTAACTTTTAAAGCGTTTATGATCGACTCGCAGATACCCTGGAATCACAATATTTAATAGGAATTCAGCATAGTGTATTGATTCTTATCGACTATTTGGAAATTGCGATAAGCTTATTGAAGTGCATGGAACGATATCAGATGAGATTCATATCGATATCTTAGGAAATATTGACAAATTACAAGATACAAGACGTGCAGCTGCCCTTCACGTCTTCCATTATGGATTTTGTACTAAAAGTCTTATCGAACTGTTAAGCTATGTTGCTCCACAGATATTGATGATATGACAGCTGCTATCGAAATCTTATATGACAGCTAAACAAGGACAGGGTATCTTATGGAACGTATCAAAGAGCGCCTTGACTATAATTTCAGGCACCAACATCTACTAGGGCAGGTCTCTCTCTAGAGAGCTCATTCATTCGACGTTTCGCAGTGAATATACATACATATATAAAAATACATATATTTTTCTACAAATAATATTTCTACAGATTTATATATTCAAATATATATTTTGTGAAAAAACAGAAGTCATGAAGCGTCGCAATGCTACCAGGGATCGGATCATAACCGTGTTCTCGCCGGAAGGACGTCTGCTCCAGGTGGAGTACGCACACAGAGCAGTCTGTGCAGATAATCTGACAGCGGTCGCCGTAACGGGTGCCCACTGTGTTGTGATGGTCGTACAGAGGAAGCCGCCGGAAAGCATGGTCGTAGAGGCAACTACGACTCGACTGTTTACCCTCTCAAAGACGGTTGGATGCGCTATGCTCGGACGCATGGGCGATTGCCAATCCCAAGTGTACAGGGCGCTCCATGAGACCGCGTTATTTGAATACAGGTACGGCTATACGATGCCCGTTGATACGGTGTGCCAGCGCATGGCCGACATCAACCAGGTGTACACACAGAATGCCGACTTGCGTCCGATGGCCACTTCCATGTTGCTTACAGCCTTCGATCCGCAGCTCGGTCCGATGATCTATAACACGGATTCGTCGGGCGACTGCATTGGCTATGAAGCCGGCGCCTTCGGCTCCGCCGCGAAGCGCGGCAACTTCTATTTGGATCGACTGTACAAGAAAAATCTGAGCAACGATGCCGCCGTCGAACTGGCATTCAACACCTTATCCTATGCCTTGGATAGCCACATACAGACGTGCGATATCGAAATGGCACTTTCCACCTCATTGCGCCCCATTTTCCATATACTCTCTGATGTGGAGATCAGGCAACACATAACCAAAATCCTCCTTAGGAGGATGCAAACATATTAAGTTGTTCCTATACATTGACATTGTTAAATTCAGCCAAGGTTCGCCTTCACCTATAACGGTTATATGAAAATGCATCTACTATATACCTTGTAAGCATCAAGACCAAGTATTCGAGAAGCAGCGCATGAGAAGAACTCTTTAACTTTAAGGTTTCCAGAAGAGTTATTTAAAAACTGAAAAATTCTAGACTCATGTCTAGCTCGAGAATCGAAAAATATAAGATCATACAAAGATGTAGTAGAGGCAACCAAGAAAAGACTTTTATTTTAACCTTACATAGCTCCAAATAACAGGCGTACCAAATCTGATAGAGCTAGCTCGAATGCTTCTCGAGATATGGACTTAAGTCCACTTCGATTCTCTCTCGAGTCCCTCAGCGTTGTCGATATACCTTCTTTGCTTCGCTTGGGCGGGCATGAAAGAGGAGCTCGATTCGAGCTGCGCTTCAGCTTAATTATTAACAAACTTTTGGTGCAGACGCAGCTAACGGCAGTTTCACAGAGGAGGCTGTGGGGGTTGGGGGGGGGCAGGGCAGGTGTGGCTGCTGCAAGGCAGGTGAAAATCGCTGGGGCGACAGCCACTGCGTACACTTTACGCAATAAAATTGGGGACAGCAAATTACACGCAATGCGTTTCAGCGGAGACTGGAATTGTGGCTAGGCCTGTGTGGGCCTGGCGGGTCTGGCGGGTCTGGCAGTCTCGCCGATTGAGGCTATGAGACGTTGTCGCTCGCTGTCGCAGCCCGAGGCGCGCGGCGATTATGCAAATGCATCGAGTTTCCAATTTCGAATTTCACTTGACCAAAAACGCATCTAAGACGCATCGAGACGCCGAAGCCATAAAAATCAAGTCCATCCAGACACATTCCATTTCAAAGGCAATGCGGAGCATGTGCGGCCGACCGATACCCTACAAAGTCACACGAGTATTTGTCATTCTATAAGAGCTGCGACTGTGAGATACCTTGAAATAGCAATTGAATATGCATTGTGTAGGCTTTCTATGTATTTTTAGTAAGTGTATATACCAAAAAAACCAAATATACCAAAGTTGAAGATCTTCCCTGGTATGTATTTTATATACGAATGGCAAATACTCTTTGTATCTCTACATGTCTAGGCGACAGACTTAGAGGCCAAATTTTAAATGTCTATAGCTCAAATAACAAGTATTGCTTTTCGATATTTATCACTCATAGAGCTTGAAGCTGAACGAATTGAATAATTTAGTTCAAAGTCACAAAAAGAACTCATATTCAGTTGTTAACGGAAATTCGTGAAATACTCATGAGTAAAAGTAATATAAATTGATAATTGTCGATAAACGCATACGTAAAAGCTATATATATATATATATATATATATCGATAATTATCGATAAAAGCATACGTAAAAGTAATATACATATCGATAATTGTCGATTGAGACACCACTTTCGATATATGCCTGTATATAGCAAAGGCAACTATCGATATTTATCGATTCTATTCATTATCATCCTACGCATAAGCAATCCTCTTCATTTTGAGCATCTACAGGGTATACGCATGTGAAGCAACATAAATTCGTTTGTTTTTCTCTCAATTTTTGGACCTGAGCGAGTGCACGTACGAAACGGTATCAAGACATATCTGTACGATATGTGTTTCTACTTGTTTTAGTTTTCGGCTTTATCTTTTACGCAATTGCCATATCGTACATGGCTTTACAACAACAACGACGACGACGGCGTTTTTTTGGCAAAAATTGCGAGACATTAAGAGCTGATGACCCCGAAAGCCCAAAGAAGATGTCGAATGAAGCCGAACAACATCGCGAAAATTGAGTCGAAACAAAAAAAGGCAAAGGCCATGGAATCAAAATATCTCATGTTGATTGATGTGTGATCCAAAAGCTGAGACTTGCCACAAATGCAGCAAGAACCAAAGATCAATAACTGTAAATGGCTAAAGAGCACACTTTGCCAAGGCTTCCAAGCTGAAACCTAAGCTAACTAACCATGGTAACTCCACTGTCCACCAGGCGATCCACATGAAGTTGGCTGGAATGCATAGCGTACGGAATGCATAAGTGTGCATACCCGAAATCAAGATGATTGACTGATTGATAGGTGATATATAATAGATGTAAATGTATCACTGAGAGAAATTAAAACTAAAAACCAAGTGCAAACCCGCAAAAATATCTTTAAGACTAATCAAAAATGCAAAAGAAATTATTAAGTGCGCGTAAAGCCGGTTAATATCCATGTCTATTTTCCCTCTCTCTCTCAGCCCATTCCAATTAACATATCCAATTGCCCAACATATTTCCCATTCAAACTCCAATTGGAAAATGTGTTGTTAATTCGCGCTTATCGGTTAAATGCTTGCCAAACGCAGCTCATTCCAATTAACGCATGCAATTCCCTTATCCGAGTCCAATTGGAATGAGCGCGCTTCCAATAGCATTCCAATTGCTTACCTCTGTGCAGGGTAGCGGGAACTGTTGATCAACTGTTGCTGTGCAGGCTCAACGGTTGCGCCTGCATTGCGTATGGAAGTTAATAACGGAAGTTTCGGTTGACCGCAGGATTAGCCCGAATGTTCCAAGAGCGAGCGAGAGCGCTGATAAGACCTTTGAATTTGGCTTTGCCTTTGACTGCGGCTTTGACTTTGGCCTCGCAGCGTGTCGAACGTTAAGGTGAATATTTTTCACACGCTTTCACTTGCACAGCAACCAAAAAAAAGTGAAGAAGAAGAAATAAAACAAACAGAATTTTGTCGCTTTGCTTTGCGTTTTGCGATTTGCAGTTATTTCGTGTTTCGCCTAACTGTATTTAACTGCACTGAAATCTTTGCATTTGGCGTAGTTTTCGCTCTGCAGCAAGCACAAAAACAAACATAAAGCACAAACACACAAGAAAAAAAAACAAGAAACGGCGCGGGAATCGTAAAATCAAAGTCAAAAATCCAATTGCCGGCCACTGAACGCGCGTAACCTCCTCCCTCTTCGAGTGCGATGCAACAACTGTTTTTATGTTTTCCCAATCGGCGGCAGGTCGCAGCGCAACATGTGTGTGCGATAGCTATCGGATGGTAGAAGCGGATGACATAGCTGACTATCGAAGTGTGGCGCCAAAGTGAGCAGCATTTGAAATGGACCACCAATGCGAGCATTTTATGAATTCATTAAAATTGTGAATTAAAGTATACATTAATATTTATGATTAACTACATTTTAATTTTAGAATAACATTAGGGCTTAACGTTGCTAACAAATCGAGCAGTATATTTGCCCTTAGTAACTAGAACATATGATGCCTATCGATATGCTCTTGGCTGCGCTAGTTGACGCAAAAATGAGCAACTTGCATTTGTCCACTTGCCGCTAGAGGGCGCGCAGATGTTAATTAAAAAACATGATATATATGTATATGTTTGTGTATAAAAAATAAAATTGTTTTTACGTAGTGCGCAAATCAGCTGTGTCTAGCTGTTTACTTGTATATTTGTTTTTAAAGGATTGCTGCTTAGCAGTTACTCTAAAACTGTAATGGCCAACACTTATCGATAGTTTTCATAATTGCGATCACTGTTTGGAATACTGGTTTCTCTAGCAGTGTCGCTGAAAACATATATCGATAAGTGCGTGTGTACTCTCCCTTTTGCGCGAACTTTTCAAAAGAGGTTATCAGCGGCTGTTTGTGTTTGTTATTGTTTTTTTTTCTTTCGATTTAATAAATATGATAAGGTTGGCGTGTGACTGTTGGCAAAACCCATGTTGATGCAAAACAAAATATTAAAAATAAAATTGACTCTCTCTCTCTCTGTCTGTCTGT
Source organism: Drosophila pegasa (assembly GCA_035046225.1). NCBI lineage: Eukaryota > Metazoa > Arthropoda > Insecta > Diptera > Drosophilidae > Drosophila > Drosophila pegasa. The sequence continues at coordinate 1,540,179 of JAWNOD010000429.1, read as the reverse complement.
CTCTCTCTCTCTCTATGGATTTGACAGCCAGTGGGGCCATTCCTGGATTTCATTGTAGAGCGTCAGACCCGGACTCAGCGTAGTCAACACCTGGGATGCCCCAATCAAGTCATAATCCTCCCGCAGCTCGCCCAGCTTCACGCCGCACTCCAACAGCTTGCGGCAGGCACTCAAAGCAGCTTCCGAGGGCAACTTATCTAGAAGGAGGAGGAGGAGGGGGAGGAGGGGGCACTCTTAGAAGGATTGCAAGATATGGGAGCGCCGGCTGCCTCTACTCACCCACGAAGTTGCCGATGAAGGCGATGCCCGTCCCGTTCGCATTGTAGCCGTAGGTGTGGGCGCCTCGGACACCCCAGCCGGTGCCTTCGTAGACCAGTCCATCATTGCCTATGAGAAAGCTGGAGAGAGCAGTGGGTGGAGCATCAATAGAAATTCAAAGGGAAATACCCTGTAATGGGAGTATGCTACACACAGGCATACCCTGTAGAAATGATGTATCTAATATACATAAATACCCTGTAAAAGGGAAGCCTTTGCAAAGTACAACCCTTTCGTAGACTCAACTGAAATACCCTGTAAAAGAAGACTTCTAGGTATCTAAATACCCTGTAAAACAAAGAATTCGAGGTATCGAAATACCCTGTAAAGAAAGACTTCTAGGTATCAAAATACCCTGTAAAGGGAGACTTCTAGGTATCGAAGTACCCTGTAAAGGGAGTCTTCTAGGTATGAAATACCCTGTAAAAAAGACTTCAAGGTATCGAAATACCCTGTAAAAAAACGTCAAGGTATCGAAATACCCTGTAAAGGGAGACTTCTAGGTATCGAAATACCTTGTAAAGGGAGACTTCTAGATATGGAAATACCCTGTAAAAGAAGACTTCTGGGTATCTAAATACCCTGTAAAAGAAGACTTCTAGGTATGAAAATACCCTGTAAAAGAACACAACTAAGATAGAAAGCAAATAATACCCTGTAAGAAGACACTTCTTTGTAACTAATTGCTCTCTAGCATATTGGAATACCCTATAAAAAGCTATTCTGTTCACACCCTACACTCATTTTACAGGGTATATAGCTGCACCTCACGAAGATACATTCTCCACAATCAATTGTAATACTCTAGCGACAGACATCCAAATACCCTGCAGAAGGCGTGCAGGTCCGTCGCATACCCTGTACGAGCTGATGGGACTCTGTGGAAATACCCTGTAGGCGGCAATCGGCGGCTGGCGCACTCACTTGTAGCCGATGTCGAAGTAGTTGAGCTCCGTCTGGTGGTAGCCCTGCATACCCTGCAATATGTCGGCGCACTCAATGAAGCTGGAGCACTCGGCCGTCACCGTGTGGTGGATGATCACGTAGCGGATGGGCCGCAGCTGGTAGTTGATGCCACGCGCCGGCTTGCCGCCCCACTGCCGCTTCAGCTTGGTGGGCGGGCACGACACGCCCTTCTTGCGCCCCTTGCCGGCGCCCGCGACGGAGGCGACGGCTGCCAGTGCCACAAGGCAAACAAAGAGCAGCCAAAACGATTGCTTCAAGCTCAGCATCTTCCGCTTCTTCTCCTTCTTCTTTCTTTTGCTTTGTCTTCTCCTTTGCTTCGTTTCGGTCTTCTCCTTCTCCTTCTCGCTCTCGCTCTGCTGCGTCTGGTCCGCTCGCCTCTGACTTCAACTGACAACTGATCGCAGCAGCCGAGGCGCTGCGTCTTCTTATCACGCCGAGCAGCTGATGAGACACGGGAGAGAGGTGGGCTTCTAGGGGGAAGAGGGAGAGGGATGGAAGAACATGAGTATGAAAACAAGTTTTGCTAATGCTCAGCCCAAGTGGAGAGTATGACGTGAGAAAGGGCATGAAGTGGGGCATGGTGATGAGTCGAGCTAAGATGTATTGGTTGAAAGCGGGATGAAGTTAGCTGGGGAAAGACTAGAGATCTATCGATATATATGTACGTGTCTCGATAGACATCTCTCCTGATCTGATGTGTAAACTCTCGAAACTCCCAGAGACTCCAAATAAAGAATTCTCTTTCTTCATATATCTCTCCATGCCATTCCCTTTCTCTCTATCTTTCTCATTATTTTTCTCCTTATCTATATCTTTCTCTATCTCTTCTTCTATCTATTAGCTATATCTCCGTCTATCTATTGCCCTCTTGCTCTACATGCTCGTTCTCTCATTCCATCGCTATCTACCACTTTATCTAGCTTTCTCTCTTGCTCTTTCACTTTGTCTCTCTCTTGGTCTGCTTTCAGCTCCCTGTCTCTCTCTCTCTCCGCCTTCATATCACTTTCTCCAGCTCATTATATACTCTATCCTCTCTCACTATCTGTCTCTCGCTCTCTCTCTTTCAATATTAATTTCTCTCTATCACTTTATATCTCTTCCACTCTCCATTACATTCCTCGCCTAGGGTAAGGGTATTCCCACTTCGCATTGCCTCAAAATAAATCAAATCTTCTCGTTTTCATTTATTGCTTTATTTCGACGGTTTTAGCTGGGAGTCCCAAGTTATTCTCCGTCTTCTAATCCATTTGCGATGAGTGTTTCGCATCGCATCTCTCTCTCTCTCTCTTTCTCTCGTCCACCTCGCAAGCTTCGATCAAGCTATGAATCATGCGTTGAGCTTTATGAACTCGCTTCCTCGACTAATCTGCAGCATTTCCGATCTAAAAACCACTCGAGAACAAATAAATGCTTTAAATTTATGGATAATACCTGGTATTTCGTGCTTTCGACAAATTGCACTGGGAGAAAAGAGCTGCTAAATATTAGTTATATGTTAGTCAACTATATTAGGAGCAGGGAGTAGAAAATCCTAGTTTAGTCGAATACACTGGGAGAAAGTGTGTTCAGGCGTATCTAGGAGAGGTACACTCAGCGAAAAGTTCAGCTCAATTAAACTCAGAGGAAAGAGGGACTAAGTACATTTCCGTCCGTACTGTTGTACACTCAAATAAAATAGTTCATAAACGTATTTCATGTTATTTAGACTAAGAGAAATGGACCAATATTCATATTCATGTCGAGTACACTTAGAGAAATCATCTGTAAGATGCAACAAAGACCAAATATCTGAGTGCCGAAGTCAGCTTAGCTCTATTGAATCTGGTTCTCGTAATATTCTCAGCTAAGTCTCCCTCAGTGCCTTATCGCTTTCGAAATAATGTCAAAAATGACACGAGATCTCTTAGCCAATTCTCTTTCTCTACCTACATCTCTGAGAGAGAGAAAGCTTCTCTCTCTCTCTCTCTCTCTCTCTCTCTCTGTCTCTCAGCTGCGCAACACCTGTGCGCCAGGCAGCTCGACAGGCTGTCTGCTACAGGGTGTTCGATTGGGCGCTTCAGTGAACGCCCTTCTCCCTGCGTCACGTCGACAAGTCTTCAAAATTACCTTTGGAATATATACATATATCTATATATGTATCTACAGTATATACATATCATACATATACACATATATATATACATACACTCAGTACTGTGGCACATGTTCGATTATGGGCAAAACGCGACCGAGCAGAACCGAAGAGAGACAAGCACGAGTGTAAGAGTTGTGGGGAGTGCACGACTAGTAAGCACCCTGCATTAACCTGCTATTTGAGGCACTGCTGACCCAACGATCTCTCGACTCAAGTCATGAAAACGAAAACAGAATGTATGAAATCTTAGGTCGAATGGGGTATATGCACTCCATGAGTGAATATGCCGCATTTGCACGCCATTAACAGGGTATATTTATCAGCAAAACTGGGCTTGCCTATAAGCAATTGCATATAGCTCATTTTGCCATTTAAAACAGGGTATATTCTTATTAAAATGAACTTTTCACTGCATTCAAACCAAGTATGAAACGTATATACCCCGTTTGACTAAGAATAAAAGTAAACACTGCCCAATACTGAAATGAATATACCCTTTTTAGCTGTTATAGACAGGGTATATTGTCGACAGATATGAAGCTAGCCCTAAAATGTATAGAACAATCCCAGGGTATATTTTGAGAGAAGCGACTCTTGACTGTCGACTTGAGGAATATGCCCCGTTTAACTGAGCCTAACTAAAGGAGCTTTATCGTCAATCGAACCTGATTATATTTAAAAAACTTTAATGCATATGCCCCATTTGCGAAGGGAGACGAGGGTATTTGCTTAAGAACCAAATCCGAGCTGTAAGTGACACGAATCTACCCCATTTGAGTCGGTAAGTAGGGCATATTTTAGGCTCAATGCTTATACGTTTTCTTTGCGAGAGAAAACAGGGTATATAAGTTCCAAACATATCAATGAATCGTCCCATTCAGTACTGTTAAACAGGGTATATCCATAGACAATCGCATTTATGAAACTAATGAAAACGTTCATATAAGCAAACAATATACCCCGATTGGGTGCAACTTACAGGGTATATGAAAGAGCACGCTTTTGAGTACCGTTAAAAGGTCGTAGGCTTGGGCTTGGGTTTGGGTGTGGGCTCGAGATAGGGCTTTGGTTGGCTAGGGGGTTCATCGATAGTTGTTGTGCTTGACTGAATGCGCAAGGGTAATGAGAGCGAGCGAGAAAGGGAGCGGGCGGGAGGGAGAGAGAGAGAGAGAGAGAGAGACGGCGGTGCCTCTGCTGCCGTCGCTGCCGCAGTCGCTGCCAATCCTGGCAGCGCTCAGCTCCTGGCCAAATGTTGCCTCCGTCAAATCCTTCAGCCGCATTCCGTGGCCAGTCGCAGCGCGAGACGGAAACCAAACGCGCAAAAATTTCCTTTAGACTCAACGGAAAGCTCCAAATTCTCCCGCTCTCTATCGCGCGCTCTCTCTCACTCTCTTACTCTCTTGCTCTCTTGCTCTCTCTCGCTGTTTGTGCTTCTTTTTTTTGTTTGTTCTGTGCGCCACGTGAAAGAAAAATTGACGTGGAAATTCGTGTGAAAAGTGAAGAAAGCCGAGAGGAAGCCAAGGAAAAATGATTGTCAATATGCCCGTCAGTGGGCCCAACAGCAGCTCGGCCGCACAGCCGCATTCCACTGACCATTCCAGCCACACTTCCACTCACCACAACAACAACAACAACAACAACAGCAGCAGCAACTGCAATTCGCTGCACTCGAACTGTGAATTCAACTTCCTCAAGCGCAAATACGAGACACAACTGGAGGAGCCCTACGAGCAGCTGAGCTCGAACCCGTGGAAGAAGCGCCACCTGGACTACGACGTCAATGGCGTTGGGGTGGGCGGCGGAGTGGGCGTGGGGGTGGGCGCAGCCGGCGATCTGTGCTTCCAGCTGCAGCTGGACACCAGCGGCAGCGGCACAGCCAGCGCCGCCTTCATCAACGACTTGTTCGCCTACGACAATCAGCTGCTGGTGCCCGCAGCGTCCTACTGCGCGCCGCCCACGGCGCCCATGGAGGCGGACGCTGGCGGCTGGCAGGCGGGCGAGCTGCTCGAGTTGGACCATCGCTACACGACGGGGCTGCAGACGGAAATCTCGCAGCTGAACGCCACGTTGCCTCCGCCCATGCAGGGTCAGTCGGACAGCCAGTTGGAGTCGCAGGCGGAGCAGCAGCTCCATCTGGCGGCCGGTGGCAGTGGCTTTCTGGTGCCCATCACACAGAAGCAGCAGCAGCAGCAACAGCAGCCGCAGCTGCAGCAGCCCCTGTCACAGCCCACGGCCCAATCGCAATCCCGTTCACTGACCTGCCCAGCTCGCTGCTCGCCGGAGCCCGACTTCGAGGACAAGAATCTCTCGTGGCTGCTCAACTTCAAGTTCGATGAGTTTCCGCACCTCTCGCCCGATGTGGGCGGCGGCGTGGCCCGGCTGGGCGTTGGCCTGGAGCCAGCCACGCCCACAGCGGCGACGACTGCTCACATGGCCAGCGCGTCGCCCTGCAGCTCGGCGTCCCCAGCGTCCGCCTCAGCGTCGAACTCCAGCCACAGTCACTCGTCGCAGCTGGAGCAACGCGGCTCTCCCAAGAGCTGCTCCAACTCCCCAGCCACAGCAGCAGCAACGACAACAGCCACAACAGCAACAGCCGCAACAGCAGGTGCCACCACATCGACACCGACCAAAACTGGACGCAAGTTCGAGGAGCTGGTCATGGAGGTCACTTCGGAGATGGACGGCAACGATATGATTGTGGCCGAGCATGTTGTTGTCGAGGATACGGCGTCCAAAGCGTAAGTACGGATTGGTCAAGAGAAGCCACAGATCAATATGTAGGGAAGGATAAAGGCAATCACAGATTAGCTGGCAGGACAAGCATGGGTCTAGCTCAAGCACAAAAAAGGGATCCATACAGACAGTTGACAATATCTTCCATTTAAAGACAGCTAGAGGACAGCTAGGAAGATACACACAGACAAAGCTAGGTAACAACTGAGAAGTGAGTCTTAGATGTCGTTCTTATAAAGGACAACCGAGTTGGAAGAACTAGGCGAGTCGGGAGAGATTAAGTGAGATATCTATAACAAAACAGAGATCATTTGAGAAGATTGCCCTAAGCAAGCTAGAAAGAAGTACTTAAGATCTAAGTATCTAAGGGCAGATAGAGTATTTTTAGGAAAAGAGTTTTGCAGTCTTTGCTCTACAGAAATTATCTTTAAAGAGAGGACAAGGTAAGCTGGGAAACCCGAGCTTGTTGCATGATGAAGACAGAGAGTCTTTGCTCTAGAGAGAATATGTTATTATGGGTCTGGAAGTCTGAGATTCTTAAGATCTGGGGACTGAATTTCTAGCTCTACATAATCAGTGTTCAACTGCCAGTAAAGAGGGATCTCACACATGTCGGACGATGCAACATATTGCATATTGCATTTCTCCTTTTCACTCTCTATCTTTCCGAACGGCAGATTATGCTACAGGACTTCACTTAGAGACTCCATTTGATGTTCTATTGGAAAATCTCTTTTGTGGAATCTACCACTTCAGACTATTCCTATTCTTGTCCGTTTGCCTGTTCACGTCTTCCTCTGTCCGTCTCTTCGTGCATTCTTGCACTTCTTTCCTTCCTTTCTGTCCTTCCGCTCGTCGGTATTCCTGTCTGTCCCTTCGCTTGTCCTTCCACTCGGCTCATCATCTCTCCATATGAGTCCTTCTTCAGCGTCATTGCAACTAGAGTTTTTTCATTCGAGATCTATATATATATACTTGCTCAAGCCTACATTAGATACAAATATCATGTTTATCTAGAAATACCCAGTGCGGATTTGGTTCATCCTTGCATAAAGTCAACTTTCTCAATTTTATGCCACAGATCAACAAGTCTTTTGTTAGTTGAATAAGTTTTGATCTGCTCTACTGATAGATCTGTATGTAATATGGGAGATATGTGATGTAGCTAATCGGTAAGACTTAGATGAAGCCAGAATGAGTTTTGTGGAATCGTTTCATTTGTTTGAAAAAACTTTCTTTATTAATTTATCATATTTGACAAAGGTGTTAGCTTTAGCTAGATATATAACATTTAAATACAATTTGTGGGAGATATGTTTGCATATATATAAATATCAATATAAATATACTTAATTCTTCAGTTATAACTCGAAACCTATTCAAAATTTCTATTTAGCCAAACGCAACTCCATTTTAATAAATATTTATTTGACGTACTTTCTCACTCTATCTATCTCTTTCTCTCTCTCTTTGTTGCGCTCTCTTTCTCTCTGTCGCCAATCGATGTGGGCACCCACCGCACCGCCCAACCACCAACCACCGTTAAACAAGCAGGCCCAAGAAACCACCGTTTACATACACGGAACTCATCGAATACGCCCTCGAGGACAAGGGTGAGCTAACGGTGTCTGGCATATACCAATGGATATCGTAAGTACACCCACCACACAACTACCCCCGAATGGCATGGCCCAACCAAACCACCCAACCACCCACTCCACGAACAACCGAACGAACCACCCACAACTCGTAGTTTTCCCATTTTTTCACGGCAATTTGTGTGGGTGTAGCTCGTGCTACCTGTGTGCGCACCTGTGCGCGTTTACCTGTGTGTGTAGCTGTGACTATGCCGGATGTAATTAAACAAATCTCAAGCATTTCTTTGCGTATTCTCGTTGTTCACTTTTTCTTTGCCAGATGCCCCCTCGCCAACTGCCCTAATTCACAGGGTATTTCAGAGCAGTGATAGCTATACGGTCTATATCTATATCTATATCTATATCTATATCTATATCTATATCTATATCTATATCTATATCTATATCTATATCTATATCTATATCTATATCTATATCTATATCTATATCTATATCTATATCTATATCTATATCTATATCTATATCTATATCTATATCTATATCTATATCTATATCTATATCTATATCTATATCTATATCTATATCTATATCTATATCTATATCTATATCTATATCTATATCTATATCTATATCTATATCTATATCTATATCTATATCTATATCTATATCTATATCTATATCTATATCTATATCTATATCTATATCTATATCTATATCTATATCTATATCTATATCTATATCTATATCTATATCTATATCTATATCTATATCTATATCTATATCTATATCTATATCTATATCTATATCTATATCTATATCTATATCTATATCTATATCTATATCTATATCTATATCTATATCTATATCTATATCTATATCTATATCTATATCTATATCTATATCTATATCTATATCTATATCTATATCTATATCTATATCTATATCTATATCTATATCTATATCTATATCTATATCTATATCTATATCTATATCTATATCTATATCTATATCTATATCTATATCTATATCTATATCTATATCTATATCTATATCTATATCTATATCTATATCTATATCTATATCTATATCTATATCTATATCTATATCTATATCTATATCTATATCTATATCTATATCTATATCTATGTAGGGTATTCATGATTCGACTTTACTGCTTTTACACTTGTTTGGCTAACAACCGACAACAAGAACAACTTTTCAGTTAAAAAGTTTCCAGTTCCAATAATTTATTACCTGCTAAAAATGTTTGCCATGTTCTTTGTTTTGCTTTCTTGTTCTCTTTTGTTATTGTATTCTTGTTATTTTTTCGCCATTTCCCTAATTCGCATTTTGTTGCTAATCAGAAATGTTTCAAATTGTTGTTCGTTGTTCAACAAGTTGATTCGCATATGGAGATATATATCGTGGGACTTCTGTCTTTCGCGCTCTCTCTCTCTCTCTCTTTTTCTATCGCTGTATGTCCCTCTGTCTCTCTATCTCTCTCTGCTTGTCTCTCCTTAAATCCAACACACTCTCACTCTATCACGCTTTCTCCGTCTCTCTCCCTTTTCTCTCTCTCACTGTCTGTCGATCTCGCTTTGTCTATCTCTTAATCAATCTACCTACATACCTTTCCATATATTTTCCCTCTCTTTCTTTCCTTCAATATTTTGTTTTTCTTTCCACTCTCCTATATCCTTCTTTGTTCCCTTATAGCTCCACTTCTATCCCTCTCTCTCTCCCCTATACCTAATATATCTCAAAAATCCTTTCCTAAAAAAATCTCGCGCTCTCTTGTCAATAGTTTTTCTCTTATATCGAAGCAAACTTATCTTTATCAATCAAAACCCGTCTCTTCTACATCTCTAAGCCTACATCGTATTCATAGACTTCGGCTACTTCTTGTGTGCCTTCAGAGATAGTAACAAATATATTCTTCTGCTTCTGTTTCCTATTCGATTTCCTCTCGAAGGTCGCTCCGAATGCCAATTTCCCAACTATTATATTTTCCGCAAGTCGAACATCTTCTTCGCTTCATGACTTGACTCAAACACAAATTCCTTTAATCGAAACTAAAATAAAATTTCTTTGTGCTTCGAGAACTTTTTAATTGGAAACTTCTACGTTTCCAGACGTTTCCGAACTATGTAGAACTATGTCCTCTTTGGGTCCGTCCCACTTTCAGAGTAAGGAAGTATGTATGTGGGGCTGTCTATATGTGCATATATCAATGCAATGACAATAATAAAAAAGTTTTAACACATTTTTCAAGGTTCATTAATTTGCCAACCGTCCCTCGCCCGGCCTCCTCCCACCTGCACCCATCTACCCCTATTTGGGGTTTGGGCTTCCACAAATTATGAAAAAAGTTGTTGCGACTCTGCTTCCACCGAATCACTGTAAATATTTGGTAAAGTCGGCTCAAACGTTGCGTGTAAATATCATATATATATGTAAATTTATAGAGAAAAAGCCGCCCCCAAAGCAGCTACCCCCTACCCCAAGCCCGAGCCGTAGCCCTTGCCTCAACTTGCTAGCAATTTATGACATTTGCCCATCACCTGGCCCCCGTGGGCAACCTGTTCATTAAATGTAATGAGCCAGCACGCCGACCAGCTCTCCGACCCCAACCCCTAGAGCCACCCCTACCCCTACCCCTACCCCTACCTCTGACTCGGCCCAACCCCCTCTCTGCCCAACTGCTGTAGTTGTTGTTTCTTTACTTTATTTTGGCCAAGTTTTCATTAACCATTCACAAATTTACTTTGCGGCTCCAGCAGAGCAGGTGGTGGGGCGGGTGCGGAGCACAGCTGTAAAGGGGGACGAGTTGGGGGTTTGTCTTTAGGGCTTTTTAGGCAGTGCTACAGTGCTACAGTGCTACACCAGGGCCGCGTCCTCGCGTCGTTCAAGGCAAAAGACGCGCCGGCGCAAAGACTCGCCCACGCAAAGTCCCCGCTCACCCTCGCCCTCTCCCAACCTCTCTCTCTCTCTCTCTCTCTCTCTCTCCATCTCTCTCTGGCAATTGCCCATGAAATTTATACACACGATAATTATTAATTGCCTGGGCATGAAAACTTGGAAACGTTTTGGGCCTGCGTTAAACGGCGCCGCGCCGTTTCGCTTCGCTTTGCGGCCCTTACCGTCCTTTTGCCGCTTTCCACACACCTTTGACACGGCTCAATGCATGCGGATATCAGGTGTTTGACAAGCGCAACTCGGGCGCACAATTGCCAGCAATTACTCGGTCAACCCATTAGCCAGCTCCCGAGCGCAAGCAGCGAGGCTCAACTCCGATCCTGCGTAAGACTCGCGGAGGTGGGGGCAACGAGTGGGCGAGGGGCAGCTATTCTTCCGGTCAATTTGAATTGCATATTGAGTGTTTATTGGATGCGGATCATGCCTCATTGAACAAGGCCCAGGCGAGGGTTGAGGGCGGAGGATGGAGGGTTGCGACCTGCAGGATATGGCATATGCAGGACATGTGCGTGAAGGATCTCTAAAGAAAGAACCGTTTAGATCTAAACTACCTGTAAAGGGAGAGCCTAGACCGAATTAGACACTGACTGACTCAAGGGATACTCTGCAGATATATACTTTGAGTCTGAAACTGCATCTGTATCCGTATCTGTATCTGTATCTGTATCTGTATCTGTATCTGTATCTGTATCTGTATCTGTATCTGTATCTGTATCTGTATCTGTATCTGTATCTGTATCTGTATCTGTATCTGTATCTGTATCTGTATCTGTATCTGTATCTGTATCTGTATCTGTATCTGTATCTGTATCTGTATCTGTATCTGTATCTGTATCTGTATCTGTATCTGTATCTGTATCTGTATCTGTATCTGTATCTGTATCTGTATCTGTATCTGTATCTGTATCTGTATCTGTATCTGTATCTGTATCTGTATCTGTATCTGTATCTGTATCTGTATCTGTATCTGTATCTGTATCTGTATCTGTATCTGTATCTGTATCTGTATCTGTATCTGTATCTGTATCTGTATCTGTATCTGTATCTGTATCTGTATCTGTATCTGTATCTGTATCTGTATCTGTATCTGTATCTGTATCTGTATCTGTATCTGTATCTGTATCTGTATCTGTATCTGTATCTGTATCTGTATCTGTATCTGTATCTGTATCTGTATCTGTATCTGTATCTGTATCTGTATCTGTATCTGTATCTGTATCTGTATGCAGATATGCAGCTAGCTGTATCTCTAACTGTATCTGTCTGTGGTTCGTTGGGGCGTGGCAGCAACGCCCCATTATTGCATTTAAAAGTTTCGTTCATATTTTTCAACCAGAGACCAAAGGCGAAGGCAAACTTCCTCAACTGCCATAAATCCATACATTTTTGCACAATTTATGAACTGAACTGAGTCGTTATTTATATATATATATATATATAAATGTATATATAGAGATATATGTGTGTGTATGCAGAGTCTATATAAATATATATGAATGCAGAAATCAACTCGAAACAAACCGCCAGAAGTAGTTGCCCAGTCTGAACTGTTGGAGAGGAGAGGAGCAGAGGAGCTGAGCTCCCGGGCGCCATGTCAAAAATGTAAGGCTGTCTCTTTCGCTCTCTCTCTCTCTCTCTCTCTCTCTCTCTCTCTCTCTCTCTCTCTCTCTTGTCTCTCTCGCTCTTTCTGTGTGTGTGTGCTGGCTTGCGTGCCAGGCACGCCTTGACACGGCACGGACAGCCAACCAACCAACCAGTCAGCCATCCATTCAGCCACCAGTCCGAGCGACCAGCTCCCAGCCTATCAGACAGAATGCATTATACGGACGCCGTCCAGGCACCAGGCGCACTCTAACTTCCGCTGCCGCCCACGGCCCCTCTCCAGAGCCGCTTTCCGGAGCGGCAGTAAACCAATTCGAATTTCAAACTCAATTACAGCGCCTGCAGCTTGTTGCCGGACAGAAGGCGGAACCTCCCCCAGCCGCCTACCCGCCCACCTACAGGCACTCCCCACCTGTCATAAGCCCTCCCTCCCCCATTCTCTTTTGAGGGCATGGCATAGCCGGATATCGTTCGGCCACTCGCATTATTTTCGATATCGAAAACGAAACTTCCGACAATTCGAGTTGAGTTTGTAAAAGAAGACCAGTAGAGGTATATCTAGCGGGGAGGGAGCTCGGAGGAGCAGGGAGGTTGGGTGCACCACCCAGCCATGCCGTGCATTACGACAATTTGAGGCTGAAGGCGAATGTGGATGTGATTGTGACTGTGACGATGACGGTGACTGTGACGGTGACTGTAACTGTGACTGTGAACGAGGCGCAGTCATTCATTCAATTCATTGACAATGATGAGAACGTTGATAGTGGATGACTTCCCTCTACCCCTTCCCTTATGTACGCCCTCTCAATCATCCACAGCAACGTTGACAATTCGACAAGTGCGAGATATACACACACACATATATATATATATGTGGAGCTGTCTGCCTATCGATTGGCTTGGAGCATGATTAAGCCCTGTCAGACATGCAGGCCGAGCTCTCCCACTCGACAAGAGCCCATCACGTTCCCCCACTCTCCCATTTTCCTATTTCGTATTTATAATTTTACAAGTGCATTTGGGTGTTTCATAATACCCACAGCAATAACTTAAACATGCCAAACATCAAGGAAAACAAACCAATTTTTACAACAACAAAATCTAAGTTCCTATACGCAAATACCCTGTAACGCCAAGGGGTATATGTGATACAGTCTGTTTTCGTATATCAATATCCGTAGAGATGGGCACGATGATTGTCGACTCAGATCAATCATCAATCAGATCAAGCAATATTCATATCAATCATGTCAAGCATATCAATCACATTCATAGTCAATCAGTCAGTAAACGTATTTTATCAGATCAATCATTTACAATCATCATCAATCAAATGAAGTATCATCCATCAAAGCATCAATCAATTCAATCAATCGTTAGAGTCATCATCAATCTACTCAGCCAAGCTCAATCACTTCAAACATACTCAAATAGCTTAATATGTATCAATCATATCATTCATTCTCAATCAATTCATTCATCATCACACAGAGAAATCATTACCCACTCAGATCAATCATCATACTATTAATCAAATCAATCATCTTTAATCAGCTCAATCAACATCAATCAATTCAATCTTACTTAGACAAGTCAGCTGGTTTCAATATCTGAATTAATCTTAGTCTGATCTTTCATCGTCAATCCGCTGAATCATCAGCAATCAAATGTACGATCATCAATCGATATAATCATCTCTACTGAGATCAAGCAATACCAATCTTAACAATCATATTCATACAGTTCAATCGTTTCAGTCAATCACAATCAGATCAATCATCATCAATCAAATGAAATGAAAACAATTAAGTTGATCAATCATCAGCTATCGAATCAACCATCCTTTATCCTCGCTCTACGCCCTATACCCTATTTCACACCTGTTCAATGGGTATCTCCCATGTATACACGTATCGAGCACATATGATAGGCTCTCATATCACTAACCTCCTATGGGATATATGCATATGGGAGATCTCCCTCTGCACTCGAATGGAATGTGAAGTGCCATCATCTTGGCTGTTGGCTGTGTGTTTCCGTTGATGCGTCATGACGTCTGCGTGCCCCAAACATAATCGTCTATATATGTTGCCGGCGGGGTTTCGGGGCAGTCCATGACAGTTATATCCAGGTGGGGGTGGACGAGGGATTTTTATTTTTCTTTCTTTTTTTTTTTTTGGTTCATTAAAGAGCTGCCTGACGCTGGCTTTCAGCTGGATAGGCCAGGACGAAGGGGGCTTGCGCTAGATTTATGCACTCCATTTCGAATTGTTCCATTTCATTTATGAGTCGACAAAATATAAGCTATAATAGATATGGATATATGTGTATGTGTGTGTGTGTGGGCATACGCTATATGGTTATATAGCCAGTCGAGTCTGAATGCGAGCCTCGCGTGTTGAAATACACAAAAAATGGAGGGAGAAGGAAAATTGTTGGATTGCTTTCTAGCTTGAGCAGGTGGAGCAGCAGATGGAATGGGTATGGCCAGAGACAGGGACAGGGACAGGGGCAGGAGGGGGGCAGCTGTTGGCCAATGACAGAGCCCGCTGATTGCGGGGGTTGTTTTCTGGACTTGGCGCGTGGCGCATACTCTCTCACTCTCTCACTCCTTCTTTCTCTCTCTGTCGTTGTCTCTCTCTTTCCCTGTGTGCCGTAATTTGAAATACTTTCCATTTTGTTGCCCAGCTCTAGCCGCCTGCCGCCTCCAACCCGCCCCTGCCCCCTGCCCGAGTGGGAGGCGTGCGCCTTGGCACGCGATGTCCTTTCCGGTCGACGTAGTTTCCTTTTACACATGCCCTCTGCAAGGCGCATTTCAGGTGGTGGGGGCGGGGCAGGGTTTTACCTGCCCAACTGCTCGCCAGCTACTCCATTTTGAATACCCTGCAAAACTCGATTTGAGTGTGGGTTGACTTGGACGGCTCGTGGAACTGAACTACTTCAGTTAGCAATGAACAAGTTCAGTTAGCAATTAACAAGGTAGTTCAGTCGTTCAGTTATTATAGTTACTGAAATGAAATGCCGTTGTTATTCATTGAAATGAACTATTTGTGAAAATGAGCTAGTGAACTGTGAACTGAAGAATGTTCAGCTCTCATTTAATAAAGCATACTTTCTGGCTAGAAATTTTTTAAAGTTCAAATGAGCTGAACTAGCTCAGTGAACAATGAGCAAAGAAATGTTGACTATTTCAGAGATTTGTTTTCTTCTGATCTGATTTATGAACGATCTATTTTACAAAAATTATGAACCAGTGATTAGCAGAGCAATCGTGCATCATCAAATCAATGAACTCTCCGAAATGGTTAATGAACTTGAACCTTGTCCAAAAGTTGATCTAGAAAGCGATGACTAGAAGAACAGAGCTTTGAGTATCTTACGATCCCAATTTTATATGTTCCCCACTTAAAGTCTGTCTGAATCTGTATAGCGCCACTATTTCCTCCATGATTGCAATAGCTTGCACATGCTGGGTATTTTTTAGTCGTTCTTTGCCCACAAGAGCAGTCCTGCTCCTTTTTTTTGTGTATTTTTTTCTGTCCAAATCGCCTGTTCGTGACTGCCTACAAAACGACGCATAATTTGTGCCACTGCCGCTGTCCGTGTCCGTGTCCGTATCCGTGTCCCTGTCCATGCTGTCCCCTGCTGCTGCCTCCATCCCTTGTGGAGCTCTGCCGCAGTGGCATGCCGTGACGTGTTCGCTGCAAATTGCCTGTTGGCTGGGCTTCGCATGTTGCCAGCTTTAATTGCGACTGGTCAAAATGCTTTCCACCTTCCGAGTGGCTCGGCCAGGCCAACAGGCCGAGGACAACACCTGACCACTAGCCAATCAGCTGCCGTTGCACTTACCTCATCAACCCCCAAACTGTTAGCGCCTTGACCAATCAGCAACATCTGCCAAATGAAAGACTTTACCAAAGGACTTTTAAGAATATATATATGTGTATATTGTCTTCAGAATTAGTTTCAATTGATAATAGTAATATAACAGTAGACTTTAACTCATTCCGTTCAAGAAACACAAAGACTTGTATTCCAACTTTCACAACTTGCCCAAAGCTAAACCTATTTAATTCCGCAAAACCTTTTTGTCTGTCTAAAAGTGTTGAATCAAGGGATTTCTAATACTAAAACTTTTTTTAATTATCTAAAAAAAACCTTCAAAAATCTTTGCTTCTATAATTCTTGCTTCGAAAGGGCCTCAACTTGTCCAAAGCTGAAAATTTTTGCCCTTCTTGTGGGTTTCTTCATGATTCATAGGCCGAATTTGTTGTACATTCCATTTTTGACAAGGTAGTTGCTTACAGGGTATTATCTAGTCGAGCACACTTTCTTTATCGCCTGCTATAATGCAATATAAATATACATATATCCCACAACTCTCTTAACTAAAGCCAATACCAATCTATATAATTTATCTCTCTCTTTGCTCTCCCTCTCTCTCTCTCTCTGTCTGCTCTGTTGCCGTCTCTTTCTAATCAATGCAGCGATCGCTTTCCGTACTACAAATCGAACGACGATCGCTGGAAGAACTCGGTGCGGCACAATCTCTCGATCAATCCGCACTTTCGCAAGGGCGTGAAGGCGCCTCAAGGCGCTGGCCATCTGTGGGCCATATCCAGCGGCGACTCAGCGGAAAATGTCTTGGCCTGGGAGCATGTAAGCTCACACACACTCACACACACACGCACAACACAGTTTCTCAACGAATTCGCTTTGATTGCAGAAAAAGCAACGTTTGGATTTGTTCTTCAAAATGGAGTCGATCAATCGCGAGCGCATCCAGCAGCACCAGCAGCAAATGCAGCAGCAGCAGCAGCAACAGCAGCAACAACAACAACAACAACAGCAGCAACAGCAGCAACAGTTGCAGCAACAGCAGCAACAGCAACAGCTGCAGCAGCAACATTCACACTCGCCGCAGCAGCAATCAGCCAATTGCATCTACGACGAGGCCGCTGTGGCTGCTGCTGCGCTCACCCACGAGATGCTGCAGCAGACGCCCAGCGAAGCGTCGCCCACATCGCACGCGCACGCCCATTCCCATTCGCAGCGGCTGCTGCCCTTCAGCGATCTGCTGAGCGACGACGAGCTGCGCAAGACGGCGGGACAGATCCTCAACGGCATCCACCGGGAGGTGGAGGTGCAGTCCGTCAACTCCATCATCAGCACCTATCAGGATGTTCTGCTCGACAATGGTGAGTAGTGATTGATTGATTGATTGATTGATGAAGTGATCGACGGGTAAGAGTGAGTGGGAATGATTGAGCTGGTGATTGATTCTCACATTGAATCACTGATGAATTACTTTTCTGCATGATTGATTGACTGATGGGGTGATTGACGGAATGATTGGGGGAATGATTGATTGACTGATTGATGGGATTAAGAGTCAGAGACTGATTGTCGCTGATTGAGTTAGTCAGATAAATTATTTATATGCTTGATTGACTGATTGATGGCTGCCTTTCTTCCAGAAGACTATCTCAATCCCATACACAAAGACGTCGTCGTCACGGAGAGCGGACTGCGCCAGCACCAACATCAGCATCAGCACCAACAGCAGCAGCAGCAGCAGCAGCACAGCGGGAGCAGCAGCAGCATACTGGCGGGCAGCCTCGGCCACTCGCAGTACTACATCACCGAGATCGACCCGATGGAGCTGGGCATACAGATGTCCCACCAGGTGGAGCCGTCCGAGGAGGAGGTGCTATTCAGCGACGACTTCAACCTCAACTACTTTGGCTACAATCCGGGCAGCGACATTGTCGCTTGACCGCGCAAGCAACAGTTGCTCGCACAGCAGCAGCAGCAGCAGCAATCAGAGCAATCGAAATACTCATAAGCCAATTCTCAACCAATACTAGTCACAGCTAACCTAAGCCTATCCAAAACTAACCACCTAAGCCAGCAAATACGAAAGACAAACCCCTCAAGTCCCCATTACCCAAGTAAATCCCGTGTATAGTTCTAGTCTTCAATTGTACCAATCCAAAACAAGAAAAAACCTAAAAAAAAAACTTTTTTTTTTCTTATAATCTAATTTGTAACTAGTTAAGCGTAGCCTCTAAGACAGAGAGATCAATCGAGTCGAACATTTCAAAGTCCCATAACTAATTAAGAGTTTTTACTAGTAGCTGATATACATATACCTATATATACATATAAATATAATCACACCTACTTAGATACTTATGAACTTACAAACTATTTTATATAGAGTCCCGTCTGCTAGGCATATAGTCAAAATGCTAATACCTAATCATAGTTCGTATCAAATATTTTGTTTTAACTAATCTCATGTAGCATAACGGCACTTACTCGTACAACCGATATATATATATGTGTATATCATTTATCAATTATGGCAAAAATACATATATACCTAATTTTTTTTATTTACATTTAAAAGACAAAAGTTTTATTTGTGAGCGAGTTCGGAGGTCGTGTCTATATAAACTTGTAGATCTGATCTCCCAGTCGTGTCTACATCTATAGCTATAGTACTTCCCAAATGGGTCTATATATTACATCTCTCATTAGATCTTCAACACTTCTATATCATACAGTAACATCTGGCCAGAAAGTTCCTCTAAGCAAACAACTTCATCCAGGCTTTCAGATATCTCCAGACACATCAAGATGCTACATAGATAGGGATTATGCCTATATCTAATTAATATATCTTTGCATCTATATACAAACCATATTCCATCGCCTTCTTAATCTCATCTAATCGGATACAAACCCATTTACATATGTATATCTATATACATCTAGAGATACTTACTTTACTTCTTTGCGGTTTATAAAAATCTTTCTAAATTTTACTTTATTTTTATTTATATAAATTGTCTTGATGATTTTGATGACTATAGCATGTCATATAGTAGTACATTATCTTTATGCTTAAAGTTTACTATTTTTCTGGATAAGAATCGTCGCTTACGACTCAAACATCTGCATAGATTGATATAGAAAAGCAAAAAAAAAAAATTAGCTACAGATATTGGCGTGCCAAGGCACGCTTACATGACCATAAAGATATTAGATACATAATATGAGGTCGTAAAATTATATAATATATATTAGATATATCTGACTCTCTATTTCGTATATATAGCTTAATAATAGATAGATATATATACGAACATACATATTTCGATGTATGATTATAAGTGTGAGACATACAATGATCGTAAGGTATTATAATATATATGTATATAAACTTTCAACTTCTCATTAAGATTGATAGATCAGTCGAATCCACAGTTGCGGAATCAGCGATACATGCATTTATATATATTGTTAAATAAGTCGAATTTACATTTGGGAATTCCTCTGCGCCTTCTTGTTCTCCTCTTTGCGCCTACTACTAGGAATTGTCACTTTCATCTTGAAGATCAGCTTTCTGCTCCTGCTCCTACTCCTACTCCACCTCCTAACCTTCGTCGTCGTCATCTCGAAGTGTCGACTAATCGTCACTTTCCTCGAATGTGGGACTGCTCGGCGAATACGCCGGACTCGTCGGACTGTAGTGCGAGGGCGCTGTCGGCGAGTACATGGGCGACGTGGGCGAGTAGTTGCGCGCTGTGGGCGTGTACGTGGGCGAAGTGGGTGAATATTTGGTGCTGCTCGGCGAGTATATGGACATGTTGGGAGAGTAGCGTGGACTTGTCGCCGAATATGTCGATCCTGTTGGGCTGTATTGGTTCGACGGCGAGTGCTGCGGCGAACTGGGCGAATACAGCGGCGACGTGGGGGAATATTTGGGTGAGGCTGGTGAATATTGCGGCGAGCCTGGCGTATATTGCGGCGAGCCCGGTGAGCCGTCGTATGACGGCGAGGGCGGCGAATACGTTGGCGATGTCGGCGAATATTTGACGCCTGTCTGTGAGTAGGCCGGCGAGGCGGGCGAGTAATGCGGCGACGCCGAATAGTTGGGCGACGTCGGCGAATATGAAGGCGTCACGGGCGTATAGTTCGGCGAAGTCGGCGAATACGAAGGCGACGTGGGTGAGTAACAGGGCGACGTGGGCGAGTACGAAGGGCTTGACGGCGAATATGACGGCGACATCGGAGAATAAGACGGCGAATTCAGTGAGTAATTCGACGAGCTTGGCGAATACGCATTGCCCGGCGAGTACATGTTGCTGCCGCTGCCCGCAAACGAGGGACTCGACTGGAAATTCGACGTTGGCGAATACACTGGCGACGTGGGCGAGTAGCCCGACGACGAAGGCGAATACCCTGTCGACTGCGGATTGAAATTGGGCGTGGCCGAGGCATAACGTGGACTCGTGGCCGCATACAGCGGCGATGTGGGCGAATAATTCGGACTTGACGGGGAATAATTTGGCGACGCGCCGCCCGGCGACGAAGCCGTATAATTCGGCGACGTGGGCGAATATGAGGGCGAAACGCTGGGTGAAGCCGGGAAGTACGGCGACATCGATGGCCCCGGCGAACTGGGCGAAGAGCCAGGATGTGCAGGCGACCAGCTGGGCGACATACCAGAGGCATCCGAAGCGGCCGACGGCGAGAAACTGGGTCCACCAGGCGTCATGCCGCTTACTGCACACAAAGAGTGCGAGAGGAAGAGAGATGAATGAGTATATAGAATAGAGCGAGAGAGAAATTTGGAACTTACCATGTCCGGATGGCGAAAAGTAGCGTGGCGTATGGCAATTCACCCATGGTGTCATTGGCGGCGTCATACTTGGCGTGGATCCACCGCCCATAAAGATAGCTGCACCTCCCAGCATGCTGCTTCCCAACGAATTCGGAATCTCAATACCGAAGCGACACTTCTCAGCATCGAGCAGCAAGTCAAAGCAACCTGTGCCCATTTTCGGCAGCTGTCCCATAATAATATTTTCTGATACTCCACGCATAGGGTCCGTTTCTGCATGCGCTGCTGCATCCATCAAAACGTCGACCGTTTCTTCGAATGAGCAGCGCATAAGGGCACCCGTGTCCTGTCTGTTGATGCCGTGTCTCGTGATGGCCATCAAATGTCCCTTGGCCGTCATCACATCGCACAGCAGGGCCAAGTGACGATAGTTCACGTAGAGGCCATAGAACTGCAGCACGGCATTCATCTCCTTCTCCACGGACTTTCGCACGGCCTCAATGCCCAGCACTTGGAATATTTCGCAAATGTCGTTGGAGGAGGTGCGTATGGGATCGACGTCGCGCTCCGACAGCACCTTCATCATCGAGGTGCCGTCCGTTTCCAGCAGCCATTCGCCAATGGCCTTGAACTCGCCCGTATCGGTGATGACGATTCGCTTCTTGCTGTCCGTTTGGGGCAGATGCATGTAGACCTTGCCGATCGCCTCGATGCCCTGCAGTGTCATGTCGGACAACATGTTCGCCTCGATGCAGCGCAAGAACATATCGTCTTCCATCTTGTCGACTGCCTCGTCCTCGTCCTGGAACTTGTTCTCTTCGTTGTTCATGATGCGAATGCGCAGCACCAACTTGTCCGCATTGTCGTCGTTGAAGATGCAGTTCAGATCCTCGCCGAAGCCGACGTTGATCTTCTCGGCTATCTGTTCCATGGTTAGTTTCTTGTCCGTCATCCTCTTGCGATCGAGCTCGATGCGCAGCAGCCAGGGCGAAATGCGTGTCGGATCAAAGTCGGGCATTTCATAGTAGACATTGACGAACTCCTGATCCTCCGCGATGACCGTCCGCTGCGGATCTGGGTCATAGTAAATCGCTGTGTTGGCTGTTACCTTACGCAAAGTCGTATGCTCCAGTCGGCAGAGCACATTCTTCGCCTTCTCTGCATCGCGGGCGGCGCCACCAGTGAGGAAAACGGTGAGGGAGGGCGCCTTTGGCTTCTTCGATATGTTGATAATCTCCTTGAGGCGGGGTACACCCAGGGTTACGTTCTTCGAGGACACACCAGCGAAATGGAAAGTGTTCAGGGTCATCTGCGTGGCAGGCTCACCCAAACTCTGAGCAGCCAGGGCGCCAACCATTTCACCCGGATTCGCTTGGGCCTGCTGGAAGCGGGTCTCGATCTCACCGATCAACCACTCGAACGCCTCTGTCGACAATCGGAACTCCTCGGATACATATTTGGTGCACAGCGTCGAACGGATGAGGCACTGGAAGAGCAGCGTGGCATTCTCATTGGCCTGCTTGGAGATGCGATCGTTGCCCGTCACAATTACACAGCGTTCCAGCAATCCCTTCACGCCTCTTATCACCCGCATCGGCGACAGATCTGTGGGCAGGCGTTTGTTGATGTGAAAGATCTTCTGGACATTCCAGATCATGCGCTGCAGATTGCAGGGCAAAACTACTTTGGAATCGCCATTGGGAAAGATGGTGCGCAAGTTGTCGCGATCGCTGACAAGACGATCCCACTCGGACTCCAGTTCTTGGATCGCATCATTGCTGTCTGTCATCTCTTTGATCACTTCATCGGTGAAGACCTTGCGCATATAACGCTCGTTGGACCAATCGAACTTGAAGCGCTTCTCGAATACCTTATTGGATAGCTTCACCGTGGGCATATTTTGGAACTCGACCAACTCGCCACAAAGACCATCCTCGCCGTAGCGCAGCTGAATGAGTTGTCCGACAGAATTTCGCACCGTGCCGTCGTAGTTGACCATGACAGACTCCATAGCCTTTATGAGACGACGCTGGATGTATCCGGTCTCCGCAGTCTTCACAGCCGTATCAATCAAACCTTCTCTGCCGCCCATGGCGTGGAAGTAGAACTCTGATGGGGTCAAGCCGGCCAGATATGAATTCTCAACAAAGCCCCTGGACTCAGGGCCATAATCGTCCTTAATGAAATGGGGCAAAGTGCGCTTGCGAAAACCGTATGGTATCCGCTTGCCCTCAACGTTCTGCTGGCCCACACAAGCAATAACCTAGACGAAGACAAGGGAAACAGATTAGTTGGACGTAAGCATGGCTAAGACTTTCACTGTACACACCTGTGAGATGTTAATGTTGGAACCCTTGGAGCCGGACACCACCATAGCCTTCAGATTGTTGTATTCCGTGAGGGATTTCTTGGCTGATCCACCAGTTTTGTCACGAGCATCGTTCAATATGCGGTTCACTTTGTTCTCGAAGGTCTGACGCAGCGTGTTGCCGGGCGTGGGCTCCAGCTCCATGTTGTGGGCCTTCTGGATAACGTTGATGACATCGTCCTTGGCCTTCTTGATGGCCATCTGGATTTCGTTGTAGGTCTGCGGATCGGCAATGGTGTCGCCGATGCCAATGCTGTGACCCTCGAGCAGCAGCCAATTATTGATCACCGTCTGAATGTTTCCGTAGAATCGTCCCGCAATATCGTGTCCCAATTCCAGGAAACAAATATGCAACAGGGATCCGGCTGATGTGCCAAGTGTTTTCTTGCAGAGTATACCCATTATAAGATCGCCATGCTCCACCATGACCTTCGTGTCGCCCGGCGATATCCATTTGTAGGGTCCATCATCTTCCTCGTCCGGATGCGTTGAGTGCGTGCGGATCATGTTCACATTGCCGGGTATGATCAATGAGAAGATCTGTTTGCCCGTCCATAGCGGACGCGGCTTCAATATGCACGGCTGTGGCATCTTGCCATCCCACGTGGGCAGGAACATCAACAGATTCATCACCTGCTCCCTCGTGATGAACACATCACGTTTCGTCATCTTGCGCACAGCGGTGAGTGTGTCCTGCACGATGCCCATGACGGGTTTGTTGGCCTGCGGCGTAATAATCTGTCGCGGTGTTATGTGTATATTCTCGACTTCAGCGCGCGTCTCCATGGACTGGGGGACATGAAGATTCATCTCGTCACCGTCGAAATCGGCATTGTAGGGCGATGTACAGGACAGATTCATGCGGAACGTAGACCAGGGCAGCACCTTCACTCTGTGACCCATCATACTCATCTTGTGCAGCGTTGGCTGGCGATTGAAGATGACCAAATCGTCGTCGCGCAAATGTCGCTCCACTTTGTAGCCGCACTGTAAATGGAGATCCGAGGACTTCGGATGGAATCGCAAGTCGATACGTTCACCATTGTCGCGCACAATATATTTGGCGCCCGGATATTGTGAGTTGCCGCGGCGCACCAGCTCCTGCATGCGATCGATGTTGAAAGGCGTTACCAGCTCCGGGAAGGTTAAGTTTTGTGCGATCGAGCGTGGCACACCGACCTGGTCGATACGCAAATTGGGATCGGGTGTGATGACAGTTCGTGCGGAGAAATCGACACGTTTTCCCATCAAGTTACCACGGATACGTCCTTCCTTGCCCTTGAGACGTGCCTTGATCGCCTTCAGCGGCTTGCCCGACTTCTGCATCGCTCGCGGCATGCCGGGCATATCGTTATCGACCAGCGTCGCCACATGGAACTGCAGCATCTTGATGTTCTCCTGTATGACATGAGCCGCAGCGCCGCTCGCCTCATTCTTGCGCAGCTCATTGTTGGCTTTGATGATGTCGGCCAACTTGTGGGTTAAATCGTCCTGATTCTTGGCAGCTCCGAACATAACCACAGCTGGACGCACGGCCAGAGGAGGCACCGGCAACACGGTGACAATCATCCAATCCGGTCGAGCATATTTCGGGTCCATGCCCAATATAAAACATTCCTCATCGGTTATATGCTTGAGAATCTCCCAGACCCGCTCCGCGGACACAATGATCTTCTTCTCCTGTGAGTCTTCGTTGACGTGCTTCCATTCGGCTGTCAAATCGAGGCCGGTGCGACGTATTGATGGCTGGTAGTGACCGCAGCCGCCGTGTCCGGGCTTCTTGTTTGGATCTACTTGCTGGTTGTCCTTGGTCATGTCCATGTCCTCGCCGCCCTCGCAAATCGTCTTGCCCTTGCACAGATCGTAGACGTAGGCCAGACGTTTGCGTGGCTGGCCTTTGGATTTCATGACGATCTCCTTGATCTTGGGATTGTGCGGTGAGACCAGCATCTTGGAGCAGTAGAAACAAACGCATCGAAGGATCTTAATTGTCTTCGTTATAAACCCGATGTGAAAGACGGGCTTAGCTAAATCTATGTGCCCAAAGTGTCCCGGACACTCGGTCATATTCCCCGCACAGGTTTGACACCGGGACGTTCGATCTATCACGCCCTGTCGGGGATCCATCAGGCCGCCCAGCTTCGGACGACCTCCCTCCAGAGTCTCGGCGAACTGAACGCCTCCGTCCGTCACAGACATCCGACGCTAGAGTTAAGCAAAAATATGAAGCATCATTCTTGATAATCTGCAGAACAAGATAGGGGAAATGACGATAAGGTGGAACAGGCCACGTGCATAAAATCAATTGATGGCAATTTCTACAATAGATCAAAGATGATCGTCAATAAGATCTCCTACCTAGGTGTAATATGCTACTATAGTACTCGGAGCATCTGGACTGCTTCTACTACTTTTTAATACCAGCACACTACTACTAGTTTTCGGAGCAACAATTTCGATTACCTCTACTACTATTTCGATAACCTCTCTACTACTACTATTTCGAAAAGCTCTAATACTACTACTATTTCGATAACCTCTACCTCTACTACTATTTCGATTACTTCTACTCCTACTACTATTGCGATAACCTCTGCTACTACTACTATTTCGATTGCCTCTACTGCTACTATTTCGATTTTCTCTACTACTTATACTACTACTATTTCGATAACCTCTCTACTATTACTATTTCGATTTCCTCTACTACTTCTACTATTAATATTTCGATAACCTCTACTACTACTACTATTTCTATTACCTTTAATACTACTACTATTTCGATTACCTCTACTACTATTTGTACAACCTTTACTACTATTTCTAGTATTAATGCTACAATTTTTTCAAATTCTACTAATATTTCTACTACCTCTACTACTCCTACTACTCAGTCTTCTATCTACTATACCCATATTAATATCTTTAAAAATCATACTACTGTTTCTTGAGCTTATACTACTATTTCAAATACTTCTACTATTTTTAGAGCTCATACTACTATTTCTACCACTTCTAATATTTCTATTTCTAGTACTCCTACTTCTATTTCTAGTACTCATACTACTATTTTTAGAACTCCTACTACTATTTCCACCACTCAGACTACTATTTCTAATACTTCTACTACTATTTTTAAAGCTCATACTATTTCTGTCACTTCTACTACTATTTCTAGTACTTCTACTTCTATTTTTAGAGCTCATACTACTATTTCTGCCACTTCTACTGCTAATTCTGGTACTCCTACTACTATTTCTCGTACTTCTACTATTATTTCTACCACTTCTACTACTATTTCTCCCACTTAGACTACTATTTCTAGTACTCATGCAACTACTTTTAGAGCTCCTACTGTTTCTACCTCCCATACTACTTCCAGTACCATTTCTAGCACTCCTACTACTATTTCTATTACTCAGACTACTATTTGTAGTACTTCTACTACTATTTTTAGAGTTTATACTATTTCTACTACTATTTCTATTACTCATACTACTACTTTTAGAGCTCCTACTACTATTTCTAGCGCCTCTACTACTTCCAGTACTATTTCTAGCATTCCTACTACTATTTCTATTGCTGTTCTACAACAAATTTTACGCAAGATCGAGAAAGAATTGTGAGGAATCGGATTTTAGCAAGAAAAGCGCGCTTTGCAGCCAGCTATTCCGGGAAATTGGCAGAAATTAGAATTCGATGTCGAAATCGGTGAGGATTTGACTTGGGATTTTGGCGCCGCTTTAACGGACCGAGTGAATCATGAGCTACTGCAGCTTGATTTTCGGCTGCGACAATTGATTTTCAATATGGCGTCGATTTCACATTTCGCATTTCACCTCCTCTCACTTTGTGGGTTACTTACAATTTCATCAGGTGATAAAATGCCAAACTGCACGCGCTTCACCTGGCGCAGGGGCGCCTTTGAGTCCGTCGTAGTGCTCATCTCGTCTTGTTGTGGAAAGCGCTCTCAAATGCCGCGACCGACACGAATTATCCGCAGCTATGAAAAACTGAAAGTTGAAGAACTGCCTGTACGCGTGACGAGGGCAACGAGTGTACGGCGCAATTGGATAGCCACGCGCGTCTCGTTTCTGTCAACGAATAAAACAAGTCAAAATTGTTGTGGAACAATTACTGTGTGTTCACCGCATGTTTTTATATTAGAATTGCACGAATTGGTCTTTTTGTGCTATATGCGCGGTTTTCCACATGCAGACGCGAGGCAACGGAGTCCGTACAGCGCACTAAGAAAATTATAGTGGGTGTACGATTCGGGTCTCAAGGCAACTCTGCTATTTTCATTCGCGCCAAGCGACTATCGATGCCACTTTGCGTTTGCGCGCCAAAACGTCAGCATAATCAGCAACAGCAGCAACAGTTTGTTGTGCAACATAAATGACATTTGTTTTTTCCTTGTTTGTTGTCTCCTTCTTCATTCG
Source organism: Drosophila pegasa (assembly GCA_035046225.1). Lineage (NCBI taxonomy): Eukaryota > Metazoa > Arthropoda > Insecta > Diptera > Drosophilidae > Drosophila > Drosophila pegasa. Next base: position 1,512,410 of record JAWNOD010000429.1, on the reverse strand, counting down.
TATTTCTTAGACATGCTAGCGATGTGGCAACAATGGGTGACATAAAAAAAAATTGTTTCATTAGAGACAGAGCTAACAATATTTGTGTGCTACGGTTATTAATGTTTAACTATCGTTTAATTTTTATATTTTTAGTTTTATACTCTATTTGTATTTTTATTAAATACATTAACTAATTTTAAATTTTTATATTTTTTTGTATACTCTATTTGTATTTTTATGAAATACATTAACTAATCTTAAATATTCTGTCTCAATTCTTTGTTTAATTTAGTTATCAATCACACAAACCTGACTATCGATATATTGAAGCAAGCGATAGTTACACGAAACGTATTTATATATCGCTTTTGCCATAACTTTCACGACTTACGGTTACGACAATAAAAAAAACTAATCAAAATAAGCAAAAGGGTGAAACAATGAGCGAGGCCGGCTCTGCCGCAGATGCAGTTGCTGCGGAAAAGGACCGCAAGTTTCGCATACAAGGTAAGTGAACAAATCAATTAAGTCGGTACTCGCCTAATCGCCTCCTGTAGCGGCTGCATTCATGGGCCTTGTCGGCGGCATCTCTGCGCTGTTTGGATTCTCCCGCACGCTGGCCACGGCCAAGAAATCGGACAGCAAAGTGCTGCAGCAGCAAGGCACAAAGCAAGGCATCATCCTCATGGACGAAGGCGCAATGCTGGCCATGCGAGCCCTTGGCTGGGGCACGCTGTACGCCGTGTTGGGCACCGGGGCATTCTGCTATGGATTCTGGAAGTTGAGCGGTGCCAAGGATGTAACTATCGTATGAGTGATGTGAGCCGATATGTATTATAATTGGTATTTGTCTTGCAGTTCGCAGAGTTCCGCTTGAAAATGGGCAACGCTCTGCCGCGTATTAGCAAAGATGAGCCAGCCACCAGTCGCACAGATTTCGAAAGCCTAACAGATCTTATGAAATATCTGGCTGCTTGGAACAAGGAGTAAAACCATACACAAACACACAGTAACACCTGCAGAATAAATGCAAATTGTACAACTCATTGCAGCTTCGGCTTTGTATTTGTATCTTTGTCCCTTCAGCGAAAGCACAATCGCGAATATCGCTTGATTACCCAAATATCGCGAACAGAGCGTGCCAATACCTCTTTAGAAGAGTGGATTTTCGATACACAGGCATGCACAAAATAAATATCGATGTTAATTTAATATATCGATGCATCTCTGTTTTCAGTTAACATTACAAAAAGCGTGATATTCGCTTGCTTTTGCATATCCTATGAAATAATTTATTTCTATTTTATTTACTGATTCAAATTACATTAGCCAAGGACTCGGCTATGCAGTTATCTAGCTTTTGTTGCAGAACGATCTGGCAGGCATCCTTTAGGTTCTCCTTCAGCTCCTGCAACTCCTCATATTGCCGAATATACGCATTGCCGTCGTCCATGAAGCTGCCAAAGCCGCGAATGAAGTTCCGCAAGTCGATTCCCTGCTTCAGGTACGCCTGCTGCTCCTCGCTCGGCTTGTAGTCGACTTTCAGCGTCTTCGCCGCCTGCGCTTCATGCAGAATCTTGGTGGCAAACGACTCCCACAGCTGCTTCTCCTGGGCGACGCGCGCCACATAGGCCTCCACTACGGCGCCGTCGCTGCCACAAGCGGAGTCGGCTACAGAACATGTTGCAATTCATATAGAGCTCAAAATGAAAGATTTTGAAATGTTATTTACCTTCGGCCATGTCGAGTGTCGTATTGAATATGCTTCGCTTCTCATCGTAGACGGGCTTTGACGTTATTGTCTTGTGCAGCTTGTCCACGGCGTCGTCCACATCAATGTCGGAGATGTCGTCCACGTCGCTCAGGCACACGGAAGGCGGATTATCCTCGTCCTTTGCTATGATGATTTCCTCTTCCATTTTCAAAATAAGACGCCAAGTGCTGAGGCGATAGTGAGGTAGCGCAGGCCATTGGCTGCGCGGCTGTGACGTCACTGAGGAACTAGAAATGAGCGCGATGCGTGACACGAGCTGGCGCGCAACAGAGAGTTGAATGTTAATTTAAAGTGGGCATATGTATTTATATAGAAACCATAATTATAAAATTTTTAGTAATATATTCAGAATAATAACAATTAAATGCAAGTGTTTTTAAATTTTATATTGTGCTGTTGCTGGCCTCCACAGTGGATATCGAAAGTTGCTATCGAAACGCAACACTGACGCGCAGTTGGCCTTTGCAATCGATAACTCTCATCCGCTACACAGCACTTTTTAGCACCGAACACTGAGCGCGCTTTGCGCCTCCGATTTGAAATGGGCGAGGCGAGGCGAGGCAGATCGAGTAGCCGCCGCTTCAATTGTAGACTTTGTCGAGTTCGGAGCAGTCGTGCTGGGGTTCACTCGAAACAGTGCTTCCACAAAAACAGTGGCGTGCTCCGAAATATCGAAATTCTAGAAATAGGAAAATTTTCAACATAAATTTCCGTGTGGCCGCGAATAAGTAACTTGAAACCGCGCAAATCCCCAACAAAATCTACAGAAGATTTCGATTTGAATACACTATATAATATAGATACACGCGCTGGTGGTAAAAAGTAATTTTGGAACATGATTTACGAACTGATTATTATGCTAGTCGGCTGGCTGTACCCGGCATTCGCGACCTACAACAGCCTCAGCGCCCACGGACGGGCCCAGGTGTCGTGGATGAAGTACTGGATCGTGTTCGGGGTGTTCAACGCGTTCCACTTCTTCACCGCCTGCTTGGAGCCGTGGCTGCCCTTCCTGACCGGCTTCAAGCTGGTGCTGCTCTGCTGGCTGCTGCCCACCGTCGGCAGCGGCAGCAACCTGGTCCACGACGAGATCATCGATCCGCTGCTGAAGAGCAACAAGGAGGTGATCAACCAGGCCATCGACGGCGTCTCCAGCCTGAGCAGCACCATGATGCGCGAGCTCATCAAGATGGTCTACCACCTCCTGGTCGACGTCGTCGAGCAGTGCTGGATGATGACGCGCAACGCCAACGACATCCACGTCACGCCCCGGCTGCAGTCGGCCATCAACGAGGTGATTGGGGAGCTGCGCGCCGCCCGCCAGGCGGCCATCTTCTTGAACGAGGCAGTGTCGCAGCCCACGCCCGTGCCCATGCCCATGCCGATGCTGAAGGATCGCCGCGAGGAGCCGCCGCGCCCAGACGCCATGCAGGCGGCCGCCTTCAAGGCACTGCCCAGTGATCCGTCCTCGCTGAGCGTCCTCTTGGCCGAGTCGCGCGCCGCTCTGCGCCTGCAGATGCTGCAGGTGGCCAACAGCCAGGTGTACCTGGTGCCCATGGAGCAGCAGCTGGCCATCGAGGAGCCCAAGCTGGAGATGCTGCAGCCGGCCAAGCCGAAGCGCACCAAGCGCAAGAGCATCGCCCTGGAGCTCGAGCCGGAGCCGAATGTGGAGCAAGCTGACCACGAGCAGCATGGAGCAATCCAGGAGCACGACTAACACGGACGCGGCGGGGGAGAGAGCAGCTGAACACACACACACACACACACACACACACACACACACGCACACACACACACACAAAGCCATCACACCATATTTTTGTTTCTTATCGAGTTTCTTGAGGTCATTCCATGAGCGGGCAAAGGGAGAATATATAAAAAAAATAAATTAAGTCGAAATCTGCTGGCGGGGATGGGGATGGGGCTGCCGGCGTGGGCGTGGCCGTGGGCGCGGCCACTGCTAGGCAGCCACCTTGCTGGCCACGTCCCGGTCGCGGTCCTTGGTGCGCTCCTTCTCCTTCTCCCGCTCCCGCTCGCGCTTCACGGTGGGCAGGCGCGTCCAGATGTAGCCGCCGGAGCGCTGGTACTCGTCCACGTCGGGCAGCGGGAAGGGCGTGGTGCAGTCGTAGTAGTAGTTGCTGGGCGCGTGCATCACGAACTCCAGGTAGCACAGCTTGCGCGACAGCTCCTCGTCGGGACCTGGTCGAGAGAGAGAGTGAGTAAAGCAGGAGAGGATTAGGTAGTTAGGAGACTGTCTCACCTATCAGATAGGTAGCTGGATCGAAGCCCTCCTGGGGATCGGGACTGTCCTGCGTGGGTATCAGCCAGGTGAGGAACGCCGACTTCTCGCAGTAGGCATCCACGAGGAGTCCCCGGATCTGGGCGTAGTAGATGCTGCGCTGGCTGTCCATGATGCTCACGATGTCGCCGATCTGCATGTAGCTGCCCTTGTAGAAGACGCTCTTGACGTACTGCATCGAGGCCTGGACGCGCGGCGTCTTCTGCGCTGGCCGCTTGAACAGGGAGCGCCGGTTCCGAGCGCCTCCGCCGCCGGCACCGACGCCTCCGCCGCCAGCAGCGCCGCCCAGGCCCGCCTTGCCGTGCGACTTGCCTGTGCCCGTTGCGTTTGCCGCATAGCCCGATCCCGCGCCGGCTCCAGCGCCAGCTCCGTTCAGCTGGCCGTTGTGGCTGCCGTTGGCGCCGGCTGCTCCGCCGTTGGGATTGCCGTTGCGTCCCTGCAGCTTCGCCTTGAAGCGTGTGCTGCGCGTGCTCTTGCGCAGCCTCTTGATGATGGTGGGCGAGCGGGCGCCGTTGAGGGTGCTCCTCGTGATCTTGGCTGGGCGCGTGGCAGCCATTTTGGCTGAGACGGGATTTAAGTCGACTTCTGTCTCCATCTCAACTACAGTCGCTCCCGCTGCTGTTGCTGCTGCTTCCTCTTCCTGCTTTGTCTCCGGCTTGACTGGCTGCGGCTCGGGCACCTGGACAGGCTGCTCCGCCGGGAGGGCCTTTGGCTCCTCCTCGCCTGGCGGCTCCGGCTGCTCCTTGGCCTGTTCGCTAGCACCTTTGCCCTTGTCCTGGTCAACCAGGTCGTCAGCCAGCGTCTCTGTGGTGGTTAGATCTGCATCGACTTCCATTTTTACAATTTTCTCCGTTTCTTTTGCTGCGGCTTCCACGACTGGAAAATTCGCAGTTGGCGACGCTTCGCCGCTGGCCTCTGTCTGTGTGGCATCCTTCTGGCATTTGTTGGTCAGCGGGTCGCAATCAGCTGCTGTGGCCATTGTTGCAGCTTAACTATGCATATATCGTCTTCCGGCTCGAGAAATGATTTGTTTATTTAAAAATTGTAATTCGTTTGGTATTCTGCAAATGCCAATGTTAGCTCAACTGGGCTGCTACTGCTCAAATGAGCTGTTAGCGCAGCACTTGGCGTTAACAGTGCCATTTTGAGTAATACCTACTTGCAGTTATATCATGAAAGCATATTTAAGAGCAACAAAGGTTGATTTTCGGTGTTTTATTTGCTCAACTTGTAATTGCTTCAATATGAAAAGTAACAATTACCTATTTGATTTCTATGTTAGTTATTCGCCGCCACTGTTAACGCAATTTTGCGCAATTTGATAACTGCTAATGTAATTTTGCGCAATTTGCTGTGCTGCATTAATAACAGTGAGCAATTTGCGCTAACAGTCCCTTACTTGCCACTGATCTTGTTTAAATTTGAGTTCCTCAGTTAGCTAATATATAACTTGCATTAATATACTGTGCTCAATATTTTTTTTTTAAATGCTCACAAGTCTAGAATCAATTACCTTCGCTGTGCTCATGCAGCTATAAAGTGCCACTGTTAACGCAATTTGGAGACTTGCGCCGCTGGCGTAAACGATAACAGTGCGCACTGTGCGCCGAATGTTATCGTACAAGAATCGAGAGCACTTGCGAGCATCACTCCACCTCTCATTGTATATTCTGTTTTACAGCTGGCAGGTCGTGTGCGCAGAATCCGTCGGTATAATTTGAACTTTTTTTTTTAAGTGCGCGCGTGCCACGATTTACTATTGCACACACACACATACACACATCCCAGTCACAAAAAAAAAAAAACAAACACAAATCTTTTAATTTTTTTGCAAGTGCGCGATTTAATAATACAATTTCTGATTTATATATATCTAACTGTGAAACACACACACACACATACACACGGGCAGTGAGAGCTTTTTGCAACTGCAAAAACAACGACAAAAACAAAACGCATGAAATGTAGCAGAATTCTTCTAATGTGTGTGACGAAGTGACGTAGAAAGCAGAGAAGAAGAAGCAGACAAAAAAAAAGAAACAGCTCACACACACACACGCATACCTAACTACATATACAAACACCGTAACGCATACAAAGAAAGTAATTTAAAATACAAACGTGGACAGTAAGAGCGACAGCGGCAGAGGCAGAGGCAGCGGCAGCGGCATCAGCAGAGGGGAGCGCAACAGTTGACTGGAACAAGGGAGCAGCAAGCAGCAACAACAATAACAACAACAGCAACAAGTGAGTGATACATAAAACTATCGACTATCGACTATCGATAGCTGGCTTCGCTGCCAAATGTCATTGCCACAAAATAGCAGCCAATCAGAAAATCGCAACGGTAAATTGCATTGGAATGCACTGGAATTTGAATACATTTGCATTGCCATTGCCGGCAAAGGGGAGAGAGGAAGGGAGAGAGAAAGAGTGGACGAAGCACGGCCGTGGCAGCGTAGGGCGCAGAAAAGAGATGCCACTAGCTGCACTTTCAATAGATTTGCTTTGCGCGCTTCGCATTGAATTCTAATGTGATAAATCTAATTGCAATGAGCTCATCTTTGGGCGAAACGAAAATAGATTTATTTTTCGGGCCACTGATTGAACAGCTACGATTGCTTTTTATTCTAACTACAGTAGACACTCGATTTGATACTACAAATATTAAGTTTTCAAATATGAATGAAAAAAATTGGGTTTAAATCATTAAATCAATTTTTAAAATAAAAAAATATACTGAATTTTAGAGTAATTTTTATTCCAAGTCTAATGCAAAGTATATTGCATTCAATTTCAACTGGAATTAAATAAAAAATAATATTAAAAATAGTAAATAAAATATAAAAAAATATATATTTATACCGTTATGAAAAAAAAGTACTATAAATTACTATAAATACTATAAATTCAAAATAGATATAAAAATTAAATAGATTCAACTATTCAAATGTTCGAATTTCAATTCGAAATTGTGGAACCAGCTCTTACTGTTCTTCTCGTTCTGTGGCCAGATCTTATGCTGATTGGTTTTATTATTTACTTTGGTTCGATTTCAGTTTAGTGTCTTTAACGGGACTTTCTTTTCATTCCCCCCCAGTTGCATAACCTAACGGTTGCTGCACACTTGGGTACGGGCGAGGGGGCGTGGCACTGGCTGCGACGACTTCAATTTCTGCTTCTCTGGAAACGCAGCTAGAATGGGCGTTCAGCTGCGATTCTAGTGGGCTCTGCCCGCTGGGGGCGTGGCATTCGCATTTCGTTTTGGCAAATCATGTCGAGAACGCCGCTTGCAACGGTATAAAAAGCCGAACAGTTAAGCGTGCAGAAATATTAAAAAGAAGCAAAGCAAAGCAGCAAGAAAAAGGCTAAAGTAGCTGAAAAAAAGCTGAAAAAAATTGGTAGAAGTAACACAAAAAAAGCAACAAAAAACTGGTTCCGGCTGCCAAAGAATTCCGCATTCGAATTGCTTCGACGAACGCGCGTTGCTCTCTCTCCCTCTCTCTCTCTCTTTTTCTCTATGTGTGTGTGTGTGTGCCACTTCCGTATATAACGTGCATAGCTATAGCAACAACAACAACCACAACAACCACAGCCACAGCAACAGTTGCTGCTGCCTCTCTCAACATTCTTAGTTCACGTTCGTTGCCTAAGTCTTTTGTTTTTTTTTACCCTCTCAGCCTCTGGAGAGGCGTAGCTCAACTGCATAACAAAGAGAGGCACACACAGGAGTGCCACACACACACACACACACACACACACACACACACACACACACACACACACATTTGCATATTTGTGTGTGCATAGAGTAAGAGTTGGTGTGCATGTTAATGTGACAAAGATGTTAATTGGCTTTTACTTTGCTCAAACAAAATACTTAGACACAGCAAAAAAGCAGCAGCAGCAGCAACATCAACCACAACGACAACTACAACTACAACTACAACAAACAAACAACACACAAATCCATCAAAGTGAAATTTAATTTTTGTTGTCGCGCCATTTCATTTGCATAGCTATTCGTTGTCTCTTGTCTCGCGTCTTCATCCATTGTGTCTGCCCCGAGATGCTTATCGATAACTGATCGAAAGTATAAACAGTATAAGCATATCACAAAGGTTGTCTTTGTCTGTAAATTCACCAATGTAGTCAACTCAACAGTTTATTTACCTGTCTATCGAGGCGGTTATCGATATCTATTCGATAACTTGAATGCATTTCTAATATGGATTTTGAGGCGACTATTAGCTTCTTGTCTTCGGTAACTGTTTAGCTGGCAGTAACTATTTCGATAATTTTACGATAATGGATATCGATCAGTAATCGATAACACATATAATCAATCATTTTCGATATTTATTATATACTCTTTATCTTATCAAACATTTCCAAAAAAAATCGATTACTTATAGCCATAATTTAAGTTGAGTTCTGTCAGCGTAGTTATCGATAACTATTCGATAGCATCTATATCACTAATATGTTCAATAGTCTGCATTTACTTGCAATGCCAACTAAAGTGAAAAGGACTTTTCTGCTTTTAAGCTGTTATCGTATATCGATAACTCGCATATATTTTATCGATTACTGTTCAGATAGGAAACCATTTATTTATTGCCTACAAATAACAATTATTTTATTCTACTCAAACTATATTTCAACATATTTCCATGGGTTATTCAATTTTAATAAGTTTTCTGTCTCGATAAATTATCGATATTTTTGGCAATGAAAAATCTGGTGCCAATAATGCCCATACCGTGACAACCTTTTGAATTGCAGTTAATTCGTATAAATGTGTTTGTCTATCGATAACTTATCGATATACATTTCTTTTGTCAATTGCTCATGCGCAAACATTTCGCAGCTGTCTATGTAGGCGCGTGCACGCCCTTTTTATTCAATCGCGCGGGTGTGTGTGTGTGGGGGCTGTTTGTGTGTCGTGTCAGCTAGTTGTGGGTGCGCCACAGTCAAGCAACAACAACAACAACAACAACAACAACAATTGTGCTTCAGCGGCGCACCTCAAAACAACAAAGAGGTAGCAACAAATAGCAACACGAATGCATTTTAGAATAATTTAATGACTTCAGCGACAAACAACAACCGAGCAACAACAACTCGATAGCAGCAACAACAAACAACAACATCAGCAGCATCTGCAGTTGTCGCCTCGCACTTTCAATTGTCTTGGAAAAAAAGCAAAACAAAAGCAAAAACTTCTTTGAAAATTTCCCTTTTTTTGTTTATGGTATGGCCCTGCTGCTGCTGTGTGTGTGTGTATATATATATGTGTGTGTATGTGTGTGTGATCGATGAGCAACAACAACAACAACAGCAACATTTGTAGCACAAACTTTTGGCGCTTGGGCTGCGACGCTGTCTCTGGCAAAAGGTTTATTGGCCTTTTGGCTCACTGCGCCGTCGTTGTGTGTGTGTGTGTGTAGTGTGTGCGTGTCTGTCTGTGTGTGTTTTAGCCAAGCTTGCTGAGCATTTGGCTTGGCCCTTGTGTTAGTGAAATCGACTTCGAGTTTGAGTTCGACTTTGGCTTCGACTTTGGCTTCTTGCTAAAAAAATATTTCTTTCTTTCTACAATGAAATTTTCTATTTGTGCGAGTACAACGAATCGTGAGGTCGTCGCGAAGAGAGGGAGACAGAGAGAGAGCGAAAGAGAGAGGGAGAGAGAGAGTGTGAGGGAGACTGGGTAAACATTAAGCGGCTTACTGCGCTAACGAATAATGATAATAATATGTGACTAGTCAGCGTGGCTTACGGGCTTCCAAATAAATCGAATTGTTTGTGAAGAAGAACGAAAAGAAGAAGAAGACGATGATAAATAGAAGTAGAAAGAGAGGGGTAGAAAGCGAAGAAGCCGTTAGAAAAGCGGAAATATAAAGGAAGGAAGGGGAAGAAGAATCAGGAAGCGAATGAGAGAAGATGACGACAAGTACGATAAAGCAGGGGAAGAAAATGAAGAAAACTAAGCAGGAGAAGTAGAAGAAGAACAGTAAAAAAAGAGGAGATAAAAGAAATGAAGAAAAAGTTAGAGCAGAACGAGAGCAAGAAGTAGTAAGAAAAAGTAGACAGGATAAAAAGCAAGAGACGAATAAGAAGAAGAAAGAGGCGAAGAAGAAGTTATGAAAGAGGAAACAGAAAAGGAGATGTTATGGTAGAAAGAAAGAACGAGAGAAAGAGAAACAGGACAATCAGTAGAAGAAGAAGAAGAAGCAGAACGTGATGAGACAGAAGTTCGATGAATGGCTAAAACTTTGAGCTAGACAAATGTTTCTTAAATCATATCTGCGTTAACATTCACTTATCTTAAGAAAAGTGTAGTTAGCCAAAGACTTGGCCAACGAACTTGATGAAGACAAAAGACTTAGGCACCAAACTTTAAGGCGAAGCCTTTGGGCTAGCGTAAAATGGTTGCATTAAAAAGTAGAGTTAACTGTTGGATAGTAAAAAATAATCATAGAAATGTGATCGATAGCTTTGTATTGATATCTATTGTCGATAAGTTATCGATAAGTTGCTAGAAACTTGAGCTATGGAAGCTATATGTAAATAGGAAGACTCTAGTTCTTAAGCTTATACGAAGTCAACTAGATTGGCTCTGTTTTTGCTAATCAAGTGGACATATAGCTTTGACTGATTCCCCCCGTTTCTTATTCAACCCTTAAGCATAAATAATATGCACTTATAGTGCCTGCAGAGATGTTGATATAAGACAGAAGAATGGCAAATCCATCAAATGATTTAGCGCAGTTATCGATAAGTCGATAACGATAAATGAATCAAAGGGCAATCGAGTTTAAGTCGAACAAAATCAACCATAATTTCCTCGACAAATGCCTATTTATAGCTCGGCATTCGTGCTGGGATGCTGGGCGTGGCGCGCGTGGAATGCCCAAACAGCTCAATTTGAAAACGAATTGAAAACAAATTGGAGGAAAACGCAAAGCGTTGCGCTTCAGCTACTGCTTCGCCACAAAGAGAAATGCAATGGAGCAGCGTGTTAAATGTTTAACATTAAACACTAAAAAAATAAGCAAAAAAAGCTAAAATAGCAAACAAAAGTTGAAAGTAAAATGAACAATAAATTAGCTAAATTGCAGTTCGACAAACTGTTTCAATTAAAGTCGCCATCGAAATTGATAGCCAAGTCAAAAGCGTGTGCGTGCGCGTGTGTGTTTGTTGTGCGTGTGTTTGTTGTGCGTGCCATAAAAATGGAAATGAATTGGCAAAGCTAAAATCAGTTTCTGTTCATCTCTCGCAGATCTTGTCAAGAGTTTCACTTGTCGTGTTGGCGGCTGCGTCTTGCTGTGTTTGCCGCCGCATGTAGCAAATCCCCCCTACACACACGCGCACACCAAAACCAACAGCAACACCAACACACACAGACGAGCCATGCTTGGGCCCTGGCATTTGGCAGCTGGCTGCGTTTTCAGCTATGCCAAGAATTTATGGCACCAAAATCAATTTAATATTTAAGTTAAGAAAACAAGCTGTAGCTGCATAGTGGGCAATGATCGACTAACAGTTACCTTACCTTGCTGTATTGAAGTATCCATAATTGCGTGTCATAAGATGAGGTCCTCGAATCAGCTAAGAGTTTACCTATACTTAGGACATATAGGGTGCTATACAATATTTGATATTATCTGGCTCTATGTATAGCAATGCCTCAAAAACATACCAAATTTGTTGCATCTAGCGCGTAGAATTCGCGAGTTATGCTTAGATATATCTCTTTTACTACTATTTATATGAGCTCCCCACACAAAGGTGTATTCCGCGCCGTTAAATACCTAAGATCTAGCTACTTGCCAAATTTGATATATCTAGTTCTTATAGTTCTCGAGTTATGTTTGAACAATAACTGCCAATGTTTGTTATTCACAAAAAGAAATTGTTCTAGATCTAAACATACACCAAAAGCAAGCACATATGAAATTTGATGGCTGTAGAGGTAATACTTCTCGAGTTGTTCAACTCAACCAAAATCCCACTTACGTCAAGATCTTTAAGGGGTATAACTAGAAACTGGCTAGCACACACACGCACACACATATGTAGAGAAGCACACCTGTATCGGCTAGAGCTCAACGCTTGTGCAGGTGCGGTTCTACCTTTATGTCTCACAAATTTATGACACACACACACACACGAGCACACTTAGATATTATTATAGCTGTAGCGATCGAAGAGCAACGAAATTTTTTGTTTTTAGCGCATTTGGTCATGGGAAAAGCGGCTGCCTGAAAATGCATTTCAAATATCTCGAATATAATCAAGTCGCAACGAAAGACTCAGGCAACGAACTTGACAAAAGACTTGGACAACGAACTTAGCGGGCAACACATGAACCAACAACAACAACAACAATGACAACTCAACTAGCTACACCCAAACACACTTTATTAAGTCAACAGTTGGAGAGAGAGAGGTAGAGAAATTTGAGACGGAGCGAGAGGAGAGTAGAGAGTAGTGTCGAGGGGAGTTGCTTTATCTGATCCCCAAATGAAAACCTTGAACTGGGCAACAAGCCAAGGGTCAGAGTTGACTTGGTCACACGCAGTTCAAAGTGTCCAGCGTGCGCATCTAAATGACTTTGAGCAACAGGTAATGCGCTCATTTGCATGATGAAGCTGGAACTGTGAACTGTGAACTGGAGTACATTTCGAAGCATGTAATACGTCATTCGTAGCATTTCAGTAACTTGAACTGCATGCACTCTACAGCCTGTAATAATTTTCGTTTTGTGAACCAACTCGAAAGACATACATTAATATGCTCAAAACTGAGCTGTATCCAGAGTAGCGAAAGTCTGTTATGTATATTCCATTGGTGAACTAGTTCACTACTGGTTCATATTATATTTTAGCTCTAGAATGCATATTTAATATTTGATTTTTTAATTGCATCAGCTTTATTAATAGTTTTTTCTTATAAGATTTAAGTTCATTTAGTTTTTGATTTTTTTTTTTTTGGACTCTTAAATATTTATTAATTTGTTTTTCCATTATTTATATTTATTTTTTGTTCACACTCAATTGGCAAATGTTGCGCAGCTGCTGCTCATTGATTACACATGAGAACTTACATTAAAAGAGTTCTTGTTGTTGTTGCTACAGCATAGACAACAATAACAACAACAACAACCGACGACGACGACGACGACAAGAGCGACGTCTTAGCATTGGAATGCGGTCGAACTCGCCTCGGTTGCCAAGCCAACAACATTTTGTTATTTGCCCAAAAGAGAGCGACAGACACACATTCAGAGAGAGAGGGAGAGCGAGAGAGTATGTGTGTGCGCGTGTGTGTGAGTGAACTGACTCACTGACTGACTGAGTGACGAACTGGTTGAATGAATGCATGAATGAGTGGCAGCTGCGCCGCTGAACAACAAAATTACTTCGACTTGTGACGCTTATAAACGAGTCGTCTATGCTACCAGCTCTTACCCTCTCTCTCTTTCTCTTTCTGTCACCTTCCCTCCCTTTCTCTCTCCCTTATACATGCGTAAACACTTGTTTAGCCATTTAGCACGAATTTGTTGGCCAAAAAGCGAATAAGCAAAGCCCAAACCGAATCCCAAAAGCCAAATTCAGTGCGCGCATGCATTACAACAAACAACACCAGCAACAACAACCAACAACATTTTATACCATATTTATGTTAAAGCCTTTTGCCGCTAAACAGGTGAAAGTTTGTCTCACCAAATGTTAATCAAGCAACGAACTGTTTAAAATTCTTGACCAGCATTTTTTTTGTTTCAACATTTTTTGTATTATTTACGATTTTTGCTCTAAGCAATTTTCAGCGCTCGCTCACGGAGTGCCCAAAGAGAGCATATTGGGCCCTGCTAGCCATGATGGCGCTCTAGTTTTGTATGATTCGGCTCATTCCTGACGGACGGACGGACGTCTTTCCGTTTGTCCTCTGGTCAGTGCTGCTGTCCGCGCGTCTCTTCATCTATCCATCCGTCTCTCCATTTGAGCGTCCTCGTCTCTTCATCTCTTCGTCTGTCTTCTTAACTGTCCCTTCATATCTCTATCTGTTAATCGGTCCAACTCTCTATTGTCCGTCCGTTCGCGTCTCGAGCCGTTCTTCCTTCGGTTCGTTCGTCTCTCCTTCCTTTTGCCCGTCCTTATTCACATCTCTCTCTACGTCTAATAGTAGACAAAGATACTCGCTCATTGAGGGCGTGGCAAAGTAACAAATCAAATATATGTGGAAAGTCGAGCCACCTTAACTATTTGATAAATTTGTAGCAATTTGCGGGCTGTAAACGAGCATTGTGCAGTCGGTGGCGCCCGCCTGCAACGTTCTTATTTATTTTATTCAATTTCCATCGCAAAATTCGGGTCAAATTCTAAACGGAAGGTGAAAGCGAATTCTTAAAGCTTATGAATTTCTAATCTTTGTTGAAAGTTAACCGCACAAATGGAAATAACAAGTGGTTAAGATATATGACATGATATAGAGAGATGGTGGTGGTAGAAGAAAGAGTGACGTCGAGGGGAGTTGGTTCATCTTATCCCTAAATGAAAACCTTGAACTGGGCAGCAGGGCAACAAGGGTCAGAGTTGACTTGGTCACAGTTCAAAGTGTCCAGACTTTAGGCATTACGTATTGCGCTCATTTGCATGATAAAGCTGAAACTGTGAACTATGAACTAGTTCGAAATTGACATGCATCCAATTTCGAAGTTATGAAATTTGAAGAGTTTCTACAATTGGACCTTCTGTGCAATGAGAGGATATCCTAGATATGTATGCCCCATATTTCTTCAAGTTCGATTCATATCTATCAATGTCTATCTGTATAATAGTTTCATTTCTCTATAATATATTTAAATATATATATCTGTATATGAACCCTTCTATTCGTCTGAACTTTTGTTTTGAACAAATGCGCTTAAAAAATGTATGATTTTCGTCGTTGCATTCGATTGCATTTCCAAGCAAAAGGAAAAATGCTGGAAAAATGGAAATTGAAATGAAAATGAATATAAGAAAAGCCCAAGGCAGAAAGAAAGAAAAAAAAAATAATACTTTCATTCAATGTGGCCTTCGGATCGCAGCCTCAACTAAACGTTGACAACTTTGTCGCCTGTGCAATAGTGAGTGTGAATTGTATGCACACACTCACACTCACACACATCTCGAATGACAATGACAATCACCTGTCGAGCTGGCAGATGAGGGAGGGCGGGGAAACAACTCTTTGATAAGACATTTTATAGAGAGGCAAAATAATTACGTGAATTTTTTTGTCATCTTTTTTTTGTTGGTTTTTTTTTTTCTTTTTGCTGTGTGTGAAATGTTTTTTAATCAAATGTTTTTCTTATTTTCTACTTTTACAGCAATGCATCAGCCCGCGGCTTGAAGATTTTGCCAGCTCCCGTTTCTCCCTCCCGCAGCAGAGCCGAAGAAGCAGCAGGAAAGTAAACAACACGAAAACACCTGATTGTAATAATTGGCGAATAGTTGGATTGGAAAGGCAGCAGCTGTACGATCAACGGCTGATATATATATAGATATATAGCGCTTCGATCCAAAGCTGATTGAGCCATGGACTGGGCCGAGGGGGATCTGGTGTGGTTCGATCCGGGCGTCGGACATCCGATACCAGGCGAGATCCAGGAAGTGCATCGCGCCGCCCAGGTGATCGTCGTTCAAGCCATGATCAAGGGCAAGGTGAGTAGACGAATGGCCATTGACTCAGTATTTGGATTGTGCTTGTGAGGCGATAAGCTTGAGGTCTATAAGGAATATAGGGGCTTGATTGGTTATAACTCTTCCTCTTTTTACCCTTTCTTTTAATGATCGATAATTATCGATTTATTTCTGTAAAAGCTCTTTATTCTATTCAAATACCTATAATATTTCTTGAGATACTTGATTTTCGCTTCATTGGCCTATAAGCTTCATTTTGTTGACAGGGCATCTGTTAGTCTAGCAGTCTTCGAGTTATCAAAGGGCCCACCTATATGCCTTTATGACTACTTTTCACTGTTTTCACCTGTCAGCAAGTTGAAAAATATAAAATGAAATTCGCTTTTGGCGGCACTTGGAATTCATGGCATGGCATGTCATGGCTTGGTCTTTTGGCCATTGGGAACTGGCGCGCTGGCCACAGTGGACACTTGCCAATTTGGTGCCTGCCAAACGGAAGTGTTTTGTATGCAACTCTCAGCGCAGTGCTGTGTGGCTTGCCGGCGCTCTCTCTCTCTGTAATTGCTTAGCAGCCGACAGCGACTGCCGGCTTCGTTTCCTTTTTCCTTTGCAATTAACTCCGAACGTCCGAGAGAGTCGAGTGACTGTCAGCCAGAGGCTGCAACTGATGCTGCGACTGAGGCTAATAGCTGCTAACAGTTAGCGATGCCGTTGCAGTTGCTGCCGGCAGCCAAGAGTTCAAGAATAAGAAGTCACAGCATAGCAAGTCGGGTATACACCATTGCCCAATACAGCTTCAGTTCACTAGAGAGATATACTTCTGGTCAAGTATGCCCGGAAAGTACCATAACAATATGTCCTTGCTTCTTCATCAAACCCTGATCAAAATACATTTCGGTCTTCATTCTTCAATCCTGCTTCTCTCTCTAACACTAACCATTTAGTTGAAATCGATAAGTATCGATTTCTTGATCCAATACATACGATTCGAAGCTGTATCAATAGTCTCTGCTTCGATCTGCTTTTAAGTGTTAGCCTTGAGTTCATCTCTTTATAAATTTTCGACCTTGCGAGGTTGCTTTCTCTATAACCAAAAACAGAATTATCGATCTGTCGACTTCCTTTTTAGCATAATTGAATGATACTTAGCAAAGCTAATATACCGCTCTTGCATTGCTATGACGGCGCATCCCCAAACTGGCTCGCATACTTTAGTTTGTCGCACGCACGCACGCACACACAGCAGTCGGCGTATATCCTGTTCCAAGTCTGACAACTTGTTAGCCCCGAAGAAAAAGAAACGAAAGAAGCATTTCAGTTGGGTTACAGCAACAGCACATTAGCCCCGGCTCGAGCGAGAACTGCAATTAGCTGAGCTCTGAAAGCGCCTCAAAGCCCAAATAGAGCAACTGAGCGTGCTAAGCTTAGAAGGTCTTGATGGAGCTATACGATTAATCAGCATAGAGACTATAATAAAGAATATTATTATGGAAGCATCTCAATATATCAAAAGATTAGCTAGAAATGTGTGTGTCAGCATCACCATTCAGCTATAGATTTATAAATATATCGATTAATCTACAGACGTAGCTAAAACAGATAGCTATTCGGTCATAGTTCTATATCAACAAATGATTAATCGATTGCAATGATCAGTTATCGATGATGGCCAAAGCGAGAATCTAAATATGATATGTTGACAAGTTATCATTTCTTTGAGGTGCTTGCTTCGATTATTAATTTGTTTGGCTCAGCATCTAGAGTTATCGATAACAATGATCGAAATGTTGCAAACGTTGCACGTTGCATCCCATGTGTGTGACAAAGAATTACAGCGTTTAACTGGTTCTGCGTTGGCTCTTGGAGAAAGTGCTGCCCAGCTCAAGAGAGGTAGAAAGAGAGAGATAAGAAGGAGGGAGAGAGCAGGAGTGGGGGTCAGATGGAGAGAGAGTTCTTCTCTGAATGGAATTGAGATCAAAGCTAACGACATGCGACAGGTTTTTTTTTGCCTGTTCTCTCTCCAAAACTGGCTGCCAGTTGGTCAGGAGGCGTCTCATCTTTCGAAATAGAAAATACAAAAAAACAAAACTTGTTTCAATTGATTGGCTTTGAGAAGCAAACAAATAAAAACACCGTTTAGGCATGCGCACTCAGCGAGGGGGCGGGGCGAGGCGGAAAAACTGTAGCGAAGTCTCGTCGCTTGGCTCTTGACTCCTTTCAGTTGCATTCGAGACGGCGGCCAACAACGTGTCTCTTTCCTGTTGTTGTTATTGTTATTGTTCGGTTCTCGTTGTTCGATAGTCGACATTCGATAGTCGATAGATGCGCATCGTACGCTTCCATTTGGAGCCATGGCAACGAGGCAGCGGCTGCGGTTCCGTAACGCCGAGTCCGGCTCAGTCGCCATCGCTAGCCCTGCTTTCGCCTCATGTGCTGCGACGCCAGCGTCCGGCCAGCCTCGAGGACCTAGACGAGGTGTTCGCCCAGCAAAGTCCGCTGCAACAGCAACAGCTGCTGCTGCGCCGACAGCGTCGCCTCAAGTGCCGCTATCCGCAGGTGGTCAAGCGCCTCTCCACACTCTGCAGCGACGTGATGGCCCGCCATGTGAGCGCTTAAGTCTTAAATCCGTATCTGTTGCCGATCCGCCAACCGAAATCCAATTAAGCCTAGTGACAAACTATACGAGTTTCCATCCTCTTCTGCTCTCAGCGCTCTTAGCTCCTTTAGACTTGACTTGTCAAACTGCATTCGAGGTTCTAGCTTCGCCACGCTCTTCAGTTCATAAATGGGAAAAGCCGGGAGCAGAAGAAACATCGATAGAGCTTATACCTAATGCACTTCAAGAAGAGTCCATCTTAATTCATGGATATTACGACTTTATAGTGGAAACCTTTTATCCAAAATTGTATATCGGAAGTCTTTCGTCGGAAGTTTTTAGTCGGAAATCTTTCGTCGGAGGTCTTCTATCGGAATCTAGAATCCTCAATCAGAAGTGTTTTATCGGCAGTCCTCTGCCAAAAGTCAATTGGTTGATGAAGATTAAATACCCTAACCTCGCCATACTAGAATCTTACCTAACTATATCTAGCCTTAACTAACAGTCACACTAATTCAAAGAAGATATCCTTGTCAAGCTGATATTCCCAGACTCACACTAGCTTAACGCCTTGCAAATGCGCAATCTAAATACAGTTCTTATGAGACCCAAACTAATTGCAATTGCTTCCACGCACAGGCACAAACGTTCGCACTGCAGCCCGGCGAGGGCAGCCTGCGAGCGCGTCAGGACTTGGGCAGCAGCGGCGTGGAGGACATGACGCTGCTGGACGATCTGCACGAGGCGTCGCTGCTCTGGAATCTGCGCTTGCGCTACGACAAGGGCCTCATCTATACGTTCGCCGGCAGCATACTGATTGCCGTCAATCCGTACAAGATGTTTCCCGACGCCTATGGCCTGGAGGTGGCCAAGCAATATGCTGGACGTCCACTTGGCGCCTTGCCTCCCCATCTGTTTGCAATCGGCGCCGCAGCGCACGCAGCTCTGCCCTCGCCCCAGGTGGTGGTCATCTCGGGCGAGTCCGGGTCGGGCAAGACGGAGTCCACGAAGCTGGTCATGCAGTATCTGGCCGCGGTGGTGCCCGGCGGTGGCAGCGCCTCCGCCGTGATCACAGAGCAAATCCTGGAGGCGGCGCCGCTGCTGGAGGCCTTCGGCAATGCGCGCACTGCACGCAACGACAACAGCTCGCGCTTCGGCAAGTACCTCGAGGTCTACTTCAAGAGCGGCGCCATTGTGGGCGCCAAGATAACGCAGTATTTGCTGGAGAAGTCGCGCATCGTGACGCAGGCGCCCGGCGAGCGCAACTACCACGTCTTCTACGAGATGCTGGGCGGACTCAGCGAGACGGAGCGCGCCAAGTACGGCCTGCTCGAGGCGGACAAGTACTTCTATCTGAACCAGGGCGCCACGGACTGCGCGAGCGGGCGCGTCGACTGGGCCTCGCTGCTCAGCGCCATGCAAGTGCTGGGCGTCACCGAGGGCGAGCGCGAGGGCATCGTGCGAGTGCTGGCGGCCGTGCTGCATCTGGGCAACGTCTACTTCCATCGCCGGCAGCTGCGCCATGGCCAGGAGGGCGTTGAGATCGGCTCCGACGCCGAGATCAAGTGGGCTGCCCACTTGCTGCACATCAGCGCCGAGGGCATGCACCGCGCCCTGACGAGTCGCACAACGGAGGCGCGCGCCGAGCGCCTGCACACGCCGCTGGGCATTGACCAGGCCCTGGATGCTAGGGACGCCTTCGCCAAGGCCCTCTACGCGGGCCTCTTCAACTGGCTGGTGTCGCGCATCAACTCGATCGTGCAGAAGGGCGGCACCCACGACGCCCATCGCATCAGCATACTGGACATCTTTGGGTTCGAGGACCTGGCCGAGAACAGCTTCGAGCAGCTGTGCATCAACTATGCCAACGAGAATCTCCAGCTGTACTTCAACAAGCACGTCTTCAAGCTCGAGCAGGCGGAGTACGCCAGGGAGCGTCTGGAGTGGACGCCGCTTGCCTGGGACGACAATTTGCCGGTCATCCATCTGTTGGCCAAGAAGCCCGTCGGCATCTGCCACCTGCTCGACGACGAGTCGAATTTTCCGCGTGCCACCGACCTGAGTTTCCTGGAGAAATGCCATTACAACCACGCGCTCAGCGAGCTCTACGCCCGCCCGCGGATCGGCGCCCAGGAGTTCGGAGTCACCCACTATGCCGGACAGGTCTGGTACTGCGTGGATGGCTTTCTGGACAAGAATCGCGACGCGTTGCGCAGCGACGTGCTGGAGCTGCTGGCGACGAGTCGCCTGACCCTGGTCAGTGAGCTGACCAAGCAGCTGCGAGCCCAGCGCGACGCTGGCAAGACCCTGCCCAAGGGCAGCAACGGACGCTTCGTCACGATGAAGCCACGCACGCCCACCGTGGCGGCGCGGTTCGCCGACTCGCTGCAGCAGCTGCTGCAGTCGATGGGCCGCTGCCATCCGTGGTTCGTGCGCTGCATCAAGCCGAACCAGGAGAAGCAGCCGCTGCGCATGGACATGCCGTGCGTGCTGCAGCAGCTGCGCTACCTCGGCATGCTCGACACCATCCAGATCCGACAGCGCGGCTATCCCGTGCGCCTGCGCTTCCAGCACTTCGTGGAGCGCTACCGGCATCTGCTGGGCACGCCGCTGGCTCGCGGCACGCCCTACCGCGAGCTCTGCCGCATGCTCCTGGAGGCCATGCCGCGCACCGGCGTGGAGGGACCGGACTACCAGCTGGGCGCCACACGCGTCTTCCTGCGCGAGGCCCTGCATCGCGCCCTGGAGAGCGGCCGCACCGAACGCCTGCGCCAGGCGGCGGTCCACATCCAGCGCCACGTGCGCGGCATGCTGGTGCGTCGCCAACTAGCGCGACGGCAGCTGGCCGCCACGCGACTGCAGGCGCGCTGGCGCGGACAGCGGCAGCAGCAGCGCTACGAGCAGCTGCGTCACGGTGTGCGCACCGCGCAGCGGCTGTGGCGCGGCAAGCAGGCGCGCCGCCACGTGCAGCAGCTGCGCTCCGACCATAGGCGCCGCCAGGAGGCGCGCGAGGCGGCGCAGCGTGCGCGCGAGGCACGCGAAGCCAAGCAGGCCAACCTGGAGCGCAGTCAGCTGAGCTACCTGGACATACCCGCCGAGCTGGCCTTCATCTACTCGAAGCTGCAGGGCTGGACGCCGCCGCACAGCGACCGGCACTTGGTCAAGGTGCTGGGCACCGTGCCCGGGCCGCCGGCCGCCAACGCTCAGTTGCCATCCGACCTGGCCCAGTTCAGCTTCGGCAAGTTCAGCAGCGTCTACTGCAATGGGCTGCGGCTGCAGCCGCGCAGGGAGCCGATCACGGCGCCGCTGTTGACGCGCGCCGCCTCGCGGGACCAGGACTTCCAGGATGCCTTGGCCGTCTTCAAGCTCATCCTGCGCTGGAGCAGCGACAAGGCGCTGGAGGGCGAGGGCGCCAAGGAGAAGCTGCTCTCGGACTACATTGTGCACAAGGCGCTGAGCTCGCGCGGCCTGCGCGATGAGATTCTCGTGCAGCTGTGCAACCAGCTGCACGGCGCCGAGTCGGCCCTGTCCGCACGCCTCTGGCAGCTGCTCGGGCAGTGCCTGTGCTGCTTCCAGCCGAGTCCCGCCTTCAGCAAGTACTTGCTCAAGTTCGTCACGGACGAGGCGCCGGCTAGCGACCGGCAGATGCTGCAGCGGCAGCTGCTGCGCCAGCAGAGCAGCGCCTCGGGCGCCGCCGCCTGTCGCAGCTTCGTGCCCGCCTGGCTGGAGTGGCGCGCCCTGTCGCGAGGCTGCGACATGGCGTTGCCGCTGACGCTGCCCGACGAGGCCAGCCAGACGGTCGCCGTCGACTCGTGGACTAGCTGCGAAGAGGCTGCTGCCCTGGCCGTCTCCACCTTGGGCGTGGCTAGTCGAGGCTGGACCTTGGTGCTCGACGATGGCCAGCAGCTGACGGATAGCTGTGGCCTAGATTACGTCATGGATCTGATAGCCGAGAAGGAGCTGTGCCCCGCATTCCCGGCTCCACGCAGCGACCTGCTGCGCTCCGGTGCGAAATTCGCGCGCACCTCGTTGCCCGAGGCTGTGAAGCGGCCCGGCGTGCCGCCCCCTGCTCCGCCCACCACGGCGGCTAAACGGGAGCAGCAGCGCGAACAGGAGGAGGCCGCTCAGCCGCAACGTCGCAGCAGCCGGGAGCTGCTCTCGCGCAGCTCTGCCCTAAACGAACGCTACTTCGAGCGCACAGAGGAGCCGATCACGCCGCATCTGCTGCCTGGCGCTCAGTCCAAGTCGCGCTCGAAGTCGCTGGACGATCTGCTGGCCTCCGACATGGGCAGCCAGCAGCTGCCGCTGCCCGACAGCGACTCGCAGGAGTCGCCGCTGCACACCCTGGCCCTGGGTCTCTCGGAGAGTCGCCTCAACGATCGCTACCATTCGGCCGAGCGCTTGGCGCCCATGGGCAAGGAGTCGGCGCCACGTTATCAGAAGTCTCAGCACGCCGGACGCCGTTCACACGCCGCCTCGCACGGCTCGGCTCATTCCAGCAAGTACAACATGGACAAGTCGGAGTATGCGACTCGCTCCTCCGCCATGTCGGACACCAGCGAGGCGCCCTCGTTGGCCTCCCATGTGCGACGCGTGCGCGTGCCCTCACAGGCCTCCGATGTGGATCAATTCCTCGACGACTTGTTCAGTCCAGTGCTCGACGGCTCACTGGACGAGCTCTCCGATGCGCGCTCCCTTGCCGCCAGCATACGGGGCGGTCGGCGTGCGGAGAGCCTTGTGGATGAGCAGCTGCCGCTGGACGAGACGATGAACAGGCTTGGCGCACAGCAGCAGCAGCTGGTGGAGTGCATCAAGGGAGGCAGTGAGAGGACTAGGCGTGAACATCAATCGGACGACAAGGGAACTCAACCGAATCAGGCTGAGCTGGAAGAGTTTATAGATGAGCTGCTCCTTCTGAATGATTCCCAAGGACTATCGGAAGTCCAGCAGGATCAAGAGGAGCTGGAAGAGTTTATAGATGAGTTGCTGCTCTTGAATGAGACAGAGAATCTGTTGCAGGAAAAGGAAACCAGGCAGGACTCGCCCGATTTGGAAGGCTTTATTGAACTGTCCCTAGATGAGGACTTGGACGCACTTGCCTCCCAGCAGCAGCTGGTGGCATGCATCAAAGGTGGCGGCAAGAAGTCTGAGCAGAATGACGATCTGTCGGAGGACAAGGACTCTTCCGATCTGGTAGATTTTCTGGACCTCTCACTGGACGAATCCTTAGTTGCACTCGCCTCGCAGGAGCAGCTGGTGGCTAGCATCAAGGGCGGCGGCAGCACGGAGCATAGCCAGGCAGGCGCCGCAGATCCCTTGATACACCAGCTGATGCAGCTGCCCGGCGGGGAGCCAGACGCAGTGCCCGCTGCCTCGCTCTACCAGCAACAGGTGCAGCGCGCCTTCCTCCAGTCAGCCATGGCGCAGAACTTGCAGATACAGCAACAGCTGCTCGCCCAGAACCAGGCGCTGCAAACGCTGCTCAGCCAGCAGGCAGCCAATGCGACGACCAATGCGACTGCCGCTTCCAATGCGAACGTCAGCAATGGCAGTGGCTCGCCGCCGACAGCGCCCATCTCGCCGCCGCCCTTGAGGATGAAGACAACGACGCTGCTGACGAGCACTAGATCGAGTAGCCTGGTACTGGAGGCAACGTCCAGCATGCAGCCACCGGCGCCGCCACCACCGCCACCCATGCCGCCACCGCTCGAGTGCAAGGATCCGTCGGAAACGCGACATTTCCTCGATCCGTATGGCCGAGCGAAGACTGTGCGCATCGGCAAGTGGCGCTGGCCGCCGCCGCAGGGCGAGCCGCAGTTCCAGACCGAGGAGGACTTCTTCGCCTTCAAGCTTCGCCAGCAGCAGAGGAAGACCACGCCCCAAGCGCAGCAGCACACGGCCATCGAGTGGGAGGAGTTCGAGATCGATTCGAGCAAAAGTCCGACACCCCAACTAATGCGGAGTAGCATACGAATGGAGAGCAATGGACGAGACGTCCAGGATGCTGTGCAACATCAGCATCAGCAGCATCCGCATCAGCACCAGTCGCATCAGCACCAGCAGATGCAAATGAATCAAACCACGGCGGCTATAACAACCACGACAACAATCACAGCGACGAAGCTGGCGAAGAAGAGCTTCGAGATAGGCGCCGAACGTCCGCCACCTGGCAGCGTGGGCAAGCTGAAGCTCAGCTCGGAGATGCGCCAGCGCCTGGAGCAGGTGACGGCGGGCCACTCGGTGCGTTCGACTGTCTCGAACAAGTCGGAGCAGCGCGCACCAGCCAAGCTGGAGGACACGCGCAAGCTGATGCTGCAGCAGCAGCTGGGCGGACTCTTTGCCAGTGCCAACGCGAACTCCAGTTCGAGTGAGGCTCTGCCCACAGTCCGCACTCAGATCGAGCGCATGGAGGGCAAATTGTCGCCGCCTCCGATGCCGGTGCCAGCGCCGCCTAATGCCTGGCCGGGCGTGCTGCTGCCGCCGGCGCCGAATGTGCCGGCTCCACCGCCGCCCATCAGACCGCCGAGCATGGCACCGCCCGCTCCGCCGCCAGCACCGCAAAGTCCGCCCGTTGAGCTCCACGAGCCGGAGCCGGACTACAGGAAGGAGCACGTGCCGGCCTTCATACAGCGTCAGGAGCGCGACACATTCGGCGCCGCCAGGCAGCCCATGCAGCAGCAGCAACAGCAGCAGATGCAGCAGCAGCAGATGCAGATGCAGCACCAACAGCACCATCATCACCAGCAGTCGCATCAGCAGCAGCTGTCGTCGTCAGCGCATGCTGCCTGGGAGCAGGAGCTGCAGTCGGAGCGTGAGCGATCGCGCAGTCGCAGTCGGTCGCGGGATCGCGAGGACTACTCCGAGTCGGTGTGGGATCGGGCCGAGGTGGAGGGTCCCGCCTCGGGCAGCGGCAGTGAGAAGGAGCGCGAGAAGCGCGAGCGCGAACGCGAGCGGCTCTACGAGCTGCGCCAGGTGGAGCGCGAGAAGGAGAGCCACAAGGTCTATCAGCCGGCGCCGCCGAGGGTCATTCAGGCCAGCATGGACAACACCGGAGCCAAGATGAGAGAGAGGGAGCGCGAGCGCGAGAGGGAGCGTGAGAGGGAGCGGGAGAGGGAGCGAGAGCGAGATTCTCTTGCCTCGACGCCCGCCACCTTCCGGACGCACATGGCCCAGAAGTACGAGCACGAGCGCAAACGCAAGAGCTCGGCCAGCTCGGCGCGCGACGAATCAGTCGACTCCAGCCTGCCGGCTGTCGTGGTGCCAGCTCCAGTGCCGCCGCCGCCAGCGGCAGTGACGCCGGTGGCCAACACGGCGAACGT
Organism: Drosophila pegasa; assembly: GCA_035046225.1. NCBI lineage: Eukaryota > Metazoa > Arthropoda > Insecta > Diptera > Drosophilidae > Drosophila > Drosophila pegasa. The sequence goes on along the minus strand of JAWNOD010000429.1, from coordinate 1,486,753 downwards.
CACGGTCAGCGCTTGCCTCACCTACAACCGGGTGCCATGGAAGCTGCGCGTGCGCAAGGAAGTCTTCCAGCCGCACGAGCCGATCGGACCGCCCGTCGCCTTGGACCTGCTGTTCGCCCAGGTGCTGAGCGATGTGTTTGGCGTAACGCCCTGCCTGCGCATCACGCCCCAGGAGAAGAACGCTGCCTTGAACATGCTGCACGGGCATGGCGTGAGCGTGGACACCCTGGCGGCGCGTGGCCAGCAGGTGCGCGCCCTGGTCAAGCGCCATCTGGTGGATATGGCCCGGGACTGGCCCCTCTACTTCGCTCGGCTCTTCGCGGTGCAGGGTGCTCCGCTCTATCCGGATGTCTCCATCATGGGCGTCTCGCATAGCGGCCTCTATCTGGCCAGGCGCGATGCGGACTACTTGATTGTCGTCCAGGCTATTTCGTTCGCCGAAATACAGAATGCCGTCACCCTGCCACGCCCAGCCGCCCTGCAGCTCAATCTGCGCAACGGAAAGCATCTGGCGCTGCACGCGACCCGGGCCGCGGCCATCCAAACGATGATCACGTCCTTTGTGCAGGAGTTCCGTAAGGTAAGCTGCACACCCTGATCTATTAGATTACGAATTGAATGAGGTATATTGGTATATCATATGGATACATCACGCAAGAATGGAGCTTGGTCGAATGTTTTTCCTCTTCTTCAAGTGAGCATAAGATTTCGGGCGTGGCGCTATTGAAATTGCCTAATGTGAACTAGTTCGTGAACGAACTTCAACTTTTTTTCTTCAATTATTCAGAATCGAAATTAAGCAATTAACTAGTTCAATGAACATATCCAAGGTTGCTATGGTATTATTCATGAACGACTGGTTCTGTCAGCTATACGTGAACCAAGCGTTAGTTTAATTCTTTCAGCTGAACAATCGACTAAAACGTATCGTTCATGAGCTGCGGAACTAAAGGAACTGATGATTATAATAAATGATTTAGTTCACGAACGATTGAACATATGCATCTTCTATTGATCATCATCAATTTGAGGTCGAATTAGCAACTGTGGTATATTATATGAAAGTGATATAGCTCATCATCTCTGACAATGTGTAGGGCATCTGCTAGTCGTGTCTCCTTGGGCTTCATTCATTTCGTTTCTCCCATTATAAACTCTTTGCAGTTTGCATACCAAATTATTGAAAGCTTTGAACAGTTAACAGAAACAGTTTTATGGCATGTGGGCGCTACTTTAAGCCCTATTTAAATTGGCTTTAAGCGAAAGCGAGCGTCAAAGCTTAAAGCTTAAAGCTGAGCGTTGGAGAGTAGAGCTAAACCGAGCTTATGTAATTGAGCTATACTGATTGACGTCTTCTTCTTCTATATTACATTGATCTTACTCTATTTGACATTTAAGGTAGCTTCGTGTGGAGTTTTCTTATCAATGCTATTGATAGAGCCGTACATATACAGAGGTTGAGTGGCTTTCGAGTTGCCTTTAATCTCTCTCTGTTATATGCGCCTCCACATTATTTGCTATCAAATCTCTTGTCTCTTTTCTAGCAGAGCTTTAATAGTTCTGAAAGTTCTAAGTTTTTATCTTAGATGTTTATCTTTATTTCATCTATATATAAACTTATCCCTATCTTCTTTTAACACACTCCATTCTTTAATATATTATCAAAGGAAAGTCTTTAACGAGGTCTGTCTGATATATAAATATTTTTTATACATATATATTATATATATATGCCTATAATTCCTCCCCTAATATTTTTCCTTTGCGTTCCTCTTTTTTAGAAGAGCTTTTCTATTCTGTAACCGACCTTCATTGTGATCCATATACATATGTATATACTTAATTTCTCTTTATGTTTTTCAGCCCCTCCCCCCGCTCGCCTCCTACTTTTCTTTTGTTTCTCCTACTGTTTCTGCTTCTTCTTCTTCTTTTGGCCTCCTCAACTCTTTGGGTTTTCGCATTTTTACACGCGTGCTTGAAGCTCAGTGAGCATTGCTGCGTCGCTCGCTAGCTGTCTAACTGTCCGTCAGGGTGGCCATATATGTGTGAGACTGATTGACTGACTGTCTTAATACCCGTTCGCACTCGCATTTCGCATTTCACATTGGCATTGGCATTCATTTATCAGTGGATCAGTCTGCTTCTCTCTTTCTCTCTCTCTCTCTGTCAGTGTGACCATATACTTGCTATACTCGTTGACTGACTGCCTGATACTCGTTCACACTTATCACATTCCCATTAATCAATCACAGTGTGTCAGTCTCTCTCTCTCCTCTCTCCCTCTCTATCTGTCTCTTTATCAGTCTGATTAACTGTCTCAATACTCGTCCAGAGTTCCATTTCACTCGCACGCATTCAATTTGATCAGCTTTTTCTGCTTTTCTTTGAATGCAGCTCGTTTTAAGTTATTTTAATTTAATTCAGTTTTATGCGTGAAAACTAGTCGAACGCCAAACTTGGCGCTAGCTCCAAAACCTGCTCAAGTCTGCTGGCCGAATAAAAAACAGTTAGCAACACAGACACACATACACACACGCACACCTTTACCTGTTGCACTACTCGTTTGGAGTCTTTGCTCTCTCTCTCGAGCTCTTTTGAAGTTTTACGCTCCGCTTGGCCCTGCTGCACTTTTCACTCTCTCTCTCCTCTCTCTCTCTTTTTGTTTTAGACTCTCTCTCTTTCGCCCTCTCTTTTGGCTTACTGTATTGGTCAAGTCGGTCTTTTGACCAGTTTGTGCCCAGTTTTCAGTTGCGTTCGTTAACGGCATCACGCGGCGCGCTTCTTCGAGCAAAAAAGAAAGAAACGTTCGTCGATATTCGAATTCTTCAGATTCATACAGATTTATTTGCTGTTACCCCCTTTTTTTTTGTTGTTATTTCTGTTGACCGGGTTTTGTGTCGAGTGTGTTTTATTCTGGATCGTGTGCTGTCCCATGTGCCTGACCCAATAAAGAGAACGGTTCGATGCCTAAGCCCAAAGAGTTCGAATGACAATAAATATATATAAATATATATAATTATAGCTTGGATATTGCAAATAGCTAAATATTAGATGTATAACCCAGTTTTGTTGTCAGTGTAAGCAGCCTAAATTGATTTTTGTGCTATGTGAATTTGCCTCTAGGCTGATCTCTGTATGTTCCTTTAGCTTGAATTGATTTCAATCTGACTCTTAGCTTATCTATGCACGATCCTTGAACTTGAATTGTCTTCAATTTGAATCTGCCTCTTAGCTGCTCTCTGCATATTGCATCAATCGAATTTCATTGCTTTTAAAGCTAGTTAAAGGCAATTTGGAATATACCTTATATATTGTATACCAATTGCTAAAAATTGGTAAATCTCTTCAGTTCATATATTTAAGTTTATTGAGCGATTGATAAATCGTGCAAAGACCCCAAATCTTGGATCGAGGATCAACAAGTTAAATTTGACTAAGTTTCATCGATCTATCGCTATCGATCTATCTATCAAGTCATAGAACTAAGATCAGTTAATTTGATAATGGATAGATTGCCTATAGTTTTTTTTTAGTGAAATGAAGTAATGTCCTTACACAAAGCATTTATTCTAAATGACAGTTCGAAGAGCTTCCCTAGGTTTAGAACTGCGCTCAACTGAATTTAGGATCACTATTGATCACATCTATTTCAACTTATCGAAACTAGATTGAGGGGAATAAAGACAATCACAGTTCGCTTACGTCAATCAGTCGGTTTGATGTGGCAGAATCTTGAAGATCAAAAAGATGACTTCGTATATGCATATAGATATGTATCAATAGCTTTTGTTAAAGTTGGGCTGCCTTCAAGCTGCTATGATCACCTGCCCAACTTCATAATTTGCCGCTCTTCGGCTCTTTGTCGTCGCAAAGTCTATTGTTTGTCTTTGCGTCACGTCTCAATGCCGAAAAATTTTCCGCTCGTCTTTGGAGTTTGACATATTTTGGACGCGAATTCCATTTCCTTGTGTGTTTGGTGCACAATTGACGTGCGATTACGATTGACTGTGCCTTGCGCCTAGCCGAAAAGCTTGCAAAGTTTTCCAGCCGAAATAAAGAAAAACGCAATAGACTTATATATATAGACTTTCAGTAAAAGAAATACAACAGTAAGATTTGATTTTCTTCTTTTATATACTTTCATAGCACTACGAAGCTATTCAAGAACCTAATAGCCATAGTTGGGTTACTCAAGTTAGGCTAAATCAGTCTTCCTTCTATTGCACTCAAAGGTGTATTAGAGTAGACTTTGATTCCATAAGAATCGTGGAAAGCTTCAGGGTATTTGCTAGTCGAGTACACCTGACTGTATCACTCCTACTTTGTCAAGGTTGAATATGCATATCAAAAACTATTTGAAAGTTATTTCTCTCTCTCTCTCTCTCTCTCATCCTCCTTTGGCGCAGTCTTTGATCTCGATCTATATGAAATCTATAGCTAGTTTATATATATATATATATATATATAGTTATATGTGTGTATTGACATTCGAATCAGTTTGACTCAACTCGTTTGCCGAAGTTCAGTGAACTGCTTCGAGCATCCTGTTGCAACGGCTGCCATAATTGCAGTCGTTTTCGTTGTTTGCTGTGGCTCGAACAAATTTTTGATGGCTTCTCGACAGGTGTCGAGCCTGACAAAAGGCACATTAAAAATCAAATTAAATTCAGGTCTGGCACGAAAATTGAAAAACTGCAAACAGCAAACAAAAAAGTGGCGAAAAAGTAGCTAAAAAAGTAGCTAAAAAAGTGACTAAAATCACGTATACGCCGCGTATTTACACGAAATCAACAGACAGCGCGAGTGTCTCTCTCTTCGTCTCTCTTCCTTTCTCTCTCTCTCCCTCTCTCTGTCTCTCGGTGCGTGTGTAAACAATATAGTGAACAAACATTCATGATGATCGTGCAGTAGTTTGGCCAGTTGTGCTCTATGGCTTAACAACTTTCACTGGCACGCGCCGCCGCCTCGGAATTTCGGACAGACGAAACGCCTGAAACAACAGCACGAGCAACATGTCGCACAGCGTCAGGAGCAGCAAGTCCTGCGAGACCAGGACACACGAGTCGATCAGCAGCAGCGGCAGTGGCAGCGGCAGCAATGCGAGCGGCAGCGTGCCGCATAAGTTCAGCAGCATCGTGAACAAGGTGGAGTCGCTCATACACAAAATGCACCACGACAAGGCCAACAACTTTAAGCTGCTGCAACAGCAGCAGCACCAGCAGCAGAAGGGGGCAGTGGCGGCGGTGCAGCAGGACGTGTGTGAGGCTGAGAAGTGCGCTTCACTCGACTCGCTGAACAATCTAACGGATCAGGACAGCTGTGAGGAGGAGCAGCCGGAGATGCTCTACACAGACTCGGACGATGCGGAAATCGCACACATCACGGGCACCACAGCGGCGCAGGTGCACCACCAGCAGCTGCAGCTGCACCGCCGCAGCGATCTCGATCAGCTGACCAACGAGAGCATACGCGAGCTCAACGAACAGTGCTGCCTGGAGCTGGCCAACTCGAATGCGGCTGCGGCCGGCGGTGGGGCTGCTGGCGGTGGTGCCGCTGGCCTCGACTATGACAATGCGTGGAGCGTTGAGGAGGACATCGTCTACAAGTGCTGCAGTGGTGCGACCTCGACGATCAGCGCCAATGGCAGCCTGTGCGAGGAGTGCTGCTTCGAGGAGCAGCTCAACTATAAGCTGCGGCTTAACCAAAGAGACAACAACAACAACAATAACGAAGAGGAGCAGGAGGAGAAGGAGCAGCAGCAGCAGCAGCTGGGGGATGAACAGCAGCAGCCGGGGGAGGATCAGGATGCTGCAGCAATGGCACTATCCAGCGCCATCAGCCTGCCCATGCCCATACCCATTCCACTGCCCATGCTGGGCAATAAGACGCGACGCGTCAGCAATGCCAGCAGCGGCTCGATCAGCCGCATGGAAACGATACTGGAGGAGCCAACGGAGTCCAAAATATCCGTCAAGGAGATTCTGGCGCGTTTCGAGACCATGAACTCCAATGAGGTAGGCAGATGTCTGTGGGCTCTTAGGCTCGATTCGGTAGTTCAAAGAAGAGCGGAAAATGAAGTTTGATTCGATTGGTCGAAAGAACTCTTATACAGTTACGACTGATATGGTTCAAGGTCGGTCGGGCTTTTGATAATGAGCATTTTTGGAGTTTCAAAAAGTTGTTGAATACATATTTCATTTGCTTGAAGCGTAGGGAAAGAGACCTTTGAGTCTTAGAACTGTTTAAAGGATTTCCATTTGCTAAAAGCTTATATATTATAAGATAATATATAACAAAATATCATAACGAGCGATCTGTAGGCCAAAGACAGCTCTATTATCTACGATTTGTCGTCTATCCTCTATCATTTATCGTCTATCCTCTATCCCTATAGAGAATCATCTTTCCTTTAACTATTTTCTAGACCTATTCATCAGCCAATTTCGATACTCTAAGCTCTAGAAATTTGTAATCTGCTTCTAGATACATTTTTTCAGACTCTTGATTCTTCAGTTGTCAAGTTCTAGATAAATGTTTACTCTTCACTTATAAGTTAAGCTCTTCACATGCCAGCTATAGTCTACGATCTAACAGACATTTCTTAGATATAGATGTAGGATCTAGATATAGAATATAGATCCTCAATATTTACTTGATATAAGGCAATTCTTTTCTCTTTCTATTACAATTGATCAAATTTCAATAAGAAATGAGTTGTTAGGTGAATTGAGTCTTTGTATAAAGGCCTAGATTACAAAGTACGGAATATATCCAGCTGAAGCTCCAGAATTTGGGGCCTAAAAGTTCATTCAGCTAAGTAATATGATAGATAGATGTATGGGTACTTGAATAGATAGATATTGATATTTATAGATGTATAGATGCACAGATGTATATATCTTGATAGATAGTCATATCATAATGTTATGGTTTTTATATATCTCCATATATGATAGCAAACATCAATCGCTGCGAAAGATAATCTATATCTATGACATCTTTCATTCTGTCGAAAGTTTAAACTAATTCATGAGTCACTCGATCCACTGACAGTTCAATAGATAAAGCATTGAGTCACAACTCTGATAACAGTTGAGCTCAAAGTGTTCACAGTTTCATTTCACAAGCACAAATGGAGTTGCGACTGTTGAGGAAAGCTCAAGCTCAAGCTGAAGAGAAAAGAGAGCTCTTTACAGTTTGGCGGCGAGTGTCGGGGCTAACGGTTAAGTTAATCAACGCATAATCGCATTATTAGCAAACAGAGGGCAAGCGACCCAACTGAACCACACGCTTACATCATCTGGTGGCTCCAGCCGCAGCCACAGCCACAGCCGCAGCATCTCCCTTTTAAGAGCTGGCAGATGATAGGTTTTGATTATACAACAACTGCGACGTCTCTTTGTATCTGCCTCAATTGGAATTGGTTCAGCTGCTGGGCTTCGCAACGTCTTTCAACTGGGCGCAATACAAATGCTGTTAGATCTCTACACGCATGTGATATCGATATATTTACAGGTGCATATTCACTTTCGTATTGGGCGCAGGTGACGTTTAGGGCTTGGCGAAACTGAAAGTAAAGCCGGAAGACAGTCAAATATTGATGTTAATTTTTGATTAATGTTTGTCTGTCAAATATATCAATGTATCGATATGTCATGACTTGAAGAGTCAAGTCATCGATAACTGTGTTTGTATTTCACCATGTCTATGGAGTCTTTTGATATCTTCCTATCTCTTCATACAATTGGTGTATTACTTATAACATATATCGAGACATCTCAATTACTAAAGTGCAGATTTGACTTTATTTGATTCTATTAACTTTACCATTTCTTATGTATCGATATATATCGATAGTCGATGCTGATTGGCTGACCTTAAAGTCTGTTTAGCATAAACATTTGTAGAATCGCACGGACAGCCTCGACTTTCTTCTGCATTGGCAATCGTGATAGTTGTTCTCTTTGTGTTTTGGGATCATCTGGTGGCATCTGAAGCGCATCGGATGCTACGCTTCGGATCGAGGGGTTGGCTAAGTGCCGAAAAAGTAAGCTAAAGCTAGAACTCGAGCACTCGTTAAACCACATACGAGGCGGCAGTAGAAAAAAACCGTTGACCCACAAAGATGCGCGCAGATACAGAGATACATTTGCCAGATGCCGAGACTCTTTTACGTGCCACTCGAAACGTGAAGAAGCAGCAGCAGCAGCAGCAGTAGCGGCCGCAGTGGCAGTGGCAGTGGCAGTAGTAGCAGCTGCTTATTACTTAACTGTAATTTGATTTCAATAATTTAATTACATTTCGTGCGTCGTCATTTCTCTCTCTTCTGCTGTCTTTCGCTTATTATTGTCGGCCGACGGGTCGGGTCGCTTCTTTTGTTCTACGTATGGTAAATGGGGTTTAATTGCATCTTAAAGACACTTCAGCCCCAACTCCAGCTGTGCTTCGTCTTCTTTGTGTGCTGCTTCTTCTTCTTCTGCTGCTACTTTTGCCACAGCTGTTGCGCATTAATTTCAAATTGTTTTTCTTTTATTTTTAATTAACTCGAGCAAAATACAAATAAAAAATTACGTTTTAAGCAGTAAATGCCAAAAAGAAAGTTTGCCTGCCCTCGCCTCTCTCCTCTACTCCCCTACTCTTCTCTTCCTTTCTCTTGCTCCTCTCTTGCAGTGTATCCTAATCTGAAGATTCGTATCTGACACTCTTTGTTAGTTTTGCTCTACTCCTTTTCTTTCTCCTTGTCATCTTTCGCTTTTCTCTCATTCTTCGATTTTCTCTCATTCTTCCGTTCTTTTCTCCTATTCTACACCCCTTTTTTCTCCCCTTCTTCTCAATTCCTCTCCATATCAGCCTTCTTCTATTCTCTTTTCTCATATTCTCTTACTTCCCTAGTCTTCCTTTCCTCCTCTTCTCTTGCCCAATTTCTCTCCTCTCCTCATTCTCTGCTCATCATCTTCTCATAAACTTCTTCCTTTCTCTTTCCTTTCCAAGACTTCTCTCATTTTCATTTCCTTCTCTGCGCTTCTCATTATTTTCTTTCCCATATCCTTCTCTTTTGCTTTTCTCATTCTCATTCTTCTCTTTGCAATTTTATCCTTAACCCTTCTTCTATTTGACTCTTTTCCTCTTCCTCTCTCTTCCACTCTTCTCCTTTCCGTCTCTCATGTCCTCATCCTCTACTTTCTTTCTCTGCCCATCTCTCCACCTCTCCATCTCCTTTGAAAACATATTTCACATCAAAGTTTTTAAACAGTTTTTCCTCGCTTTGTTAAAGTTTTTCTTTTGTTGGCTTTTGTGTGGCTTTGCGCGTTCGCTCGCTCGCTTTTCTAGCGAATTCAATTCGCATTTGGCAGCAACTGGAGCAGAGCCACGCCCACTTGAGCGACCCCTCGAAACGCAAAAGTCATGTGACCCAGTTACGTGCCCGGTTCTAAATATGGGAACAGCAAATAAATATATCTGTCTGTCTGTCTCTCTGTCTGTCTATATGCATTTGTATATATATATCTATATAAACCAGATCCAGCCTCGTTTGTGATCCATTTGTTTGCTTTACTTCTTTTTTGTTGCTCTTATTATCGACTGCTCGCTCGCTTCTCAGCCTCAGCTTCAGTATTTGGCACAGCGATCAAAGCCCACGGGAAACTGTAAAAAGCGCTCGCAGTTGCACTCAATGTCTATCTCTCTGGCTCTACAGCCGGCCAATAACTTGTCTCTTGCCACTCTGCTCTGTCACCTCAGCTGTCTGGCTGTCTGACTACGTCTCTGCTGCATCGTCTAGACGATAAGAAGGTGGACGTGATATAAAAGGCTAGGAAAAGGGAAGAGTGAGTAAAGGTAGGGAAGACAAAGAGCATAGAGAAGACTCTAGGCTGAGGAGAAGAATCCGATCTCTATTCTCTAGAGGAGCCTCAACACTTTATTCACTAGAGAAGAGCTAATGTTGATGCTCAACCTGCCTGGTTATTTGGTCACTTGACTCCCCCCTTGCCTGCTCCCCTCACACTCCCCCTCTTCTTCCATTCGATCATCTGCATTCAGCTAGCCATAGTCCATGGTCAGTCGATGCTAATCGCAATCGAAATTGAAATTGTATAATTAATTACTGTTGGACTGAGCCAACAAACATCATGATTGATTAGTGAAAGATTTCCGCTTTCATAAACAACAACAAGCAACAACAACAACTTTTACTCACCTCCAATTTGGTTAGTTCGTCGTTGTTGTTGTTGTTGTTGCTGTTGCTTATGCGCTTTTGAGCGTGCGCAATGCATTTTCTTTTGGCTCTGGGTGTCTTCGACTGCAGCAATTTGCTACGAGCCGGGGGCGTGGCAGATGCAGTTGCAGTTGTTGGCGGCAGGGGGAGGGGGGTGGGTCTACGGTTATTTAGTGTGTGGGTGTTATGTGGAATGGAAAGGAAAGCAAATGCATTTGGCAATAAAAGTGAAAAAAAAAACACACTTTCGTTGCCAAAAAAAAAAAAAGAGAAGAAGAAAAATGCTGCCAACTGTGTGTGCAGTACAGTGAAAGCGCTGTGGATGAACCGCCGATATTGAAAATCAATTTTGTGATCCAATTTGCATCTTCATCGGCTAACCGAGCAGCTGAGGCAATCGCTGTCTGTTACAGTGAAAACTCTGCTGATGAATCAATTGTGGGACACGTTCTTATGGCTCACAGTGCAAAACGTTTTCGCACATTTGATATGTGCGGTCGCTCTAGCGAGCTTTCACTGTGTACTAACAACTATATGATATTATATATTTTTACTGCATACACATCATTCAAACCGGCTCGGCGCTTAGAGCTTGGCGCTTGGCGCTTGGCTGGGCGACCGGTTAGCTGGTCAAGTGTTTCGTTGGCCAAAAAGGCGCCCAGCAACTTTCACAAGCCGCTGACTTGACTTTAGACAGCGGCGCAGACAATTAACAAATTGCATCCATTGTTGCACTTCTCGTCTTTAACTTCTTCTTCTTCTTCTTCTGCTTCATTCGCAGTCACAATCGAAGGCGTCGACTTTGTCTTCGGGCGCACGCGCCGCGGCGCAAACGCTGAACGTGCCGCTGGAGCGTCTGGAGGCCCGACAGACTGGACGCAACGAGCACGCCCACTCCAATGGCCAGGACGAGCAGCAGCAACAGCAATCGGAGCTGCATCATCAACAGCAGCAGCAGCAGCTGGACGATGCCGTCGAGGAGCACCAGCAGCAGCAGCAGCAGCAACAGCAGCAGCTGGCGGATCAGCAGCGATTCATGAAACAGCAAAGCTATCTGCACTCGGCACGCAAGTCGAATGCTGGCCAGCAGCCCAACTCCCTGACCAATGGCCACCACCAGCAGCAGCAGCAACACCAGCAACAGCAACAACAACAGCAGCAGCAGCAGCAGCAACAACAGCAGCATTTGCAGCAGGCATCCCATCATGATTTGGATGGCAATTATATGCTGCAGGAGGAGCTCAATGGCGGCGGCACGCCCCCCTCAGTTACCAAGTACTCCCTGTTGCAGTTCGCCATGCAGCACTTCCGCAACGAGTAAGTGCAGCCATCTTTGATTATCATATTTATAGAAGCAAAACTCGTTTAGCCAAAAAAAAAAGACAACAAAAACAAAAAAAACAATCCCATTTGCCTTAGAAAGCAATAACAGCGCAGCCATAGTAGTGCGCATAGATTACAGTTTAATTATCGTTCTCTCTTTTGATCCTCATCGAGTCATGGCCAAACACATGCACAGAGGAGAGGCGCACAGTGCTCTTTTCTCTGTCGTGCGTACAGCCATGCGCATTTGGCTATTTCTGCACGCGTTGATTACCGTTACAATATCGTCCATGCTTTAAATTGTTTTGCAAAGTCAAAATCAAATACAAAATGCTACCACTGTAAACAATAACAACAAAGCAATTGCAGACAACAACAGCGCGCATAGATAACAGTTTCGTTTGCGTCCTCTCTTTTGATCCTCTTATTCCGAGACATGGCACACAACATGCAAAGAAATGAGACAGATACACAGCTGTGCTACTGCTCGCCAGCAGCTATGCAATTTGCTTAACATTAGACATGTCGAATTGCAAATACCCTTTTCCGATTTTATAAGTAATGTGTGTTAGAAAGTGCTTTCAAATCAGAGTGCCATGAGCTCTGGGATTGATGAATATTTAATTTTTTTTATGTGTTAAAAAAATGGTATTCAGCAAGCGAGGTAAATTACGTCTGGTGTTCAAACTAATCAACAAAGTGAATATATGTGCTTTTTGAGAAAGAGTGCTTGCATGTGTAACTGTAAGCGAGAAGAAACAACAAACAGCAGACGCATAAGGAGACTCGGCAAATGGCAAATTGGATTCATGGTCACAGCAACAACTATGAAGAAGACATAGAAGAGCAGTTAGAGTAGATGAAGTAGATGAAGTAGCAGTAGTGTAGGCGAATGGCTGTTGTGCTTGCAAGGATGGCGGCACATCAAGTATTTATAGTAACGCCATTTTAAGCATCGTATTAACCAATCACGTGCTCTCCCCTTCCTCCCACAGTCAATTGCGCGACGCCGATCGCCACCATGAGCGACATCAGTCGTCGTCGGCTGCGAATCGCTCCTACGCGGAGCTGGTCAAGTGGCAAGGCCACGCCATACGCCTGCCCCTGCTGCGTTTGCCCAACGACTTGGCTCCGCTGGCGCTGGAGTGCTTCGACTGCATCTTGCGCTACTGCGGCGACATACCGCTCGACCCGGAGCTCACCGAGGTGAAATGTGTCTACACCGTGTTGATGGTAGGCCACGCCCATCGGGACTAATCACTGAATCTCAATTAATCTCTTTGTGCTTTCAGCATTGCCACAAGTATTTGGCACTGCGGGACGAGGTCTACTGCCAGCTGATGAAGCAGACGACAGCGAATCGCTCGCCCTGCCCGGACAGCTCGCAGCGTGCGTGGCGTCTGCTGAGCATCTTGGCCGCGTACTTTGGCTGCTCGGACGCCCTGCGCCCGTATCTGATGGAGCACTTGACATCGGCCGCCTCCGATCGGCGCCGCTCGTGCCATGGCACCGCCGCCGTCTGCCTAACGAATCTGCGCAAGACGGCGCGCTGCGGCGGTCGCAAGAACGTGCCCAGCGTCGAGGAGGTGACGGCCGTCTCGGCCGGCCGCTCGGCGCGCAGGCAGATCTATCGGCTGCCCGGCGGTGCGGAGCGCGTGGTCAACACCCGCTGCTCCACGGTGGTGGCCGACGTCATTGCCGAGCTGTGCGCCCTGCTGGGCGTGGAGTCGGAGGCCGAGCAGCAGGAGTTCTCGCTCTACTGCATCGTGCAGGGCGACGCCTTCACCATGCCCCTGGCCGCCGACGAGTACATACTGGATGTGACCACCGAGCTGCTCAAGTCCGGCCAGCCATTCTATCTGATATTCTGCCGCAGCGTCTGGCACTTCGCGCTGAAGCGCGAGCCGGCGCCAATGCCGCTCTATGTGGAGGTGCTCTTCAACCAGGTGGCGCCCGACTATCTCGAGGGCCTGCTGCTCGAGCTGCCCGGCAACGGGGTGCCCATGCCGGAGATGGTGCGCGACATGGCGCGCATTGCGGCGCTGCTCCATCGCGCCGCCGACCTGAGCCACGTGCCGGCCATGAAGGAGATCAAGTTTCTGCTGCCCAAGCCGGCGCTGGGCATACGGGAGATACGTCCGGCCCAGTGGGTCGGCCTGGTGCAGTCCGCCTGGCCGCAGGTGGCCAATCTCAGTCCGGGACAGGTGAAGGCGCAGTTCCTGAATGTGCTCGCCACCTGGCCGCTGTTCGGCAGCAGCTTCTTTGCGGTGAAGCGCATCTGGGCCGAGGAGGCGGGGCCCCATGTCGAGGACAACCACAGTCCCATGTGGCGCGATCTAATATTGGCCTTGAATAGACGCGGAGTGCTATTCTTGGATCCAAACACACACGAGACCCTGCAGCACTGGAGCTTCATGGAGGTCATATCGACGCGCAAGGTAACCATCCAGATAACTCTTTATCTATCTTTTACTCAATTCTCTCTCTCTCTTTGGTTCAGGTTCGCTCGGAGGATGGCGCCCTCTTTCTTGATATGAAGGTTGGCAACTTGATGCAGCAGCGTGTGATCCGCGTGCAGACGGAGCAGGCGCACGAGATCTCACGGCTGGTGCGTCAGTACATAACCATGGCACAGATCAGTCAGCGCGACAAGCGGGAGCTCAACTAGAACGCAACGAATATTACGAATATATATATAAACAGATATACATACATACATATATATATATATATATATATATCTTGATTATTATTAATATAAAGTCCACATTTTTTTTTTGTATTTGTTAAGTCTACCCTATGCCTATATTACCTATACCTATATCTATGCCTATACCTATTATATATATGGGAGCAGGATCTATCCTAGCCATATTCCACTATCCTTCTGCCTGAACAATTTGTGTCCTAATCTTAAGCAACAAAGTGCAATCGCAATTCAAGTATTTCCCCCTGTTTCCTCTGCCTTTCCCCACATTTTTCGTACTTCCCGTACAATTTTTTCACATGCTAAACTTAAGAATCTTAAATATATATAAATCGATTTTTTTTGACAACTTGTTAAGCGAAATTCATTGTTTAGTTTAATAAATGAAATTCTATTTAAACCATATACAATACATGCAATATCGTGTACTTATTTCGGATTTACACTCCATTGGGTATATTGGAGTTCCACATTATAATTTATAACAGAATACATAATGCATAGAGTTTCGATTCGTATTGTCAAGCCAAATATTATGTCATTGAGAGTTACTCAGGGTGTTTCTCGATGTCGGCGATATTTTTCCGCGTCGGAGACATCAGGGCACTCATCGGACGCTTTGCCGTCGCTGGTAAGCTGGCTGCTCTCAATCGGTGACAAGGAATCGACTTGGCATAGATCCATCTTGCCTTCCATAGCATCCATATTTTCATGCAGGGCTGTGGAATGGTCGAGGAAATTTCCACCGATGCTAACGCTCAAGCTGAGCTAACCTTTGTCAACGCCCACATGGAACCGGTGGCTTATGGAAAGATTATAGCCCACATTTGAGATACATTAGCGTCGGAGCAGAATCAAATGGACGCAGAGTCGCAGCTAAATCGGATGCTGAAGTCAATAACCGCGGGCGCGATAATGCACTGCAATAACTATTTCCAAACGACTAACAAAACAAAAGCCAAAAACAAGAAATTTTAAAATTAAAAAACAAAAATTTGGAGATGCTTACAGTTTTGTGTTTAGGTTCGAACTGTGTGAGATTTGCTACGCGTTCCAGGATCTGAATGTGTTGAGAGCTTTTTGTAAGGTTACTTTGTTTTCGAAAGCCTTTACAAATGTTTATATATTTCTATGTATTTTTTGCTTTAGTAAGAAAACTCTAGTCGGGCGTGACAGACTTCGAGATACCCCGCATCTCGTCGAGTCTGTGCGTTTAGAATATATTCCATGCCTTAGTTTTTGGATGTCTTTACAAACGTATATATATTTTTATGTATTTTTTACTTTAGTAAGAAAACTCTAGTCGAGCGTGACAGACTAGTAGATACCCCGCATATACTCTATGCCCTGTACTTAGCGTAAAATTAAAAACATTTTCGAGCTCAGGCTTCCTCAATCAAATAGAATTGTACTCATAAAAAAATAAGAAGAAACCCCTTTATTAGCAGCCTTGACTCGAACCTACGCCAATTACAGTTACAATTTTTTTATCGCAAAGGGAATTTCAAGTAACGTTAGGAGCCGAAGGTATTGGTGAAGTGTGGTTAGTGGGTGAACTGTGGGTAGAACATGAGAAGTAGATTCATATACTGAGCAATAGCAGCAATTGATATAACGGCTCTGCGCTGTGTGCAGGGTATTTGCTAGTCAAGCACTACCACCCAGGATATTTAGATGAACCCTACACCATTTGAGTTCAACATTAACATTGCCTTAGCATATAATAAGAAAATAAATAATTTATTAGCTAAATACATATAGCATACATATAGATAGATATATGCATTTGTATATAGTGCTATATCTATGAACAAAAAAAAACATATATTTCTCAAATAATATTTGGTATGAACTGATCGTTGTCGTCGTCCTCCTCATCATAGTCGCCATCATCCTCATCCTCGTCCTCATCCTCGTCCTCGTCCTCGTCCTCGTCCTCCTCCTCATCCTCTTCGTCGTCCGCCGCCGCTGCCGCCTGATGTTGCTTGTGTGCGCTGAAGTGCGAACCACTTGTTGCATTGCTGTCAACTTCGTTTACTGTCGCAGTGGCTGTTGGTGTTGCTGCTGTTGTTGTTGCTGCTGCTGCTGCTGCTGTGGGACGCCTCGTTGTTGTCGCCTCATCAGCAGCTGCATAGCCATAGCTTAACGCTTCATTAGACGCATTGTGGTTGGCAACACGTGTGCGCAGCCCCAATGTCGTCGTTGTCGTTGTCGTCGTCGTCGTTCTTGCTGTCGTTGCTGCGGTCTCGTTTAATCCAATGTCTGGCAACATTGTTGTGCTCCTTGTTGCCGTTGTTGCCGCTGTTGTTGTTGTTGTCGCTGCCGTTGTTGCCGTTGGTTGCTCTAGTTTGCTGCCATCATCAGGCACAGCTGCGGCCTGCTGCTCCAGCTCCAGTGGCGGCGGTGTGATGCGCGGCGGTGCCACCGAGGTCAGCAGAAACTCATCGAGTATCTCGCAGTTCTTGCCCAGATAGCCCTGCCGGCACTGGCAGCGATAGCTGCCGTCCTCGCGACTCAGCGAAATGCACTTGCCATCATTCTCGCAGGTCTTTGGATTGTCCGCGCAGTAGCTCAACTCTGTTGCACAAAGAGCCCAGTGAGTTATGGCTATAGCATAGATATATCGAGTATAACTGTTACTCACTTTCGTCGCAGAGCATGCCGCCCCAGCCGGGACGACAGTTGCATTCCCAGGGTGCGTCGCAGTCGCCGTTCACGCAGCCCGGATACGGGAAGCACTTGTCGCACTGTGGCCCAGTCCAGCCCACCTTGCAGCTGCGAGAAAAGAATTCAAGTCACTTTGTAATAGAAATAGAAATATAAACACAGCGCGGCCATCTTTGCAAACTCAACATGCGGATTGCCACAGCCAATTGCCTTCGCCTTCGATTACGGTTTTTATTTACAGGCAGCCATAAGCTAAGATCTAATAACAAGGCGAATAGCTGCACTAGCTGTCTCTTTTCTTTGCATGTGTTTTGCTATGACGCGAAGAGGACTATGAGAGAGACAGCGAAATTAAAGCCGTTATCTGTTGGACGCCATTATAGAAATGCAAAAAATTTGTTGTTGTCAATTGGGAATGAATTAATTTAGAGATTTAATAACAAGCTGAATAGCTGCACTAGCTGTCTCTTTTCTTCGCATGTGCTTTGCTATGACGCGAAGAGGACTATGAGAGACAACGAAATTAAGCCGTTATCTTTTCGACGCCATTATAGAAATGCACGAAATTTGTTGTTGTTAAGTGGGAATGAAAATGGCGTCAAAAAGAGATCGATCTTTGTTGGATTCAACCTACCGACACTCTCCAGGCTTGCGGCAGTAGCCGTGCTGCTTGCTGCAGTCCGCGGCGCACAACGCTGCAAGATAAAGAGAGACGATGAATACTTTCGAGTGGGCAGACTAGCTGTCCACTACTCACGTGTCTGGCAGAGCAGTCCCGTGTAGCCGGGCTCGCAGTTGCACTCGAGCGGCTTGTTGCAGGTGCCGTGCTGGCAGCCGGGCATCGTGGCACAGTCGCTGCAGGTGCGGCCCCCCCAGCCGATGCGGCAGCGGCACTCGCCGGGCGCCTCGCAGTAGCCGCGCGTGCTGTGGCAGCCGCTGCGGCAGCTGGCTGCAAGTGAAGATTGGGTAAGGTAATGGGGCCAGCTGGCAACTCGGAGAGATGGACTTACGCTCTGTGCAGAAGAGGCCATCCCAGCCGGGCTTGCAGACGCACTCGAAGGGCTTCTTGCAGGTGCCGTGCTGGCAGCCGGGCAGCGGAATGCACTTGTCGCACTGCTCGCCGCTGTAGCCGATGCGGCAGCGGCACTCGCCCGGCCGCTGGCAGTAGCCTGCAAAGGAAACAGATCGTGAGATCGCATTGCCTCTTTCTCTCTCTCTCTCGTGGAGTTCTCTCGCTTACCATTCATCGGGTCGCAGCCGCGCCGACACATCGGCACCTGGCAGAGGTCGCCCTGCCAGCCGGGCAGGCACTTCACGTCCCCCTTCTCGTCGCAGCTGTAGTGCGAGTTCATCTGGTACTTGGGCGACTTCTCGCAGGCCTGTGCCAAAGAGTCTGCTGCTTAGTCAAGCTGACGGGCTGGACACCTTGGCTCTACTTACGCGTTGCTTCCACAGCGGAATGTTCGAGTTGACGCTCGTCTGGCGCGCGTCAAAGTTACGCCGCAGCGCCTGGCCGCCGCCCATGCCGTTCGCCATCAGCAGCAGCAGCAGCGCCAGCGGCGACCCTTCCGACTGCGGCATTTGTGTATGACTGCGCTCAATCCTAATTGAGGTCATTCGGATAAATGTGACACGGACCTCTTGTCATAGGATATATTCTTATTCCACGTGGATTTCCGTCTGAGTTTGTTCTGAATCAGCTTCAAATTGAATCTGTTTATCACTCCGAATCTACTCCGAATTTACTATGAATTTACTCCGAATTCTTAACTTATTTATTAGAGTAGACTGCAAGTAGATTTAGCTTAATTCGATAAAGAATTTCTTTCGAAATATCAAATATTTTTACTCCGAAATTCACCTAACTTGATTGCAATGGGACTTTTGATGGATTTCACTTGAATTCTATTTATTTGTTTTTCCACTTTGTTTTAATATAAGTCAAAACACTTTCCGAAATTGTTTAGAGGACTTTCCCTTATATTTACTTACTCCGAATTCACTTTGAATCTACTCAAATCTTGTTGCGTAGGTAGACGTCTACTTCACGTTGACTTAATAGTTTGACTTTGAGCTTACTCCGAATTTACATCCAACTTTGAACTTACTCCGAATTCTCTGTCACCTTCAAAATGTTCTTTAAACTTACTCCGAACGCCTAGCTCTAAATAAAAATTTACTCTGAGCTTACTCCAAATTACTCTGAATTTACTCCGAATTTATTACTAATTTACTTCGAATAACTACATATTTCCCGTTTCAAACGCTTTACAGCTCTCTTTTGAAATGTCGAAAAATATCTATAGATATTTCTAGTAAATATATATATTATCTAAACTATAAATTGTTGGAGTGATCAAAGTAGATCTCACATTTACTGTTGTTGTTGTCTTTTAACTAAACTTACTTGTTAGCATACAACTTTCTTATCTCGCATTGACTTGAGTGTGATCTCCACTTGCTTTAAGAACAAACGAAGTTCGTTTCATTTAGATGAAAGCTGAAGAAATTCCGCTTGAGTTGCACAGAGTCAACTGCTGCTATAAACAGTTGCCGCACCAAAGACAATTAACATGTTCCAAAACAACTTTCTTCGTAGCCGACAACAACGACAACAACAACAATAAGAACAGTTAGGTCTGAAGACCTGACAGACAGCCAGACTGATTTCTTGATGAATCACTGAAATACGAAAATTGTACGCACCACATAAAGTGTATATATATCTGGATATATATGTGGCTAGCGGTTATATGTTCCTTATCCGAATCTAAGTCCAAATCGTCTGGCAACGTCCGTCTTGGCTTGCGTCTGCTCGGCGACTAATCAATTCCAGCTTTGACTTTGACTTCAACTTGCATACTCTCTCCTTCTCCCTCTCGCTCTCACTCTTCCGCTCTCTCTCTCTCGCGTTTTGTTTGGGAGAAATTTGAAAACCGGCAACTTACAGCTCTCTCACCTCTCTGCACACCTGCGCAATTGGGTCAAACGGTAACGATCCGAAATCAGCTGTCCACTGCCACGCCCAGCCCCACAGCGAGTCGCCGCCCAGCCCCACACGCCGAAACGAGTCGTCCGATCTGCTTGCCCCGGCCTCGGCCCGTTCGCTGCCTAGATTTTCGTTTAAAATAATTTATAATTTAATTAATAATAATTTTAGTTTTAAAATAATTTTTTTGTTGTTTTTATTGTGAATGCTCAATTTATCATTATTATTTTCATATATATATATATTATTAGAATATTCAATTTGATTTTTCTTTTTGTTTCTTGTTCTGTTTCGTATGTGCCTTAAAGTTTATTTCATTAATTTTGTTTTCTTTTGCTTGGAATTTGTTTTTCATTTTGTTTTGTTTTAATTTTTATTCTGTTCTCTTTGATATATATCTCTCCATGTGTGAGTGAGTGTAAGTGTGTGTGTGTGTTTGTGTGTGAGTATGTGCTTGTAGTAGAAACAGTTTGAGAGTCGCTGCAAACACTTTAACTTGTGCCTTATCGATACGAAGATAGATGGGCGATACTTTAGGAATACAATCGAAACATATTTAGATGAATATTATTATTCTCCATACGAGAAATACTTTTAGTTTGGGGAGTAAGCCTTAGTATTGCTCCGAAAGAGGGAAGTACGAACATGTTTAAAGTTTAGTCAATTCAATTTCTTGGAATTCTTGAACCAAGTTTTTGTTTATATCAAGAAATTTTGAGTTCAAAAAGAATATTCAAAGTATATTCAGAACTAGGAAATTCTCAGAAAATCGGAATCGTTATATATAGTGCTATATCAGGTATGAAAGCGCTCAATTGATTCCATATATAACTGATTCAACCCCCAATCTGTATTTGCAGCCTCTCAAATTATTATTTCCTTGTGTAAGAGTGTGTTTGTGTTGTTGTTGTAAGCTAATGATTAGGCATGATAAACTCGTACATGGTGAGTGTTGAAGTAATATTATGTAATTAATATATATACGTATATATATATATATATATATATGCATATATATCTAGACCGACAGCGTCACATACACTACAATTGTTCACATTTATGACTTTATGTAATTCGTATTCTCGGGAAGTTTTCATAGCGCTTACGTCTAGCTGGAAGTGGAGTTTTGGGGTGCTAGAGAAAACATTGACATTGGGACAAGCTCTAATTGCGCTGTCTACAATTTTTTTTTTTTTTGGTTTTTTCTTTGGAGTTTATTCGTATCGTGTTTTATAGCTTAGTGGTTGATGCGTGATTCGAGCCTTTGATGAATTTGGTTCATTTCTGGGATCAATCAAAGTTTGGATTCGAATCTCGCACTCTGCCTAGCCCGGGCTGGTAGTATCTCTAGTGATAGTACACAGATATATCTATATATATATATCGGTAGATCGTGGGAGTTGGTTGCTAATATAATTGTTTTTATTGGTATATATCATATTATAATTAGTTATATCTCTCGTTCTTGGTTATGACTTATCGATCAGTTGTTGTTCAGTTGCCGCTGAGATTCCCCAGACACCAGGGTCTGGGTAAATGATCTATTTACAACTTGGGGTACAGCTTGCACTGTACTCTCTCCATTTATAGCCTTGCAGGTGTTTTTGCTTTTGTAAGTAAGGTCGATATTTGTGATTCCAATCGGACCACTATAATCGAACTAAAATTGCTTAATTATTTAGAAGGAGAATTTATCGCTGCAAGGGTATTTGATATTCGGCATTCCGAAAAACTCGTTTCATTTTCTTCATTTATATTATTTTGTTCAGCTATCGATTATGCGTGATCTATTGAAAGAGAGAAAGAGATAGATAGCGCGGGGCATGTGGAGACAAAAAAAATACACATTCACTGTATTTCAATTCTTAATTAACTGTCTTAAAGTTTAAACACTTATATGCGAGTTCTTCTCTCATGTGTGTGTGTGTGTTGGGTGAGGGGTAGGGTGGAGGTGTGTGTGTGTTATGAGCAGCTGCCGTGCGATATGATGCTTGGATATGATATGAATAGGAAGAAAAGAGACAAACAGTGCAACTGTTTTGTTACTCTTTCTCTGTCGTGCCTGCAGCAACTGTTAGGCATTCTCCCATTGGGTATTTCAGCAATGCAGTTGAACTCTAAACTGCCGTTACCTAAATTTCCTTTGCAAACTCGAAGTCAAATGCAAAAGCAACAACAAAGGGCCAGCACTGCGCACAGATAACGGCGCTTTTTCTGCCTCCGCTTTGATCCTCTGCGAGTCATAGCTATTGCCATGCTAAAGAAAGAGACAAATAGTGCACGTGTTTTATTGCTTGTTGTTTTTTGCGGCGCCAGCAGCTAGGCAATTTGCTTACTGCTGGACATAACGAAACACAGATACTCTTTCGTATCGTCATTGTATGTAAGCTTTATACCAAATATTAATCTAATTGTGCACAGACTACGCTGAGTAAAATATTAATTATTAAAATACTATTATTAATATTAAATAATATAATTTGTGCAAGATCACGGCCTGTTCGGAGCAGCACTGATCAGTAGCTGAATTAGGCTACTTAAGAGAGTATACTTAAACAGCTGCTGGCCAATTGAAGGTGTGATCGAAAAGGAGGGGAAGACTGTGCAAAGCACTGTTATTAAGCAACAACAGCAAAGCAGAGCAGAGCACTGCAGCAGGATGGACGATGGCGGCCATCTTTGTATGATGATTACCCAATGGGAATTGGAGGGTTAGGTTTGGGGCTTTGGGATCGGGTTTTGGGTGTTGTGAACTCGCTACATAGACTACGCGTATACCCTACACATATATATTGACGTCCTCGATCAGATCAAAAAAAAAAAAAGAACATTTATCCAATTTTATCATTGGATGGCTGCGAATGCTGCTGTTGCTGCAGCAGATGCTTAGACGAAGATGAATTGCGCATGGTTGCATTTCTTGGGCGGGCCGATGGTCAAGCGCAGCCACTTGCCACGACATGACGGCGCCGGCAACGCGCTCCAGCGCGTCGTGCGGCCCGACAGCCCCTCGCCGCGGCAATGATAGTTGAGCAGCAACTGTTGCTGCTGCTGCTGCTGCTGCTGGAGCGCCGGCGGCAACATGGGCGCTGCAGCATTGGCGCTGCGCTTGGACGTTGCTGCGCGTGAACGATGGGACGAGGGACGCTGGTGCTTGTAGCCATAGTTCTCGTGGCTGGCCGTCTCCGCTTCCGTTTCCGCTTCCGCATCGCCATCTGCTTCGGGCTCCAGCATATTCTGCGCATCATCCTCCTCGGTGTCGTCCTCCTCCTCCTCCTGCTCCTGCTCCTGCTCGTCCTCGTTGTCGTCCTCGTTGTCATTGCTGTTGTTGCTGCCGCTGCTGCTGCTGCTGCTGCTGTTCTCCTCGCCCTCATCTGTCAGATATGGCTGGGCCATTAGAGTCTTATGAGTTGTTGTTGTTGTTGTTGTTGCGCCTCTATTGCTCGCTTTGCCAACCGCAGCAGCAGCCTCCTTGTCCTGCACCAGCGCCTCGAGGTCGCAGCGCACAGTGATGCGATCACCTGCAGCAGTACATTGTGCATAACTCAGATAACGACAGATATCGAGCGAACTACTTACCCTCCAGCATTAGATTGTAGGGTGGCAGCTTGTGGCAGGCTTTGGATGCCTTGATGACCTCGAACTCGACGCAATATCTGCAAGAAATTAAAGAGAATTGATTGGTTATATGCATGGGCAGTGAGCGGGTTCTAGAGTCTAAAAATTGTATTTAATTATAGTCTGCTCCATGTCTTCAATATCTAATAATAGGTCAAAGTCCTTTGCCTCTATGCGATGCCATTTAGAACATTTTCCATTTGAATTTTTCAACGATTGACAGGCATTAGCTGTATTTAACATTACAATGAACTTTGACATGGAAATAATCAGCAAAGGCAGCAGGAGCGAAGGAGAGCGAGGGGGAGAGGAAGAGAGTGGGAAGCAGACAAAAGAATTCACAGAATAATGATTATTGTTCAGTTGTGCGTACCCAAAAAAAAGAAAAGAGAAAGAGCGAAAGAGAGAGAGAGAGAGAGTGAGAGAGAGAGAGAGGGAGATAGGTTATACAGTTCAAAGGCGTCGCTAGTCAACCGGAAATTCGAACTGTCTATTAAGCCTAACAATTTCCGTTTCCGTTACGCAAAAAAAAACACAGAGAGGGAAAGAGATAGAGAGAGAGAATGAAAGAGAGAGAAAAGCTAAGAGGCGACTGTCAAGTGGCGCTGGGTGTGTGTTTAAGTGTGTGTGCGCGTGTGTGTGTGTGTGTGTGTTTGACAGCTGTCAAGGTGTTGACATCGGAAATTGCGTCGGAAATTCAAATGTGCCCTCAAATGGCGCTGCTGCTGCTGCTCTCACGGCTCTCAGGGCACTCGTGGCTTGGCGGCAAATCGGCTGGGCGGATATTTGTCCACTTAGCCTCGAGGGCTCAATTAGCAAATCGCCAAATTAGCCAGGCAGCCGAATTCACAATTGACGCCACGGAAATCAGAATTGCAAAATCGACAAAAAGAAAAATGAAGCCACGAGTTCAATTACAATTGAACAACTGAGAGATACGCTCGGTGCAGAGCTGTAGCTAATGCATAAAGGATTTCCGACTTTATGGTCAAAGTGGCACGAAGAGAACATAAACTAAATGCTAGCTTAAGTGCAGCTTCATACCACAGATGAAATATGTAGTTCATCAAGTACTGGAGTCCAGCCTGAATAGGCAAATGCCCTAGGGACAACGTCTAACAAATAAAATATTCTCCTTAGTTGTAAAATTTAAAAGCATGCATATCCCAAGTTTGATATTTCTAGATGTTATAGTACTCGAGCTGAAACTAGCCAAGGGATTTGAGTAGTCAAAAGGAAAGGAAATATTCATTGACAGCAGCTGCATACCGAATTCGATAACTTTAGCTCTTAAAGTACCCGAGTTATATTTGACAGCCTCAACAGAAGTTACTAGATCTAAAAAAAGAAATTTCCTAAATCTTTGCTTACTCTTAAACCACACGTGTACCAAATTTGATATCTCTTGCGCTTACAGTTCTCGAGCTATGCACAATAGATACAAATCGCAAAAACGATATCAGCCTGAAAGCTGAAGCTATCAGTCCACATACAAATAAAGTTATGTAAAACCTGAATCTTCTGCAGTCTCTACCATAGATTAGGACAAAACTAATCCACCCTATTCTCAAATGACTACAGGGTATGCTGAGCAAACGAAAAGCAATTGAAATCAAACCCAAAGCAAACGCCGCTCTGATAGAAATATAATTCATGCCGACGTCGGCTCTACTGGAGCTGAGCACTTAATTAACTTGGCCCACAGCTAGGCGACGCGCAATGTCCTGTGTGTCCTGTCCGCCCGCCGTCCTCTGCCCGCGCTCAGTCTCTATCTAGCTGGCCATAAAGGTAAATTGAAAAAACCAAAATAAAAAGAAAAGAAAAGGAAAAGGAAAAACAAAAAACACGTAAGAAAATGCATGTAAATAAAAACTTGACGGCGGCAAGCTCCGACGTCGTCGTCGTCGTAGTCGCCACACAGAAGCAATAAAAATAAACAAGGCAATGGCACAGGACTCTTCAGCAGCAGAACATAATTAAACTCAAGCGGCGGGGGGCGGTGCCTGGCTGCGGGCTACAAGACCATTGAGTGGTCGAAGTTGGGAATAAGACATAAAAAGACTTTACCGGACTTGGACTCGGACTCGGACTCGATTTTGTACTTGATGCAAACATTTTTTAGGAAATTTCTTAAGGAAATTTGGACAATATATCATGTAAGAGCTACATAAATAACAGTTATTAGAATAATTATAATGAGATGGAAAGGAAATGCAAGAAGGAAATTATGAATAGAAGCTTAGAGCTATGGATAGAGCGGAGGCTTATATATACTCAAGTATATGAAGGGACACCCTCATACGACATTCCTTATGATCAATCCCTGAATGGATTTCTATATATGACACAGATTCGATAGACTTGATTGATCGATTGATTAATTAAGCATAAATATAGATAGGGAAAGAGATCTATTGATCCATATCTGAATAGGAATCCAATGCAGATATAGATCTCTTAGAATTTCTCAGACAATTCCAGACAGTTATGTCTATATTTCAGTTCGAAGCTATTCAAAGAATTTTGCTTATGCAAATTGCATGGGGCAACGCGTCGAGCAACAAGTTGAGCGAGCGCCAAGTCGACGGGTGAAAGCGAGTGTGAGAAGTCTTAGAGGCGGCGACTCGTGTGTGTGTGCGGCAGGCAGTGAGTGTGTTCAGTCAAGTCAAATGTCGACACTCTGCCAATTGGCTTCAGCGACACGAGCTGCCTCCGCTCCATTCCATATGCTAAGAAAAAGTCATTTTCTTGTCAAATATTTTGCCACTTCAAAGGACTCGCCGACAACTGTCAATGTCAGGCGAACAACAACAATGAGTGTAACACAGGCACTTAAAAAAGTATTTGCACTCGTTTATATGAAAGGCAAACACAAATAAAAAACAATTTCGACTGTGCGAGGCGAGCGTGAACGACCGTCGAATCACTTCTCCTTCCTGCTCCTCTCTCTATTCTCTAGTCTCTCTCTTGTTTTTTGCCGCTTCTCTACTTCTGTATGTAGCATATCCCTGCTCTAAGCTTATATACCCCACTTGTATGCCCACTTTCTATTGACCGACTCTGGCTCTGCCTCTGGCTCTGGTTCTGGCTCTACTCCAGCTGCTAAAAATAATTGCTTGACAAAGTTGGCTCACAGCTTGCGGTGCTCCCCACATCTGCTGGCCTTTTCTCTCTCTCTCTCTCTTTCTCTCTCTTTGCCCTGTGCTTCCTGCAGCCGCACACAAAAACCGGAAACGAAAAACGACGCGGCGACATCTCAATTTGGATTTAGTCAATGGCGGCGCAACAGGCAACGGCATTGTCCATCCTGGCCGTGGGATTGCGCTGGACCCTCGAGTCCTGGCCGGAGACTCTCAACTGGACTCGCGTCCTGGCAAAGGAAACACTTTGCGGCGCTTGAGTGAGCCGCCTGAATGGCCACACGGAGACGCCGACTTTGCTGGACTTTGCTTTCGCTTAGCTGCCTTCCTGTGTATCCTTTGGCATGCTTGCCTGCCTGCCCTTTCCCCTTCCTCCTTTCCCTCTCATCCCCATCCTCATCCCCATCCTCATCTTCGTCTTCTTCTTCTTCTTCTTCTTGTGCTTTGTCGTCGCTGCGAACTTTTTAATGATGATTGAGCAGCGCGCGCAAATCTTGCTGCACACTTTCAAGCGACTGAGCAATGCAAATGGCTCAGCTTGCAGCTACCCCCCCCCCCCTCTTCACCCCCCTCTCTCTGAGCAGTCAGTTCAATGTCCTTTCGCTTGGCTTGGCATATAAAATATGCATACATCCGTATAACGTATGTATGCTCAGACGATAATTGATATTGACAATGTTTAGTTGGCCGCTTGGGCTGCCAGCTAAAATTAGAATGGCAAATAGAGCATGAGACGACGGTACGACGGGGCGTATGAATGCCACTTTCATTGAAATAATGCCCATAGAGGATATGGCATATCTAAGAGAAGAAAGTGGGAGAAGGAAGTGGGAGGTGTCGAAAGATATCAAATTCTGCCTAGATATAGAGTGAAGCAGTGAGAGAGGCCGTACGACTTCAATTTAGTCTCGGCCTCATTCATGTCCTCTTGTTAAAATAGTTAAGCTTAAGCTAATTGAACTATATGTAGTATGTAGAGCAGGAAAATCAACTGTTGTTGCTGCTGCTTAAGACTTGATGAGGCATGGATACGCACATCGACAATATCAAGTCCAAGTCTCAGCTGTGCATATTCATTAGCTAAAATTAAATTGAACTATGAATGAATCAAGTTGGAATCAGGAATTCAACTCATTGACTAAATAGCTGCTTGAGTCAGAGCAGCTTGTGCTGCAGTGATGGGGAGTGAGCTACAACGATGTTAATGCTATTCTCACACTGCTGGGGGATCAACTCGAAGGACGAATACAAGGGCTTGCGCTTCATTAGCCTTCATTCCGAAGAGCGACGTTTTCTATTTAAAATGCTTGTCTAATATCCAAGCTCTTCACCCTATATACTCGATGGTTTCACGTTCTCAATGTTCTCTTGAACGCGTCAGTGGAGGTCCTCTATAACATATTCATGATTGAATGAAGACCGAATCAAAAATCACATTTTAGTCCCTAATGCTATTTAGCGAATGTCTACAGTGTCTAGTCTAGTCTCTTTGCTCTCGACTTGTCTCTATTATCCTATATACTATTCGACTTCTTTCAATTATTTATAATATTTTTATGAGCAATCCTAGCTGGCATTCAAATCGGAACCGGAATTGAGAGCTGCCTTTATCTTTCCTCAAAAGTTTCAAGACGTCTTCTATGCTTACATCTTATATAATCACATTGATATATCCCACATGTCTTAGGGATATCACAAGAACTACAAAGTTGAACTGAAATATTTCAGTTTTTGAATACTTTTTTATCTTAACTGCTTACACAGCTTCGGGTATTTGCCAGTCGTGCATGCCCTATTCAGCTCAATTAGATGAATATCTAAATACATATACAACAATGTGTACCTTTAAATATAGTCCACGTAATTAAGTTAGTCAACTGCATTAGGAACTAATTAGAAAGTTGATTCTCATCCATTTTGTGTGGCCTCTAAAACGCATTAAGCTGCGTTTACACTAACTCCAGCTCAGTCTAAGCTGCCTCTCTCCCTCTCCCTCTCTTTCTGTTACCCTCTCCTCTCTCTCTCTCTCTTCCTCTGTGTGCTGCGCCTTGTCCTTCGCATTAAGTGCATAATTCAATTTGAAAGGCAGACTTTGGAGTGCCCCTTCAAAAGTATGCAAAAGCACAGGCAAGGCACACACACACACACACACACCCAGCCACAGACACACACAGACACAGGACACAGATCAACTGGGCATAAAACGTGGGCAGCTGCGTTTGTTTAATGAAAATAAAGTAGCAGCTTTTACGCATTTTTATGGCTTTTATTCGACTGTGGAGGGCGCGGACGCACCTGCTATGCAAATTAGCATATATATATACAAACAGATATATATATATATATATATATATATGCATGTATGTGTGTGTCTGTGTGTATCATAAAATCTGTCAATTCGCAGCATCATTGTCTTCAATTTTCAGCTGACTTAAAGGCTGGCAATCAACTTGTCTCTCCCCACACCATCTCTCTCTCTTTCTTTCTCTCTCTCTCTCATTCTCTTTCTCTCTCTCTCACTCATTCTGTTTGCCTGCAAATTTATGCGGTTCAAGCTAATCCGCATGGGGATTTTTCGCTTAAAACGTTTTATTGTTGCCTCGCACTCCCGAACCAGGTGAAGCAGTGGAGAACATTAAATGGAACTGGAACTGGAATGGGAACTGTAACTGTAACAGTAGCAATAAGTGAAATAGAAAATAAAAGTGGAACTAGATCTATGACTAAAATAGTAGCTGGAACTAGAGCTGGAACTAGAATATAACTTGAAACTGAAACTGTAACTAGAGATGGAACTAAAATTGAGACTGGAACTAGATGTAGAACTCTATGTATAACTAAATTAGTAAGTGGAACTGGAACTGGAGTTTCAATTGAAGCTATTAATAAGTAAGTTTTAGCTGGATTTAGCATTAGAACTGAACCAGGAGCTGCAACTAGTAGTAGAGTCAGCGCTATAACCTTAGCTAAGGCTGAAACAAAAGTGGAAATTGGAATTGGAACCAGAACTAGAGCAGAAGTCATTAACCTTGCCTCCTTCTCTCCTTCAGTACTAACTCTAACTGTAACTGCGGCTCTAACGGTAAATGTAATTGGAACTGGAACTGGAGCTGAGCTGGGCCGACGCAGAGAGGGACGTTGGCCTGCGGACCTTGTCTGTTTCTATTATATTTTAAAAGGCCTGTCGACTGCAGATTTCCCTGATGCCCTGTAAATTTATCACATTACAAAAAAAAAAAACAGAAAACAGAAAACAAAGTGTGAATTCGACGAAGGAGGTGGAGAGGGAGGCGTGGCCATAAAGGTTCATATCCTGTGCAACCCCGCAGCACTGGGTGCGTGCGTATTACCGTTTCGTTCTTTTGTAATTTCTTCTTGCGGCAATCGCTTCGCACTGTCATTATGTAAATGAAATTGTGGCGAATTATTATTTGTATACCCTATGAAGAGAGAGGGAGCGGTAGAGAGAGCATGCTCAATTTTTGATGGGGCATGTGACAGTCAGAGGGGATCGATTTGCCTTCCTTTTGCTTGGAGCTGATTGTGAGCTGAGCTGGTTCGTTCTTATAGATTTTCTCTGTTGTAGTGGATCTTAGCTCACACAAAAGACAATTGAGTTGAAACATGTTTTGAGTGGGCTATACCACCTCATATACACAGAGAATTTCTGACAGCTGCTTACAGTTGTGCTTGTCGGGTATTTGCTAGTCATGCATATCCCACTGTGACATACATTTTTCTTAAGTTCATTTGGTTCTTTTTATTTTTATGCACATTCTTTTGCTATGGCTCATAGCTGACATAGTTTTTATAGAGTTCAATCTGAATTTATCGAGTTAAGGCTGTAGTTTCTAGTTCTTTTAGTTCGCATTGATCGATATATCGTAGATCGTAGATCTGGCTTTTACTCTACTTCAGTTATACTTGGCTCACAGCCTGCTTAGAGCATTTGCTCTTCGTCTTTGCCTTCCCTTAAGACTTTTTTGCTTGTTATTTTTGGCTCTTTTTCATTTTTGGTTCGCTCCTTCTGCTGCTTCGCTTTTTATTTCGTTTTTGTGTTTTGTTATTTGCGTAATTTATTTATTTATTTTCTTTGGCCAAGTTCCATTGTTGCTGTTGTTGCTGCTCAGCATTTGAGCGCATAATTCATAATTTGTGCCGTTCGTCCTTTGTCCTCTGGCCGCTGTCCTCCGTCCTCCGTTCCCTCTCCTTAGTCCTTTTGTGGAGCAGCAACAGCAGCTCCTTCTATCAGCAACGAGGCAATAAAAGTTTGTCGCTAGTTAACAAATCATTGGACAAGTGAATTGTGCGACTCGCCAAGAGAAAACGAGAGGGAGAGTGGAGAGAAAGAGACAGCGAGACAGAGAGAGAGAGAGAGAGAGGTGGAACTTATGATTCAGTTTGAATTGATTTGTGTGTGCGCGCGTGAATGAATACGATTTCGATTTCGATTTTTATCGCCGTGCGCAATAAATATTCATGAGTCGCATTCATTCATCATGCTTATGTGATCTCAGTGAAAAGCTTTTGCCACTCGAAAAAAACGAAAGCGAATCGAATCAATTATCGAATCGAATTGAACCATTCGAGCCGTACAAATTGATTCATCGAATTCGAATCTATGAATTGCTGTGGGATTTGATTAACAGAAAAGAGCTTTATGTTAATGCATATGATAGTCATTTCCATAAATACATATGGATAGCGAGCTAGCTTGCTTGAAGAAATTAACAAATTGAATAAAAGATTTTGGTGGAATAATATTGTCTTAACTATACGCAGTGTTATCAATAAATACGCATCGATATGCAGTTAATCAGATCTAGAATCATTGGAATATATGATTTTTCACTTTTGTTTAAGTAGCTTAATTGTTATCGATAAATACATATCGATATTACATACAAAACAAGTAAGATCACTCTAGTCGAGATGCCACGACTAGGAGATACCCTGAACCTTGTACAGAATTTTCTAAAAATTCCATTCATATTCATGATTTGTTATCGATAAACATTAATCGATTCGTCTAGCCGTATCGATTATCAATTTACTCTACAGTCTGGCACGCTTCATATTCTTTTCGCTTTCTTCTCGTGAAAATAGATTCGAATTGAAGGTAAATGGAAAAGACATAAAAAATAATAAATTGCGGATTTAATTTAATTTCGCAAACAAAAGTAAAGCGCAGCATAATAAACGGCTTTTGATGAGCAGCAAGGAGCACTCGAACATGAGAGAGGCGGCAGATAAGAGCAGAAAAGGCAATGGAGACCGCAACAGGCAGCAGCGGCAGCTGAAGCTGAAGCTGAAGGCGCCCATCTGAGTACAGCGCGGACAACGTGGCGTATGCGGAACGTGATTGATGTCTGTTTGCTTATTTGAAGTGGACAGTGGGCAAGCCACGCCCCCAGGCCACATCACTTGAATGATTGCGAAAGGTATGGAGAGAGAGAGAGAGAGAGAGATGGTGGGAGGGGGAGATAGAGAGGGAGGAGACAGAAGAGAAAGACATGTGGAATCAGAGCTCATTGAGTTGCTTTCTATACTAATTTATAGGGTATCATTGAGTTGAGTAGTATAATAATTTGCATTAAATACCCAAAGATGTTTTCTAATAAAAAATGGCATTCATGTCATATTGCATATCAGAGAACGTGAGAATGGGAGTTAAATTGTGTTTATCAGCATTTACTGGGTATTTTTGAGATGTAAATGGTCCAATTTCGAACAAGTTTTTTATAATTACTCAATATACAGGCTATCTAAAAGTTACCATTGCTCCAAATGGGAGTGAAAGGAAAACGAAATTAACTAAGAAATGGCAAAAGAAGTTTTTGGCTTTACCTCAGATATAGTACAGGGTATCTGCGAGTCAGGCTTGCATCTAGTTTTATAGCTTGCCTCGTGGACATTTGAAGAAGCCATCAAAGGCTAGGCTAGCGTCAAGGATTGCTGGCCAACCTGTCTGTGTGGCTGACTGGCATGAATCATAAACATTTCCATTTCCGACTCGAACAAGCAAATAGCAAGGAGATGAAGAAGCAGCAGGAGCACCAGCAGACGGAGAAGGAAACAAAGCTCGTGAGGACGAAAATTAACAGCGCGTCAAATCAAGGCGGGGATTTTTATACCGAACAATTTTTATGCGCCTTTTATGATGGATTTTTATTGCAGACGCTTATGCTGATGTTCTCTCTCTCCCCCTTTCCTTCTGCCCCTCTTTCTCTCGCGTTCTTCCTTTCCCATTACAAGATGAAATTGTTGTTTGCATGCCGCGCGAGTCGTAAAAAAGCCGAGCAGCTAGCAACAAATTTGGGATTAATACTGAAATTTCTCATTTTTCCTCTCCAGTTTTTCCCGTTAACCTAATGCCATAAAAGCGGCTTTGGAAAACGATTCGGCACACACCTTTCGCCTAGAGTCGCGAGGCAAGATTAAACAAAATCAAGCGTAAAAGAAGGCTCCAAGTCACTCAAAATCATTTCACGCTCAATACCTGAATTGCATTTTTAAGGTAGAAGAATTTATGGCACGAGAAAGCGAAAGATCTAGAGATAGAGATGGTGATGAAGAGATGAGAGGATAAAGAGATGGAGAGGTGGAAAGATGGAGAGATGAAGAGATGGAAATATGGTGAGATGAACATAGGAAGAGATGGAAAAATTGAGAGATGGTATTATGGAGATGTGGAGAGATCGAGAGATGAAGAGATGGAGACATGAAGACTTGAAGTCAGCTTTAATTTTCAAGTTCTCTGTAGAAGATCAGCTTCTAGACCAGTTAGACAATTATATCTTAGGATAGTTTCTATATATCTGTATATAGTTTCTTTTCGATACTCACTCATGATCCCGATTGTGTTTGTAGGAGTCGTGATAGCGCGTGCGCAGATTGTGGCGACTGTCGCTGCTGTCGTTCGCCCGATGGTTGCGCGTGAGTGCTGCGGGCAGCAGAAGGGCCATTTCTGAAAGAGAGAAGGGGAAGATAGTTAGTTGAGAGTGGATGAACAGCTAGTTATAATACTAATACTTAGTAATATAGAGTAAAGTTTAATTCTT
Organism: Drosophila pegasa; assembly: GCA_035046225.1. Classification (NCBI taxonomy): domain Eukaryota; kingdom Metazoa; phylum Arthropoda; class Insecta; order Diptera; family Drosophilidae; genus Drosophila; species Drosophila pegasa. The sequence continues at coordinate 1,453,032 of JAWNOD010000429.1, read as the reverse complement.
GAAAATCAATTTGTAGCCGCGATGCGCGAGCTGTGTGGCCCATGTCACGTGTCGCACGGGCGGGCACAGCTCGCGGCGTCGCCGTAGCCGGAAGAGCTGGCAGTAATTTTATCAACATCAACAACGACTGTACAAGTGTATGTGTGTAGGTGTGTGTGTGTGCGTGTGTGGGTGAGCGGAAGTGCGTGCCTGTATGCCTGGCGGTTATGCCACACGAATCGCATTTGCTTTGACTGGCTTCGCATGATGTTTGCATTGCTGAGAGCGAAATCAAAACATGCCATTAGACGAGTGAGCGAAGGAAAGGAATGAGGAAGGAGGAGCAGCCCAGGAGGTGTGCCAGCTACAGCTGGCAAGGACAACAGAAGCGTGCGAGCAACTGCAAACAGCAAAACAACTTTTCCCTTTCCCCTTCCCATTTCCCACTTCCCAATTTCCAACGCTCAACGTGGGGCCCTCGTTTTTTGCATTCCCTCATTGCGACTGTAGATGCGACGCCCCCTTGCCCCAACTCCGACTTTTGACTAACAGCACTCGCAGTGACAGAGCGCCAAGAGCTACCGCTGTCACTGACACCCACCTGGGAGGGGACCGGGGGCTGGCAGGAGCGGAGGGCAGCGAGAGCCGGGAGACAGTCACCTGAAAAAAGTTGACTGCGACTCTCTGCTTCACTTGCAGCACGTGCCACAGCCACGTAAAGCCACGTGACTCATGAAAGGTGTCTGCCAATGCAGAAGATAGAGATGGAGGGAGAGAGAGGTAGAGAGAGTAGCAGCATCAACAGCCTTGGCCTGCTCTGCATGCTTTGATGAAACATACTTCGCACAGACGTGAAAACATTTTTGTTGACATGACAGCGTCCATCTGCTTAGCTGCGAGCCTGTCTATGCGTCGAGCTGCACGCCCTGCACATGAGAAGAGGCCTAGCCCATCATGCAGAAGGACGCATCTAGTGGAAAGACTTTGAAGTTGATATCTAGTCTTGGGGGTGTCAGTGGCACATCTACCATGCAGTCAAGGTGAAAGAGGCTATACAGGTCTCATCTGTTGAGCTCAGACTCTGATTGACTTGGCTGCCATCTTGTACCCTGTAAATACTCGAAGTTGATAACTCAAATGGGGTGTATGAAAGTGGGAAGCTGATGTGCTTGGTTTGGATAGAATTAAGGACATAGTCAAGAAAGAAGTTAAGGGAGAAAGAGAGACAGAGAGAGAGAGAGAGAGAAACAGAAAGGGAAAATGATAGAGTGACAGGGAGAGAGAAAGTAGAAGAGAGAGAGAGAGAGAGAGAGAGAGAGAGAAAGAGAGAAAGAGAGAAAGAAATAGAAAGAGCAAAATAGAATAATATATAGGATAAGAGAGAGTCTGAGAAAGAAAGGAGACAAAAATCAAACGAAGATGAGAGGGAGACAGACTGCGAGACAACAAGAGACGAAGTGAGAGGGAGACAGAGAGAGTGAGGCACTGGCTAAATATTATGCTGTCACAAAGTCAAGGTTATTAACACACTTTACGCTCTTCACGCCATGAAGTGGGTGAGAGAGACGGCACGAGCCTAGACAGGAGCTAGATGGAGGCGTAGTTAAAGGACTCGCACGTGCCGCAGCAAATGGAATGTCAACTCAACAGCTGATGATGGTCCAAGCTTAAACCGTTTTTTGCCACCTAATGTGTGTGAGAGAGTGGGAGAGTGAGAGAGAGAGAGAGAGGGAGAGAGGGAGTTCGGCTAAGCGGCTGCTGGCTTGCACATATGTATTGCATAATTTTTGGTCGTCAGCAGGAGCTCACAACTTATGCAAATTTAACAAGTCAAGTGCCACACACATACACACACAAACACACACACATACACACACACGCACACACACACTCGCATAAATTTGCATAATCAAATGGCATATTGTTGTGCCTCGGTTTGGCTGGTTTTTGGTAACGTTTTTCATCTTGGACGATTACCTACTTGGCCAAGCACAACCCACCCACAGCCACAGCCACATATACACACACACACACACGCACACACACATATATATATATATATACTCTCTAACACACACACACACACACATACATTCAAGTTAATTGGAATTTAGCACATGGCCCGTAATTCACAGCCCTAAGTGAATGAGTGTGCGACGTCTGTCCGCGTGTGCGTGTGTGTGTGTATGCGTGTGTGTGTGTGTGTAAGCGAATGTGTGTCTGTAAGTGTACAGCAATTATTTTTATAACGTTAATGAGCACTGCGCATTATTGTGGCCTGCCAATGGCGGCGACAACGAGAAGCGCCGAAGAAGCTTGATGATGAGAGCGACGACAGTCGGCGACAGAAGTGTGCGCACACATATTAGGCTACACTGTAAGAAATTGTGTTGGCCAATGCAAAATATGTTGGCTGGGGTAAGATGAAAGAAGGTATTGATAGACTGATTGAACCATGAAGTCAATAATATCAATTTGATTGAGTGACGATTGATTAACTAGTTGGGCTATGTCTAGATATGCATGAATATTTACTGATTGACTCACTGATAGATATATCAATCAATATGTAAACCTAATGGAATGGAATTGATTGTTGATTGATAGACTGACTGCCTGTCTGATTGGTAGACTGCTTGATATGATTGATGGCTAGGTAACAGATTGATTGTTTATACTGATTGGTGAACTGTCTAATAGGTTGATTGATCGATTGATGACTAACACATATTTGGCTCAGAATATTTTTGTTTGAAAGCGGAAATGTATTTCTAGCTGTAAGAAGAGCCATTTTTGATTGATTGATTGACCAACCAATCAATTGATTGATAAATGCTAATAGATTTATTTATATATATTTTTTACTACTGTTCCAATTCTATATGCCGATGCTTTCGCTCAGTGCATGTAACTAAATTCCCGACATTTTTCCACCTGCAAATGGCGCTGGGCATTGTACGTGGCGGCGTTGGTGTGTGAGCGGGCGCATGGGCGTGTTTGTTTACCTTAATTATTACACACATGCCAAAAAAGAGTGAGCAGGAGATAGGGAGAGGGGGACAGAACGGGGGGAAAGTTAGGGAGAGGGAGACAGGGAACGAGTGTGACACGCCTGGTTGTTAGCAATTAACTTGGCATTACACAAATTTTTAATAGCATACTTAATGACGCGAGAGCGCGCGCGTACGCCTCTCTCTGCGCTTCTCATGCGGCTGTTCGGCTCGTGTCTTGAGCAGAATTTAATTTGTGCCCTGCTCAATTATCTAACACAAATTGCACGTATTTAATGTCAGCCCATGTTGTGGCTGTGGCAGTTGAGGCTAGGCGTTGCTGCAACAATGAGTGCAACAGTTGAGCGAGGCGAGAGCCAAGCGCTCTGCCTAGCAATTTGCCAATTGCCAGTTCTGTGTGCAGTTTCCGTTGCTTTCCTTGGCTTGACTTGGCTTTGATCCATGTTTCGCCTTGCCCTCTTTATATAGCTCTGTATATACCCTGCAGACGTGGTGTGCAGTCTATATTGGTTGCTCTTCTAATGATTGCAACAGACCGAAGGAGGCGACATATATACAGTTGTGTTCAAATCAACGCTAGTTATGTGTATATACATAAAGTTTTGTTCAAAACATTAAAATTGCTGTACCAAAGAAAGCACAAACCAAATGAAAATGTAATTTTCCAATGAATAAAAGAAGAGAGTTAAGTAATGAATTAATTGAAAATTCAAATTCGGCTGTTCATAGAAATAATAGTGCTGCATGTAAGGACACGAAAAAATAAATGACAATAGAATAATGAATTACAACAAAACGTAATTAATTATACTATATTCCAATAATTAAAATTAATGGCAATTGCAATCATTTTTTGGGTTTAGTGGGTATAGAAAAGCATTGTCCGGCAGAAAAGAGAGTTTAGTTTGTTAGAATTCAATATGTATAGAAGTTTATAGCTATATCGATATGGCCCTTGATTTTCTCTCTTCCTCTCTCTTTCTCTGTATACCTTCATTCGCCTCTTCATCTCATGGTTAGGCCTTAAATATATTTTAGACATCTTCCTTATCTTATAACAAGAGTAGCCCAATCTTTCTTCAAATCTTTGATTACCTTTTCAATTTCATAAAAAACTGGTTATGGTATTTGCTAGTCAGTCATAGCCGACTAAAGCTTATTTTTCCTTGCTTTGCCTGTGATTTTCTTTTTGCTTTTGACCCAAAGAGCGTTACTACTCTCTTTCCCGCATTCCCTCTCGTCCTCTCTCTACTCTCCCCTGTCCAGCTCTAATCGACATTTAATGCTCTGTAATTGCCCGGCCAAAGCCAAATCACGCCGTTGTCTGACAGCAATTTGCAAGATAAACAAAACACACACACGCACACATACACACACGCACATGCATACACTCACACACACACACACACACACACACACACGCACACACATATGCTTAACACTATAAACAGCTTAAAATAGCATTAAAAGCATTTAATTCACATCTGTTTCTCTCTGTGCGCCTCCGTATATTGCAATTAGCTCTTAAGCATTTGCTTTGGCTGCTGTCAAAGTGCGAAAAGGGTCAGAGAGAGAGAGAGAGAGAGACAGAGAAAGAGAAGTGTTGCCCACTTTTCAGCTGAAAGCATTTAGAGGGAGTAGTAGAGCTATAACAGCGCGATTACTTAAAGAGCTGTTCAAGTGAAGCTAAGTGAAGCTTCAGTGCGAATGCCTACGGCGAAAGGCGAGCATCTAGTCGAGATCGAGAGTGTTTCAACTGCAGCAACTTGTTGATTCGCGCTTCAAAGCGATGAGAGTTACTGAGCATAGTTCGCTGTGCCACGCCTTGTCGACTGTGAATTATCTAAAGGTATTACACGATTATATATACTCCATCTAGAGTCTCTAGAGGTCGAGCAATGGAGACCTAAACAGACGAACGACTGAGGGACACGAATGAAGGATATATGGAAAATGAAAAGGCAAATAGATCTCGACTCATAGCCAGACGGACATTTCACTCATTAAAGAGTTTAAAACTATCTCTCTTTGATTTGAAAAGCTTTTTGTTATCAATCCAAAAATATTTATCATGAATTCATTTTCATGTACATTCAAGGTTAAGCTATTTTTCTTTTATTGTTTTTCTTTCTCTCCTCCCTTTTACTTTCGCTCTCTCTCTCTCTCTCTCTCTCTCTCTGTCTGTTAAAGCTTAAATGCGCTTTCAAAGCTCTTTTTTTAGAGCCCAACTCAAGACTTTGTCACATATTGAATGCAGTTTTCAACAAATAGTTGCTTGTTCACTAAAAGCTTTAGTGTTCTTTGAAAGCTTTCGGCTATTGCTCAGTTGGATTTCATAGTTTTAATGGCGCCTGCTTTATCTGACACTAAATTGCCATTAATTACATTTTCTTTATGCCCACACACACACACACACACACACACTTCTGGTCTATTGATGGCTGTGACATGTGACGCCTGCTGTGTGTGTGTGGTTAATTTCTGCATACAGAGCTTAACAATTTTTTCTAATGGCTGCAATCAAAGTTTTAATTAAACGCTTAAAGAGTGAACGGACGAGCGTCAACAAAAACCGCAAGCACAACTAAGTCCAGAGCCAAACAGCACAAACAGGACGGGGCGAGGCGGCGCGGGGCAGGGTGAGGCGGGCAAGACGTGGAGCGGAGACTGGGCACGTTCGTGGCTAATGGAGCACAGGCGACCCGAAACATAAACAAAAAACTTCTGCTGCGATTTTTAATAGTTTTTTTCTACTTTTTTATGCTTGCAGCAACTTCTTCTGCTTTGTTTTTTTTTTCATGCTTGTTCACGAGGTGATAAAGGGGGTGTATTAGTTTTTGTGAAATGACCGGCTGTCTGAACATAGAAAGAGATGGAGTCTTTGATGGCCTCCTCATCCGTCCATCTATTTGCCTGTACGTCCTGCCGTCTCACCGCTTAGACCCGCTAGTCTGTATCCGTATTTATCCATCTTTATTCGTCTATATATATCTCTATCCGATTCTCTCAGTCTATATCCCTCTCCCAATCTATCTATATCCATCTCTTTCTGTTTCTAACCGACTCTGTCCGTCTCTATCCATCATTATCCGTCTATCTTCGTCTCTATCTTTGTCTCTATCCATCTCTATCTATCTCTATCTATCTCAATCCATCTCTATTCATCTCCATCCATCTCGCTCCGTCTCTCTCTCTCTCTCTCTATGTCTCCATCCGTAGTTATCCGGCTTTATTCGCCTCTATCCGTCTCTCTCTCTCGCTGTCTCTATCCGCCTTTCTCAGTCTCTACCCACCTCTAAGCACTTGCTTAAGCCAGCATTTTGCAGTCGCTTAAGCCCGACTCTAGCTCTAGCACTGCTGAATGGAGGCGTGGTCGTGTGTGTGTGTGTGTGTCGTCGGCGACACTTAGCCAAATATAATATGGCTTTTATGTCAGCCACTTGCACAAAATTGCTTTGCCAGGCCAAAGGGCGGAAGCGTGGCAGGGCCCAGAGCTAGAGGCGGGAGGCGAGCAGCGGAAGCAGGAGAGATGGATGTCTGCTCTCTGGCCAGAGACTGGAACCTGGAACCTACGTTCATATGCGTCTTCTTCTTAAGCAGCTGCTCGCTTTTTACGTGGCCAAAAAAAAGGAGAAGAAGAAGTCGACGAAGACTGCCCTGGTGGGGAGTGCACAACTAGAGAACACTCTTGAACTGAATATGAGGAGAAACATTTCCAGTTGACGGCGCTGGCAGGGTCTATATAGCAAATTTGTCATAAGCGAAGTTTTTAATCGATTTTTATCGACTTGGAAACCGTTTAGGTTATCGATTAGTTAAGAGAATGCTGTGATGTTACAAGGGCAGCTCCACACCGAATTGCAAGTCTCTAACTCTGTTACTATACTAGCTCAACTCGTCTGATCAAGAGTATACATAATATATATAAATATCATGCTACATACCCTTTAACCTTACGCCAATATACCCTGCTTACACATATTCAACGGCTCCAGGATATTGCCAAAGAAAGAGCGAGCAAAGTAGAGTGGGAAAAAAAACTTTCAGCTAACAAGCGAGAGCTGACAGATGCATCTGCAGCAAAGATGCCTCCCCCACGCTCCCTCTCTCTCTCTTCACTTTCCCTCTCTCTCTCTCACTTTCTTCAGCTAGAGCAGAAGTGCATCAGCATCCGTGTGGATTCGTGTAAACCATCCAACCACCCGTCAAGTGACTTAGTTTGCTTCGCATTTTGCTTGGGCGTTTAGATGAAAAAGCTTTTTGCATTGCACAGCTCTGTCAATGCGAACGTCAACTATGACCTGACTGTGAAATACCCTGTAAAATGACTGACATTGTCGTGGATCTGTGAGTGTTGTAAGAGAGGAATATAGAGAGATAGAGCGAGAGAGAGCTGTGGATAGAGACAGACTGAAAGGTGAGAGAGATCGAGCAGGAAGGACTCACAGAAGAGACAAGATGATAAGCAGAGACAACGCTGAACTCTTAGTTAGACTACCCTAACAGTAGCTGCAGCAACGTGGTATTACAATGGGTGTAAAATATTTACGCTGCATTTTCTGGGGCGCTAACAATACGAGCCAAGTGCTTGCTAAGTGGATCAACATATCAACATTCTTAACAAATATGCAAAATGGAATATGAAATAAGCCGTATGAAGTGAGCAGAGCAAAAGAGAGTGAGCGGGACGAGGTACAGAGGGAGAGATGCGAGCTGAAAGGCTGTTGGATATAAGAGGATTCATGTAGAAGCGAAAAACTGGAATTAATTAAGCCGAACAATGTATGAAAAGGCAGCAGAAATGAATTGAAAATTCGCCTTTCATTCGCTGCTGCATTCTAAACATCTCCGTTTATCAATATCCTTTACAAATATCAGCTAGATTTTAATTGTAATATATTGAATGGCCTGCCAATTGGGGGCTGTCCATCGACTATTTTAATTAACACGCCACAATGCAGATTCAGGCTCAGATTGAGATAAAAGCTACGGCCCAGTTGCAGCTGCTATTGTTGTAAATGTGAATGCACGACGGCCCACCTGACAGGTGCAAGGCAAAGGCGATAAGGGCAGCGATGTCAGGTCAGGATATTTTTAATTAAAAGTGCATTTCATTAAAAGCCTCACAGATATAACAACAAATACAGATTTCGAGTTGAAGATACAGATACAGATACAGATACAGATACAGATACAGATACAGATACAGATACAGATACAGATACAGATACAGATACAGATACAGATACAGATACAGATACAGATACAGATACAGATACAGATACAGATACAGATACAGATACAGATACAGATACAGATACAGATACAGATACAGATACAGATACAGATACAGATACAGATACAGATACAGATACAGATACAGATACAGATACACACATAGATACAGATACAGATACAGATACAGATACAGATACAGATACAGATACAGATACAGATACAGATACAGATACAGATACAGATACAGATACAGATACAGATACAGATACAGATACAGATACAGATACAGATACAGATACAGATACAGATACAGATACAGATACAGATACAGATACAGATACAGATACAGATACAGATACAGATACAGATACAGATACAGATACAGATACAGATACAGATACAGATACAGATACAGATACAGATACAGATACAGATACAGATACAGATACAGATACAGATACAGATACAGATACAGATACAGATACAGATACAGATACAGATACAGATACAGATACAGATACAGATACAGATACAGATACAGATACAGATACAGATACAGATACAGATCAGATACAGATACAGATACAGATACAGATACAGATACAGATACAGATACAGATACAGATACAGATACAAATACAATACAATACAGATACAATACAATACAGATACAATACAGATACAATACAGATACAATATACAAATACAAATACAGATACAGATACAGATACAGATACAGATACAATACAATACAAATACAGATACAGATACAGATACAGATACAATACAGATACAAATACAAATACAGATACAAATACAGATACAGATACAGATACAGATACAGATACAGATACAGATACAGATACAGATACAGATACAGATACAGATACAGATACAAATACAGATACAGATACAATACAGATACAGATACAAATACAGATACAATACAAATACAGATACAGATACAGATACAGATACAGATACAGATACAGATACAGATACAGATACAGATACAGATACAGATACAGATACAGATACAGATACAGATACAGATACAGATACAGATACAGATACAACAGATACAGATACAGATACAAATACAGATACAGATACAGATACAGATACAGATACAGATACAGATACAGATACAGATACAGATACAGATACAGATACAGATACAGATACAGATACAGATACAGATACAGATACAGATACAGATACAGATACAGATACAGATACAGATACAGATACAGATACAGATACAGATACAGATACAGATACAGATACAGATACAGATACAGATACAGATACAGATACAGATACAGATACAGATACAGATACAGATACAGATACAGATACAGATACAGATACAGATACAGATACAGATACATCTGGACTTACCTCGCAGTATCTTCTTATCCCGATGTCCGTGGCAGCGATAGCCTTGGCAAGCTCGCTTCTGGAGCAGCGATGGGCAGTGCTTGCCTCCGTTCTGGGCTGCTTGCAGGACTTGGCGTGTGCGCGTCGTCATGCCCGCGCCGCAGCTCTTGTCGCACTCGCTCCACGCTCCCCAATCGCCCACCTGGCAGTCGAGCACTGCAAGGAGAGAGCAGACAATTCGAGGTTAGAGAAGACATTCAACTTGAAAGCAATTTGAATTAAAGTACAGTGAAGCTTCGCTAAAGCTAACCTTAACCATTTTGTAAATGAAAATTTAAAATCTAAGATGTTTGCTCTTTAGAGTCTATAGAGTCAATGGAGTCGTCTTGTCCCATGGCCCACTGTACCTTCGTCTCGATTTCCATGCTGATTCTTCTAGAGGCAGAGTCCACTGTAGCCTATAGAGTGTTGTCTTTAATCGTATTTTTGCAAACTTTTCGTATGCTTATTAATTTCTTTGTGGAGTTCGATTCGAAGAATGTTTCTTGATTAAACTTTCAGCTGCTTTTAGGAATTCTAATTCGGCGCTTTGTCATTGTCTCTATCGGCTTAGCCAGCACTGGACTCAACGGGGCGTTGCCACCTAGTTGCACATGGCATATGTGAACACAAAGAAAACATTTGTCATGCAGTGCCGAGTGCCGAGTGCCCAGTGCCGAGTGCTATTCACAGTGGACTAACCAAGGAAATGTGGGACAAAGGATTTTTGGGATAAAATGCCTCGGAGCGGGCTTTTGTTGCAGCTCCAAATGCAGCAGCAGCTGCTACTGCTACTGCTTCTGCTAGAGTAGTTAAATACTAAATGCTAAATGCTAAGTGCAACGAGTGACGTTTCAAGTTTCTTAATTAAAAATTGTGCAGCTCCGGCAAAATTAATTAAAATCCATTTGCCTTGATTGCGTCGCCTTTGGCTATGGCCGGGCGAGCATTTCCAGTTTTGCCCTTAAAGGCGCTAATGAAGCCACAAAGAGAGCTGGCTCCGAAGCGAATTGAAATATGCTACGGCCAGCCATCTCCCACCCTCACACACACGCCCTCTCTCTCTCTCACTCTCCCCTCTCTCTCTCTCTCTGGCTGGTGTAAATTCCCTCGGCTATTGCATTTGTTCAGTCAGAAATGGCAAAACTTGTCTTTAAAATCGATTTTAACAGCATTTATCGATGCCATTTGCAAAGTTTTTCGCTCTTTCTGATACCCTGCAAATATTGAAATGGGGCATATTGGCTTATTAAATAAAAATGACTTGCTGAGTTCATGATCAGCTGTGGGTTTCATCGATACACCCATACATTTTAAATTAAGGGTTAGGTTTCTCTAGCATAATTCAAGAACTTTCAGAGCTAGAAACATATTGGTATATAGTTGTTTGTAAGACTTACAAAGCCAAGTATTAAATCATTTATTGGCTATCCGCTTTATAGTTTCAGTCAGGAGCAAAAAGCTCAAGATCTAAAGGAGATAGAGATAAGAAATTCGGTATATAAACTTTGCTCAGCTATATTCAAATCAGGGATGTTTTACTTCCTAACGAAGTACTTTATAGACTCGATTATATAAGATCAACTGAAGAACTTTAAGAGCTACAAATATGAAATTATATATGTGGACTTTCGTTGGGCATATGGACTCGAAAAATGTTTCTTTCTATTGAAAACTTTCTGTTTGATTTGATTACTTTAGAGCAACTCTAGAAGTTCTGTAGCTCAAGACATCCTATTCGCTGCCCGCAAGCTATACACCCCGTCACTGTTTATCGTCAAGGCAAGCTAAGTTAGCAAAGCACTTCTAGTCAACTTCTAGGGTATCTCTCCGTCGCTCATACCCAATTTATCTGAGTTTTTACTTTGTTTTTGGTTCGGTCCGTGTATTAGGTTTAAAGGCGCTGGGCTCGTAATTTCGCACACCACACCACAAAAGCCAATTTATATTTTTCATTTTCATTTTCATTTCGCTGCGTTTTTCCAGCAAGTTTTCTTCTTCTTCTCTCCTTTGGCCTCGGCTTTTTAGCCATTGGGTAGCTCGGTGCTCGGCGCTCGGTGTGGCCGCACGAAATTAGCAAAAACGAGCAAAATGAGGCCAAAACAAAGCGCCGGGATAATAGAACTAAGTGCAAGGAGCTGTCGCAGCATGCTCGAGAGGAGGAGGAGGAGGCGGAGCTGGCTGAGGCGGAGAAGGCGTAAGGGAGGGCATAAAACTAAAGTAGTTAAAATTATGATTGCATTGGCTGCCGGCAAAGTGTTTAGCATATTGTGTGCAGCAGCACCAGCAGCAGCAGCAGCAGCCACAGTCATGAATGCGAATGAGAAGCGCATAGGGAGGCAGCAGAGAGTGGAGCCAGCAGCAGCAGCACAAAGCAAACTTTTGCCTCTGATCCGGCTTGTTGTGGCAATAAACGGCATAAAATGCTGCTTAGCAATCATGCCACTTGATTGGGGGCCTCCGCCACTGGGCGGCGGTGGGCAGTGGGGGGGAGGCGTGGCTTATCCTTAATGCTCACACTTCCTTGAGAGTTGTCAACCAGTTGGCCAGTTGGCCATTTGGCCATTTGGCTGCTCTTCCAGCGACAATCAAGTCGCCGTCTGTCAGCAACTGCTGCTGCTGCAATTGCAATTGCAATTGCAGTCGCAGCTGCTGCTGCTGCTGCTGCTGTTGATTGTGGCAGCTGTTGGCGCTGCCTGCTGATAACGATGACAATTATACTAATGCTGATGATGATGATAATGACTGTCATTATTATTATGATAATCAGCCAGCTGCGGTGGTCTCAACTCCTCGAGAACTGCACACTGTTGCCACGCTTCACACGTCACTCTTAGAGCGACAAGCGTCGTTGTCGCATTTCATTAGCTCAACTATATTGATAGCATTTGGGGAAATAGTCACAAGAGTCTCCCTACAACAACTCCTCAAGCCAACAGCCAAGCTTCTAAGCTGCATTTCCAGCTAGCACTTCTAACTTTCAATTGCGAGTTCCAGCCATTTCCAACTGCGAGCTCATAGTTCCACTTCCAATTCACACTTTTGCTCCCTATTCAATGTTTCATTCTTAACTTTTCCTTTTTGTGTTTCTCATTCATTTCCTAATTTAATTTTCTCTTTTAATTTCAGCTGCCGACTGTACCTTCTAATGCCTCTAAGTTCCACTTTTAACCCAAGCTTCATTCCCGATTATGACTTCGAGCTCTCAATCTTAGTTACCACTTCCAGCTTCCACTTTCTATAACTCCCTCTACCTATTCTACCGCACCTGAGCTTTCAGTTCTTTCGCTTCTCTCTTCCAGGTTTCATTTTCACTTTCTCTTCTGATTACCCCTTAAAAATCCTCATTCTATGCCATTTCCATTTCTTTTTCAATGATCCACTATCAGTTACGACTTCACAGTCTTTTTTCCAACATGCATGCTTCGCACTCTAGCTCCCTCTTTATATTTCCACCTACAAGCTTGTTCCACTTTCACTTTCGATTGTCTCCTTCAACTCCTCTTTGTAAGTTTCACTTTCTTTATTTTCGATTCCCATTGCCAAGTTCCACTTCCATGTCTCTCAGCCTCCCTTTTCATTTCCTTTCTTTCAGGCTCCACATTCCATTTCCATTTGTATCTCTCACTTCCAATTCCCACTTCCAATTGCCCCTTCCCGTCCGTCTTCCCTTCCGATCCGCCATCCTTTGGAATGTGTCATTCCCTTCCTCCCCGCCATCCTCCACTTCGCCAGTTGAACCTCCAATTGCCCCACTTGCCACATTCCGCTCGCCTGTGCCACATCCCATTAGACACTTCTTCCGCCTGCTGTGGGGCTTCTTCAGTGCGTCACATGTAAATGTCATTGTCTCTAAGCCTGTAAATTTCGCAGCTATTGCTGGGATCAGAGTGCCGCATGCAATTACACAATGGCTCAACCGAATGGCTGGGGGAGCGCAGGAGGCTTCCTCCTCGACTGCTGCCGCTGCTGTTGCTGTTGTTGCTGCTGAAGTTGCATTTCCTTGGGGCACACACACACGAGTTGCCACAACATAACTCAATGTCCATAGAGAAGGGCACCAACAACAGCAGCAGCAGCAGCGGCAGCAGCAGTTGCTGACGCGTTTGCCTCGACACGAGGTTGCGAAGAATAAACACAGCTTGGTTATTTGTGGCCAGCGATGTGAAGCAAATGCCCTTAAAATGTTGCAGCTGTTGTTGTTGCTGCTGTGGTTGTTGTTGCTGATGTTGTTGCTGTTGCTGTGGTTGTTGTTGTTGTTGTTGCTGTTGCTGTGGTTGTTGTTGTTGTTGTTGGATCCACACACAGAAAAAAAGCAACAAGCAAAGAGCCTTTGCCCAATCGAGTTTCCCTGTTGCCCGCTTTGGTCAGTTGCGTTTGACATTCGCTCTTTATGCCGACGGTCTCTCTCTCCCTCTCTCTCTCTCACACACTCTCCCTCTCTCTCTCTCTCTCTCTCTCTCTCTCTCTCTCTATTTGTGTGTGTGCTCGTGTTTGTCTAGCCAAGTCAAACAATTGCTTTTGACAAACTCAAGTGCGGCAGATAAACAGATAAAAAGTCGCATCGCCCTTTGTTTTCCACTTGGTCAACGGAAAAGAAACGAGCCGAAAAAAAAAGAAAATGGCGTGAAGTGCGGCAACAGCGCAGCGCAGAGTGAGACACAGGTTTTTTGACCGTGAAGCGCTGCGCTGTTGCCGGACTTCACTCAAGTGTTTCTTTTTTTTGTGCTTCAGCAGACAAGAGCCGTCCAAACTTCCCCTGAAGTGCAGCAACAGCGCTCGTCCTCGTGATGAGAATGCAACTGTTGTTTCTGTTTATTCAGGTATTCCGTATTTGGGTGCATTATGCGGCTTACAGTGTTGCCGAATTTCAGGAGAGAAGAGTGAGAGAAGTGCGGGAGCAGATGGAGAGAGAGAGAGAGAGAGAGAGAGAGAGAGAGAGAGAGAGAGAGACGAGAAGGAGAGAAGGAGAGAAGAGAGGGAGAGGCAAAAAGAGAGGGAACAAAAAATGAAGAGAGAGATAGAGAGAGAGAGAGAGAGAGAGAGGGGAAAAAGAGGAAGAGAGGGATGTATAGAGACAAAGAGAAAATGATTGTTAGAAGAGAATTGAGAGGTAGTAAGATAATGAACAAGAGTGAGATACCGAGAGAGGCAGCGAGGGAAACACTAAGCAACTGAAGCTCCTCTAAATTGTTGCATTGTTGCCAAACTTCAGTTGGCCTTAAGTGCTTCTGGCTCAGCTGAGGCATGGCTAATTCATCGTCTATAGGTTTCAGTTTCTGCTGCCGCTGTGACTGCAGTCAAGCAGTGCTCTCGCTCTCACAGCCCCACAAATTGCAGCCAAAGTTTTTGGTCAAAACAAGAGGCTTTCCCCGCCCTTGCATCCCCCCGCCCCCCGGACGAGCTGCCTGCATCGTTGCGCCATCGACTGCTGTTGTCCGAAAGTTTTTGCAACCGAAAGGCTGTCAACGGCAAACAGAAGCGAGGCAGAGAGGAGAGAGCAAAAAATTTGGGAAGTAGATGATGCAAACTTTCAATAACTTATATTGTCGCTTTGCAGCGTTTGTCAACACTGTCAACGGCAGCTGCGGTGGAGGCGGAGGCGGGGACGGAGGCGGAGGCGCAGGCGGACGGCCGACTCATAACAATAACTGAAACTTCAGACTTGAGTACTTTAGTATTTGTTAAGTTTGTTGCCGCTCATGAGTTGAGCTTCTTTGACGCAGTGTTGCCACGCCGCACAGTATTGCCAGACTGCGTAGCTGGAAGTTATTAAAAATGAATTTGCGGATGCATAAAGTGAGACACATGAGACTTTAGCTTCACCTCATAGTTAAGGCCTTGCAGCGTTGCCACACTGAGTGACCTCGAATTGGAGAAGCCATAGTAGAAACACAGAGTCATGCTACTCATCTCACAAGGCTGCCACCTCGTTCGAAATTAAATTAAGTTTTTATTCGTTTTTTTTTTATTGACCAAATCAATAGGAATTTAATGATTGCTGCGTCCGCATGGAGCTCGTGGCAATGGCCAATTTACGAACGATTGGGCAAGGCCAATGTGGCCAGATGAAGAACCAGTGCCAGAGGGCACTGGGCAATTGCGGAAGAGTTTAGTCGCCATTTGCGCCGCTCCGCTCATTTATTTATGCCTGCGTGTATTTTGATCTCATTTTTAACAGGGCTAACCCTTTGCCAGCTGCCTCGATTGCCACTTGGCAACAATAACAACAACAACATTTGCATATGACAGTGCCCAATGGCCACTTAGTGGACCCTCTAAGTGCCACATTACGTTTTATTTGCCTGAAATGGAGAATGTGTCTCCCGCGCTCCCCCCGCTGCCGCAGGCCCTCTCCGGCCGCCTAACGGCTCAGCTGGGCGCAGTTGGCGTCGGCGGAAGCGGAAGCATGTGAAATGTGGCAACAGTGGGCCATTAGCAAATGTTGCCAGACCTCCACTTAAGTGAGAATACAATAAATATTAATTGATTGGCAAAGTGAAAAAAAGCTCGACTTAAAAACCATGTCAAGCTCAGTCCAGACTTGATCTTATGGAAAGGCAACGTCAGGGCTAGTAAGCCACATGTTAATGTATCTGAAAGCTTATTAAAAGCTAACATATAAGTCAGGCAAAGCTCAATTAAAAGCTTTTACGATTCACATTAATGGCATACAAAAGCTTATATAACTCACCCAAAGCTCAGTAAAGATCAGTTCAAAGCTCATTTCAATGCCCTGCTAGGTCAGTCGACTCTCAGTCAAATTTCAGAGAGCTAACCTAAGACCATCATACAGTTCCCCTCAGTCGCAACTCAATCAAAATATTTCAGGCAAACTACAAAGTTCTTTTATCATTTTAAGCTTACTTAAAGCTCTTTACCCTCTACTCTCTTAATTTATATTTGAATCGAAGCTCAAAACTCTATGCTCACATATAAAATTCTTTGACAAAGCTCAGCTCAAGCGCCTTTAAATTTTGTCTTAAAGCTCATGCGAAGCTTAACCAAATCAAGGCTTACTCACATTGGTGCACAGCTCTCTCTTAAAGCTCACATACCGCTAGCGTAAGCGCACTTAAAGCTCACTCGAAGAGCCTTGCAGTCGCTGTACGACTCGAGTGCAAACTGGATCAAATGTGTTTGTTGTATTTTGAACGTGTTTTTAATGTAGTTCGACTTCAGCTCTCAAGTTAAAGTAAGTCAAGTCCAGTGCCCAGACATAACCTACAAACGTACACAGAGCGAAAAGCCAGGCGTATTTATAATTAAATAAATTACAAAAAATATGAAAAAAGAACTCGTATTTGTGTTGTTTGAGGAGGGGAGAAAAGGAAGGAAAGAATGAAAACTCTTTGGCTCACGGCTAGTAAGCTTTTTATACGTTGTTATGGCGGAAGCCAGCCACACCCCCTACCCATGCGCTTTGACCACGTCACACCTCTGCCCCAACTCCCCCTACCACCACCCACTCGCCCCGCTCCTCCCCCCGGCGTTCCCCTTTTGTCTGAAGTTAAGGTCCGTGTTTCGCTTTGGCTTTGGCTTTTGCTATGGCACGACAAAGTTATAATAGCCCTTTACGGCCAGGCTGAACAGCACACACATACATACACACACGCACACACACACACACACACATTCGCTTGTAATGGCAGAACAAATGAAAGCCAGCTAAAGCCAACGACAATTGCAATGTGTGTAGCTTGCGTATGTCAACGTGTCAACACTTAATGTAAATTACAGTTTGTTAACCACACACACATCACACACACACACACACCCACACCCACAAACACACACACTCACGCAAACACACACACATCAACTTCAACTATTTTCGCTTTTGCCTCTCGCGTTGTTTTTATGCTCTTCATAAGTATTTAATGCGACCTTCTCATATATAACAGCCACGCCCACTTGACAGCCTCAGTCACGCCCACTCGGTCGCCCACTCTGCCACAATAGCCCATACGTATGTGTGTGCGTGTGTGTGTGGCGTGTGATTTGTGCCTAGTGAAACGACGATAGAAATTTTGGTTGCTCAAAGTGGATATTGCATAAATTTGATACGTCTATAAATACATCGAGATATATATTTATATGTATATACATATATAGAGGGCGATTTTCAATCAGCTGATCTTTGACATTGCATAGAATTAAAGAAAGTTGCCTTGAGCCACAATATCGATTGCCGCGTTACGCGTTTGCTGTACAGAAAAAATAGTTCGTCTTAAATAACTTATGGAGCTAGATAGATATAGATGTGGATATAGCTATATATAGAGAGAAATATATGGATATATGGCTGACCTAAGCAGTTAGATAACTGCAAAAACTTTCCTGTAAAATATATCGAATTTATAGCTCTACTGAGGCGATGCTTAGATCAATCTGAAGAGGGAGAAAGATCCATAATAGCTTCGAGCTTTTTCTCTAGGTCATTCACAAAGATCATCTGATAGAGTATATATGTCTATGCAAAAGCATCTTAAAAGCTTTTTTGCCACGCCTCAAATGGGCGTCTACAATACTCTATATCAATGAATTTCCTATAGAGAGTAGAGATCACTCAGTGAACTATGTCCTCTTTTACAGTCTCTACAGACAAAGTCACGCATTGTCATAGAACCAATAAACCCCACTTCAGCACGTGAGCGAGTATCAGTAACTTGTCTGTTTGCTAAATAGTTTTCACATTCATTTGCCAGTTGCCAGAGACAGAGGCTACGGGGCCAGGCCAAAGGCCAAAGGACTCAAGCAACTAGCCAGGCTTAAGCTAGGCACATGCACGCGCACACCTGCACGCACACACACACACACCTGCACACATACACACACACACAGCTCATTGGCAAGTGAAGTGCAATAAATTGTTGAGATTTTACTGTGAATGCTTTTTGCTGGCTTTTTCGGTTGACCACAATTAGCTTTTGATAGTGTGTGTGTGTGTGTGAGTGTGTGTCTGTGTGTGTGCGTGTGTGGCATTAGTTGGAGCAGCGAAATGCATACGCATTCACATGGCAAATCGAATCTTTGGCCTCGACCGAAAGCCAAAAAAACGTACAATTTAGTTAGGGTGGACCAAAAATTGGTGCTGCATAATAAACGTTTGGCCGCACACGCAGCCTCGGTCTCAGCCTCGATTCACAGGCGAATGCGGAGCCAACAGAGGCGGAAAGAAACGAGAAAAAAATGGAGAGTTGACTACGATTTTCGACAGTTTTTTTCCAATTACATTGAACCAGCTGAACTCGACTCTGGGCGCTGGACTCGACTCGCTTCTGGTCAGCGGGCCACAAAACAAAGCTCAGCTGAAGCATCAACTAGTCAGCGAGTCCAGTTGCCAGCAGCACAACAATAATCCCCAACAAAAATGCTAAGGGAAACTGAGCAACGGGCGAAAAAAAAATAACGAAAAGGTCCACATGGAAGTTAACGACTAGGAAAAGCTCTAAAGTTCCCAAAATGCATAGGGTATACGACAATGAGGGGAATATTTCAGAGTCTCTCTGCACCTGAAGAGCAAATATGCACTATATGAATTCCTAAGTACTTAGTTATTGAGTTATACTCAAAAGGGAAGTACGACAAGGAACCAATATGCTTCGTAAGCAGATCTACTCGTGATTTGATTATTTCACCAGCCTTTTAGATCGTGAAAAAAAGAAACTTAGTGTGAAAGGCATATCTGCCAAAACGGAAACATTTTATATATTTGCGAAATGCTACATTCAACATTTGGTATATCTAGCTCTTAAAATTCTCCAGCTAGACTGAGGTAACTGAGCCTAAAGCACACGTATGACGTTTTCTTAGCTTTATATAACTAATTAATTATACTATATATACTTATACACCAAATTTACATATATAACTTCTATAGTTCTTGAGCTATGGCCAACCAAGAACCAATACAGGTATTTAAGAAAAGACATTATGTTTATAAGCCTTATGAGGTAGGTATATACGAAATTTGAACAAAGTAGCTCCTTTAATCCACGAGTTATGTCACGTCTTCAAATCGATAATTATCGATATCGAGAAAAAAAGAGCATATATCGGTAAAAACTTTAACTTTCTTAGATCTAGAATACAAGTAAAGCTAAGTTCAGACAGATCAGTAGTATATATACCTCTCGTATGTCTTAGGGCAAAGCCAATATACCCCATGTAAGCAACTCTCATTGACTGCAGGGCAGAAAAAAACGAAAAAAAGGATGCAAAATACACGAAAAACTGTTAACGGAACGTGGTGAGTGGCGCAAAAGGACATGGCTATCCTGCTCCTGTGCTGCTTTAGGGCGAGGGCTTCCCAGCGAGCGACCTAATGAATGCAATTTATGCCAACGGTCACACAAACTTCGCACTCTATCAAATGCGAGGACAGGGAGGACGGAGGACTGAGAGGACGCAGCTACCAGGTGCCAAGCGCATATCACAGTTGCATAACAGCACCTCTCACCCATCGTCCAGCTCTTCCTCTCCCTCTCCCTCTCGATTGTCGTCTCATAACAATATTTTTTTTTGCTCGTCAACTTTAAAGCGCATACAGAAAGCGCGCAACAAGGATATAAAGGACTTATGCAAATGCTTGCACAGTGCGCAACCAAAAGGATGTGCTTGAATTTTTATACATAAATGTCTATATATAAATCGGATCATTAGAAAAGCGGACTGAAAGCTTAAGAGTCTGTAAATTTGGGAAAGCTCATTAGAGCTTTAAGAATTTCTAGCAATGAATCAAGCCAAAAGTTCCACATTCTTGTGTGGAAAACAGGAAAACAGCTTTAAGCTTATGGAAAGCACATTGACAACTTTAATACAGTCTTAAGGCAATGAGGATAGGTGGGTCTCTTAGGCGTCTGTATACCCTACATTTTTGTATACATGATGAGAGTCTCTATAGTATATAAAAGCGAATATACCTTTTACTTTTCCTTACTGGAGTATACCTTTCTCACTTGAGAGGAATGCCTTATATCTCTGTAGACTCTAGTATAAACTCTATCCATATCTGAGAATCGATTTTTATCGATTTCTTGTGCAATGTAAGAAATTTATCGACGATGTGAGACAAGAGGAACACTTGCAGAGGAGTAAAGGTTAGCAGATGGATGGAGGAATAGGTTTAAGGCAGCTCGTCTGAGCATACAGATGAGAAATATAAGTTTTAGCTCAGTCACTCACGATTTGTAAGTGCAGTTCAAGTGGGCCGACTCGTTCGACAATATACTTTATGTCAGATAACACTTGTTACCAATATACCCGCCAATTACTCATGTGCAGGGTGTGGGAGAAGTCAAAAGGGTTGCCGCAAATTATTATTGGCATTATTATGGGCCAACTAGTCGAACGAGTTGGGTTCATTTCGCCGAACGGCGAATGTGCGTCTAGGCGCTAAATCATTTTGTACAAGATTACACACACACACACACATACACATACACACACACTCACACCCACACGCACATACATCTCGAGCCGTGCTCTGCCCCCATTTTGGCATAAATTTGAGCGCATTTTGATGTGTCTGCTCGAGCTGTTTGCTGCAGCCAGCCTTTGGCTTTGACTATTAACTGACCCACAAACAAAAACAAAGTCATAAACATATACTTTGCCACACACACACACACACACACACACACACACATAAGAAAATGGGGGCGTGGCGAAAGGGGTTAAAGTTGAGTTGCAAAATTTATGATTAATAAAAAAAAATAAGTTTTTTCTTGTGTGTAGAAAATGTGGCTAGAGAGAGTGGGGTATGGGGGTATGGGTGAGTGTGAGGCAGGCGTTGTGGCCGCTGTGGGCGTGGCTGGAGCCAAGAAAAAGAAATCATAATAAATATGTAAAGCAGCCGAAAAGTATGCAAATAAATGCTGTGATTGCCTCGGCCAGTTTTTATGCAGCGGCATGCCCAACATTATAATGCCATTTACACACACACACACTCGCACACGCGCACACACACACACACACACACACGCACACACTAACACACATCTAGTCTCTTGTGAATGCCACATCAAAGCTCAAAACAACGGACAATTTGCCAAGTAGAACATTTTCTTAGGGGTCTTCCTCACTCACTCATCCTCGCGAGCTCTCTCTCTCTCTCTCTCTCTCTCTTTCTCTCTCTCCCCCGCTATATCTCTCCCTCTCTCTGTCGCACACACTTCCTCCCCCTATATGTAGGTCCTCTTTGGCCAAGCGTCTGGGCCACTTTATTTGCCTTGTGCGGTTACGCCAAATTGATTTTTATGCGCTCAATTTATGTATTCGTTCTACATGTACTTGAGCTACATACAAATACACACGCACACACACATATATATATATGTATATCTATATATCTAAATGTGCATATTCTCACTATCAATATATACTATATAGATATATATATATATATATATATATATATATATATATATATTATGTATATATATATATATTAAAATTGAGTCGCGCTAGCAAAACAATTCCCCATACAAAACTGTGACCCTCCATTTTGTATGGAATGGCAGCTGAGATGCGCCCCCACCAAACCCACTTTTTAAGGAATTTCTTCACAATTTGTTAGCTCTGAAAAGGAGAGAAGAAGAAATAAGCAGACATTGCAAATCAATTGACTGCAAAATGACATCGAATAAAAACTGAGGGAGCAACAAAGGCCAAAGAGAGGGAGGCGGAGGGAAAGGTGAAGTGGGGGAGAAAGAGAGAGCAAGAGAGAGAGAGAGGGAGACTGAGACTGAGACTGAGACTGAGACTGAGACAGAGACGGACACAGAGACAGAGACAGAGACAGAGACAGAGACAGAGACAGAGATAGAGATAGAGATAGAGATAGAGATAGAGATAGAGATAGAGATAGAGATAGAGATAGAGATAGAGATAGAGATAGAGATAGAGATAGAGATAGAGACAGAGACAGAGACAGAGACAGAGACAGAGACAGAGACAGAGACAGAGACAGAGACAGAGACAGAGACAGAGACAGAGACAGAGACAGAGACAGAGACAGAGACAGAGACAGAGACAGAGACTGAGACTGAGACTGAGACTGAGACTGAGACTGAGACTGAGACTGAGACTGAGACTGAGACTGAGACTGAGACTGAGACTGAGACTGAGACTGAGACTGAGACTGAGACTGAGACTGAGACTGAGACTGAGACTGAGACTGAGACTGAGACTGAGACTGAGACTGAGACTGAGACTGAGACTGAGACTGAGACTGAGACTGAGACTGAGACTGAGACTGAGACTGAGACTGAGACTGACCCGAGACCCTTACAATCCCCTTCAAGATTTCTCTATTATACAGATATTGTATTCTATATATAAATTCTGTAAATTGAAGCGAATCCTTTTTTGGCACAGAAAAAGTGTAAAAAGGACGTGAAAAGAGGGAGAGGGAGGGGGACCGAGAGGCCAAGTGGTTCTCTCATAATTTGTTGCTGTCTGTCGTCGTCTGTTGTTGTTGTTGTTGCTTTTGTTGCGTCTTGTCCAGCTGCTCCCTTTTTATTTATATATATATATTTTTAGGGCAACGTCTGGCCATTTATGAAACATTTATGCTAGGCAGCCGGGCGGCCACACCCTCCAGCCCCCGCCCCGCACAGTCGGCTTCATTGTCCTAATAAAAAGCACAACAAATTGTCGACAGTTGACAGGATGGGTCGCAGGACATGCTGGACACACAGGATGCCAAGGAAGGGCCCGGCCCGCAAAATTTGCCTTTTTTGCGAGAGAGTGTGGGGGGGCGGGGGCCAACAGCTAACAAGCAGCAGTTAGGCTAAGCGTCAGCTGTTTCAGTTATAAACATGTAATACACACACACACACACACACACACGGACACACACAGAGCCATAGGCATTCCGTTGCTAATGAAGCTGGAGCACAGAGAAATGAGCCACTATGCGAACCACTAAATGAACCAAAAACAAAAACTAGACAGCGCTTGCTTTTAATAAAAAAGCGAAAGAGTGCTTCAAAGGGCAGAGCTCGACTAGCAGATACCCTGCACGTTAGCTGAGCTTCGTCTCAATGCAGAAATATAAGTCCCTTGAGCACTAGCGCCATCTTTTGGGCAATTTAAGTATCTTCTGCCCCAACTCAGGTCTTGGGTAATTTAACTCACAATTGAACGAGCTTAATGAACTTCAATATGGGATTGAAGCAAGTCTGTGTAGCAAAGTTAAAGACTCTTACTATATGCGGAGAGTATTCGACATGGGAGAAATGGGAAGAATATAATTCAAATCTTATATATTCAGAGTCTTAGTAGCAAATTCGTATTGGTATCGTGAAAATCAACTTGGCTATTGCTGAAAAGGTAACGAACTATGTTTCGAAGGTAATAATCGATATGTTTATGCCAATTAGAAGTCTTTAGTCTCTGGTACTTCTCGATCTCGATGCGTATGGCTTATATATGGACTCTGCTCAGAATATGATTTGATTTACCCTTTAAGGCAGCTCTAGTACAGGGTATAAACAGCAAATGGAAATGGAAATGGCAAATGGCAAATGCAAGTGGAAATGTTAAGCAAATGTCAACTTTTTATTATACCTTTATCTAACTATATATATATGTATGCCTATATACGTGTAATATATATAGTATATAAAGATATATATAATAGTTGCTTTTTATACTCCTTCATTTTGTTGGCGCCTGAAGCTGATTTCGCTTTGTTGTTTGCGCGCTGCCAGATTGTGGCTCCAGCTTGCAGCCGCAGCCATGTCCAAACCTAATCAGGGTGACCATGCTTAGCAGGTGAATAGCTCCCTCTCCCTCTCCCTCTACCTCTGTATCCCCCTTTCATCACTTTTGTTGGCGTTGACTTTATTGATTTTTATGGCTCAATGGCTTAGCTTAACATATAACACATATCTCACTCAGCCCCCCCAGCGTCTCCCGCCCGCTCTCGATTCTGTCATCCTCTTCCGGTCAGCCTATCCGACCCGCTTCTCTCGCCCTTCGCTCTCCCAAGAGCCCGTCCCCTGGCGAGTTGACTG
Source organism: Drosophila pegasa (assembly GCA_035046225.1). NCBI lineage: Eukaryota > Metazoa > Arthropoda > Insecta > Diptera > Drosophilidae > Drosophila > Drosophila pegasa. Next base: position 1,428,362 of record JAWNOD010000429.1, on the reverse strand, counting down.
GCGAGTGGAGCACAATCCTTTGCTAAACATTTTCATTTTATGTTGGCATTGCCCTTTCCACCCCCACCCCCACCCCCACTTCCACCCGCATTCCCAGCCCTTCCTCCCTATGCGCTATTCACTGTTATCTGCCGCCATTTTGTTGGCCGCTCTAAAATGTCATGCTATTTCTGACCCAACATGCCACATTTTTTTATTTATGCATGTTTCAGTCAACACACACACATACACACACCCCCACACACACATATACCCTCTCTCTCTTCCTCTTAACTAGTTTCTGTATCAATGTGTTGTTTAGTCGATACCCTGTAACAATTTGAGCGGGAAGGTTGGCTGTCTGCTTGGACTTCCAATCATGATGGATTCTTTGATTGATTCACTCCTTGAATGCTTTGATTGACCTAGTAATTGATTGAATAACCTATGATTGATGTTCTCATGATGAATTCATTGGAATGAAGTCAAAAAATTGATCAACTGACTGATTGATTGATTGACAAGCTAACTTGATTGACTGCACATTTAATAGATTAGATGACTTACTGATTTCTTTTGATTGATTAACTGAATGATTAAATGTGTTTAATTGAATGACTGACAGATGATTGATTGAAATACCGTCTAAAAGAATCAGGGATTGATAGATAGCGTAATTGCTTGATTGACTGACATATAGACTTCAGTTGATTGATTGATTGACTGGCTGAATTAAGTGAATTGAATTGGTTGATAAGCTGCTAGATTATTGCCTGCTTGACCACTGATTATTCGACTGATTGATGTATTGTCTTGTCGTCTGATCGATAAGCTGATTGATTATTACAGTGATTGGTTGAAGTATTAAACAATATATGGGCTATGGCCCATAGATAGCGTCTATAAAGTATCTCAAAGTCAAAGTTTACAGAGTATTTTCCTAGTTCAGTCTTTTGCACTTGGCTTTGATTTGTATTTTTATGTTGAAATTCCTTAACACCTTTTTGCCCACTTGATTGACAGGCGGCAGTGGGCAAAAGCCATTTAAAGCTCGCCCTGGACCACGTTACACACACACATATACCCACAAAACACATGCACACTCACCTACACTTGTGCTCATTCATATTCATATTCATTTGCATAGCCAAAAAGTGTGATCGACAAATCGACAAATGCGAGTCATAAACTTAATAAATGGCGAGAGAGGGAATGTGAACAGCTATAAATCTAAAGTGGCTTAATAAGATTCCACTCCACACTGTGTGTGTGTGCGTGACAGTGTGTGTGTGTATGTGCATTAGCTGTGCTATGCGAGAAATCACAAATTCGCAATCTGCGTAAAGCGAGCCAGAAATTAGGGGGAGAGAGAGAGAGAGAAAAGTATTTTTGGCAATTTTGCTTTGTTATGGCCACGCAATTGGCAACGGCTGCTGTGTGCCACTGCCACTGCCACGCCCACTTCCATTCACTGCCCCACTCTCCCTCCCTCTCTCTCTCTCTCTTTCACTCGCCCGCTCGCTTTGTTTTGGTCAATTGCTGACCAGCCGCTCGCACTTACAAATCGTAAATTATTTTATTTGCTGCTAATTGCAGTTCAACCAAATGCCAAAGCGTGGCTCCAGCTGTGCTCTCCCCCTGCCACGCCCCCTTTATTGGCAGCTCATAAAGCAATTAATTGAAAAAGGGCAGCGCCCAGCGTGGCCAACCCCAAAAGCCCGCAAAGCCGAATAACCGAAAAACCCGAAAGCCAATGTCCAACTAACCAACTCAGCAGCGCCAATTGTTGACGGCGGCTATTTTCGAGGGATTAGCTCGCTGTGTGTGTCTCTCTCTCTGTGTGTGTGTGTGTGTGTGTGTGTGTGTGTGTGTGTGTGTGTGTGTGGCTATTGTCAACATTTGCGTTTACCGAAAATGAACCAATCGAAAACATTAATTGCCAGCTCTTTAGCTGCACTGAGAGAAATGCATGCAGCAGGCCGGACAAAGAAAGTGAGCAAAGCTTTAAGTAAAGCTGCACAAAACCCAGGTACAGTTCCAGCTGCTAACAGATTGAATAAGCAAAGTAAGGGAACAGTGAGAGAAAAGCAAGATAAAGTTAAGAGAAAAATTATAAAAAATTCTGTTCATTTCATATGCACTTTTCTCGCAGTGCAGCCAGTCCAGCATTTCAGCCACAATAATCGGCATATTTTATCAAAATGAATTCAATTTACACTTAAATTACATAGAGTAGCCCCCCAAATGCTCTCAGTGCATGTGAAATACCTCAATTTGGAGTGTTGGGGGCAAAAGTTTTTCGTTTCGCTTCGATTTGAGCAACTTTTTACTGTCGAAAGTCTTTACATTTCACACACACTGGGCACGCCCACTCAGCCCCGCAGCAATCGCCCTCGCCTTCGTCAAGTCATTTAGTGCAACTAACGCATTTTTAACAAGCCATTGGCACATTTCGGCTCGTTTCTGCTCCGTTTTTTGTGCTGCCCCGAAAAACATTTCAATTCAAGTTTTTAATTGCTTGTAAAATTGCATTGTTGTTGCTTCTTGTTTTTATTGGAGGTGGTGTCAGAGTGGGTGTGCGACTATGTGTTGTGCTGCTGTTGCCACGTCAATCGGTGTCGCACACACCCACACACCCACACACCCACCCACCCACTCACCCACATAGGCAACCACTCGGCCAAACAATTGCGGGATATTTTAAATTTTGTACTCAATATGGCAGCCCCTATATATCATTATCATTGTCATTGTCAAAACTGATTATCATGACTCATTATGCATCAATCAATACTGATTATCATCAGTCACTATCCATTCCACATCATCATTATTATTAGTATTACATACTAGCATTTATTATCCAGCAGTCATTATCATGTTCAATTCGTATTACGTTGTATCATTAGTCTTTATAAATTATTACTATTATCATTGCTTATTATTCATCATTCACTGTAATTTTCTTTCATTATCATTATGATTACGAATTGCCATTATCCATCAGCCAAGTATCATTATCATTGCCATTATAATTATATATTACCAGCAATCTTTATCCATCAGCCAGCATCATTATCATTATGTATCATTATCATTACTTTTTATCATCCAACGTGTATTTATTTAGTATTTCTTATTATTATTATTTATTCATCACTCAGTGCTAGTCCATTCATTCCAATCAATCATCATTGCATCATTCATTATCATTATTATTAGCATTACTTACGCTATCATTCACTATGGTTATCATTCATTATCATCACTATTTGACATCATCTATCATTTCTTACTATCCCATTATCATTATCATTAGCATCGCCATCATTATCATCATTCATTATTTCGCAATTATTCAGGACCAACCAATTTTATGGCCAACTATTCGAGAACCTTTGAACCACAAAACGATTTGTCTCCCAATCCCTTTCGACCTATTGATTGAACGCTCTCATTATAGGGTATCGCCGTATTTCGCCATTGCCATTGCCTAATGGAATTTCTCTTGTTATTTTCTTATTGTTATTGTTGTTGTTTAGCAACGATTGTTATTGTTGTTGTTCCGATGCCCGACGCCCAAAACGCTTTGCGCATAGTTTTGTGTGCTACCAAATGAAAGAAAATGCCAATGTGTATGAGCTCTGTGTGTGTGTGTATTTGTGTGTCTTTGTGTGTGTGTGTGTGTGTGTGGGTGGCATTCAAATGCGAGCTCGAATTATCCAAGCAATTTGTTTAAAATTAGTCGAAATTGCTTTTCAATTTGTTTCTCCTCTGGGTCCGCAACAAGAATAATAACGATATCAATTCACATAACGTTTACGCCATGATTTATAGACCAGACGTTGCTAAATTTCTGGTAAACTGTTTTCAACTCGTAATCGGTTGCAATTTGACGGCATAAGCTGTTTACCCATGCGGCTGCGCCAGGTCAATCAGGGAGTCAATCAGTTAGTTCATCAATCATTCAGTCAACATAAACTGAAGGGTGTAATTATATAGTTTGCAAGTTAGGTAAATAGCATTAGATTGGCTATTCACATGCGTTGAACTACTTTTTAGTCATCAATCATTCAGTCAATGCATATAGATTCCAACTTTCTGCACTCTACACACTTTAAATGGCTTAAGGTCCAATATTATTGTCAGACTGTTAGCTCATCATCAATCAATCAGTCAATCAGTTAATCAGTCAATCAGATCTGACAATTATTAGAAGGGAACTCACAGACTTCTCTATACATAGACTCCTTCACTTAGTTTCAATTCTTCATATATTCCAAGTGTTGTATAAGCTCGTCAATCAATCAATCAGAAACAAATCCCACTTGGTTCCATGCATATTAAACGCATTTTCAATAACTTCCGTTCGATTCTCAACTTCTTTCTGTTTACCCTTTGCTCTTACTCTGTGACATGATATTTCCACTATTTGCTTAAGATCTGGATTCTTGCCCCCTTTAAGGGAGCTTATTTGTATAATGGCATTTATATTCCGCACTGTTGTCGGCTCCATTGTGAGTACTTGACTTGTGATGGATGGCGAAGCGAACATGTAAGCAAATATTTATATGTATATATATCTATATAGAGTGAAGCGAATGCCATTATCGGTCGATTGACAATCGAAACGCTGTTTGCTCCTCTGTGCACTTGCTATGCCCTGCCATCATTGCAGATGGGGTATGCTGGCAATGGTGGAAGTGCGTGTAGCACGCTTGATGACCTGTTTGCCTATCCGCCCAGTAGCCTAGCAACAGCAGCCACTTGCTGGGTATCTGCGAGTCGAGCACTCCCGTGCCCGTCTGCAGCACTTACTTGTTATTTATGGCATTTACATTACGAGCAGCCATCGAGCGGCTGGCAAGCGGAAATCAGCGCCATGCGTTGACGAGCATGTAATGCAGAGGCCACAGGACACAGCATATACTCTCATACACACACTCAGGGACACGCACACACACACACACACTGATACATACACACACGCAGAGGACATTCGAAATTGTTTACATTTTCCGTCAGCTCCGACATTTGATTTCGCTTATCAGAGCGAGAACGCGGCCACATAAAAAATGTCACATATGCATGAGAAATAAAAGAAACAAAAGCAAAGCCAAAGCAAAACAGGATTACAGCCATGCTGCGACCGATAGGGTATGCTCGACCAAGCCAGGCATACCCTGTACTCTTTATGTTACGCTTATAGTGAGCTAAGCCAAGCACAACGGCAACTCCCGTACAGCTTCTAGCAGCAAGACTTAGCTCAAAGGCTACATGGCATATATCGATATTTATCGATTCTTTGAAAATAAAATCCAAGTTGATATTAATTGGAAATCGATTGAAAATCTATCCGAAATGCGAATTATCTAGACGACAACCCTAGTCCTGACAACTCCCTGAATGACATGACAGACAGTGCTGACTGTAAAGTGTTTAATTATCTTTCCTGAAAATCGATAGTTATCGATAAAATAAAAGTGGACAAACTTCCGTATAATTACTCATATATAACCAATTGTGATTTCTGATTTGGTCAATGCCTGTTACATACTTAAGCTAACTACTAGCACATCCACTAGCTTTAGTTACAGGGTATACAAAACAGTGTCAACAAGCGAATTGGGTTCAGTTGTTATGCCAGCCCAACTCTCGCTGATTTTTTTTGCCGTCTGGCAAGGCCATGCTTTGTACGCATGTGTGTGTGTGGACGTCTGTGTGTTTGTGCTTGTATTTGTGTTGGACTTTAAACATGCTTCAATAGCTTTTACCATTAAATTTGGACTTTCATGTGTTTATTTGCTTTTGCACGTTTCAGTCGCTTCGCTTTGCGCTTTGTCTCCGCATTGTCCACTGTTCATTGTTCCTAACCTTTTACCTCTCCCCTCTCACGCTCTCTCTCTCTCTCACTCACTCTTTCTGTCTCACTCTCTCCGCCCTCTAATTCTGTGTGCCATCTGCATCAGCCTCAAGGGTTCGCTGTGTCTGACTGTCTGTCTGTCCGCAACTTTTATTTAATGCGACGAAATGGGCTCTTACTAGGATTTGAATAAAATGTAGCGTTATCCCAAGCGTGCACTTGATTACACACACACATACACACACACCGACCCTCTCTCCCCCTGTGTGTGTAAACCTTGACCCGGACGGAATCTAAATTGAGTTTTCTTAGGTGACAGCAGCTAAACAAATGGAAATGTGTACTTAATTTGCCTAAAACGGTTTTTATTCAGTGTTGTTAAATGCATTAAAATTCCGTGTCCGTAAGTCTTTGACAAAAGTGTTATACTTATGCAAATCTTTGACAAGTTTCGACAAATTGTTGGCCAAATGTTTTGTATACCCAACATGCTAGCACTTAGCTGTCATACAAAAGAGGTTTATGGATGTATATATAAGATGTATATCATATATATGAAATAAAACTGTTGTACAAACTTTAGGTTTAAGTTTTTATTTTCATATGTAGTTCAGTATAGTAAATAAGCTGTTATACTTAGCAGATATATTCTTCTGTTATACACAGCTATTAAGCAATAAAACTGTCAACCACAACTATCTTTCACAGCTGCCATACAGCTGTTGTATTGAACTGTTATGCCTAACTGTTATCCTTAACTGTCATACTGAACTGTTATACTAAACTGTTATACACAAGTATTATACTAAACTGTTATACAAAACTGTCATACAAAACTGTTATAATAGAGTTCGGTTTCAGCTTAATGCCATTTTCCGCTATGCTATTACCAGTCAGCCGCAACAGACATTGTAGCAGCTGTACTTGGACACGAGCCGCAAAAGGCGTGCACGTTCCATTAAGGAGTTGGTGCGCTCACGCCCCACCTCGTACCCTGCCTGGGCAGCTGCAACTGGGGCTTAACAAGACGCCTTCAAATGCAAATGGCGCCGTTTGCGAACGTATCTGGAATTCAACTTATGTTTTGGCTTTAATTGCAGCTTGCGCTCGCACTCATGGCCAGGCAAGAGGATTAGGGCTTAGGCAGTGTCAAGGGAGCGGCAGGGCTGGTGGTAGTTGCCCAAGTGTCGATTTTAGTTGAGTGCTTTGGCGGCTTCTTTTAATTTCTGAGCAGAGCCGTGGCAGGCCAAACTTTGCGCTGGGCGTGTCCGCTGGCCCGACTGGCGGACGTGCAGGGTATATGCGTGGTGGGCAGGGTATGCTGGGCGCCGATGCTAATGGCAGTTTAACGGGGTGAGGGTTTTTAACAAGAAAACTTTTACGCGGTTTTTTGGCTTCATTCGTTTTCATTTATTTGGCATTGTTTTGCCCTGTAGTCAGCCCAGTCTCAATGGCAAAGGCTGTCCAACTAGACGAAGCTGCTGCAATGAATTTTATATTGAAATAGTTTTGCCGAACGAGCTGGCGGCGCAGCAGATTTACGCCAATTGGAATTTCTTTTGGCAATTTCAAATGGAAATCCAGCCTCGGTCCCCGCCCAGGGTCAGGCTGAGCTGCCCGAGCTACCCGCTGCTCGGCGGCCCAACCTGCCCGCCGGCTGTTGGGCCAAGTCCATTAACATGCGGTTTTAATTACGTGTTTATTTCGCTGCCAAAGTTCTTTGATTTCCATAAAGAGAAGTGGACAAAATGCATGCGAACAACTTTTGCGCCCCTTTTTACCCCCCTCCCCCCTCTCTCTCCCTCCTTCTCTCTGTGTGATAAAAAAGTTTTGACTGCCCGCACGCAGATAGCGCGACCAGTTGCCACGCCTCCCGCCCCATGCCATCTGCTGCCTTATCTGCGCTGCATTAGAAACAAAGACAAAGTTAAGCCAAAGTTGCGGCTGTTGCTGACGTTTTATCTTCAAGTTCCTTTTTTCGATACCCTGCAGCAATTGAGAAAGTGTTTGCGAGAGTATATTGGCTATTGCCAAGGCCTGAAATGGGCAGTTGGAGCGCTATCTACTTACGTACGTACTTCAGATCCGACAAAGCACTTCAGCCATTGAATTGTTAGAGTAAAGATACGCTTAGATATCGATATTTATTAAAATCGATAAATATAGCTATCAATTAATAGAACCGTAATCGAAATAGATAGATGGAATTTGATAAGAAAGCTGCTTCTTTTACTAACATAGTTCAGGTCTCTTTAAAATGATCTCTAAATTGAACTTGAATCGATGAAAATCGACAGTAAATTATCGATTAGCTTTAGTTAGTTGAGCCTATCTAGCATACGCTCAATCATCAATATCACATATATCTGAGACACTCTTGCCTCACAAGCGTGAGATTTAAGCTTTCCTTAGAGCTCAACTGCTCGACCCGTGTTTCTAGGGTATTCTGCAGTCGTTCACTGCCAACTAGCACACTTTAGGCTTTGTTTTTTTTTTGCCTGATCCAGTTATTGTATTTCGTTCTTTGTTTTCGTTTTTTTTCCCCATTTATGCCTTGGCATTTCAGCGTGTCAAGATAAGCCAGCGAGCAGCGAGCGCTGCCTGTGCATCGACGCGTTGGCCTACAACTAGAGCCTGAGCCACCGCCACAGCTACAGCCACAGCCAGAGCTACAGCTACAGCGACAGCGACAGCGACAGCTTCTGCTCCGTGCGGCTGGCGTCTCATAAAAATTCAATTGAGTGCGAAGGCTGCGCAGTATGCAAATGCCGTCTGTTTAATAAGAAATGAGTTGGCTAAGTGAAATCGGCTAACCATCTACACCCCATCTCGCTCCCTCGCACTCTCTCTCTCTCTCTCTCTCGTTGTCACTCTCTCACTGTTTGAATAACCCTGCCTAATGCCCGCAATATCAAAGCTCAGCTGCAGCTGGTGAGCTGTTAAAGGTATTAGGGCAGCCGAGTGAGCCAGTATAACAGTTGTGCAATTCAATTCAGGCTGATAAACGTCTATTCTAATATGCAAATATACCCAGACAGTAGGACAGTATGACAATATGACAGTATGACAAAATGACAGTCAGGCAATGAATTCCAAATCGATACGACTTTTCTAGTATAATAATATAACAATAAAAGAAGTAGCATATGTGAGCCACGCTGCTGGTGTGACAGTAGGACAGTAGGACAGTATGCTAGTATGACAGTATTACAGTTAGTCTACGATAAACAGTAGCTCAGTATAACAGCTTAATTGTAAGACAGTAAAACTGTTTCAAAATGAATTGGCCTTTAGAATTTAGTGAATTGTGGATTGAATCCAATATAACAGTATAACAGTTTGATAGTTGAACAGTGTGGCCATTAAATTCGAATTAATTTGGGCCTTAGAATTTAATGAATTCCCCCCACATTTGGTTCTATGTCAACAACTAAAGTTGATTATTTAATTGTATTTTGTGTTCCTTGGGAGAACAAATTCTCTCCTGAGCTCTTGCGTGTCAGTCACTTTCTTGACCCACAAAACACAATGCACACACACACACATACACCTGTACACATACACACTCACACACGCACAGTTTCGTTTCGCTTCCGTTTCAATTGCTTGCGTCGCCTTTTTGGCAGCATTTGCTCATTATTTATTTTCAACTAATTAGCGGTTTTTTGTTTGCGTTTTTCGCTGCTGTTGCTGCTGCTGCTGCTGCCATCATTACTGTCATACATGCCACGGCCACGCCCACGCACCAGTTGACGTCGCCCACCTCCCCCTTTTAGCCATGCCATATGCAAGTAGTTGAGCGCGAAACAAAAGCATTTCGTGGCTTTATCAAACAAACCGTGCAGAGCGAGCCACGGCTCCATTTTCGCACACAAATTCCCAGTTGAGTCAGGTTTGCTAATTAGTTACGGATATATGCGACAGGGCTGACGCACACACACACATACACACACACACGCGCGCGCCCGCGCTTGTATGGCCAGGTACTTTGTGCAAGGCATAGCAAAGTTTTTAGAGCTCTGGGAGCTAAGCACAACTGCCACGCCCCCCCCCGTCCCATGCACACCTAGTATATACGTGTGTGTGTATCAAATATCAAATAATATAATATTTGCAACAGCATAAACTATGCGACAAGTTTGCTGGAACGCCATTGCGTATACGCCCCATTGTCTGCCATGCCAGGCTGCCTGCAGCCCTCCCTCTCCCTCTCCCTCTCTCTCTCTCTGACTCACCTTGAATTGCCGCAGAAATGTGAAACTCATTAATTTTGTTTCATGGTCTTTCTTTGAGCACAAGCAAACTAATCGAGCTCCGCGTAAACCAAATTTTATTTAAGTAAACCAGAAAAAGAGGGAAAAAATTGCAGTCCATAAATTTTGATGAGCGAATGAAGCTCTTTCACCTCCAACTAGCTTTGATTTATTCATTTTCAAATGCTGCAAAAGGGTGTCAAATCAAACTGAACGAGGTTATTGGAGCGGAATCGTTAATTAACTGTGAGTGTATACCCTGTAAAGCGGGCAGACAAGCAGTGCATATTGGTTTCTCGCAGAAATTCTTAAGCAGGTGGACAAACTCAACTCTTTACGGTATATGAAGCCAGGGGAATCGAGGGATTGTAGCTAGCTGACTGTACATGCAGCGAAAGCTTAGAGGAAAGCAAGAAGAGGTTGAAGAAGTTATCTTTAAGACAGTCTTTAAAGCTCCTTCAAGCGCTTCTTTCTTAAAAGCTTTCACTGCTAATAAAAAAAGTCTTAAATTAATTAGTTAGGTATGAAGCTCTTAGGAGGTTTATAAGCTATACAATAATGAGTTTCTGAATCAAACGCTTTTCGTTTCTCTTAAGACAAAGGAGTTGTTGACAAAAAACGAGCTTGAGTGAGCTTTTATATAAAGATTTAGAGATGTCTCTATATACAATAAAATATAATTTATTTAAGAAAAAATTTAAAGCCTAATTTCTTGATATAATTCGGCTAATAATTTAAGACAAAAAGTCCTAAAGGTAGGGGTTTCGTAAGCTTTCATTGGTAAAATCTTTTAAGACCTATTAACTTTGACTCTTAAAGAAACGAATGTCAAGCTTCAAGTACTTTGCTATCAATAAGGAAGACAGTTTGATGGGTTTTATTCAATACTCGCTTAGCAGCTTTCAACATTCGCGTATTTCCCAAGCTGTATGAGAAGACGAAGCTCTCATAAGCTGCCCAGCTTTATGCCAGTTAGATAGAGGAGAGCAGACAGAGAAGCCTTTCAAGCCACTAATTTCAATTCATTTGTGTGATTTGCTTAACAAGAAATCTCCTTAGCTTTGCCTCTGCTCTGGAGCACATCTCGGCCTCTACTCCGACGCAACAATTGATTTAGGCTTCTCTGCGTTTCTTAAACTTAATTAAAATATGTATACGCACATGTGTGTGTGTGTGTGTGTGTGTGTGAGTGTGTGTTGGTGTGTGTCGAGTATAATGGAGTCTGTTGCCTGACAATGACTGCACCTGGCTTCTGCTCTGGCTCGACTTCTGCGGCGGACAACATGGAACACGCTGTAATTATTTTCTAGAGGGAGAGAGGAGGCGCCCGTGTGGGCGTGGCAATCAAAGTGGCTTCATTCAGTGCACATTTCCGTTTCCGTTTGTCCACTTCTGTTGTGCGAATGACATTTAAGTTATGATGCGAAAGGAACAGTCGTCCCCCATTCAAGGGACTCCTTCGAGCTCAGGGTCGAGTTCCAGTTCGAGTTCGAGTTTGAGTTCGAGTGCCGAAATGCCAAATTCAGTGGGGAAATCAATTCAAATCTACCTCTCTCTCTCTATCTCTCTCTTTCTGTTGTCAGCTGTTGCCGCAGCCATTAAAAAATTATTTCACTTTATATATCTTAATTGAGTTTCGCGTCAATTGGGGCCAACAGCAAACAACAACAACATCAACAACAACAAGCAGCAGCAGCAGCAAATGTTAGTAAATTAAATTAATGTTTTATAATCTGATAAAAGCGCCTAAACAGCAAATAGAAATACGAAACAAATACGAGTGCTTTAAGTGGGGCGTGCTCGACTGGAATATACCCGAGCCCAGCTGGAATCAATTCATGGCGCGGAGCCCATTGAAATGAGCAGCTGCAGTTAAAGCTGTATTTCACTAGAAGCTCAAATTGAAATATGAACCTCAAGTGGGGCTGGCTAATGGGGCAACGAGAGAGAGAGGGGGAGAGGGGGGAGAGCTGCTCTAATGGTTAAGCTAAGCTGCATAGTTTAGAGCAAAAAGGTAAAGCTGACCAAAAAGCGTTCGCTATGCTAATGAAGAGAGGCGCTCGAGGCAAACAGATACGGCGAGGGGGCGAGAGGTAGAGTGAGCTGTAATTAATTAAGCGCGCACTTGATTACAATGAAATTGACGCCATTTGCCAGAGACGTGGCACCCAGTTGGGGCCAGCGCCGAAAGGTAGACTGAGAACAGAAGTGTAGCATACTTTGTGGCATATTAATGGCTTTCACTTTGGCTTTGGCTTTGGCTTCGGCTTTGGCTTTGGCTTGGGGTTTGTGTGAGCTTAGGCGGCCGCATAGTTAGCGGCAGCAGCCAAAACTGTTTGTTTGCTCAGCTGTCTGACACGCCCCCGCCGACTCGGCTCACACGCCCAGCCCGTACTTCTTTCGGCAAGTGCGCATTTGTCGAGTGCAAATTAAATATGCACAAATGTAGCGAGATGCCATTTGCAGCCACAGCGCGGGCACAGTGGGACGCGCTGGCAGAGACTATGAAGAAATCATTTCAAATTGCCTCACTGTTGCCTTTGAAGCGTACTTTAAGTTGAGCTGAGCTCAGCTTGAGATATGAATGAGGGAATATCCTGTATTAATAGCAGCTATATCTGGATTGCTAGATTCAGGAGAGAAACTATAAGTTTCTCTCTTTGAATTGGACTTCATCTGAGTTTGTTGCATTGTTCCACAAGAACTAAGGCAAGATTTGAAGATATGACGAGAGACATCTTACAGGGCTAACAGGGTATACATACCATATAATATAGCTGAAATTAAATCCGAAATTTAATTTGATTTAAATTTCATCTCGGATTTTACTGGGTTTGCCCCACTGTGCCAAGTTGGCTCCAACTTCATGATGTTTGCTGATAATGATCAAAGTTAATGCGCAGCATCCGCCGGGCATTAGCTGCATTACTTAGCGGCTCGCCTGCTGAGTGCTTCTTATGCACTTTTCGGAGTCACCCTAATGCCGGGGTGAGCCGCCGAAAACTTTTCAACCGAACTTTAACAACTTTGGCGAGCAGCCATAACGCTTAATTCCTGATTATTATTAAATTAGGTGAGTGTGCCAACGGGCCAAAGCGCTTGGCACTTGCCACTTACCTGAAAAGAGACAAAGCGAGAGACAGACAGAGAGAGAGAGAGAGTGAGATTAGTTTTTGTTTTAAAGCAGCATTTTGGTAAAAACTTAACAACTCTTAACGGCGCCTGGGGCTCATCTAATCAAGCAATCGTGCGCAGCGCTTCTTGCAATTTGCCAAATGAATCGCTGCCACAAGCATACAGATAAAGCGAGTGAGACAGAGCTACATAGAGAGAGAGAGAGAGAGAGAGAGAGAGAGAGAGAGAGGAGAGAGAGAGAGAGATGGAGAGAGAGAGAGAGAGAGAGAGAGAGAGAGAGACATTGGGCGTGTGGCTAACACATGTAACAAACGCGTAAGAGTGCTCCTCTATTACCAACATTCTAGCTGCCATTTCCCCCTATATGAGCATCAACTTTGCTTCCCATTTCTCAAGTGATGAACGAAATGAAATACCCTGCAAGGATGCATAGCTTACAAGTCTCTCAAAATTTTTTAGTTAGGCTTGAGTAACTAAATCTTTAGGGAACATATCCAAAAACTGAATGTTTCCCTTTTGAATTATACCTAATTTCATCTCTCTGTGTATTGAAGTTCTCGAGCGATACTGAAGTAACTAAGCCTTTAGCTTAGGAACATCAAAAGTGAAATATTCCTAGTTTTCATATACCTTAGGAGAGTCAGCGTACTGAATTTGATATCAATATCTCTCACATTTCTCTAGTTATGCTGGACAAACTGAGTCCCGAAGTTAGATATCTTAAAAGTCATTATATCTTAGTTTGCCCATACTCAAAGGGAGCATAAGTTCAAATATGACGTCACCATCTTTTATAATTCTTGAGTTATGTCAAACAAAAGTATGGACCATATATGTCTAAGATGTGGTAAGCTAGGTTAGCAAATGATATTAATGACAGACATCTACTATAACAACCCAATTCCCACTGCAAATAATAGGATATAAGAAGTCATCAATATCAGCGAGAGACACGCAATATGCCCTCGCTCAAATAGTTTCGTTAGAGTACAGGGTATATATGATGTTCTGGGCCAGGTAATGCAGCAGCCAAACGCACAGCAGCAACTGTAGCTACAACATTTCCGACGAATACCAAGCCAAGCCGCTGGCAGCTGTAAAGCGGGCGGCAGGAAGGCGGAAGGGGGGCGTGGCTGAGGTTGCGGTTTACTTGGTTTGATGGGTTTTTGCGGCTTGTTTGTTACTTGGTCGCAACGTCGACGATGTCGACGACGATGACGACGGCGACGGCGACGGCGACGACGACCAAGCTTCAAATTCCACGCCAGAATGCGGCTTCATTTGACAGAAAAAGGACGGAGATGGGGCGGTGGGCGGGGCGGGTGTGTGACATGCATGACAAAGGCGAGAGATGTATGCAGAAATCTATAGAAATAAAAATGTCAGTATAAATACAAATGCAATTGGCAATGCCAAATCAACTGCCAGTCAAAATGTCAAACGGAAACGGAAATGCCGCCAAACCATGTGAGAGAGAGGTAGCGGGAAGGAGGTGGAGGAAACTCCATTACGAAAAAAAACCACTTGAGCAACATTTTTTGCTCAAATTGTATTTATTTTCCCTTTGTGAAAACGGAAATTTCATTAGAAAAATTTACAGAAATACAAATTGAGTCAATTTAAAGTTTGTAAATTTGTTGCCAAGAAATTCAATTGGAAATCTTGCGCCTTGAATTTTCGCATTTTCCAATTAGACGTGTCTTATGGGCGACTGTTATTCCAATTGGTGTATCAGCTTACACGAGAACGAGCACATCTTGGGTCGCTCAACGGCTATCGATTAATATCGATCGAAATGAATGTTCGGCTTGTACTTAAAGTACCAGACGTAGATTTCTTTAAGTATTAAGCTATATGTTATCGATAAACAGATTTATTATATGTTATCAATTAACATCATTTCTATGCTTAAAGCTAATGAGATACATCCGTTTCTCCCAATTGTTAAAGTTATCGAAAGTTATCGAACCACGAAACAAGTTGAACTTGACTCCAAGGTAAATTTGAAATAATCTGTGCTACATTAGCTCCTATCAACTGGCATTTACTCTCAAAACATATTGCTGACTCAGATAGAGCAGCTCATTAGCAATTTGTCTTGATATGGACATATGTCTCGAGTCCAATCTTCGCTTTCCACGAATTTTCCGGCTGAACACGTGAACTGCTCGATGCCTAATTGAGTATTCCATCAGTATTAGCATTTTAATTGGCTTCGTTATGGATCATCTATTAGTCTATTGACATAAAGTTGAGATTTAGGTTTTGTCTCCTCAGTAGCCGGCATGCATTATGCCTACACAAACATATCAATTTCCTGGCATGGCAGCCATAAACAGTGGGGCATATAAACAAATTGCAGACTCTCGAGGAGGCAGGGCAGAGCTGAGTGGAGCACAAAGAACAGGATGGGCGGTGAGGCAGGGTCAGCACCAAGGGCACAGGCAGGCCCTGGGGCTGGGGAAGGCACAGGAGGCAGCGCCACGAAGCAAAACCAAAAGGCGAGACCCAGGGACAGGGGAGCGGCCAGAAGGTCGCACTCCCATGCTGCCGCAGCTTGAAAAACTTATGCTTTCGGCAGTTTATTGTCTTGTTTTGCATTGTTTTGCCACGTTGTTTTGTTTTGCGCCGTTTTGTTATTGGTGAGAGCAACAACAAGGAGTGCGGGACTGCCGGAGAGACGACTGTCAGATACTCTGCCCAATGGCAGAAGGCAAACTCACTGTGAGCTGCAAGCAAAGTGCAGCTGGGCTACGACTTTTCCCCGTCTTCAGGCATATCTGACATGACATGAGTGGGCTGCATAGCTAATGTGCTCTGCCCTTGGTATAGGGTATAAGCAGCAGAGAGCTCTGCATGCGAGCGGGAGTCAGCCAGTCGGAGTCGGTAAGTCTATTCAAAATAGTTTCAGACTTGGCGCTAGTCTCTTCTCAGTTGACTTTTCACATAAGCAAGGTATGCCACACGAAATACACTGGGAGAAAAGTGCTGTAGGTGAGTGAAGTATGAGTGCTTTGCCAGCAATTGAAGGAATATTGGACAGAGCTAAGCATCGGGCACTGAGCCACTCCAGAGAGTTCTCCCAAAGCTAATGAAATTGAAATTCAGAATCAAATCCAATTTATAAACTTGGCTTAAAGGCTTTGCCATAATCTCATAAGGCTTGGATAAAGAAGCAGCTTCACTGAAAACAAATGTTGACTGACTTCAAATGGAATTATATAGAAAAGACTCTGGACGTCTTTCCTATGTCTGCATTTTTCTGTCTGCTGTTTCTTTAAGTTCACCTGAATTGCCGCAGTCGACTCGCAGCTTTCTCGAAGTGTACAAGACTTTACATAGCTTATAAAGCTTATGGCACACACACGCAGACAGCTCGAGCGGGCTCAGATAATAAGTTTTCATAAATTGTTGAGCATGTGGAATATGGGAATATAGAAAAGTTGAATTAAACAAAAACAAAATCTGAGCGTTCGGCTTAGCAGAGAGTGGCTCCATCATTAGTCGCCAGCTCCAACCACTCCCCCTCGCCCAGCCCCCATTCCCTCACTGTTCATAATCGTAATGATATATGCTTATGAGTCAATATATGAGCGACTTCTCGATGGGCATGCGAATCGCCTCAACTATTTTGCCTAATATTTTGCCAGTCGTTATATAATTTATGCCTGGGGGATAGAGTTGGGGTGGACCTTAATCGGAGGGGCTATGAATCGGCTAAATGATTGCCAAGGGCGTGCCTCAGCCCCCCTTTTTGAAGCGGGGGTCGGGGACGCCTTGCGTGTGGAATTTTCATGAAAATTGCCTTTTATTTCACTTTGCTTTCTTTTTGCCTTCCGTTTTTTTTTTATATTTATTTTTCTCCCGTGACGTCAGCAAATGGATTAAGCAAACTTATTTATCGATTTTTGATACTCGTCCATGAAGTGTAAATGAGTATATGTCAAGCTCGTCTCTAGGACTCTTCGTTTTCTTATCTCTCTGTCTGCTAATCTCTCCGTCGCCTGTCCGTCCGTCAGTGCTGCTCTCTTTGCTTTTCTCCGTTCGCCTGTTCGTCCGACCTTGGTTTTTTCCGATACTCTCTCTGTCTCATCTTCAAATAGCTTTCTCTGTCTCCCACCATCTATCCGTTCGTCCATCTTCCTGCTTCTTTATCCACCCATCTTTCCGTATAACTTTCTGTTGCTCCGACTGTCCCTCTCTCTTTCCTTTTCTCCTTCGTTTCTCACGTGCTCTCTGACTCTTTCTCTTTCTCTCTGTTTTTCCGTCCATATTTTTGATCTCCACGTATCTCATCACTCCGTCCCTCCCTTTGCCAGCCTATAAATGACATAGCAACGCCCCACAATACGGCAGTATTTGTAATCATTTGAGCAATTATTGTGCCGTGAACGAGTATTACGCAGTCGGGCATAATAATTTATGGGGCACATCTAGATACAGTCGAGCAGCATATATCTTCTGCTGGCCAGGCTTTGGCACTCATTATATATTTATTAATTTGATTTGTGTTCGGCTCGTGGCGCGCAGCTCCTCTAACGGCTGCCCCAAGTTTCTTCTCTCTTTCTCTCTGGGCATCTATGGGCGTGTGGGCGTGGGCGCGTCGGTGTGTGGGCGTCTGGGTGTGTAGGCGTGGCACGCAGTGTCATTAAAAATCATGAAAATTCAGTGAAGCAGCGCAAATGCGACCGCTGTCCCAAATCATATCAAAAGGTTTCACTCTCGCTCGTCCTCTCGCTCCTCGCCCCTCGCCCCACGCCCCTCGACGTCTCTCGGCCGTCGCATTAGCGCACATATTAAATGTTTTTCATAAAAATTTCAAAATTTCCAAAATTTCATATAAGCAGCACTCGAACAGCTTTCAACTAATTCGTGCGCAAGCAACCGCGGGCGATACCTCTGCACGCAACGGCCTCAGCCTCAGCCTCAGTCCAGCTTCAGCTCTCAGTGCCCTTTTCCCTTTTTGGGGCATCGCGAATTGCGGCAGACTTCCACGGGAGACATTCCCGGGCACGGCGAGTGCGCTTGGCGGACAATGTATATAAATATATTATACAGCTTGATAAGCAGAGCAGTGTGAAGCAATTCGAATTACGAATTGCAATTTACAGACGGGTATATTGGCATTTGTTGATGCAGTGCAAAGAGCAGAAGAGAGACCTGATTGAACCCGGCGAGATCAGTGAGAAGAGATCAGTTTCTCTTTTTGGTTTGATCTAGATCTCTGTTGGAAGCAACTATTCGTCCGTTTGTCTTTTCTTCTATCTGTTCATCTTTCATAAGAATCTTGAATTCTCTGAGCAGCTTTAAGAGATTCTGCTAGGGCATACGTACATCTGGAGCATGTTTCCTTCTCTCACTTTTATCTCTTTCCGCTCTGTGTAGTAATCTTGGCTTCATTTGAACACAATCTTCCATAACTCAATACCAACAGCTGCTCTTCAGTTGACTCCAGGGTATTTTCTAGCTGTACATAGCCGACTAGAGATCTCTTAATTAATTTTCGATATATTTTAGTATTCTGTTACCGTCTATAAATTTCTTTGATTCCATTTCTCATTCTCTCTCTCTCTCTCTCTCTCTCTATATATATGTCGGAGAAATAACATAATTGTGCTACTATGCAACAGAGTGCGTCTGCACTCGCCAGATGGTCAATTGTGCGAGTTACACACACACAGACACACAATATGTGTCGGCGCGTGCTGGAAATATGCATTGGGTACCCTTGAACGTTTTCATGTGGAACGTAGACAAAATTGCATCTGGCAATGCCGTGCAGACTGGAAGGGTCTCGTTTTAGCGCGACGACAGCGTTGTGCCGCTGTCGTCAAGTGTGGTTCGGTGGTGAGCACAATAAGTTAGACGGGCAACGAGTGAAGTTGTGGCGTGAGACTTAGTGCGGCCGAAACTCGCTGCGCTGGAATCATGGACCAAATTAATAAAAACCTTGATGCTCCAACATATATATTAATATTATAGAAAATCTTTAGCTAAAGTCTCATAATTAAATGTTCATGCTAAATAAATTCGTTCCATTTCTTGCAGTGCATTTGCGATTCGTTTGGGCGATTCGTTTTCTTTATTCTGCTGTTGTTTGTCAAGCAACGCAGCCTTATAAAAAATGTAAGGAGCAGTGGTTGCTGTTGTTGTTTTATTGTAACAGTTAGATTTTGATTGGGCTGGCCATTTAAAGGTCCATTTCAGAGTTGCGGCCGATGTTAACGGCGGCAAAAGCGTTTTTCAGCGCTGCTTGGCTCCTGGAGCCATTGTGTTTGCCGCGTGGCCAGCCACAAATTTTATGTTTGCCGCAATTGCGCCTCAGAGATTTGAGCGACAGTGGAAAGGGAGAGACACAGAGAGGGAGAGAGAGTGGGAGAGAGAGAGAGAGAGGGAGAGGGAGAGACTTGGGAGTGAACTGCTCTAAAATTTATTTACGTTATTATTTAGGGTCTGCGTGTAGCATGCGACAGTGGAGCGCAATTTAACAAATTTTGCCATAAGCAAGTGAGCGTGATAAAGTAGAACGCGCGGGACTAGTAGATACCCTAGCTAACAAGCTGAGATATACATGACCTAATGAGCTCAGCAGAAGGAAATGATTGTAGATATATCTAAAGAGCATTTCTAAGCCAAATTTGATATCTCTATGCCCGATAATTCTCAAGTTATGCTAAAAGAACCAAGTCTCCAGGGCTATACACAAACTAAAATATTTGCTGCCCTTTTATGCCTCTCAAATGGCCTGGTTCGAATCTGTTCTATATAGCTCTTATACTTCTCGAGCCCCTCTTAAGGTTGCATGTTCTAATAATAATGTATTCCTTTACCTCTTACACCCATTACGAACCCACATATCACATTTAATATCTATAACTCTCATAGTTCTCGAGCTATAATCAAAGTTTGAATGACTATCTATCAGAACTGAAAGCCCTACATGTTTTAGTTAAAGAGATCTAATCAGTTCAAGAAAGTATGTATCATGAATATATACTGTTTATAAGAACTGCCTTTAGCTGTTACAAACTTTCCTAAGCAACCAATATACCCCCTTTCGCGTACACACAGAGAGATATTTAGAATAAATGCAGACCATATAAAGGGGCTTTGGCTAAAATCAATTGAAATTTGGGGCATGTCCAGCACGAAGCTGCGAGAAAAAACGTCTCATGAATTTGTAAAGATTGCGAGTGGATGAAGGCGAAGGCGAAGCAAAAGAAAATACAGAAGCTGGACATATTTAGTCCACTTACAATAATCACACAATTTACACGCGTTTTGCAGGCAGCCGAATGGGATTTCCCGAGAAGAAGCAGAGCCCCAAGCAAAGCAAAGCAAAGCGAAAAAAATCGGACGAGTGGGAGGGTGGGAGAGGAGCCAATGAAATATCTTTATAAGTAAATGCCAGGCACACACATATGTAAGTCCCAACACGCACGCAAAACTAGAAAGAGAAAGAGGGAGTGAGAGAGGGAGAGAGAGGGGGAGAGGGAGAGATGGGGGAGACAGACAACTGAGAGTAAATGCGTGCAGTAAATAAACTAATGCGGCTACTTGTTAAGCAAAGTGCCGTCATCTATTAAACAATGTGAACAGCGCCCCAGCCCCCTCCCCAGGCTGCCCTCTTCTCTCTTTTTTTTGCCAGTCGGAGACCAAGTGAAACAACCGAATGAACTGAATGACGAACTCAACTTTGGCCAAAAATGACAATGGAAATGGAGATGGAAATGGCAATGGAGATGGAGACGGAGACGGAGATGATGATGGAAATGGGCAAACAAATGGTCCTTGAGGCGTAGCCTTAGCTGGAGCTCAAGGCAAAAGGGAAAAGGAATGTGGTCTATACCCTGTAATATTTCAACGTAGCTCAAAACTACTGTAACTTAAGATTTGCATACTCCATTTGCTGTCTGCAGTCTGAGGAGCTAAGTATATTGCATGTGAAGTGAAGAGAAGTGTCTGCATACCAAACACTATAACTCTAGCTTATATACTTTCCGAGTTGTGCTCAAGGAACCCAGTCATAAGAGTAGAAATCCAAAAACTATGTCCTTGTCAGACTGCATATATCTGACAATAGTATACATACAAGATTTGAGCACTCTAGCTTGTATAGTTCCTGAGTTGTGCTCAACGAACTAAGTGATAAAACGAGATATACCAATTCGAGAATATATCGAAGTTGTATAAGCCCGCCGAGAGTGCACACTCCAAATTTGATATATCTAGCTCCCATAATGCTCGAGCTATGTAGAGTTATCAGTGGGGCTAAATAAATCTTAACATTCTTTCCTTCCTTTGTTCGCGTGTTGCTCTCATATTTGTTGCACAAATCAGTTCAGGCTCTGCGCGTAGGGTATCTTCTAGTGCGGCCTACCCCATTGGCGCTCGCTTATTTGCGGTTTTGCTAGTTGTAAGCGCCTGTTGACACAAAAATTTCGCCATGTTTCCGTCGAGTGCGTCGCATGTGTGACAAATGTCTGGAATTCAACTTCTTCTTCCTCTTCTTGCTGCAGAGTTGCCTCTGCTGTTGTTGTTGGTGCTGGCCTCCGCCATCGTGTGACTCATTAGGCGCAGCCCATGCCCGCCCCACCCAGCGCATATTTCTTCAGGTCCATTTTCTTGGTTTGTTTTTCTTCCTTTGCTCTGTGTGGTTGAAAGTTGCTTAAACGTGTAATGGCTAGCAAAAATCATGACCGAAATAGAGATGACATGTCTTTAGCTAATGATGACAGGGCGAGAGGAGCGGAGAGCGGGGAGCGAGAGGGAGGCACGGACATGCTGCGCTTTTGAATTGATGAGCTCGGCTGAAGCAAAACTTAAAAAAAAACTTTAAAATATAAAAGAGCTTTAAGCTATGACATATTGGATGCACTCAAGTTAAGCTGAACATTGGGAAAATGTTGTCTATGCAAAGAAATTTATTTATATTAGAGAAAGCTAAAAAATATCTTCAGCTAGAATCCAAGATAAAGCAAGGAATTCTGGAAATACAAGATAATGGAAAGGATTAAAATTGGAAATGGGCAAACAAATAAGTTCTTAAGGCCCTCGTTGAAGTTCAAGGCAAAGACAAAGGGGAAAGGAATGTAACTCTTGGCATACCCTGTAATATGCTGTCTTCAGCCTGAAAGAAAGATCTTCTAAATCGTGTTCTCGCTCAAGTGCAGCTCATGGATTCGAAATGGAATATTCAAGCTGGCCAAATATTTGTTTTTGTATTTTATACGCCTAAGCAATTAATTTAGCTTTAGAGGCTATCAATGTAATGCAATTTCTCAAGAGAGAGAGAGAGAGAGAGAGATAGAGAGAGAGAGAGAGAGAGAGGTGGCGAGACACAGGTAAAAATAAGATAAATAAGTTATAAATGAGGCAGCTTAAATGCTTTGTTGCGCCATTCACAGCGTGCGGCCTGTTGGTTCGGGGCGAATGGCTAAATCTTCCTCTACTCCACCTCTACCTCTCTATTCTACTCTTTCCGCTTCTTCACGTGCTTAGTCAAGCAACAATCCAGAGCTGGGCAAACGCAACGTGCTTCAAATTCATACGAGCTGCTCTGCGTTTGCTTAAGCTGCACTGGGCGTCTGTTTTGCCGTTTCCTTTAGATACCCTGTACGCATGCCAAATGATTGACAGTTGATTAGTTCTTCCCTAAGAGTTGTTCCATGTTGAACATGCGGAGAACAACTTCTTTTTGGATATGGAGACGATGGGGAAGAAGCTCTCTTCCGCTCAGTTTCGACATACATATCTCAGAAGCTCTACGAGCTAGAGTCTTCTAGCCTGGAGTGTTGCTGCTTATATAATTGATCCACATTGAGAATGATTACCTTGCTGAATACCTTTCATATGTTAGACTCTTCTTTCCAAGTACTTTAAGCACTACAGTCAGCGCATTAGTCACATTCTCTCTCATTCCACACGCCGATAAAGCATTTCCAGGTATCTGCTAGTCGTGCACTCCCTAGGCCTACACGTTTTTGCCGCTTTCTGCTTTGTTGTCTTGTTAAGCCCGGGCCAATTGTCTCTAGGACCCAATCGAATCCACGCTCTGACCTTTAATCATGGCCAGCAACAGCAATATTTTGCTGACCTGGCCGGCTCTGCCGTTTGGCTTTGACTAATGACTGGCTGGCTGTCAGCGCGGCGGGCTGGGCGGGGGGTGCGGCGGCTGAGCAGGTGGGCGTGGCACGCATGCTATTGAGCATCATTAATAATGCACAGGTAAAGTTGACTAAGTAAAAATCTATAATTAACTATGCTCCGAGATATCAAAGATTGAGCTTCATTTGCTCTCTCTTCCCTCACTCTCTGTCTCTTTAAGCTGCATGTAAGCTTGCTGTCTCTCGATTTTCATTTAAGTGAATCTATCAATTAACTAATTGCACTTATTCACACACACAGATACACCTCCTCCTCCCCCCTCCCCCCCTACACACACACACATTTACAGTCCCTATTTATGCTAATCCTGTGGCATTACCCAAAACACAGCCAAACAGTTCCGCAAAAACCACAACATTTTCGCTTTCTTATCGACTGCTACGTGAGGAGCGCCCATGGCCATTTGTAGGGGGGGGACGGGGCGAGGGGCGTGGCAGGGCGTAGCTCCATGGCAAGATTCACGTGCGTGAAATAAATTTAAAACGCACATCGAATGCTGCATAATCTATATGTATATATAAACAGCTACAGTAGCTAAGCGCTAAAGCGAACAAAGCGAAGTGGGCAAGAGTGAAAGAGAGAGAGGGAGAGAGAGAGAGAGAGAGAGAGAGATAGAGAGAGATGAAGAGCTGCTTATAACGAGCGTAAAAACTCTGGCAACTCCAATGCTCAGACTGCAGTTCGTCAGGTGGTGTGCTCACTGTAGCCGGCTGCTATTTTTGGCATGTTTTATGGCCGCAACTCGAACTTGAAGCCCAAAAATAGAAAAAGGGCCAAAACGGAAAAGGTTAATAGCAACTTTTTCTCCCTTTTCTTTTCGTTTTTTTCTCTCTCCGTTTTTTGCAGCGATTTTGCTGCACGCTTTTCCCCCAGCTCTCTCTCTCTCTTCTTCGGCTTCTTCTTCTCTCTGGTTTGGCAAAGCGTTTATCATTTCGAAATGGGAGGATGGGGAGGGGGTTAGTAGGGGCTTGCTACCTTCTAAATACTTCTAAGCTAAACAACGTGTCGCACAGTTGAGTTGAAAAGTTTTGGGCCAAGTTTCTGGCTGCGGCCAATTCCCCACTGCAAACACACAGCCACGCCCACACAGCCGTCGCCGCCCTCGCGCCGCATTGATGTGGCAAAAGTTCGTTAAGTAAGTGAAAGAGCTGTGAATGATTTATTGCATTTTAAAAATGTTAAGTAAGACGAACTTTTCCGCTCGAGGTTCGTTCGAGGGGCGCCGAGCAGCAAGTGCTTGGCGGCGTGGGGCACGGTCTGATTGCAAGCACTTGCTGCTGCCAAGCTGCCAGACAAATTGCCAGTGTTGCACAACTCACAAAACGTCAACTTTTTGAGCGACAGCAGAGGCCAAAGGGGGGAGGGTGAGGGGGCACGGGAGCAAGCTGGCTCTATACGGAATATATAGCAGGTATATAGGAGCTATAGCACCTCCAACACCCCCTCGTTGCACCCTTGCAACAAAAAGCGGCAGCAGTTGACAGCTGTCAAAGTTTGATTTTCGGTTTTCGGACATTGCCAAACTTTAAGTTTTGTATGCGATCAAAACAGTGCAGCAAACATTGAAATTCCCCCACACAGAGCCGAGCCCCAGGTCAAGTGTAAACAAACTGGCTGCGGGCCATAGAAAGCTTTGAAGCAGCGATTAAAGCGACTCGGAAAAAAAGCCTCGAAATATGAATACCAAATCAAATCTGAATCTGAATGTGAATGTGAGACGACGTTTGTCTATTTGCCGATCGGAAGTTGTATTATGCACAATTTGGATTTGCGTTGCTTCCGGCTAACGCACATTTGATTTATGCAGCAGCAACAGCAACAACAACGAGTTAGTCTAACCAGTTGGGAAAGGGCTAATAGAAGTCAGGAAAGAGCAGCGAGGATACTCCTTACTAAAGTAACTCCAGCAGCTGAAACCTTGAGTTACCTGGCTTAGCCTTAGCCATTCTCTTCGTACAACTAAAGAACTATAAGAGTTGTTTCATAACTCTTGAGTTTTTTCGGTTATATCACGTACACAAGCAACGACATAACAAATTTCATAGATTTACCTTGCATGGGGCCCGAGTTCCTTGGGTACAAATAGAGAAAAAGAAGCGCCACAAATGCCATCGTATCACAATTTCTTATCTAACTGCACTCCACATATAAATTAAAAGATATATTCACAAAATAAATAACACAAGTTTAATTTTTGATACTGCTGATTGTAACACTTGTCAATAACTAAAGCATTTGCTCCATAGCACATTTGCTTTTTCGTGATTCGACCTACACAAACATCGATATACAGAGTCTCAGCAACCCAGTCAATAATGAGTCACCTTGCCAGAAATGTTCTTCAGCAAAAGTCTTCCATATTCCTATATTCGTTGCGATTAGCTCCTTTGGCTAACTTCCAATATTCCAGGGTATTCGCTCGGCTATAACAATATTTATAAAGCAGAGCAGACACACACAGAACATGGCTAAGGGGGAAGAACATAACTGAAGATACATTGGACTCAAACTCAATTGAAATACAATTGGCTTATAAATGAAAGCCTATTTGAAAAGTGGAGACAGACATGGAGACATGGAGACACGATGACATAGACGAAGACATGCACAGACTAGACGGAGGGCGGAGGAGGGTGGAGGCGCTGTTGTCGATGGAAGCTGTGACGCTGACTCAATATGCTATGCGATATGCGATATTGTGTGGGCGTGGCTGATGTGTGTGTGCGTGTGTGGAAAGAGGCGGACTTAAATACCAATTGCTCGAATAAAGGATGCCGAAACGATTGCAGGACATAATATCAACAGTACAGAAGGATAGACAGAGACAGACAGAGGGAGAGAGAGAAAGGGCAGGAAAGAAGAGACAGACTTTGTTTCTTTTATACTCGTTCATGAAGTGAAAATGAGAGTATATCGGTTTATGTGCTTTGTCTCGTCTCTGCGTTTATTCGACCTTCCCTCTTTCCGTCTCTTCTTCTCTCGCTCCACGCTCGACTGCAATATGTTTACTTGGGGCTTCTCTATTCCATTCATTCGGCCTTTCAATGGTATTTTCTACAATAGCTGAGCTCGGTCAGCGCTGCATGAATGCGACTATAAGTGACAGTAGCTAAATGTACGCATGACATAGATATACCCCCCCCCCCCCTCTCTATCTCTCTGTCACTCTCTTTCTATGCATATCTAGATTATATTATATTATATTTGAGCTAAGCAGAACAAATGATGAGGCCGAAATTAAGGCATTAATGCCCACATATCAAAAGCATAATTTTCTCTTTCAAAAAGCGGATTAAGTGGATATGTCTTTGTATATCTATCTGTCTATCTCTCTCTCTCTTTCTCTGTTCATTTCTCTCTCATTCAGGCCAATATATCAGCTTCGCCACTTGGCATCCAATTAATAAATATTTGTATTTGAATGGGAATCTTTAACACTTCGGCTCAAAGGCAAAGCTAATCAAATGCATTTAAATTAACATCAGTTCAATTAGGCCAAATTCAATTTAAACCCAATTTATATTCGAATAATACAATTTGCATTTGCAATTGCAAGTGGCTTTTGTCATATGCACTTCTGATCTGAATCAACCCATGAGTTGAGTGCCATATCCGTCCGCCTGCCTGGCCCCCTGTATATCCGACATTTCATCTATTCTCCGATTTCAACTAACTAGCTAACTCAGCTGAGTGAATCCTTAGTTCATTCTGGGCATTTATAAGAGCTAGAGATTGGAGAATGAAGAAGCTCATGTAGTAGCTCTGCCTATTCCTCTCAGATTATGCCATCATCAATAGCTGCGCGGCAGGGTATCTGCTAGTCGTGCAGCGCCCCAACTGGAGCACCCTCCCAACTATGCCGTCAAGTAAGTTGAAGCTCGCAGCTCGGCCCTATTGATTAAGCATATCTATTGTTTATATTGCTAAGCCTTGGCCAAATCTTGGGGATTATCTAACTGAATTGCCTGTCGAAATCGTTGAAATTCAATTATAAAATATTTTCGAAATGCGAACCCAAATGCAAATGGCATAAAACTTGCATTAGCCAAAGGAATTTAAGGGCTCAGCATTTGAGCCCAACTGTTGCGAAGCACTTTATCAGCCAGCTTCAATTAGCGAAAGCCAGCAGTGGGAGAGGGAGAGGGAGAGGGAGGGGGAGAGGGAGGCTCAGGCAGCTGAGGCGAATAAATGTGAACTGCTCTGTTGCTAGGAGCTAGCGAGCTGTGCGCTGAGCTGAGCTGCGCGGCGCTGCTGGGAGCGCCACATGCGAGCCATAATTATAAAAGCGCCAGAGCTGACGACCCAAAAAAACCGCAAGAAAGGCAGAGAGAGGGGGGGAGGACGCCAGGGGATGAGTGTGTGTGCGGCTGTTTCTGTCTAGCTCTGGCCATCATGTTGTTGAAGGCGTGCGAAAATTCCAACAGTTTTGCCTATTAGTAATTCATAATCCAAGCAGCACGCGCGCGCTCCCTCTCGCTCTGTTCCCCCCCCCCTCTCTCTCTCTCTCTCTCTCTCTCTCTCTCTCTCTGCCTCTCCTCGCCAGCTGTGACATATATAAACTGCGTCAGTTTGTCGCTCGTGTCTAGGTTCATGAAGTGTTCACAGTATATGGGCTCTCAGGCAATCTGCTTCTCTCTCTCTCCCTCTCTGTCTGCCTTGAGCGAGCAATGGACAGTCACTCACGTCCAGACGCAACTCGAGCAGCATTGCATTTGCTTGAAAGTCACCTTTAATTCAGTAAAAACTAAGAAAAAGCGTATCGCATGGGCGTGGCTGCTTTGGTGTGTGCACGTCAATTAAATGTCACGGCCATAAATCAATTAATTTAGCTAAACACAAATTAGCTCGAGTGCGAATGTTGCTGCTGTGGCCACGCTGCGTATGAGTAATCGACGAGCTTAGCATGCAAACCAATTAACTAGCATTAAACTAACGCACAAACAGCAGCAGCAGCAGCAACAACCACATTAAACATTCGCATTCTAAGCACAAATTGCAATGCAATTGCTTGGGCCGCAGGAGGGTCGGAGGACGGTGCGTATACGTAATGTGGGCAGCTCGTAATATCGTAGATAAAACATCAACTAAACGACGGCTCACCGGCTCACCTGCCGTGGCGCTTGCATATTCAACATTATCGATATGCCTTGGCCACACCTACTGCCCACGCCCACGCCCACGCCCACACCCACACCGCCCCCGTTGCAGCTAGCGAACTGCATACAATGTCTTTGCCTCCTCGATGCTGCATGGCCAGCGTTTTGCTGCTCGAAAACCCAATTACACGACTGACACACACAGAGACAGTAACTCTCCCTGTCCCTCTCTCTCTCTCTCCCTTTCTCTCTCTCTCTTTCTGCATGTGGGTGACTGTTTATAGTAATTACAGATGGCTTTGTCTGTTGATTTGGTTAGCCAAATCAGTTTATCAAACAAACAACCTCAAGCAATGCCCGAAAAAGAAGCTACATGCATTGCACTCGAGCATATCCGACTGCACAATGCTTGTCCCTTACAGAGATCCACTTCTAATGTAGCGCAAAGGCAACTTGTTGATTCCCCTTTCCCTTTGCCCTTGCCCCTCCCGCGCAGCCTGCTTCGCCTCTAATGCGATGCATTCATAATTGATTTGAAGCAAAAAGAATTGCAAATTTGCATTTTAATCGAAATTTTAATTAATAATCGAATCGCTATGAAATGAAATGCGAACTAATTAATTCGCTTCAGTTCGCTAATGAGAAATGTTTCAACTGAATGAATTGACAATGAGAATTGTTGCACCTAAGGCAAATCAATTCGCACCATTGATATTCTATCGATAGCAGTAATCGATAAGTGAGAATGGTGGAATGCAATTATCGATCATCTATCGATATAAGATCAACTGTCAATGTTGATTATCTTAAAGCTTTTTATTTTAATTATTTTCTTTTCCTAAATATATCAATAGGGATTATTGTATTTAGAAGAAATGAGTGGTCTCTGAACTGCTCTGTCGGTAGCAACAACACATCGATAACTTACATGCGAAATTAATCGATTGGCAAACAAGCACAGTCCGAATTGCAGTCAAAGTGTGAGAGTTATGCGCCTAACATATTGACAAGGCCACTAAGTGAATGTCCGCCAACTGTTTGCTCAGCTATTTATCAAAAATTTAACACACGGAGACAGAGACAGGGCGAAAGAGAGACGGAGAGAGAAAGAGAGTGAGAGAAAGCGACTTTGTGGTTTTTTTATATAAAATGCTTTTTTATTTCTTTTTCCTATCTGCTGCGTCTTTTACCCAAAAAACCGCAAAATCCACTCAATAATGCGCCAACGCACATCAGCAAATATACACACACGCACACACACACACACACTCGCACATGCACATACACGAACACACGCACTCTCACTGAAACAAAATGGCAAATAGCTATAGAAAAAGTCGACAAAGCCTGACTGACAAACAGCTGCTTTGTTAAGCGTGTGTTTGTATTTATAGCTGTTGCCATTGTTATAATAAGATTGTGCAATCGGGTATATTCGCTGCGAGCCTAGGCATGTGACGGTCACGGTTTCTAGCTCATATCTCTCTCTCTCTCTCTTTCACTTCTTCATGAGGATAAGTCTTGATTACGATATACAAACTCGATGCTAGAAAAAATTAAAGACTAACAATATTCCCTAATTTCGTATTCGATCAGATTATCGTTATGAAGCAGAGCAAGCAGATAAAGATATAGATAAAGATATATCAAGATGTGGAAGACATCTAACACATTGAAAGACAGACCGAAAGTAGTTCTTATATCGTTTATCTTTTTTACTTAAGTAGATATCGAATCAGGAGAGAGAGTTCGATTGGCTTGCAGTTTCCTCAACGACTGCACCTCGATACAGTTGATTATGCGCTATCTACTTTGACTTTAGAGCTAGCCTGAGCTAAGTGAAATACATTTCCAATGCTCAAATGTAAAGCCTCGATTCTATTCTATACCCCGAGGAGTATCTGCAAATCGCTTATGCCCCATGGACAGCGCTCAAAAGTAGGCAATGCTTTTGCAACTGTTTGTCGCGTTTGGCAGAGATTATTTATTGAACGATTTGAGTGGTTAAAGGCGCATAAATGAATCTGAATGTGTGTGTGCGCGAGTGTGTACTCTGTGTGTGTGCTCTGTGTACACTGTATGTGTGTGTGAGCGTGTGTGTGTGTGTGTGCATATCTGTGGCTGCGCTGCAAATGAACAAAAATATGCACTGTAAATACAAATACATTTAATGCATGAGACAGACAGAGAGAAAGGGAGGGAGAGGGGGAGAAGGGAGCCTGGAGCGTGGAGCGATGCTGGTATACCCTGTAAAAGAGCATTAATTATGGTAAAGCATGCCAAAGCTGCGCCGCATCACCTTAAATAAAGTTCGTCCACATGAAAAGCCCAAACAAAATCGAAATGGAAACCGAGAAAAACGGGAAAAATGCATTCGAATTTTCGTGTCGGATAAAGCCTGAGCTCTGAGCATAAAAGCAACGCCGTCGAGATTGTGTGGCGGACAGGTGGGCAAGCGGGCAGGTGGGCAGGTGGCCAGCTAGCTGGGCGTGGCAGCTGGCAACACGAATATCGCATGCAAATTCGAACGGCCGCACACTTAATATAATTTCACTTAAACAGTGTGAGGGCACCAAGGCGTTTGGCTAGCCATACGTGTGTGTGTGTGTGTGCGAGTGTGTGTGTGTGTGTGTGTGTGTATTGGACTCTTTGCCATTTCGTGACTTTGGCGCGTTAACCTCAATTTATCGCTGGCATTGATGTCCTTTTTTTTCGATTACAGCATAAATTGTGGCACACACACTCACACACACACACACTCGCACACACACACGAACACACACCTGATAAATGGTGAGCTGCATGCATTGTGTAATCGATAAAAACACACACACACACACACAGCCAGACAGAGAGAGGCCCCAGTAGAGGCATAAAACAAGCCCAACAGGACTAACAGGAACAGTTCGATTCCAAGCCAAAAGGACAATTGCCTTAATGCACATTTGTATTCAACTAACACTCTATATACACATATGTGTGTGTGTGTGTGGGTCGTCTTGTGTAACACTTACATGTTGACGCGCAGTAAATTTT
Organism: Drosophila pegasa; assembly: GCA_035046225.1. NCBI lineage: Eukaryota > Metazoa > Arthropoda > Insecta > Diptera > Drosophilidae > Drosophila > Drosophila pegasa. The sequence goes on along the minus strand of JAWNOD010000429.1, from coordinate 1,396,833 downwards.
AAGCAGCTCACATAAAGGGGGCGAGACATGAACTGCCAGGTAATTGCATCAATTTTCCAATAACAAACTGCAATTGATACCCTGTAAACAGTGAGCCCAACGAAGAAGGCAGCCACTAGGCTGTTGACTGTAGGTCACATGCACCACAAAGTCGTGCGCCAACTCAAAGTCAAGCAGCATTAAGGAAATTCTATGCGAGCAACAGATACGCCCGTTCAATTACCAAGATGCAGGGTATCTAAGCAGGCTTATTTATACTTAAGGGAGGGAAATCATTGGAGCGGGATTCCGTGTGTAGAATATCGCCTCTTAAGAAGTAAATGATATATTTATGGCTAATTACATATCGTATATCGTAGGATGTATATAGTGCATGGTATATCGTATGGTACATCGTGTATTCGAAGTGCACATATCGCAAACTCTCTTTATCGCCTTCTACTTAAATTGGATCCCTTATTAAAGAGTGTATTTCAAATATCGTATTTGTTTCATAGAATATCGAATATCGTATATTGTCTCTTTCGTATAGTGGGTCTAAAATATTTATTCTGTCCAAATTTGAAAGTTTATTTATCGAATATCGTATATTATATGAATATCGTATATTATTTAATAAGCATTATCGTATGTATAGATATCGTTAAAAGTTAATTACTATAAATTGCATCTAATATCGTATGTGATCCATGCCGAATATCGTATGTTGTTTTTTGTAAGATTGACAATGATATTTTGAATGTAGTATTATCAAATGTAATATATATAGTTCAATACCGTAGACAGTATGTACATCGAATAGAGTTTATTGTGTCTCTATCGTAATATATCATATAACTATGGTTCGTAATATCGTTTATATACATATATGTACAATATAAATATTTATAACATTTCAAACTTTCACAGATCGTACTTCACATTTCCTGCATGTCCTGATTGAATTCACCTTTCTTTTGTGCTATTTGCGCAGAGGGAAAAGTTGATTAAATTAAATGCTCGCCGCATTGTTTGACGAGCTATTATTTTAATATTTTTTCCCTCGTCCCCACTTTATTTATTAAATTTTGTATCTATACATTAAATGGATGAAATTTTTTGCTGCTCCATTTGGAAGGATTACAATAAAAGTTGTTGTTATTCCAGCTGCTGTTGTTGCTGCTGAACATGTTTTGTGTGCATTTTCCTTTCAACATTTTTCGACTGCATTCGCTTTTTGGCTAAAGCGGAAATTTAATTCAAATATTTCTGCTCTTTCTATTTGTTTTCCTTTTGCTGTCAGAGCTTCAATATTTTTATCCATTTATTCAATATATTTTTCATGTTTTTTATTCCCCCCCTTTTTTCAGCTTCAATTGGAGTTAAGAATTTTAAGTAATAGCTGAATCTTTTTACGAAGTTGCAGCAACTGTCGAGTTTTGATAGATATATGAATATAAATATATTTACATAACTTTTATATAGATAACTGAATTTAATAGAAGTTTAAGTTTAAGTAAAGAGTAATTTGTCTATAACTTTTAACGAATATCGTATAGAGACTTGTATATCGTATACTGTAGATATGTTTTCAGCGTATGCCTTTTAATGTGTGCCCTTTTACTGTATAGATATGATTTCAGCGTATGCCTTTTACTGTATATCATTTATTGTATAAAAAATATCGAAAAAAATATATTAAATCGTATCGTATTTCTTATATTTCATTTTCTCTATCGTAAGCATGCTTACTAAGAGACACCAATATAGCCTTCAATCGAACTTTTCTCGTGTCTCCCATATATCTGCATCTCAGTATTTCACAACGCCCTGCAGCTTCAATAAAACCGACATAGTTGTCCTTTGGCATTAGGAGCTGCTGCTGTCGGGGCCCTTAGGATAGGGCATTCACTGATTTCGAATTCGGCAGTTTTAATGCGAATGTTTTTGGTATGCCAAACAACTCATTAAAAAATCATGTGAAAGCCAGAGCAGACATGTTTCAAATACAGACCGAGACAAACTAAAGCCAAGGCACTCGACTAAGCAACTGAATGGGGCTGGCTGAGACTGGGCCGAGGACCGAGGACCGAGGGCCGAGAGGGAGGGTGAGTTGTGGCGCAATAATCATAAAGCCAGTGAAAAGCTGCACAATAAAATACTCATACAGCCCGTCCTGCTGCCTCGACTCTGCAATGGATTGCAGAACTTTTGAGTCCTCCGACTGCTGGGGGCGATGATTATGACACCCTCAAGCACTACATGGAAGAGTTGCTCGTGCGTGACGCTGAAAGCAGTAGCTGCTACGGCTGCTGCTGCTGTTTGCCCAAATGAAACACGTTGCCGCATTCGAGCCAGATGGAAGCTGAGAGGGGGAGGGGCGGGGCGAAATTGTTGCGGCTGCTGAGAAAACTCTAAAAGCAAATGAAGGCAAATAAACTACAAAAATAAAACAAGTCGCACTGCTCTAGTCACAATTACTCGACTGGGAGAATACCCTGAAGTCGGCTCGCTTTGCACATAAGCACAGAGGCAGACACGCCACCTACCGTTCACTTTTTGCAACTGCTGCACTTCATGGCTGCTGCATAACTGTTTTGCGATCTTGCTGAAATTTCTTGGGAATAAATCTGATTTGAGGAAGGCAAAGAATAAGGCTCGCCCATCAACATTTCAAAATTCATTTCTATAGCTCTCATAGCCGCGAGAAGAAGAGATCTCTCCCTTAACAGGGGATAACAGGATTCGACTGGTTGACTGGATCAAGAGTATATAGCCTTCAATCACGTCTAGATAGATATCTAGATACACTTGAACGAAAAACTAATATACTCCCTTCAGCCACTTCAAATAGGTAACAAGCCAGACGCCTCCAGGCGAACAAAGGCGGATGGGGATGCGGATATGAATGCGGAAGTGAAGCAGTCGCAGTCGCAGGAGTAGAAGAAGTAGCAGTAGCAGTAGCATTCACAGTCGCAGGAAGTCGAGTCCGACTACCTAGCGCAGCATTTGTCAGTGCTCAGAACTAAAAATACGGCTCAGCAGGTAGCATTTTAATATCCACATGCTCGCCAGCTCAACTGCTCCGCACCTGTTCACGTTTGGCTCTGTGCGAAGCTAAGCTAAGAAAGAATCTTAGAAGTGTTGCCAAGGCTGAGCACAAAGAGCAGAAGATTTCTTTGTTATCGATGAGTTATCGACTTGTGCTTACCTCGTTTCACAACATTTCACATACATTTCGAAATGGAATTAGGCGAATTTTTAGCATTGAGCAATACCAACCGGTTAGAAATAGACAAATATTTGCTATCGATAATATTTCGATATACATTTATAATAACTTACGAAGTGTTATCGATAAGTTATATATTATTCTAGGCTAGTCACTCAACCGAATAGTAAATATATTTATAGGTATTTACTCAAATTTGTTATCGATAAGCTCTCGATTGATTTTTGCTGAGCTCTGATAATGTGGCTGCGACTCCAGCTCTGAGTCTATATTCAGGCAGGGCTTTGTTATACGCGTCGCATCCGCATTCGCATCCGCAGCGGCAACGGCAGCGGCAGCAGAAGAAAATCATAAATAACGCAGCTTGTGAGTCATAAAGGGATATGCGGCAACAAAAGGAGGAGAAAAGCCAAAAAGGAAGAGCGGAAAAAAATATTTGAAAATTATGCAGCGAAAATATGTTAAAGTTGCGAATGGAAATTGAAATTGAAACGTGGCTAAGCCGAATTTAAAGGCAAACAAATTCAATTTCGAATCAAGTGCAACAACAATACGAGAGCTATCTACTTTTCCAACAGTTTTCCGCAGCTTTTCGCGCAGTTTTCATCTGGGTTCAGAGTGCAACAGCTTTCTATTTAGTTAAGTTTCGTCGACTGTCAATTGAGCAGAAAAAAACTCGCCAGACTTTCATTCATTTCAACTTTTTTCTTATCTCCCGCTCTCCGTCTCTCTCTCTCTCTGTCTCCCCCGGCCTCTTCCTCTTTCACTGTCTCTCCACTGCTTTTGCTCACTGTGCATTTGTTTACCTTGCAAGTCAGTCCGCAAGTTAGTAAATTTCATTTCAAGTTTATCCTCTACCGCCTTCGCTCCTCACTCTGCCCCTATATGATTTCATACATGATTATGCTTCTCTATCCTTCTCTCTCTCCCCTTCTCTCTATCTTTCTCTTTGTCTATGTCTCTCTTGCTGTCTGCGCCCGCATGTGACATCATAAATTTTGATTAAGCTCTTTGGCCACAGTTTACAGTTTCCATTCGTCCTTCTGCATTCAGCCTCCAGCTCCCTCTCCCCCCAGCCGCCTCCGCATCTCATCTTTCCCATTCTCATCATGAGCAGCATCATCATCATTAAGCTGATCGTTATTATCCAGACTTGACTTGCTCGTGGCCCATTCAATTGCAAGTTTTCTTTCGCCGGACTTTAGCTTCTCAATTTGGCTGTCAACTTACTGCATTACGCGCTGTGCGTTGCTCATACGCCGCGAGTGCCGCAGCCAAGTTGCACCACTTGGCACCACTGGCACCACTTAAGTACTTAGTTGCCATTTGTTCTGTCCTTCAACTTGTATCTTTATTTGTATTTACACTTCATTACCCATATCGTATGCACGATATTTCTGCATATTCCTCATACGCCATGTGGCACAAAGTTATTGAATCAACTGTAGAAATAATGAAATATATGTGCATTCAGCTCGGCACTTTCCATGTGGGGTATATTGAATCGTATCATATTGCGTGTAACAGGTATAAGACCTAGAGCCTTGAGGGAAAGAAAGAGAAGAGACTTGACGATTTACTTAAAGCTACTTAAAATTATCGTAAAAGGTTTGCTTTTCCTTATTACTTGGTTCCAGAGCATCTACTAGTCAGGCACTTTCGAGCTAAGATTTCTTAGTTTCCCATTTTGAAGTTTTCTTAATGCTTTATGGCTCTCAGCCTTTATCATCCTCTCTCTCTCTTTCTCTCGCTCTCTCTCTCAGTTTTTCCTCCCTCTCTGCAATTTTTGTGGGTCAGAAAATGGTTTAAGCTGCTTACAAAAATCTTTTACGCATTGAAATCTGCCAGCTGATTTCGACCAACTTCAACGCATAAAGAAAATGTCGCTGATGCTTGACTTCAGCTTGTTTTCTGCTTTTTCTTATGTCTATAGCTGAAGCAAAAAGAACTTAATGTAAAAGCTTCTCCAAAGTTAGAGAAATATAAAACAAATTTTGATAGTTCGTAATTCTTGCAATAAGTAAATGAAAAGAAAAAGATTGGGATAAGCAGAACGAAAAGAAGAGGGAATAAAAGGCAGTCAGAGCTTTTGTTTGAAGGGGCAAGAGAAAGAGGCAAATAATTGATGAGAGAGAGAAAGAGCGAGAGAAAGAATATTGGAAACAGTTAAATCTGAAGTTTGCTCTGTGTTAGAGACCAGCAAAACTTCTCTTCTTTCATTTGCTGTGGATATTCTTAAACTTTATTTATATACAAAGAGCTAACGAAAATTTGAAGGAAGTGCTCTTAATCGAAAAGAGACTCACAGCTTATATAATCATTGGGAGTCATCTGTGTTATTTCCCTACTATTTCCTGACTAGAAACTACCTTTACTGTACTTTTTCTTCTGCCCCAACCCTCTGCACTTGTCCACAGCCTTGTAGGACTTGTCATGCCTCGACTGGCTTTTGGACAGTTCAGTTATCATAATCAACGTCGCCACATCCACTCGCCCTAAGCCTGCCTTTCCATTCCTCTAGAATTCCCATGGAAGAATGAAAAAATTCGCCGAAATGCAATCAAATTGACAAAGTTCAAAGTTTTTTTTTGATGCTCGTCCATCATGTGCCAAGGGAGCATATTGGATGTACGTTTATCTGTGCCTGACTGACTCTGACTGTCCGATTCTGTGTCTACATCTATAAAGCCATCGCTGTGCCTATTTGCCCGCCTTTCTCTGTGAGCTTCTCTCTCAAGACGTGAACTGCTATACAGATAGATCTATCAACATGTATCCAAGGAGATCCATATTAAATGATTTCCTATTATACTGGAACGGGTATTATTCAGTCAGCTATGCCCCACTGCAAGTGTCTTGCCTGGCTTCACATTGTCTGCTGTTCGTCGTTTCATTGTCTTCCTCTTGCTCTACGTAACACTCATCGGGCGTAAATAGTAAACATATTTTGCCATGTTGCTTTGTCTTTCGTGTCTCTAAACTTTGACTACACCAACAACAACGAAATTTCGTCTCCTTTATTTTCTCATTTTTGCTTTGGCTTTGTTTTTTTTTCTGTTCTTTTTAATTCGTTGCAAAGTTTTCGCGGCAAGAACAAAAAGAAGCGAAACCGAAAGTTGGGCCACATTTTTGCTTGTTATTTTCTGCATGCGCTTTGATTATGTTTATCTTTATATTTATCTCACACTCTCCCACTCTCACTCCCATTCCCCCTCCTCCTTCTCCATCTCTTCCTCGCCACCTGCAGTCAGCGAGTTGTACACAGAAATTATGTAAATTTGAATATAATGATAACCGAAAGCCGAAAGGCAGCTGCCAGAACGACTGCCGCGAACGTGGCTTAGCTTTAACTTTCAATACCCTGGAGACATATTCGAAATGGGCTAATAGAGTGTGTTCAGTAGAGAGATACGAGGAGTCGATATGGGTTCCTAAGACGCAAATGTATGTAGTCTAAGAGACAGATAAGGAGTGCTTTGGGACGTATCATAGGTTGGCTCAACAAGGGAACTCTATTTTGCTCAAGATATCGATAGCCTTTTTTGATAATTCGATAGAGGTTCTAGTAGTAGACTTACTGTAATCCATATACCAAATTTTTTAAGACTCATACAGACTGTTAACTTGGATATACAATATATAGGATACCTTTTTCTTCCTTATGAATATCGTCCTTTCCCTTTTGACTCATATGCACACCCTTCATTTATGTATACCTGACTTAAATCGAGCTACAAAGCAAAGCCAGATTCCAGGGTATCCTCAAGTCGTTCAAAGAGGCTTCTCTACACAGTTCTTTTTTTTGGCACAATGTGCAGTGTGATTTATGTACTTTGTTTATAATTAATTTGTTAGCTTTTCGTACTTTCGGTCAGCTGCAGTCTGGAGAGTAAGGGGAAGTGGACAAAGGGTTTAGCCACTTTGTCACTGAACTATTGTTTGCTTATGATTATATTGTTATGAATTGTCAAAGTTGGAATTGGCTTTCAGGTAAGGTAACTATGCAAAAGAAGCAAATCAATACAGATAGCTCTATACATATATACAGATATCTGTGTGTGCCTCAGAAAAGCTAATTATAAGTTATATTTCTATTTAAGGCCGTCGACTAAGACAGATAGGGATCTGCTTAGCAGTTGACTAATGAGCAGCGAATATTAAATATTCATTTTGGAATACCGACATCGATACTTGCTGCTTTCTCTCTCTCTCTGAAAGCAATAGGTATCGATTTTAAATATATCGATATATTGTAATTTAACTTCAAATCGATAGATATCGATAGCTACGCGGGTGTATCTTATGAAGAAAGTATTAATCGATGTTCGAATTTATTGCTGAAATCGATAATTATCGATTCATACAGGGGTACAACAACCGCCATGAGTCGGAGACATCTTCAATGATGGCCCCCCATTTTGCAGGGTATCTACCCAGCCTACTACTATTAAGAGACCATCTAAAAAACTTCTATTTGTTAGAATGTTTCAATTGTGCAGTTCAGCTGCAATTTCAGCTATTGACAACTGTTGCAACTGTTGGGCTCCCATGACCCAGCCTCGAGCCAACACCGAATTCAACACCAAATACACATATCGAGACATGTATGCGTGTGTGTGTATGTGTGTGTGTGTGTGCAGCTCCATTGAAGCCAACCGCCAAGCATTAATTGCGCACCACAGAAAGCAATCAGAGTGCAATGCGAGAAGCTGCTGGCAGCGATTTTGGCTAGATGCCAGCATGGAGCCAGGGAGGCAATCTGTCGATATTTGTTGGCATTTTTACAATAAAAGCTAAATACACACACGCACGCACACAGACCCAATCACACACACAGGCAGACATACAGACAGACAGATAGACGGACAGATAGACGGACGAACGGACAGACGGACATTTCATTTTAATCCATTTTATGTGGCTGTTGATTTTGCGATCAAACAGCTTAATCTTTCGACCGCAAATTTATAACACACAGAGGAACTCGCAAATAGAGACAGCAAGAGATAGATAGAGGGAGACAGATAGAGGCATTTATTTAACTGTCAAATTTACACATGTTGCAGAAGGACAAAAAAAAGTTCGAGTTGGCCAACTGAAGAAGGAGGCCAAAAGCCGCAAAAACGAAACCGAAATGAAATCAAATGAGAAGCCAGAGCCAGAACCAGAGCCAGAACCAGAGATAGAGAGAGAGAGAGGGAGAGAGAGAGAGAGAGGGAGAGAGAGAGAGAGAGGGAGACAGAGTCCAGCTGAAGTCATTTGAGCCTAGATATATATATATATAATGCAGTAACTGGCAGCAACTAGCAGGACCTAACAGCAGCAGCAGCAGCAGCAATTGTGGTAATTTCATTTGCAGGCAACTGTGAAACTGGAACTGGTCCAGGTCCATCGAAAGCTGCGCTGAGCGGAACAGAGCAGCATTAGTTAGAGTTGGACAGACAGACACACACACACACACGCACACACACACTGCATGCGACAATTAGCCGAACAGAAACCGTAGAGCTAATTGAAATTGAAGACAATTTCCAAAATTTTGCGAGTTTATCCATAAACGGAATTGCAAGCAACAGAGATTATTAAAATAACATACGAAGTGCAGAAATCAAGTTGCACAGGCACACGTAAATACCCAGACACGCACGCACACACACACAGACATGTCTAGGAACAAGAATTATGTAGTGGACAGTGAATGACTGGCGCATACCCTGACAGCTGACAGAGGAAATGCTTCCAAATTTACTTAGTGTCTGTGCCCACAAAGTAAATTTGGGCTCAAGCTCTACTTTAGAAATCAAGTTAGATGAATGTATATATAATATTTAACACAAATAAAAGATATTCTTTATTCGAATGGATTTCATGTCTTAAGCTTGTAAAGAAAGTGCTCGAACTCTTCTTGAGAAACCCAGTATATGCACTGGATATAAAAAAAACTAACGAGCTCATATATACCTAATTTTGTGTTCCCAACTATGCTTTAAAAACTGAGTCTATGCGATAGATATTAGTAAAATAAAATATTCATAATCTCTATACGGCTTACGATTGCATATATAACAAATTTTATGCTTTTAGCTTAAGCAGCTCTCGAGCTGTCTTAGGAAACCCATATCCATTAAGAAACTAAGACGGTCAGATATTCTAAAAGTGAGGTGAAGTGAGTGACACTACACATATCACGTTACTTACTCTCAAATTTATGGAGCTATGCCCAATAACTAACACTTCAGAATCGATATACATTGATCTTCGAGGGAAAATATAGAGAGTTAAGCCCGTTCAGCACTCGCCTTTAACAACTCAACTTACGATTTAGCTTCAGCTGAAAATAAAAACCTTTGGCCAGTCACATAACTCTGCTCGTGGCGAATCTACCCAGACACACACACAGAACATTTACTGGGCATAACAAAGCCAAGCCGAAAGCTGTTGTTTTAAATTTTAATTACCCATGATTTGATTTCAAATGCAATTTCCATTTCCATTTCGATATCAAATTGCAGAGTTTCCCATTGAGTTTACACCTTGATTTGTAGTTTTTTCCCTTTGTCTCTTTGTGTTTCGATGCTGTGTTTTATGTTGCTAAATGCTCAAGCTGAGAATTTATTTAAGATTAAAGCAAAAATGTGAATTGAATAAAATAAATAAATGTTACGTGCCGCGGCGCATGTTAGTGCGCTCAAATGGGCTTAAATATTTCGGGAAATGATTTCCATTTGAACAGCAATTGTATTTTAATTGATTTCACAAAGAAGCGCCCGGGACAGCGCCGAGCGCGGGCACTACTCGACTGCAAAATGCCCGGAAAGCGTGTGACGAACCATAAGTTGAATCATGAATATGGCAAGCAGAGCTCTCTCTTTGGTGGTGAATTGGAAGAGGTATTCAGAAAGTGAATATACCTTATTGATCGATATACATTAGCACAAACTCGATATCAATTATGACGACTCTAGAAAGGCGATAGATGCAAAAAGCTAGCAAGATTCGAGCAGACGAGTTGGCTAATATAATCTGCAGCTACTGGAATTAATGGGCAAGTCTGGTATATGGATTATGGCTCAAATATATATGGCTGATATTTAGAAGTAAATGAGATGATTTGATATAGATCTCAGTTAGAAGCTAGAAGGCTTATATCATCTAGAATGGATCCAAGCTAAGCAATATGCCCTTTCAAAAAAAAAGAAATAAAGATATATAAAGTAACTTATCCACCAGCCACACAGACTACCAAAGTCACGAACCTTCTCTCCAACACATGAAGAGACCAACGAACTCTCAACAAGTTCTATCCCACACAAGTTCTATCCAACTCTCCAACACGCTAAGAGACAAAAGAATTCTCAACAAGTTATATCCCACTCAGCCCTTACACTACGCTGAATTATAAGAAAAATCAGTTCAGTATCAGTATAGTACATTAACTACTCTATCTACTCTATGACTCATTATCACATCTGATATACCCTTATTCATAGCTGTTGGGTAAAAAAAACAAACCAAATTTGCTGATATATAATATATATTATAATCCATCTATCTATATATATATAGAGAGCTTATATACTCATATATATATATTCACATTCACATCTGCCGACAGAGCATAATTCATGTTGCGGGCAGCCTCGCAGCTTTGTTGGGGAGTTTTGGATTGCGTGATTGGGACATGTGAATGACATGGGTAGACAATTAATTGAAAACAAAATGCGCAGCGTGCGTGTGTGTGTGTATGTGTATGTGTGTGTGCTGTATGTGTGTGTGTGTGTGTGTGTAAATGGCATTGTGGACTTTTCGACAACAGCGAAATTCGCGCTAAAAACTTTTATCATTAACGCTGGAAATCAGCTTAAAAAGTGCGCTCAAGACATCCGCATTCGCATTCGCAACGAAAACTGTGGACAAGGCGACGATAAATGTCAAAAGGTGTTTTGTGTTTTGTTGCTGGGCTGCTGGGCGGCTGGGCGGGGCAGGCAGGTGGGCGCAAAGCGAGCGTTAAACAAAGCAACAGAGGAGAGAAAGAACGAAGCAGAAAAAGTGTAGCATACTTTGCAGGGCAGCTGAAAAATGTTTGCCAAGCAAATTGATTAGAGCTGTGCGTGCGTCGGTGTGTGTCAGTGTGAGTGTGTGTGCATGTGTATGTGTGTGAGTGCCTTACTTTAATTTCAAGTGCTGCCTTTGAGGCTGGCGCCCAGTGCTATACGAAAAAAAGCGACTGCACAACGCGGCGTATGAGCATTATTTAAAATTAGCGCAGTGGAAATTTTTACGCGCCACACTTAATGCCAAGTGTATGTGCTGAGAGTGTGTGCGTGTATGTGTGTGTAGAGTGTGTGTGTGGAGTGTGTGGAGTGTGTGTCTGTGTGCGTGTGCCACAAAGCTAGCTTTGCTTAAAAAATAATTTAATTGTTGGCTGGAGCTCTTTAATGTATTTCTTTCATTTGAAGGCGCCGTATGAGTGTGCCTGCGTGTGTGTGTGCGTGTGTGTGCGTGTGTGTGCGTGTGTGTGCGTGTGTGTGCTTGCGTGTGTGCGTGCTCTTAGGCAAAAAAGCAGACGTTCATTTAAGCTAATTATGAAATGCCTTCACATTTGCTGCCAAATTCAGCTAGTGAAGCGCGTTTACCTATTTAGCTATTCATTTCTGTCTAATGAGCTGTGTCTGTGTGTGTTTCTGAGTGTGTGTGTGCGCGTGTGTGTGTGTGTGTGTGTGTGTGAGTGTGCTTGTATGCTTGATAGCCAAAATGAACAAATGTAGCTGCTAATTACTATATAAATTCATATGCGTAGTGAAAATCGCAATCGAAATCAAATGCGAAAAGCAAAAACAACATTGAGCGCGCTCTGAAAAAAAGCAGTTGATGGACTAGTTGATGCCCTGCAGAACACTTTGTATGATCTAGGTTTGCCCAGCTGTAAGATAAGTTAAGGCTGAGCAGCTCTACAGTCTATAATGTGAAGCATGCTTGGAGATGAGCTTGAAGTGAAGTTTGATGAGAAAACTTAATGAGCAAAAGCTATTGAGAAAAGGTTAGAGCATGCCGCTTAAGCTACTTCGAATATATGCTAGGGTATTCGAAATGACATCAGCTTAGCTATAAAGTGATAGAGAGAGGGAGAGTGAAAGTGAGGGAGAGTGAGCTTTCGCATGCAAACTCTCAGCGATCTCGCTTTGTTTTACTGGGTATGCATATGGTCATCACTTCAGCTAGAATTGCGCATATAAAGTGAACCGAAAGGTGAACATTATGCAAATTGGATTTACCTATCTCTCTCTCTCTCTCTGATTATATTTACATACGAGCGCTATACACACACACGCACACATACAGAGAGACACGCACACAGGCTGTATGCTGCTAGGTGAATTGTGAGAGATAAACGTGGGCAAACAAATGCATAAACCAAATTAAATTCACAAACTGCGCAAACTGAAATGCAACTGCAGAATTATTTATTAATCATGCTGATTGTGTGTGTGTGTCTGTGTGTGTGTGTCTGTGCTTGTTAACTCAATACCAAATGACCAAAAGTACATTAAGATTAGATGAGTTTATGAGCGGGCGATTCATTCACATTCATCTGACTGACTGCACACACTACACACATGCACACATGCACACACCCACACACATGCACACCCACACACACACACACTCTCTATGCTGTTCATTTTAGATAAGTTATTTCAACTCCTTTGACCTCAAAGTCAAAATTCCATTGCAAATCATTTAGCCAGTCATTAAACGAACAAATCAATCGGCAATCGGCTATAGGTGACTGCGCAATGCACGTTCGGCATGAATTGACTACGAAATTATCTCTGTATCTGTATCTATCTGTCATAATATACCTAAGTAGTGCATGACTGCAAGATAGCCTGAATACAATATAACCAATGCAAGTCAGAAGTTAGTCGAAGAAACGTCTGCACTCTCACGATCATCTCCCTTCATTTTCCCACTGTCTATTCTTTCACTACTTCTTGGTGCTCTTTTAGGTACAACAATCTTATATCTTATATTAATATCACTACAACATATGTCAGTCATCTTTTATTGCTTTTTTTCTTTCCCAATATCATAATCTCTCCGTATACCTATTACCATCTTTTGCCTTCTTCTTCTGTCCTACTTCTACATCTTCTCTTACTTAACCCTTTACTCCTACCAAATCCTTACCTACTCGTATATCCATCTGCCGGACTTCTTATTCCTCTCCAACTTCTTTTTTTCTTCTACTTCTTCTTTACTGCTACCTAATCCTTACCTCCTCATTTTACTAGATTCATACTTCCTCTTTCTACTTGATTTTCTTATACAACAATTGTCTTCTGTTTCTTCTTCTTGCGTTCTTCTCCTTCTTCATCTAACCTTTCTTTATAACTCATTCTTCTGCTTCTAAGCCCATTACTTCTTTCTTCAACCAAAATCTACTCTATCTCTCTCTCCCTGCCTATCCTTACCTCCTTCAAGCAATACTCTGTATTTGCACCATATGCCTCTTCTACCCCCTCTTCTCCTTCTTCTTAGAGCAGACATCAGACTCCTCTCCACACTTCTTGCTACTCCTCCTACGACCATTTCAACTTCCTTTAGCCCACATCTTTCCGTACTTTGTATTTCCTACTTAACCGCTTATCACCATCCATCGCTACTTTGTATTTGCCGCATCTTCTTCTAGTCTAATTGTCTTCCTCTTCTGCTTTTCATCAGCTTCTTTGGCAATCAAATCCCTCTTCCGAAGTATCTTGACTTCCTTTCATAGCTGAAACTTAAAACTTCTTGTGATTGCATTTCACGCCGTAAAAAATAGTTCATCTTGGTGGCTGTAACTGCTTTCTGTTTTTCCGTTTTCCGTTTCCCATTTTCTTTGATAGCTTTTCTGTCGTCATTTGTCGCAGGTTAACGGCTTAAATGCTTAACCGCTTAAGCACTCCAGCCGGTTAACCGCTTAACCGCTTAACCGCTTCACTGTTGTGGTCTAGTCGACAAGGTGAAGCACTCGAGACAGTTGCACTTCCATTTCAATCAGCTCATTGAGTCATAAACTTAAAGCACTTTTAAAGCAAAACGAGTGGGAGAGAGACAGAGAGAGAGAGGGAGTCTTTGGGGGGTTGGTCAACGGGGTATGTCCGTTCAGTGCCATCCTGCGATTGTCCGAGCTGCCATCTCTCGCACTTGCGGGCTTGTTGCCTGCTGTGTTGTTGACAGCAAACAGTTGTTTTGCATAAAAATGCCATTGCAGCTGCAGTCAAGCGACAACAGTGAGGAGAGAAAGAGAGAGAGCGACAGAGTCAAAGAGAGAGAGAGGGGGAGAGCTGCTCTGCAAACACACAATAAATATATGTATGCAATGCACGCATGCATGCAGCTGGGCGTCTGAGTCCAGCCGAAAGCTGAAAGCTTGTAGTTTAACATAAAAGTATTGCTCGCAAACGCACACAGAGACAAGAGACAAGAGCCAAGGCTGGGATGAGCAGCGAGTGGGATGTGACGAGAGGCCTGTGGTTTGTCCAGCCTCACGCTGGGCTAGTTTAATACGAAAGTTATGTTTCGAAACTTCTTCACTTAGCGCATCATGCACTGCCTGCGGCAAATGCAAATTATTCCTTAAAAAAACTAACGAGTCGAGTCAGAGAGTAACGAGTGTCATTGCACATTAGACAGAGATAGAAACATTATCTACTGCTAGCAAGGCGCTTAGCATGTACTGCACAGACTACTTGACAGCTCAATCAATCAGCCAATTAAAATACGCCTTAGACCCAGTGCTTGCAAATAAGGTTAAGAGAAAAGTAACGAGTAAAAAGCAGCGAGTAGATCAACTAACCGAGTAGATCAACTGACGAGTAGACTAGTAGAAGAAGAGTAGTAGTAAAAGATCGGTATCTTTTAGCTGGCATGCCAAACGGCAGCTTGGTAACTTTTTCAAAACAAAGAAGCTTTATGAAATTATGAGCAAAGAAACGAGTGACGACTGAAAAGTAACGAGTAGAAACGTTTCTCATATTCAGTAAAAAAATAAACCCAATTGAAGTTGAGCCATTGCGAAAACCAAAAAAGTAACGAGTAAATTTAGTTTGTTACCAATTGGAAAAAAGGATTTCGCCTTCGTTGTCAAACAGAGAGCGAGAGGGAGAAGCAGAGAGGGAGGGGGCGGCAGCGAAAGCAGGAAGATAGCTAGAAATGCTGACTTTGCGCTTTGAACGCATTTTGCTTGGTTCATTTTCATATTTGAAGGTAATTATGCAGAGTTTTCAAAATTCAGCCCCGTCATGAGGGTAAGCCATTAAATGAGCATAGCAAAGCCAGATAATGGATAAAGTAGGAGAACTGTTTTTGCTCTAGCTGCAGAGCTGCGCAAGGGTTACTCGCTGGGTCATTAGAGGCAGTGTGCAGCCAGCTGCTTAATTCGCAAGGCGATGCCAAATTTATTGCCTGTCATCTATGAGAGACACACAGGCGGGGCGACAGTCGGACAGACATCACATCTTGCTCCCCTTTCTGCATCTCATTGCGGAACTCTCTGTGCTCATCTAGACCGACAAAAAACCAGAAGAAAACGAAGAAGAAATGTTGAGATGTTTATCTTTTATCTGGCTTTCAAAGCAATTCCCTGTTTTGTAATGCAAAACTTTTGTGGGGCAACGCAAAGACCTTTCATCAATCAATTGCTCGCTTTTTGCCAGCTCTTGACTTTACTTGTAGCTCTCTCTCTCCCTCTCTCTCTCTCGCTATCTATCCTGCTCTTTCTTTATCTCACTCAAACCCTGGCGACAAGTAAAACAAACATAATCTCAGCTTGTTTTCAACGATTTCAATTAATTTAATGCCGCATCTCTTCTTGTTCTTTTCTTTTTTTGACAAGCCATAAAAAACACGAGCAAGAAATACGACACTAGAAGAAGCATGCTCAGCTACCAGATACCCAGTAACAGGTTGGACACTTGACTACGAAATGAGTCTGAAGAGCTATAGGGCAGCACTTGGGCTGAATTTAATAATAACAAGCTAAGGTACCCTGCTATAATCAATTGATATCAAAGGATGACTATGCTGAAGTAAAATACAGGGTATCTCTAAGACTCATTACATTGAAGTAGATTATTTCAAGCATGTAGCTAAAAATTATTGGTGTAAACGGGGTGTAGATTCTCTATTTTCAAGTATTTGTACAGGGTATCTCAAGATTCTTATTGCAGATCTATACAGCATACAAAGATCTATAGAACATGTGTTCCATATCTATAGACTCTATTTTATAGAAGTCTTTTTACAGGGTATCCACAGTAGAAAGATATCAGAAGTATATATTTTACTTATTCATATCATAGGGTTCCTTCTATATAACTTTTGTAGGCCCCACACTGGTGCCCTCCCGAAAAGATGCCCATTTATTTACAGGGTATTCTGAAAAGTCATATTTGTGGACATTTTGGTTGGGTTCCCTGCACCACAGCTGGCGGTGCACAACATATGCGAATGATTAATGTGGTTTCTTCTGTGGGCTTTCGGTTTAAGTTTCGACAGATTTTTCATGCCGCACGTTCCACATTTGTGGCCTTGTCTATAGGCCCAGCCGCTGCCGTTGTCGCTGCGTATACGTTATTTTTATTGTTTGCTCGCTCGCTCGCTCGGCGCTGGCAAAAGTTTGAAAGATTCTTATCAATGACATCGCGCGTGGCTTTATTTATTTTTGGCCAAGTCGAGCAGATGTCATCGTGGCAGCTGAAGCCGAAGCCGACACCGAGACCGCTGCAGGCTGCAATCAGCGAGCTGCCAGGCACACTCTGGTTAAATCAGCCGCAACTCCCGATTCACAATTCTCGATTCTCGATGCTCGATGCTCGGCGCTCGACTCTCGACTCTCCATTCGCAGCTCGGTTGCAGTTCATCAACGCTTGTGGCCAGGCACTTCAGTTACTTTTATCACAGCTGCCACGCATCGTTGGGCTCAAACAAAAGGCAAATGCAAACCGAATGCACTCGTAGCTGTTGCTATTGCTGCTGGTGCTGCCGTAAATGTTGCTGTGCACTCAAACGTGCTCTGGCCACAGTGAAGCCTGCCTGAACAGCTCTCAGGTAGCTGCGATTGCAACTGCAAAGTGCGTTTAGCTAGCTGACAGCCAGCAGAAGCGACGAGTAGACTTAGGGTATGAGTATCGTATGAGTAGGAGTGGCGAAGGCAATGAACGTGTAGCTATACCCAGTGGTGGGTAGCCAGAGCTCACATTAGTAAAGAGTAGCAATAAGCGAGTAGCGAGTAGCGAGTAGCGAGAGCCCTGATGAGAATGGGGAGTCAAAACCTTTATTACAGATGTAGGAAGAGAGAAAGTGTTAAGCGAAGAGGGAGCACAGAGTAGCGAGTGCCTTGAGAGTACAGCGAGAGTAAAAGTGCATAATAGCTGGAAGGGATCAAAGTACTTGAGAGTACAGGAATAATGTATAGAAGTAACATATATAAGTACAGATAAGAGTAAAGAATGAGACACAGAGCAACGACAGCTCTGATGCATAGAAGGTAACATTCTATAACAGCTGTCGATGAGGAAGAATAAATTAGAATGAAGGCCCAGAAGTACTTTCATATAGAAGGAGTGAATAGCAAAAGTGAAGAATAGTAAGTACAAAGCGAGCACAAAAACTGAAAGCAACGAGTAGCTGGAGAGAGTGGAAAGAATGAAGCGTAACGAGTAAAAGCCGAACAGCATGAAATGAGTTCGATCTAACGAGCTATAGAAAGTAAAGTCACTATATAGTACATAGTATGGGCTATATATAGTAAAGGCAAACAACAAAGGAGACAACGTGTTGCGGAGAGTAAAAAGGAGCGAGTAACTAACAAGTAATAACAAAGCAATTGCTCAACGATTCCCCTTAGCGAGTGGCGACTGCATTGCGATTGCGACAAAAGCTAAAGTCCCTTCGCTTTTTGTGCTCCCCGTCCGACTGTTTGTGGTAAGCATTTCAATAATTCACTTGTCCGTCCATTTGCACTGCTACAACAGCAACGACAACAGCAACAGTAACAACGAGCTGAGCACATTTGGGTTGTCCTTTGGCCATTTTGTTTGCTCAATTGTTCAACCACTGTAAATAAAACGTAGCGCTTCCGTTCGATGCGCCATATTGTTCGCCCCCGCGTTCGCCATATCCCGCCTTCCGATTGCCCCGATCGAGCAATTTCTCGTATGCCTTCACTTCCTCCATTTTGCAATCGTCGTACCATTTCTGTCGCACTTCTCATTACGCGCAGCTAATTGTATTCAAATTGAGCTCTCACCAAGGCCAAGCAGACCAAATCATCAAATTTCCCTTCATTATGGACACATTTCTGCATGACTGAAACAAAGTCCAATGAAAGAGCCATAGATTTTACGAAGGGAACGATAGAGACCTCGAGCGAGCAGCCAAGAGCGATTTAGTTGGGAGTGAACGACTGAAAGATACCCTGAGTCCGAAGCGTCTCTCTATCAGACGGACATGGATCAGCTTAGCCTTGTCGTTCTTCTTCGTCTTCTTCAGCCTGTCTGTTACATACAGTTTCAGCTAGCTCAAATGGCCATTTTCTATGGGCTTAGGGTATTATAATATTTAGATAAGCTGCATATGAAATGCTTTGTGAGCTGCTTTTACACCTTTAAGCCACAAGTTGCAATGGCGCGAAAGAGAGAGAGAGAGAGAGAGAGAGAGAGTGAGGGAGAGAATGGAAGACAAAGCTGTGTGAAATTTGTGAAAGGGGCTTGTGACGGCACGGCTGAAAGGCTCGACTGCAGGAAGTGGGTCAGCTAAGCTGCTCAGCTGCGGTGCTGATGGCGCCGCATGTTGCCAGCATGTCAAACATGTTAGGTAAACACACACAGAGACAGACACACACACTCTCACACACACACATGCACATCAAAGTAATTAATATCCCTTCAAATGTTACATGCACTAATTACAACAACAACTCGAACAACAGCCAAACAAGCAGCCAAGACGAAATTTTGAAAACGAGGCTAACAAAATGCCAGCTAGAAACTCGACAGCCTCGGCGACACATGACGCCAGGCGTCGGTGGCTGCGGCTGCGGCTGCGACTGCGGGCTCAGCTTCAGCTTGTCAACGAGCACGCCTTATTTTGTTGGCTTGCCTCGGCTTGGCTTAAGCCAAAAAGCAAGACATGTCAGCGAGAGCATCTTGCAGTGCTTGCATGCAGACTATGGAGAGCTTCTGCTACAGCTAAGCGGCAGAGAGCTTAGCATTCAATGAACATTGCCTTGCACCTTCTGCTCCGGCACAGCTCACACGGCGGTTGATCACGAGAGTCTTGCTAGGACTTTGTGGTGAACATGTAGGCTCAATGAAAACTGCAGCTGAATATTGTTACCCGAAGAGAGAGAGAGAACGTCTTGCTAATAGTCTACTACGATATCTAATGAGGTGAGATGTCAAAGGACTCAAACATCAAATGGAAAGCTCATAAGACTTGCTGGCAACACATGATGAAAAAGATTTTTCTATGAGGCTTGATAAGGATTAGAATCTTCCATGAAAGTTTCTTCATCTTCAGCTGGGTGGAAGGTACCCTACGACTACCTGCATAAGATGTCTTAATCAAGAGAGACTTTGGAATATCAAATTCCATAGACTGAAAGACTGAAGCTAATCTCAAATGTAAACACTTTATCACAGCTCGTCTGCCACTCATGCGAGCCACTCGCTGCTTTGCCAAATTTCCAACAGGGCATAGAGTAAAGTGTATGCATTGGCATGTGTGTATACTAGGTCTATGTGTGGGAAGACTTTTTTCTCTTCTTTTTTTTTGGTCAAGGTCATTTGAGCCCCAGAACTTTCACTCTGGCTGCTGTGCGAGAGCGAGAGGGACGAGGAGACGGGCAGACGGAGAGGCCAGTCATGCAGCCAAATGCAACGCTCACTTGACTTAAAAACTCATGTCACTCAAGTTAGAGAGAGGAAAAAAAAACAACTTTCAATTAGGCTCAACTGAGCAACCGCCACAACAGCAGCAGCAGCAGCGGCGGCAGGCGCTGGGTTGGCATGGCCACGCCTTCATTATTAATTGAAGAGTCTCGAATGCATGAGCAAAGGGAGAGAGCGAGAGCGACGCAACGGCATTTACATTTAATCAGTAATCAGCAGACGACAGCATTGCGTATACGTAACGCAACGTAACGTAACGCAGCGCCACGTTCGCATTGCGTATACGCGATGTTAACAACCGATTGCAGCCCATCGTCGTCCGCGTTGGCGTCCGCGATGGCGTTGGCGTTTGCGTTTGCGTTGGCGCCGGCGTCGTTAAGAAGCTGCAGCGGCATCCTTGTCAATTTAATTAATTTGTCATCATTTATTATGCCAAAATAAAAATGCAAAAGAGGTCTGCGAGTGGGGCAGACACAGGGCGCTTCTGCGAAGGCTGAGATTGTGGATAGACGGAGATGCGATAAAGGCGAAATGCAGGGGAGGAGAAAAGTGACTGTGGCAAGGTGACAATGAAATACCCTAGGACATTGCGCTAGCCTTGGTGAGGGGAAGAACAATGAGCTTTAGTTGCGTCAAGACCAGGCTGAGGCAACCTTGGGCATCATATAAGAGCGGCCTGAAGAGCGAAGAACATAGCTGAAAAGGGGTTGGCTTGGTATACCATAGGGTATTAGGGTGGTCCATCATGTAGTACCCGAAGTATTCCAAGGTAAATAAGAAAAGATGGTTAAGCGAGAAGCTAGATAAGGCGAACCTGGTAACAGACAAGTCTATCATAATATCTTTCGATATGTAGATTAAGGAAAAATGAAGAAATGAGGCAGGGGAATCGATAGAAAAGGGAAAGAACATGGAAGAGAATAGAGGATATCGTAGTTTGAGATCTGAATATACAAGAGAGAGGAAAAGGCATAAATATAGTGTAAGCTATCGAAAAATGAGCTGGCTGTAATATCAGAACCGTACTATCACATTAGTCTATAACAATATATATATTTAAATCATGATCAGCAACAAATGAGGAAGAGAAATAAGAACTTGGATAACTGTAGAATATCAGAGATGTCCAACATATTACGCTTTCAGATAATAAAGAATACCTTTTAGATTCCACATATGGATGAATCCATAGGCTAGGTCTCACATATACTCAATCATGTATGCAAATTAGTATACACAATGATTCAATATGCCCTACACACGCGTAGCGAACAGGGTACATATAGAACTGCTGATGGCTGATGGCTGCGTAAATGTCAGCAGTTGTTGCAGTCGACGAGGCAATAATGCAATTGCAGCAACAGCAACAACACCAGGCGAAGAAATTGCTTTTTAACCAACACAAATAGAGCGGGCCAGCAAAGGAGTGGCGGGCAAAGAGGCAAAGGCAGAGGCAGAGTCGGAGGCAGAGAGGAGAGAGATGTCAGAGGCAAACTTTAAGTGCAAGATAGGTCAGGTCAGAGTTTTTCACCTGCCGCAGCATCGGTTCTCAAGTGTTGTGTGCGAGCACATGTGGAAAGGAATGAAGTCAGACAGTCAGGCTAAAGTGAGGAAGAGAGAGGAGAGATAGAGTGAAAGGGGACAAAGCGTTGCGAGGCACGGGGTAAGGGGCATGCACTGAGGCTCGCTGCCTGCTGCCAAACGTTGACTCACGGCTCGCAAACGGGTTTCAATTTACATTTACGTTGATTTTTTGTTAAATTGAGTTTGACTTTGGATGTCGTTACGAAAACAACAACGAACCGAGACAACAAATATCAACATTGACATGGACACAAATGGGTTATAAGAAGCACAAAATGACACGAGATGCAGTTGGCAGAGAAGGAACGAAAGGGGCAGAGAGCTGGGGCCGAGCGAGGTCTAACCAAGGAGGTCTAACTAAGGAGGTCTGACCAAGGAGGTCTGACCAAGGAGGTCTGACTAAGGAGGTCTAAGCATTGGGGTCTGACCAAGGAGGTCTGTCAGAGGAGATCTGTCAAAGGAGGTCTGACCAAGGAGGTCTGATCAAGGAGGTCTTATCAAGGAGGTCTGATCAAGGATGTCTGATCAAGGAGGTCTGACCAAGGAGCTCTGACCAAAGAGGTCTGTCAAAGGAGGTCTAACCAATGAGGTCTAACTAAGAAGGTCTGTCAGAGTAGATCTGTCAAAGGAGATCTGACCAAGGAGGTCTAACCATTGAGGTCTGACCAAGGAGGTCTGACACAACTTATAAAGCATCTATAATAAGAGATCCCTCGTAAGCAAACTTCTTCAACAAAGAAATAAAAATACAAAGTGATAGCATGGTAAAAAATCATATATAACTAAAAAAAACTAATACAATTTTGAACATTAGACATGATGTGCATCTAATGGAGCAATGGGAAAGTTTGGAACGTAGTGTAAAGATCTAGGGTAATATCCTCGTAAGTTAGTCCAGACTGCTGCTTCGCCCCGAAGAACTAAGATGTGAAGCCCGCTTTGCTGGTTTGGCGTTTGTCATAGTCTCGGCGATCTGCTCAAAATATAATGTCTCGATGGTTTGTAGGGCGCCCAGCCAAATAGCACGCGAATTGCTGCAGTGCTCGTCGAACAGCTGATGCAGCAGTTGAAAGCTGTGCGTGGCCAGCAGCTTGCGCTGCGCCAGATCGTGCTCCAGATGCGACTTCCAGCCGGTCTGCAAACGCTGCTGACAACAGCAGCTGTGGCAACTGTCGAGTGCGTTGCTCACGCGATTTTCCAGGAGCTTCTCCAGCCGATCGTCCATATTGTTGATCTTGCAGCGCAGCTCCTCCTGATCGTCGCCCTGGTGCATCAGAGGCTCGAAGAGCAATCCAAAGATGCGTAAGGGCGCTGCGCCCAGTGGCTTCAGTGACAGCTGCAGTTCGTCCCGCCAGCGAATGCAGCTGTGATTGCATAGGTTCTTCCCTTCTGGTTGCGCCACAGCCTGTGTGTCGAGCAGCTGCAGCACCTCAGTCGAGGCCTCCAGCATTTGTTCCTGCAGGCGCTTCAAGTATCGCTCCCGCTGCTTGGCCACGAGCAGCTTGCGCTCCATCACCGCACTCTCCACCAGCAACTGGGGACGTCCACCTGAGAGTGCTTCGCTGCTCACCAACAGCTGCTCAAAGATGTTGCGCTCCGCCTGCAGCTCCTGGTCGGACAGCTTGAATAGGTCGCAGCTGAGCAAGTAGTCTTGGCGACGCTTATGACTCTGCTGCAGCTGCATACGCAAGCGCATCTTCTTTCTGCGTGTATTGCGAATGGCCAACGAGAGTCGCTCGCTGGTCTGGCGACTTGACGGCCACAAGGATTCGGTTTGCGTAAACTGGCTGCAAATTGTCGAGGTCGTCCGTGTCAGGCTCGATGGACTAACAGTTTCACTCGTCAGCGTATTTTTGTCCTGCTTATTCTCCCCCCTGTCCCTTTGGCGTATGCGACGCGACCAACGATGGCGCATGGTCATGGCCCTGGGTTTGGGGAGGTCGACTATCTTCGCCATGGAGCTAATGTCGCCGAACACCGCCCGACAGCTGACGTCGCTACAGCTACTCAACTGCTCAGTCTCCTCCGACTTCATCTGCTTCCTCGTGTCTGCCTCGTCGGCGTCTGACAAGCGCAGATTTCGATAACTTTTGTCCTTCGGCTGCGGCAGCAACTGCAACTGCAACTGCGGCTGCGACTGCAATTGCGGCTGCGACTGTGCCCTAAAGTATTCTCCGCTGGAATTGTGCTGTACGTGCATCTTGCGCTTCAGCTGCTGGTTCAGGTAGCTCCTGAGCTCCCGCCGTAGCTCCGTGTCGGACGGCACCGGCGTTTCACTAGAGCTCGACTTGCGTCGTCGTTCGAACTGGATGTAGCGTCGCATTAGAGGCGACCACATGCGCTTCAACTTGCCACTACTGCTCGCTGACTGAGGTCCGCGCGCTGTCATTTGCCTCATCCTGTCGGATGGAAGTGCCTCCCGTCTGCTGAATGACGTGTACTCGCTGTGTCCTCGATGTCCCCGCCAGGAATACCTGAAGCTCTCCGGCACCGAGCCCGACAGCTCAATGCTCAGCACACTACTGTCGATCTTGCCCAGATCGAGATGGCCAAAGGCATCCACCTCGCTGTGACTATGCGCCTTAGTGAGCCATTCGAGCATGTCACAGCGATCCTTGATCTCCTGCTCCAGCTGCCGCTTCTCCACTTCGATCGAGTTAAACTTCTGCTCGGCGACCTCCAGACGGATTCGCTGCTCATCGATGTGCTGCAGAAAGCAGTCCCTGGTATACTCCTGCAGCTCCATGCGCCTGGCGATGGTCAGCTGCCCGGCAGACTGACTCGGCAAGGGGGATATAGAAGGCGAGGGGGTTGGAGCTAGGCAGGGTCTATGGCTGCCACTGGCCTGACTGCCGAAATCCAGCTTGCTGGGAGCAAGGCTCCGTCGCGCTCTACAACTCGGCTCCTGCAGGGTGGGGTTTGCGTTGTGTCGCATCTGCACTCCCTCCGTATCGAGCTGACTCTGCGGTTGGTTCTGGCTGTGCTCCTGACCGGACCGGCCTCGCTCGGCTTGAGCCTCGCCCTCCTGCATGGGTCGCGGTAACTCCGGGCCATGGGCAACCTTGCGATCCTGCTGCGGATTCAGGGCGGACATCGCATTGTTTCTCTGCGCCAGCTGCTTGTCACGGACTGCAATCAGCTTGCGCTCGAGCTCAATGCTGCGGCGTCTTATTTGCTCCTCCTGCTGGCGCATCTTCTGCTGGTCCTGTATCTTCTTCAGCTCGTCTGCTCGCAACACATCTTGCACTAGCTTATCGCCTGCCTCCGTCTCTGTCTGCTCCTCCTTGCGCTTGGCCTTGTCCACGCCTCTTCGCGACTTGCGTTCCCCGAGCTCGTTTTGTTTCGTCTCGAGCCCCTCCCAACGCTGTCGCTCAAGACGATCCTCCTCGGCCTTACGCTTTAGATTTGACAATTCCAGTTCCTTTTGATTCTCTGCATCCTCTTTGGCGAGCCGTTCCTGCTCCAGCCGCCCTGCCTCTATGATTTCGGCTTCGCGCTTTAACTGCAAGAGCCTACGCTGTTCGCTCTGGCGCTGCTGGCGCAAGCTGCGCTCGTGCTCGCGCTGTTCGTTCACGCGCAGCATCTGGTTCTCGTGCTCCCGAGCTCTGTGCATGCGCTCCTGTTCGAGCTTCTGCTCCTCGTGCCTCTTCGCCTCCGCTTCGCGCGTCTTCTGGCGCTCGCGTTCTTTCTCCCTCTGCTGTCGCTCAGCCACCTTCTGCTCCTTGCGACGCTCGATATTCAATACTTTGCGCAAATGCTCAGCCTCCTTCTCCTGATGCTGGCTGATGCCTGGCGACGTGACCCCATCGAGATCGCTCTCCGGCTCCTTGAAGTTTTTCTTCTTGTACAGCTCAAGCACGGGCTTCAACATCGCGTCATCAGCTCCAGACGATTCCTGTCTGGCTCCAGCTGCTGGCGCAGCCTTGGCAACAGTTGCTGGCGGAACCTTAGCTGGCGGAACCTTAGCTGGCGCAGCCTTAGCTGGCAGAACCTTAGCTGGCAGAACCTTAGCTGGCGCAGCCTTAGCTAGCAGAACCTTAGCTGGCGCAGCCTTAGCTGGCGGAGCCTTAGCAACAGTTGCTGGCGCAGCCTTAGCAGCCACCTTAGGCGGTGGCTTGGCCATAGTTGGTTGCGGTGGCTTGGCCATAGCAGGCTGCGGTGGCTTGGCTATAGCTGGTGGCTGTGGCTTGGCTATAGCTGGTGGCTGTGGCTTGGCCGTAGCCGAAGTTGTACTTGAAGGAGGTGTCGAAGGCTTAGGCTGGCTCGACTTTAAACTCGGCACCCTGGTGCTAGCAATGAGCTCATGATGCCAGAGCCTATGTTCGACTTTGTCCAATTGGCTTGGCTGTTTAGGTGTTTGACTTGTCTTTGCCTGCTGCTCGACTGGAATGGCTGGTCCGGACTGTACGCTGGCCTGGCTTGCTTCTGGCACTTGGGTCTCCTTTTCAGACTGCCCGAGAGTGCTGGGCTTCGGCAGTTCCTGCGCCACACCTACTTCCTTGCCGTCAGAGCTCGACTTCTGTCTCGCTTGCCTGCGGCGCAGTTCATACTCGTTGAATACGCAGCGCAGATCGCGATTGCAATTGTTCACGTCAGTGAACGGATAGGCCAGCTGGCCGTCCTCCTTCAGCTGGGAGTGCATCAGGGCGATCAGGCGATTCCTCGCCGACTTCTCGTCCTTGGTCGTGCGCGACAAGATGCCCAGCCACTTGGGGCACAGCTCTTGCTCTGCGGTTTGCGGATTTGCCTTGCTCAACTCATTTATGGCCTCCACTTGCTTCACGAATTGGCGATCCATCTGCTCGCCCGGCAAGCTGCGCAGCACCACCGGCGTCACAGGGCGCAACAAGACAGCTGGACAGGCCTCACTTGTTTGTTTCAACATTTGCTTACCTTTTAATGCTTTTACACTTTCTGACATTTTATATTATTTTTTGGAAAAAAATTTACTGACTGTTCAGTTCAACATCTGTTCACAAACTGAATAACTTCCAAGCGCTGCTGCTCCCTGCTCCACCAGCATTTCTCATAGGCTACTATGTGGAAATTCAAACGAAAACAGTTTCTTAAGGCTACTGCGTTGAAAAATTAATTCGTCTATCAATTAAAGTATTCAATGAGGTGTGAGGGCCTTAGAAATCCAGCTTTCATATAGCTCATAGAGCAAGTAGAGCTAGGTCAGTGGGAACTGGACTTTAGTTTGACGTGGGTTTTCCGACGTATTCACAGTTTCAGTAACTTGGCTATCGTCTCTCGCAGTAAGATCCCTACTCTGCACCTCCTCCTACTCATTTTAACCTGTCCACCAACAGCCCTTGCAGACCCCCCTCAAGCCAGCCAACGCCTTTCTATGTGTAAAGGAATGTTTTGCAAGCAGTTAAACAAGGTTTTCCGAGACGACCAATGCTGGTTTGAATTACCCCAGCTGTATTTCGGACACATAATTGCTCTTCATGTCAGTGAGTCTCGAATGGGCTCTCAAACAAACTTGTCTAATGCACTCGTTGTTTCGAGCTCCGACAGAACAGGCATAATTCTCGTTTCCGTTTCAGTTTCAGTTTCATTTCCATTCTGCTGCTGGATTACCCTCACTCTTGTGGCCGTCCAAATTCCATCAAAATTTTGCCGGCCTTAGTCTAATGACTTAACATATTAAAGAAGTTTCATTCTGCGCCGCACCAATTACTTTGGCTTAATAGAAACTTTACTTGACAAATACCCAGCTTGGATCGAGGGAGAGAGAGGCATGGTCGGAGCGGGAGAGAGGAGCAGAGTGTGTGTGGCCCTACAAATTGATGGCCATAGGATTAACAAAATGCTTTTAATGTGCTAAATGAAATTAATAAAGTGCTAAAAGTTTTTGAGCCGCAAAAGTCTTGGCCCCGGGCCGGGCATTAGTGGATAGCTATCCACACCCACGCGCACACGCTGTATGTGGGCGTGTCATGTGAAGCATTAACAAACGCTTTCATAATAATTATTATCATTATTGAGCGCAGTCAGCTACACACACCCAGCACACCCACCCAGCTCACCCTCGCCCCTTTCGGGCGACTTTCTAATTGAGTGTTTAGCACAATTTTGATAATAATTAATATTTATGCCTTTTCCTTTTGGGCTCGTTTCTAAGGACTTCATACGTTAAGCCGACTTTTGAATCCCCTTTAAGGCCCTCTTAGGCCTTGGCATAGTTTGCTCCAAGTTTATGAAGCAACATTGAATTGGGCATTAAGTCTGAGGCATATACCAGCTGAGCTCTACTTCCAGCTCCCACCCCTCTCTCCCTCTATCCCTCTCGCTGTCTATGCCCCTTATCCTGGGGCAAATGGAGCGTACGGGCTACATGCTCAGCGCTCATTAGGCGCTGCAGAAGCAGCGGCAACAAACAAAGGACTCGCTGCAAATCCGTTCGAAATAAAGACCCAACTTGAATCCGATAGACTGTGCCCTTTTTATGCATACCCTATACAAAAGTGTGCCAGAGAGGCATATAGGTGAAATAATAAAGTGTAAATATTTTCATAGCTTTAAAATAACATCTAGAATAAAGCAATTTCCGCTAAGCACAGGATATCTACTGATCGAACAGCAAAGCGCGCAGAGTAATAAATATTTTTAGGCAAAGATTCATTCATATATATTCTTAAATTAAGTTTAACGACAGGGTATCTCCAAGTCGAGCTCGCTTATACTTACATTTTTTGTTTATCCAACACTCAAGCACCTTAGCTACAGGGTATTGCTTAGTCGGTCACTTGCAACTGTCATTCATCAAGTTGTTTTCCTTTCACTTTGCAACTGATTTATTTGATTTGATAGGTCTTGACGCAAATGTGTTTCATTTACCTACTCACAAAGCGTTTTCAAGGGTGGGCGTGACAAGGGGCTGGCCAGGGGCTGGTCTGGTCTGGCCGGTGTGGGGGTGGCTGGGTCAGTCTGGGAGCGACTCTGGCTGTCTGTCTGGCCTCGCCTCGCCTCGCCTCTAAGTTGTTTGCCAACAATTTGAAGCGCAAGGGTCAGAAGGGGTTTCTTTTTTTGGTCACTCGATACGGCGCTCATTAAATTTCTTCTTTTTCTCCTCTTCTCCTTCCACCCCTCTATTGTATACCCTTTCTATAGGTTGAAGTGTTGGGCATGGCGCAGAGTATCGAATATAATATCGTATCGCAAAGTTTTCCCTTACTTTTTATGCGAACTAAGATCCAAGGCTTAGCCTTGCGGTGAAGCCAACGCGAGCCGCGAATCACATTATCTAGGCTAAGGTCAACGGAGCGGTTTAATGACTTATGAACCACAAATGATGCCTTTGTTACGTTTTCCTACGTTTCTTTCGCTTTTTCTTCGAACTAAGAACTAAGAATGGGACTGAATGAGTGCTTCGAATCATGTTCTCTTCTCGATAATAATGCATAACATACTCCCATATCAGACGAGAGCATGCTCCATTCGTATGCCTCGCCCTCAAAGTTGTTGTCTTCGCTGTCGACGTGGGTTAGGCACATATTTAACCGATTATCATTAATTAGGCGTCAACCGCGAGGCTTTCAAATACCTAAAGCTCCATGCCCTATTAGTATCTCCTCCCACCGCCCCGCCAAGCCCGCGCTACCGTAAAATCGTTCCTCAAACTAATTAGCGTTAATTGGGATAGTTTAATTGGCAAAATAATTGAGGATACTTGGCTTAAAGAGGTTCTTGAAGGAGAGATAGACAGAGAGAGGGGGGGAGGGGGGTACAAGGAAGCCTTAATCCGTATTTGAAGTAGAATTAGTTATCGATATGTGAAATAATAAATTTTATTTGGCGAACTAGAGAGTCTAAAATGGAAGCGAGCTGCTCATCATTATCGTCATCGATAATCAAGGAAGAGATCAGCATAGAGACGATGAATGATGACAGTTTGACTGCGCTTGGTAGAAGATATAAGCAGTCTATCGTTATCGTTATCGAAGTACAACTTATAATAACTTGAATCGGACTACACTAGGAGAGAGTGTGTGAGCGAGAGAGCTCGATTGCTTTTGATGTTAAAAAGTGATTATCATTATCATTATCATTATCGATAACTTTAACTATTTAAAAACTTAAAACGTTTTCTTTTGCTTACACTTGAGTTGACTATCGTAATCGCTAGCGATATAATTAAAGATGACTTTGATTGATTGTTGGCAGCAGCTGCTCGTACTGAGCCCAGTTAAATGTCCCATTCCAGCAGCTCGATCTCTACAACTTTACGAGCTGTTGCTGTTTAGGTTTTCCCGTTTTCCCTTTCCACTTTCTCCATACCCCCTTCTACCTCTCCTCGCCCCCTCCTCCTGCCCCTAACCCTCGCTCCTTCCCATTTCTGGTTTCTCTTTCTTTTGCTTAACTTGACATTTATCGCTTTATACGCATTTCCTTTTGCCTGCCTGTCTGACTGCCTGTCACTCGCCGTGTCCACTCACATCTCCCGCCTCCGCTGCCATTCTGTCCGCCTGTTGGTTTGACATGTTTGTTATGTTTATAGCACGATATATTTACCGAGCTTAATTGGTAGTTATAGACGTTCCATACAAAAGGCTAGGAAAATAAAATACGAGAGCTGAGGCAAGTCGCACAAGGACAGGGCATAAGGGCTAGGATGTAAGCAGTACGAAAGGCCAAGGCTCTACAGAAATTGACTAAAAGCAATCAAAAGACAAGAGAAAATCAAGTTATCGTACTATCGACATATCGATTAAGGGGCATATCGTTTGAGTCAACTGTGTTCAGCTTGAGAAATATCATATGAAAGGTATAAGACCTCTATGCGAGTAAAAATAGATAGATGTTATGACTGTAGCGATAAATTATCTTTTATTATTATCTTATTATTAATTCACATTCCCAATAGGCTTAGCTATATGCAATTTATGTTTCATGCAAGTCTACTCTATAATCTACACAATTGCTATCTGTAACACGATATATGTATGAATATTGATATATAACGATAGCTATTATAAAATGATCGTTAGCTTTATGCAAATAAAATTAGATATACAATATCTAAACGATATATATCGATATATGATGAAAAGAGTAGCCAACTATTTAGACGTAAAATGGCAAATACTCATGCAGCTATACATTGTTATCGATATATTTATCCGATATATATTGTAAACGCTCCTCCAATTGCTTTGCTTTCAATACTTATCGATTTATATCGATAGCAAGATATTCAACATAATATCTTAATTTATAGAGCTATTAGAAGTACCCAAATTCAATTGCATTTATAGCCACGCCCACTCTATTGTCGCCCCGCCGACAAAGCTCGCAAAAGCTCTCTTTCCTTCGCTCCTGGCCCGAACCCCTAGATACCTTGGCTGCAGAGACTCCAGAGGCTGGCAAATGATTGTCATTGTCCGTTTTATGTTTCATTGTGTGGCCTGTGGCTGGAGCTGGAGCTGGAGCTGGTGTCTGTCTGTCTGGGTGAGTGTGTGTGTGTGTGTTGTGAGTTGATGTTGCTTGTATTCGTATTAGTTTTTGTGTTTATAGCTTTTCTTTAGCGGCGGCGCTTTAATTGATGCGCCTCCTTCATGTAATCATAAATCTCACTCTCTCTCTCTCCCACTCTCTCTAACAACAATAAAAATCAAATCAAATTTAATACAAAATTAAATAAATTGTGCTTTGGCTGCGACAGGCCTTAACAACTGCTGTTGTGCCTGCTGCGCCGCCTCTTGTTTTGTAGTTTTTTATCATATACCCTGTAAATGGTGAAGGCAGGAAGGCTAGCTCAGCTCAGCTCAGTCATCATATGGAGTAAAAGAGAGCCTGACTAACAATTACAGGGTATACACACCGTCTGCACTCCCTTATCTCTCCCATAGTTCCATTACTCAACTAGCTCTCACTCATTTCTTCTCATTCAAAGACAAAAACCTAATCAATTATCCCCATTTCTTTGTCGCTTAGCTCTTACCGGGTATCTAGCTAGTCGGGCAGTGCCCTTTTTCTCATATATATCGCTGTGGCAAGTTGTGTAGCCGCAGCTGGCACGCAAAAATTTCAACTTTTGGCCAAGTCTTCGCCAGTGTCTTTCCCCCTCGCCTCGCCCCCTTCCACTGCTTCGTTCTGTATCTTATTTAATTTGGCTGACTGAGAAGCGCGTAGAGAGGCGAGAGATGCCGCCGCCGCCGCAGCCGCATGTTCGTTGACTTTATTTGCTGTGTGTAATAAAATTAAAGCCCTTTAGCTATTGTACTTTCACAAAACCGAAAAAAGCGACGAGAAGAAGAAAAATGCAAAGGAACAAATTGTAAGGGGCGGCCGGAGGTGGAGGAGGAGCTGTCGACTGGAGGCGTGGCAGCATTGCGTCGACAGGCAGCAGTCAGCAGCCGGCAGCCGGCAGTCGACAGTCGACAGTCGGCAGGCAGTGCGAGCCAACGAGCCATGAATGTTGCTCTTAGTTTTGTGGATGCGGCCATTAAGTTGGCCTTTTTATAGTCCTAGTTACATGCCTGCCAGGCAGACGAGAGGGCGGACGACGGACGACGGACGAGGGGCGGAGGACGTTAGTCTGAAGCATATTGAGAATATTCGCGCTGTTGTTTAGCTAGTTTATATCGCATTAGATCTGCGATGCCTCCTAATGAACTTCGGCTCAAAGCGAGAAACTTTCTCCCTTTAAACTATGGAGTTTCCTTGTCCAATTGGAAAAAGAACATAGTAAATTGGATGAGCAAGGCAACGACGTAATCTAATATCAATTCTACATGTGTAATATATCGATGTTTATCGATACTTATCGATACTTATCGCCTTTCATCATTCGCTTTGCAGCATTGCTCGACTGGCTGCGCCGCGTGATGCACGCTTAAACAGATAAATATATATTCGATAATTGTCGATAACTCACCTCCACAGTGATCCTTGAAGTCGTCGCAGCAGTCGCCCAGCTTGAGGCAGGCGTGGTCGCAGTAGCACGGCTTGTCGCTCAGATCCTCGATGATCGCATTCACCGGCGCCTTTTGCACCACGCACGACGAGTCGCGTCCGTTGCAGCAGAGCTGCGCCTCGCGGCACGAGCCGCCGGCTGCCAGCGGCAGCAGCAGCAGCAGCCACACCAGTCCGCCCAGCAGCGCCCATTTCGGCAGGTGGGCGTGGCACATGGCAAGAAGCGAATCATGTAACATTTTCTTTTTGTTTTGCTTAAATTCGTTTCAATCAAAAGTGTTTCGATAACCGATAACAATGGGGTCCTATAGAGCCATGAATAGAGATCATAAATACATCAAGCACGACTGGCTGAGTGTGTGGGAGTGTGTGTGAGAGTGTGTGTGAGTGTGTCTAGCGTATGCAAATGCAATTTACGCCCAAAAGCGGAAATTAAAACTAAAATTGAATTATGGCAATTGTATGCGGCAATGGCAAGAGAAAGACAGAGACAGAGAGAGAGAGAGAGAGAGAGAGAGAGACAGAGACAGAGGGAGATCGATAAATGGCAAATGGGGAAATGGGCATTGAGCGCAGTTTCTGCATGCCGAAAAGGGGCGTGTCGGGGGCCATTGCGAGTCACCAAATGCCAAGGCAGAATTAAGCTTTGTTTGCCCTGCTCGACAGCCATTAAATACCTTGTCGAATAGTTGACTTCGATGTATATCGATAACAGAGGAAATAGTCAATACTTGTTCAATAGCTTTCTGATGGAGTAAATGGATTTGACTTGTAAAATTTAAAATTTGGCTAAATTAAGCTAAAGTTAAATATTGTTATTTGTGCTATTTATCGATAACAAGTGGATTAAACGACAATAGTTTAGTTCGATATATATCGATAACAACAAGACTAAGAAAGCTTGCACGTATACATATATTGTATACGCTCCATACGTTTAGCTGCGATATTAATCGATAACAATACGAATTCTCAATCAATGACAGATTATTGATTTGAAACGAGCTACGCCTCATCAAAAAATCTCTATGCTTAAAGTGATATAGAATCGATAAATATCGATAAATGATAAAGAACAACTCTTCGATAAGCGACAGCCTAATTCTCTTATGTAGTATTTGATGCGAGTTAGTTCAAATCAGCTAATCACTGCTTATATATGCCATACATCCTCTACACACCCTCAACACCCTGTAATTGCCTTGGCAAATCGGGCCCATTGAATTGTTAAGCAATTCCCAATTGGGCAAGCAAAAACTCAAACTCTTTTGCATAAAATATTGAAGCAGATGGCAACAAAGGAGTCAGCGAAGAGGAAGAAACCCAACTAGACAAAGGCGAGTCGACGCCGAGGCTGAGGCTGAGGTGTGAGACGGCGAGCCAGGTGTGATAAAAAGGCGGAAAGAAAACAATTTCAATTTTCATAAATCGTTGCAGAAATCGTTAAGATATTATGATAATATATGAGCTGCTCTGACAAGCTGACGAAATCAATGGGCCGAAAGAAGGCAAATGCCAATGGAGACTCTCATTAAGGATGGAGATGCCATCCACCTGAACAGCAGGCAGTTCCTCCACTCTCCCCATCTCCAACCATCTCTCCATCTTATCAGAATTGTAGGGGGCCAGCTAAATATATATATATTCTCTTATTGGAACGGGCTCTTCATGCAGTCGAATGAGAATAGTCTCTTTGTCGCGGAACACAGCTGATGAGGCGAGCCTAAAGGAAGACCGATTGAGCACTCTGCATATGAATGGGAAATACCTGAATCTATATGTTTATATACGTGTGCGATCTCTCATTTGAATTCGGCAATAAAGGGAAAGGATGCATTCGATTAAAAACTAATTTTCGATTTGTATGCGCCAGGTGAAGAGAATCATGGGAAGCGGGCAAAAAAAACTCAAATGAACTGAGTCGAATAATTATTTGGCTGAGCGCAAAATAAATTTAAGTTTGGTAAAAATATTTAACTTGTTCGATTATTTTCCATAAATTTCTTCATAATGCGTTTTGCCAATTGGACAAATTGGCCAATCAGAATCACTCACACTCAATTATTTGAACTTACACTCATCGAAGTTGCTCAACTAACGCTTCGATCAGTCACTCAAAAGAAATTACTCCAGGGCTGCCATAAATTGCTCAATTCAATGCACTCCAACAGTACACAAAGACAAAGCGCTCAAAGCAAACAAAAGAGAAAAAGAGAAGAAAAAAACACTCGACACTGAGCTGAGCAAATTAATTTCAAACAACGCTTCGATCATACGCACACACACACACAATTGAGTGGTGGGCACAAAATGCACTCGGAGTGGCTGGAGAAACACGCGCAGCATTTGGCAGGTGCCGTTATTAAATTTACCGCAATGTGCCTAAAAATAGGCAGCAAAGCAATAAACAGAGTTTAAAGCGGGCCACCAAAATGAGAAAAAAGAAGACAGCAATAACAACAACAGCAACAACAAAGGCGACGGCGACGGCGACGGCACGCACACAGACAAAGCAAACTAAATTTCCGCAATTTTTTTTTGTTATTTTAAATGTGTGTCTGTGTGTGGTGTTTGAGTGTGTGTTTGTTAGCCAGGCGACATAAATGTGCTTAAATGATTAATAACTTTTGTCACTCCTTTCTCGCACACACGAATTTTGCTCGCTGCGGCGCGGTTTCAGTTTCACTTATCAGCAAAAAATAAAAAAAAAAATATGCAAAAAAAAGCAACAACAACAACAACAATGAGGCGGCTGGTGTAAGAGTCCAATCAGCGCCTTTTTGCTGGATCCACACGTGTGTTTCGCTTACGTTACGTATTTACGCTATTTTCGAGCTAACTGTGAACTGTTACGTTTTCGGAAGGCGCACGACAAGTGCGAACACTGCGAAAGCCGGTCGACGACTGTGCCAGCTGCTCTGCTGCGTGGTGAGTTATAAAGCAACACAAAACAGTTTCGCCTGTCGGCAGTCGCTCGTGCTTAGCCACTCAGGCGCTCGGCTCGGCTGGCTCGCATCGTCGTGCCCCGCCTCGTCGCGTCTCGCTTCCTCACGCCAGCTGGCGCCTCGCCGCGTCTCTCGTCTCCTCTTTCACGGAGTCCCGTTTGAGTCGCTGTGTGGCTGAGCCGCTGCTTGACACGTGCAAAGCGCTTTGATTTGTTTGTTTTGAGTGGGCTCTGCTCAGCGTGCGGGAGTGCGAGGGAGAGGAGCGAGCAGTGAACGCAAAGGCGCAGGCAAAAAAGCCGGCATAACGCCGTTACACTTGCATTTCCCCAAAAAAAGCAACAAATATTAAAATGAAATAAAAGAAAACAATGAAAAAAAAAAAAAGAATTACACTCTGTGGTGAGTTTACGCCGCAGGCTAGCAGACAATAGCAATATTTACTCTAAAAGCCATACACAGCGGAGTGTTTAAATCAATGTTATTGCTAACACACAAACACACACTCGCCGATAAATACACACACATATATTTGTTTAAAATTATATTGAAAAATATAAATTAATATCGAAAGTGCAATCACAGCTACGATTTTTCCCTTGCTTCGCACACAGAGTCAACTTGCTCTATCTGCGCCGCTCTTCCTCACAATTTGTTGGGCAACTTATGATCAGTGCTTTTGTCTCGCTCGCTCTTACAGACTATCGCGCGCCTGACTTAAGTGCAGCCATTTTCATTTCCAGCCATCTTTTAGTCATTGCACTGCTTACAATATTTTTGTCTCTCTCCCACTCTCTGTAAGTAGGTTTCAGCCCAGCCAATGATATTTTAGCTCAGCGGTAAGCTTTGTAAATTGCTCGCTTTTACAGTTGTCTTTCATACTTATGATCGGCCATTGCAACTTTAAGGCAACAGTCTCCATTTTGATATTTGTATGTCCTTCCTCTCCCTCACTCTCAAGGAAAGTAAGCTGATTTTATAATCTATATCGATAAAAGTGTAATTGAAACGAACAATTTTGTTGATCTAGTAGGTTTTCACATACCTTATACACCTGATACGATTTTATAATCTATATCGAAGCAGGTGTAATTGTAACGAAAAATGTTGTTCATCTAGTAGGCTTTCAGAAACCTAAAAAAACCTGATATAATTCTATAATCGATATCGAAGCAGGCGTAATTTGAACCAAAAATTTTGTTCATCTAGTAGGCTTTAGGGCCCAGCACCAGGCGAGACCCTGAGCCCGAAAACATATTTTAGTCATTCTGAATTTGGCCTTGCAGCAAACAACATCCAAAATTCTAAAAGTGAAAAAATGAAAAAAAAAAAAAAAAAATCGGAAAATAAATTTTTGTAAACAGTAAAAATTATTTAGTAAAGTGAGAAGTAAAAATGTTTGGAAATTTAACGAAAATGAAGTGAACATTTTAAAATTAAAAGTAAATTTTGTTAAGTGTTTCAAAATTGAAAACATATATTTATTCTTTACGAAACAGTGTAGCCTTAAAGTAAATGTAATGTAAAGGTCTACATCATGGGACACGCACCCTATAGAAATGCTGAATAAGATACTCAGGTAAGTCCCGCTCCGTCGAAGAGCAATCCCTAACCTAACTGAGACTTCTCTCTTTGCAGTTAAAAAGCCAAAAAAGAAAAACGGATATTGCAGAAGGAAGACGCATCTAAAACACTATTTGAATTCCACGCTCCACACTCTCCCACACCCGCATAACCATGATCTATATAAATACGCATCAGTTGCGCAGCTACAGTCCAATCCACAAGGTCCATATACACTACTTTTGATAGCGAACACCAATTTTGTTGTTGAAACAGAGAAATCGTCAGTACAGGAAGGTACACAAAGCACACATTGGAAACTACGAATCACGGATTAACGATAACATACACGCCCAAGTCCATCTATACTTATAATCAGGAATCACGAATCAAGAACCACGAAGCAAGACTCACCAAGCAAACCGCACACTTTCCACGAGTGATTCGCACGTGGCACGCGGGAGGCGCATGTTTTCTGTTCGTGCGGCTCTCGTGATCACATCGACATCGCCATTCCCAGTTGTTCGTTTAGAGGTTAGACGTCAGTTGCAGTTGGAGTTATGCGACAACTAATTACGTTATCATTGCAGTTACTCGGCCAATGCGATTTCAAGCCTACGGTACCGCGACCGTACCTCGCCACATACACACCTACACGAACCGTACACGTACACGTTAACTAAATGTCCTCACAGCCGCGCCCATACACAGATGCCACAGGTATGCAAAATTCAAATACAAGCCGCGAATATGGACCTACCCGGTCAGAACTCAATCGTAGCATGACGAAACGGATCTCCGTACTCCGAGCATCTCCTCGATCCTTAGGATACACGCGACACATGCGCAAGAGACGGCGCTACGAGGCCGGCGCGCAGGATTCGCGTTCTTGAAAGCGACATTGGCCAACCCGGTTTGCTGCACTTGTTGATCGTTTGAAAAAATGCTTAACTTTCTAATAGAGATCTACACAGACCCATATATATCCAACTTGACTTGAAAGAGCCCAAACTGCAGTTTTCATTTCCACACTCGGGTGGGTGGGGGGCGGTTGCGGCAAAGGAGGAGGAAGAGAGAGGGACTGAGTGCCTAGTGTAATAATTAGTGCAGCTTCAGTCTTTGTCAATGTCTAAAGAGACTCGCATATGCGTGGGTTGCTTAGGAAGTGAGGAGGAAGGGCAGGAGAGAGAGGAAAGGGGAGAGACGGATATAGGCAGCGAGTAGAGAGAGGGAGAGGAGAGAGAGAATAGAGAGAAAAACACGGAGCAGAGAGAGTAGAGAGGGAGAGAGTAGAAAGAGAGAAAGAGAGGGAGAAAGGGGGAGTTAAGAGAGAAAGAGAGAGAGAGTAGAGAGAGAGGGAGTAGAGAGTCTTGAATAGAGAGCGAATGGAGAGAGAGAGGGAGTAGAGAGAAATATGGATGAAGAGAGAGAGGGAGTAGAGAGAAATATGGATGCAGAGAGAAAGATATTGAGAGATATATTGAGAGAGAGAGACATATATATATACATTTATAGAGAAAGATATATTGAAAGAGATGGATGGATGAAGCATTGATAGCTGGAAAGGGAAATAGATAGATCGAGAGAGAGAGAGAGAGAAAAAGAGAGAAAGAGCCGTAACTGATATGCTCAGCTCACAGCTGATGGAGTGACCCTCGCTAGCGACTCGCCCATTCGCACTTGGCATCAGCTCCACTCGGGCATCGGACGTCGGGGCGTTGAGTGCTCGCCCGGCGTAGGCGTGGCATGTGGCAACGAGCCTGGCAATGGACAGACAATGGGTTAAGTTGACACAGTTGCATGGATGGCGAGACGGACAGTGGAGCAGAGGGAGAGGAGAGGAAGCGAGTGACATTTATGCTGACACCAAAAATCATCATCAACAACAACAATAGCGAAGGAGGCGACACGCCCACACGCCCAACTGCTGCTTGGGAACTTGACTCGCAAATATTTGCCAGCTACGCAGACTTGTGGGACGCGGCTGAGAGGGGGGCGGGGGCGGGGGGACATGGCAGCATGGCAGCATGGCAGCTGAGAGGTGTCGCATGCGTTGTGTTTCCGCTCCAGATCATAAACAAAGCGAGAGCGAGTGCCAATACGAGTTATGCACATTTCATGTTTCATGCTCCCAGTCCCAGTCCCAGTCCCGTGCTCCATTGCCGCCCGTTCAGCCGCAGCACCTGACGCGGCAGCGGCGCGACGGAGCGCCCGCTGGCAGCTGCCATCACATACTTTCGGGCTGCCGTTTTTAGTTGTTGCCGTGCCCAGCGGCAGCAGCAATTAAGCCAAGACAGGCGGTATACGACTAGCAGATACCCTGAAAGCTAGGACACATGGTAAATTATGTTGTAGGAGCATAAGAGAAAGGAAAATACTTGATAAAATGAAGAATGTTTTAAATCTTAAAAAAAACGAGGCATACTCGACTAAGCGATACCCTGTATACCGGAAGAAATGCCACGTGCAGCTCAAAAGCCACACTCTAAATGAATTCATTTGCAATGTATACTTTTCTCAGTTGAAAATGTACAGCTCCACAAAATAAACTGGGTATACTTGACTACGCAATACCCTGTAAGTATTCAACTAGCTCAAATGACTTACCTGACACGGTCGTCAGAGCGATATGGTGAATTTCTAATTTAAATGCAATTCCAAACATTTATTCACGACAACAGAGTGTACTCGACTGCGTAATACCCTGAAAGCCGCAGAAAAGGTCAAGAGATTTGCTGTATCTCCTATGAAAACATTATGATACCAATAAATCTCACTTCACTAAGTCAACCTTTCGGAAACTGGACTAACTCGACTGGGTCATACCCTGCAGGTTGTCTAATAAGAGTAGTAGCTCTATATACCCTATTTTATTATGGCCACAGGGTGCTTAGCAATTGGCCAGCGGCTGCATTTTGGCAAACTAATTGAAATGCCCTCGTTTTGCACTCTAAAAAACAACTGACTTGAAATGCAGACAAAGTGAGAAAGCGAGAGAGAGTGAGAGAGGGAGAAATGGAGATGATGCATTAAATATGTGACCTGCTACATTTTTTGGAACACAATTTTCATCAGTTTTTACCTGAGTTTTCACGTGTTAAAAAATATGCTCGGAAAAGCAATTTCTTTTAGTTGTCCACAAATTGGTTTTTCATATTTTCCTTAGAGCTTCAATCGAGCGTTGTTTCATCCTATTTCAAAATGGAATTTAAATCGAGCCCAAAACAGAGGCATAGGCAAAACAGCTGTAAATGAATGGAAACAAAATGCGATTCCCTTAGAAATGTAGCATGGGCTTATTCGATTTTCTACATTCAGGGTGCTCCACATTCGATGCCGTCATAGGTATCATTCAAACACAAAAAGAAACTCGAAACGGAATCTCCGAGAAGTCTGACTCCAACCCACGACGAAGCGCGGCTCAGTGAAAGTTGAAGTCGGACTCTAGCATTATAAATGATGACAGAATATATAGAGTTTTGGCATAACAGCTTGACAATACAGGCATATTGTCAAGCTATTGTGCCACTACCAGCTTTATTTATATATATTCTATATTTCTCGTGTGCCGGAGACATCGGGACACTCATCGGACACTCATCCAGTTGATGGTACACTGGCAGACGAAGGGCTGTTCTCGGTCG
This sequence comes from Drosophila pegasa, assembly GCA_035046225.1. Taxonomy (NCBI): domain Eukaryota; kingdom Metazoa; phylum Arthropoda; class Insecta; order Diptera; family Drosophilidae; genus Drosophila; species Drosophila pegasa. Next base: position 1,356,029 of record JAWNOD010000429.1, on the reverse strand, counting down.
GCATAGATCATCACGCCTTCCATATCCTCCGCATGGAAGCAGTTATTGCAATCCATTATTGTGCCCGAGTTTATTGACTCCAGCATCCGACTTAGCTGCGACTTTGCCTCCATTTGCTTCGGCTCCACCTCCAATGTATCGCAAAAGTGGGCGACAATCTCTCCATAAGCCACCGGTTCCATCTGGACATGGACAAAGGTCAGCCCACTTTGAGCGCAAACATAGGCAGAAATTTCCTCGGACATTCCGCAGCACTGCACACTGATTCATTTTTCATAAAAGCCAAATATAAGAACTTACAAAAACATATGAATTTACAAAACTATACGAATTTACAAAAAATTTACGAATTTACAAAAATTTACGAGTTTACAAAAATTTACGAATTTACAAAAATTTGAAAATTTAGAAATAAAACTGGAGATGATTACACTTCTGTGTTTTGCTCTAGACTGAATAAAATGTTCTACATGTTACAGGGTCTCGATTTGCTGAACTCTTATTTTTCCAAGCCTACTTAGTTTTTGAATTTATATATCTATATGTATTTTTCAACAGCTGTTCTTTGGGCTTTCAAATTCAAGTAAAGCCAACTAAGATGTAAAAATCTCGAAAATATGGTTTGTATATGTCGGAGATGAATTGCTAAAGTAGAGTAATTTGAATCGCGCGACAATTTGCATAATGTTCTGACCAGTGTTGCTCTATGTATGATCATAATGCTGATTTTGAGCGTGGCTCAGAGTTGTGTTGGTTGTATTATTGATGTTGTGAACTTGAACAGCTTGAACAGCGCCCGCTGGCAGCTGCCATCACATACTTTCGGGCTGAAAATGGGAATTCAGGGTATAATGGTTTTGTTGCATGTATGTAACAGGCAGAAGGAGGCGTGGCATATATTCTTGATCAGTATATATATTCTTGATCAGGACGACAAGAGAAATTGTTTAAGCTCTGTCCGTCCTTCCGCCCGTCCGGATGAACGCACCGATTTCCTAAACCGCAAAAGCTAGAACCTTGAAATTTAACATGAATTCGATAACTCATCCCATTTTCTTATTATCGATAACAATCGATAATTTGACTTTGTTTATCAAGCGTAACGTCTGTCAGTCCGTCCGGATGAACGCACCGATTTCCTAAACCGCAAAAGCTAGATACTTGAAATTTAACATGAATACTCGTGTATACCATACGCTTAACGAGTTTGTCTTAAATTTTCGATAACTCATCCCATGTTCTTATTATCGATATTAATCGATAATTTGACTTTGTTTTTCAAACGTAACTCTGTAACCGTAAAGGGTAGATACTTCAGATTTGCGGTGTATGTTACTGTAATGAATACGCACATTTTGTCAATTTTCGATTTTGGATACCGGCTCCCCTTTCCCCAAAATTTGCAAATTTCTCCAAAAGTCGTACATCGATTTCCCATAGTAAAGCTCATATTGCAGCCCAAGCGCAGCCGCAGCGTGAACTCCGCAGTAAGCAGAGCGTACAAGCAGAGCATAAAAGGAAAATACTTAATGAAATGGAGAATGTTTCAAATCTTCAGAAAACGAGGCATACTCGACTAAGCGATACCCTGTATGCCGGAAGAAATGCCACTGTAGCTCAAAAACCACACTCTAAAGGAATTGACTTGCAATTTATACTTTTCTCAGTTGAAAATGTACAGCTCCACAAAATTAATGGGTATACATGACTACGCATTACCCTGTAAGTATCAAATAAGCTCAAATGACTTGCTTGACACGGTTGTAAGAACAATAATCTAATTTGAATGCAATTCCAAACATATATTCATGGCAGCAGAGTGTACTCGAAAGCAGCAGAAAAGCTCAAGAGATTTGCTTTATCTCCTATGAAAATATTACGATGACAATAAATCTCACTTCACTAAGTCAACCTTTCGGAATGTGGACTTACTCGACTAGGCCATACCCTGTAGGTGGCAATATTGTGTTGTTGGTTTTTCATATTTTCCTTAGAGCTTCAATCGAGCGTTGTTTCATCCTATTTAAATCGAGCCCAAAACAGAGGCATAGGCAAAACAGCTGTAAATGAATGGAAACAAAATGCGATTCCCTTAGAAATGTAGCATGGGCTTATTCGATTTTCTACATTCAGGGTGCTCTACATTCGATACCGTCATAGATATCATTCAAACACAAAAAGAAACTAAGCGGAATCTCCGAGAAGTCTGACTCCAACCCACGACGAAGCGCGGCTCACTGAAAGTTGAAGTCGGACTTGAGCATTATAAATGATGACAGAATATATAGAGTTTTGGCATAACAGCTTCACAATACAGGCATATTGTCAAGCTATTGTGCCACTACCAGTTTTATTTATATATATTCTATATTTCTCGTGTGTCGGAGACATTGGGACACTCATCGGGCACTATCCAGTTGGTGGTACACTGGCAGACGAAGGGCTGTTCTCGGTCGGCATAGATCATCACGCCTTCCAGTTCCTCCGCATGGAAGCAGTTATTGCAATCCATTATTGTGCCCGAGTTTATTGACTCCACCAGCATCCGACTTAGCTGCGACTTTGCCTCCATTTGCTTCGGCTCCGCCTCCAATGTATCGCAAAAGTGGGCGACAATCTCTCCATAAGCCACCGGTTCCATCTGGACATGGACAAAGGTCAGCCCACTTTGAGCGCAAACATAGGCAGAAATTTCCTCGGACATTCCGCAGCACTGCACACTGATTCATTTTTCATAAAAGCCAAATATAAGAACTTACAAAAACATATGAATTTACAAAAATTTACGAATTTACAAAAATTTACGAGTTTACAAAAATTTACGAATTTACAAAAATTTGAAAATTTAGAAATAAAACTGGAGATGATTACACTTCTGTGTTTTGCTTTAGACTGAATAGAATGTTCTACATGTTCCGGGGTCTCGATTTGCTGAACTCTTATTTTTCCAAGCCTACTTAGTTTTTGAATTTATATATCTATTTTTTTTTAAATTTACATTTTTATTTACAAAAATTTAGAAATTCAGAAATAAAACTGGAGATGCTTACACTTCTGTGTTTTGCTCTAGACTGAATAAAATGTTCTACATGTTCCGGGGTCTCGATTTGCTGAAAGCATATTTTTCTATGCCTACTTAGTTTTTGGATTTATATATCTATATGTATTTTTCAACAGCTGTTCTTTGGGCTTTCAAATTCAAGTAAAGCCAACTAAGATGTAAACATTTTGAAAATATGGTTTATATATGTCGGAGATGAATTGCTAAAGTAGAGTAATTTGAATCGCGCGACAATTTGCATAATGTTCTGACCAGTGTTGCTCTATGTATGATCATAATGCTGATTTTGAGCGTGACTCAGAGTTGTGTTGGTTGAGGGAGACGATGATTGTTATCGGTGTTGTGAAAAGAGAGTTCATCGTCTTTGATAAACGCAGGTCGTCTAATAAGCGCATCACTAGTTGGTAAGAAGGAGCCTTGACAACACGCTACACAATTGTAGTGGCGTAATGAGCGAGAATAACCTAAACGAGCCTAATCAGGCTATAGACCCAAAGGGATCGCCGATATTTATTTATATATCATTTTTGCAACTCTTTTAGAGCGTGTACACATTCACTTTCTATTTGCAGGGTATTCCATAGTCAGTCATTCTTCAGCCCAAGCTCATTACCTGTGCCTGCCTGGCACTCGAGTGCATCAATGAGCATGCCAGGCCACAGCTGGACCGTAGCAGGGCGGCGGCGAAGGCGTGGCAGCCAAGGAAATTCCACAAATCAGAAAAGCGAAAAGAAAAGAAAAAAAACCCGAATTTTATTTCAATATCTTGAAAAATTTATAAATAACAAACAAAATTCATATGAGCGATGGGCGAGTGTGAGGTGACGTTGTGTGTGTGTATATGTGTGTGCGTGTGTGTGTGTGTGTTGAGTGTGTGTCTGTGTGTATGCCAACTGTTGAATCGGAGCCAAATGCCGCCGACAACGACGACAAATTCGACAGTTGCAATTCGTGCGCCGCGGCTCGAACAGCGCGAGACCAAAATCAAAATCAGCCTTGCTGTTGTTGGCGCCGTTAATGTGATAAATGTCGTTGTTCTGTGCTGTGGATGTATTTGGCTTATTGTGCTGGCCGGTCCATTTAAATGGCTGTAATCAAATGACAACTTGTTAAACACATCGATTAAATAAAAATAATAAAAAAAGAGGCAACCCGAAAAATCTTTTTCGTGCAATAAAAAACAATCTTTTTTATCAATTAAACGCAATTTCAACGTTAATCGCTGGTGGCCGCAGAGACGCAGCGGCAGGACGAACGCAACACGCGGAATGCCAGCGAGAAAAAAAGTAAACACAATTGCCTGAGTATTACAGGGTATGCGGGGGGCGGGCAGGCGTTAGCGCGCACGTTCGACTCGCAGCATAATTAAAAATTAATTTAATACAGAATAAATATATGCATATTAAGCATTTGTGTGTGTGTGTGTGTGTGTGTGTGTGTGTGTAAGCCTTTTAATGGCTGCGCCCAAATGAAAAGGCAAACAGAAAATGCAAAAATAAAAAGCGTATTTCCTTTCCTGTTTTTTTGTAATTTTTTTTTATTGTTAAAATTTAGATATTTATTTATTAATTAAACAAAAAATGGAGTAAATTATTAAACAAACTTTTCTCCATTAAATTCGAATCAAATATTTTCTTTTTCATTAGATAATCGAGTCGCAACATCGTGCCACACTTTGTGGAATGCCCCCAATTCGCAGCTGGGCGTGGCAGGCGGGCATCTATCTTTAGAGCGCGTAGTGTCTCGGCGGACGCGACCTATAAATAAACGCCATATACAACCGAAATATGCGTCGCTCGATCGTCTCTAGTTCCCCCAATAAAATTTAAATATTTCTGCGTTTCGCCGCGCTCTTCTTCTTTATAGCTTAATGTAGTAGAAAATATAAAAATTGTTTTGAAAATAGGTTTATTTTGAAGTGCAACAAGTGTGATAGGCAAACCATATCGGAAGACGATGAATGGGCAAGCGAATTGCGAATCAGATGATGGGTGAATAAATTATTAACAACGCATCATAAGTGATGAGTAGAATAATGATAGATGATTTTGATTTATGAGAGTGAATGATGGTAGGGACAATGAAATTGAATGAATGCATAATGAATGATGAATAATGACAGTGAATGATGCGTAAGGTATGCTGACAATTATTATTAATATTCTAAGTAACGATAAGGATAATGAATTAGGGGAAAAAAGGAGGAACAGCTATAATAGTATCGACAATGAATGATGATAATTATAATAAATGATGATGGTGACTGATGATAGACAGATAATATATAGTTAATAATGATAATGAAAGATGATAATGATTATGAGAATGAATGTTGACATTGAAAATGAATGGCACATAATGAATGTTAATGTTAATGCTAATGAATAAGTGAGGATAATTGTAATGATATTGAATGATGATAATGATAATGAATGAAAAATAATGAATGAATGATAGATATAAGAATAATGAGGATTTGGATAATAAATGATGGATAATGAGTAATGATAATCAATAGTGGATAACGAATAATTAAATCACTAATAATGAATGAGAATAAGAGATAATGAATAATATAATGACAATGATTACGAATAATGCTAATGATATTGATAGTGATTGATAGCAATTAGTAATGAGAATGGTAATAAGTGCTGATGATAATAATGCATAATGAAAACTAATCATTATAGTAGTAATGACAATGGCAAGGGCAATGAACAACTTTGATAATGCCAACTAAGACTAGTGAGGAGAATGTGGAAATGAGAATGACTACAGGGATAAGATAGATACAGATGGAACTCAAGAGAATAACAATGAGGACATCAGGTTTTGACTCTCAGCAGTAGAATAAATAGAAAATTCTCAAGCTTACATTACGCTAGACATAGAGCACACTCAACTGTGAGCTTGCATCAGGACGAGCTCGTGCTGCAAGTGGCAACACCTGGTGCCTTGTTGTGCACCTGTTGAGGCGCGCGCACTGCCGTCGTTTGGGGCATTTAACGTTGAGTGTCTTTTAATTGCCAGCTGTTGACAGGCAGAGGAAGAGACGCAGCGCCAGAGACACAAGCAGAGCAGAGACATAGCTGTGCCGTGCACCCACCCAGCCTCCCGCCTGTTGCCCTTCCGCCACTCTGTCGAGATTCGAGCACCGGGCCATGTGATTAATGAGCCATGGACTCGGAATATGCCAGAGCAATTAGAATACAATTAACAGCGCCACTAATGAGCAACCGCCTCCCCTTCACTTTGCCTTTTTTGCAGACGCGGCGCCAGCAGAGGCAGCACCAGCAGCAGCAGCAGCACCCCCAGCAGAGGGAGGTGAAGGAGCAACCGCAGGAGCTGAAGGAGCCACCGCCAGCCTACCGAGTGGAGCACTCGGAGCTCTACGGGCGCTACTTGGTGGCCAATCGGCCACTGGCTGCCGGCGAGCAGCTCATCCGGGAGCAGCCGCTGGCGATCGGGCCGTGCGTTAGCTGCGAGCCCGTCTGCCTGGGCTGCTACCAGCCAGTCCGACTGGAGCCGCAGCAATGTCGTTGCCCGGGCTGCGGCTGGCCCCTGTGCGGCGCCAGCTGCCGCGGCCTGGGACAGAGCAACGGCCACAGTCGAGAGGAGTGCGAGCTCTACGGGCGGCTGCGGGCGCAGGCAGCCGACCAGCTGCAGGTGGGCGCCTCACCCGACGCCGTGCGCGACCTGTACGAGCTGGTGCTGATTGTGCGCATCCTGCTGATGCGCAGGCACCAGCCGGAGCAGTACGCCAAGATACGGCGCATGGAGTCGCATACGGAGCAGAGGCGCGAGAATCTCACGCTGTGGCAGCACTACGAGAAGAAGGTGGTGGGCCGACTGCTGGACGAGTGGCGCCTGGGCGGGGAGCTGGACGGGCTGGAGCCGGCGGAGGTGCACGAGATCTGTGGCATTCTGGATGTGAACTGCTTCGAGATTGGGCAGCGAGGGGGCAAGGCGCGTACGCTATATCCGAGCGCCTTTCTGCTCGCGCACGACTGTCGACCCAACACCTCGCACACGGACGATCCCCTGAACTACTCGATCATCCTGCGGACGTCGCGAGCGGTGCGCGAGCAGGAGACGCTGACGCTCAGTTATGCGTATACGCTGCAGGGCACCTTGAAGCGTCGCACCTTCATCCAGGGCGGCAAGCTGTTCTGGTGCCAGTGCCAGCGCTGCGCCGATCCCCGTGAGCTGGGCAGCGACTGCAGCGACCTCGTCTGCAAAGTCTGTCGAGCAGGCAGCATTCGCGCCACAGAGCCGCTCAAGCAGGACGCTGACTGGGCGTGAGTAAAGCTACATTTCAATTGACTAACATTTTTGCTCAGCTTCTCCTCTCTTCTCCCCCCATTCAGCTGCGATCGCTGTGGCCATCGCATCGACGCGGCCCAGCTGGAGCGCCTGCTAGATCTCATCAACGACGATCTCGAGTCCATCGATGTCCACGACATTCCCGCCCTGGAAAACTTTCTCATACGGTAAATGCTTCACTCCCCTCCACCAGGCCAAGCTCATCTAATAATATTCACTCATAATCTTCCAACTTCTCTAAGTATCTCTCAATATTCTTCTATATTAACTTTAACAGTAATTTCAGCCTCTGCGTTAACCTTGCTAAATATCAATGACAATTCACATTCAGCAGACATTTGCCGGCGGCCTCTAACTTCAAAGCTCATCTGCCTAATACAACTTCTAATACTTTACAGACTTTAAGCTTGAGAGGCGTTTAGCTGACTCTCAATCATTGTAGAGCAATAATACAATGCTCTGTCAATCGGTCAGTCAGTGATTTAGAGTCAGTCAATCAATCAGAGTATCAATCATTCAATCAATATGAGTATCCATGTAAGACAGCGCAAAGTTGATCAATCACTGTCCTTCATGGAGTTGATCAATCAGTCAGTCATTTAGTCAGTCAATCAATGAGACAATTTCAGTAAGTTAATAAAGCAGTCAAAAAGATTGTTAATCAGTGAGAAATATCAGGAAAGCTGATCAATCAGTCAAAAGGGCCATCAATAATTTGATCAATCATTAAAAGAAGTTCAAGAAGTAGATCAATCAGTCATTTAAATTTTCAGTTATTCAGTTAATCAGTGACACCAGATCGGAAATCAATAAGATCATCAATCATTCAGTCAATAGTGAAACAGGAGGCAAGCAATCAATCAGTAAGTAAGTCACTGATCAATCAGTCAATTAATGACTCAGTCAATCAATTAAGAATCAAGCTTGAGTCAATCAATCAGTGAAGTCAATCACTCCCTCAATCACCGAGCTGATCAATCACTCAGCTGATCAATCAGTGCATCAGTGAGTCGATGGAATCTGTTAATCTATCTCTAAGCCAAACTGCCAGTCAATCAATCAGCCAAGCAGTCGTTAGTCTATCAGAGAAATCCTTTCCACCTGTCTGTGCTTCTATCTGCTTATACAGAGTACTACAACATATCACAGTCTTGACTGATAATGATTGATCTCTGAGACCACAAGAACAAATCTCCCTATTAAATATATACAAGATATAAGCTATAAAAAACTTTAAGTTATTTGATCGATAGAAAGTGTATCTTTCTCTCTCTTTCTCTCTCGCTTGGATCGTCTAATAAAGCTTCGCACTAACTGCTTATACTTGCTACTACTAGTTCGTGGTTTGTATCAGCAGCATTTGGGTCAAGGGCGACTCTGAGTCTGATCGATTGACTGAAACGATTCGATTGTCCTATTTGTAGGTACCGCGAGGTGCTGCGTCCCAATCACTACCTCTTGCTGTCCGCGAAGTACTCGCTGTGCCAGATCTATGGCCGCATCGAGGGTTACTTGCTGCCGCAGCTCTCTCCGCAGGACATTGAGCGCAAGGAGCGCTATTGCCGCGAGTTTCTGGCCGTCGTCGATATACTCGAGCCGGGTCTAACCCGACTGCGTGGTGAGTGGGGATCAGAGGGGACGGTGTATCTGTAGTCAATTACTCACTCTGCGACTCTGACAGGTCTCATCATGTATGAGCTGCACGCCCCGATCATGGTGCTCGCCCAGCTGGGCATGCAGAGCGGTCAAATGTCTCGCCAGGAGTTTCGGCAGCGCATCAAGGAGGTAATACGACTGCTCAAGGAGAGCGCGCACATCCTGCAGCTGGAGCCACCCGGCTCCAGTGAGCACGAAATGGGCCTGGCCGCAGCCGATGCCCTAGCCAAAATCAATGGACAACTATAGATCGACTCTCAGTTGGACCAGCTTTATGAAATTTTGGAATATGCTGGAGGAATCTATCGAAAGGATAACACAAGGATTAAGCCTGTAAAGAAATAATAACTATATTATATTGATAAAAGCAAACAGAGTCTTGAAAAGACTTTTATAATATAAGATTTTGTTCTACTTTAACTCCAAGATTGTTTCTTATGTAATACTAAATACCTTAAGGATGGAAAGATTTAGATATATAGCTATAGTCGTGCTTTGCATAATAGATCTAGCTATGTTTGCAGTTGAGTCGAAGCCGCGCCCCTCTACGCCCTTATCTCCATAGCAATCTGCGCGAAAAACTTCGACAGCGGGTAACAATTTTTAATTAGCCAACATTTTGCTTGGAGACTCGTTCCATTATCTCCATCAAATCGAAATGGCGAAACTGTAATCTCGTCTGTCGTCTTTTGTCTTTTTTTTTCATTCTCCTTACTTTGCCTTTGTGTTCGCTTCGCAATAAGACGACCTAAGAGTGACCGACTGGATGATACCCTAATCGCACTGCTGTTGAGAGGGCGAAATGTGAATATGGAAGATACAATTCGGTTACTCCCTCTAACTACTTTAGTAACTCGACTACTTTAAGAGCTATATGCAGCTGTTGACAGCCTACGAACAGTTAAATACCAAATTGAAAGAAACAGCCTCCTCTAGTCCTCGAGCTATGGTGAAATAACTCAGCTATAAAAGAAAAATAGTCAGAAAAGTATATGTTTTAATGCTTTACATGCCCAACGACAAGCTACATACCTAATATGATATCTCTAGCTACCATAGCATCCGAGTTATGCTGAAGTAACTCAGTCTGAAAGATAGGTTTTATATTAAAATATAGTTTCAAATTTATATATACCTTAGTCGAACGCACACACCAAATTTCACATCTTTAGCTCCTAAAGTTCTCGAGCTATGCCTAAAAAGCCAAGTTCCCCAACTTTCCAGAAGAAAAGCAGAAAGAAGCAGGTTTATCTGTACAACAACTGTCTCTTTAGCCCGTCACATACACTCGCTTAGTGCCAATATACCCCACTTGTGCGGCCTCGATGGGTGCCCTGCAAAAGTTTGAGTTCAACTCGGTTCAATTCAGGGTTCAGCTGAGCGACTCTTTCGGAGTTAAACTAATTGCGGAAACTCTGAGCGACAACAGCGCAGCGGAAGTGGACGCAGCTGCCACGCGCCCTCCACCCACCTCCACGACCCCAACTCCCGCTAACTCCAGCCAAGTCTGCCATTTGTGCTTCGCATTTTTGCATTGATAGTTGACAGCAAGTTGAATGCTCATCGCAGTGTTAATTAATGCGTAGTTGCCCCACGTTGATATGGCAACGCCAAGCAGCCAAGCAGCTCTGGCAACGCCGTGTAAAACGATTGTCAAGCAGTTGTCATTAGGCTTTCACAACTTTCATAAATTGTGACTTTTTTAAATATTCCACTAAGACTTATATTAAGTCTTACCTTTACCTCTAGCTCAAGCTCTACCTTTGCCTTTACCTTTAACTTTTGCCCGTTTTCCTTTTGCTCTTCTAAGCAATGAAACTTTGTAAGTGAATTCCGATTGAAATCTCATATTATATAGCATGGCAATTGGAGCTAGTTTCAAGTCTGCTTTAACAATAAATCTTTCAGCTTACTCCGCACATATCAATTCCAATTGGATTGTGTGTACGTATCTGAGCTGTATTCCAATTAGATAACAGCATAAGGCTTAAGCCATATCAGCTCAGTTTTTCTTTGTTTCCTTTAGCCACCCATTTAGCTGTCTGTCTTGTTGTCTACTTTTTATACACAGCTCCACGTCCAATAGGATTTATTCCAATTAGATTGCATTAAACTGTCTGCAACAGGTGGATAACTGTATAAATGCAGTGTTTATTCGGTTACAGCGGAAACGGAAGTGCAGACAGACAGTTAGACTCGCACACACACACACAGAGCAGTGGCTTAAGGGACTTAAAGAAAAAGCAACAACAAGAATAATAATAATCATAAAAAAGATGCACAGTTAAGATAAAGTCAGAGGGAACACAAGAGAAACAGCGAGTTATAGAAGGAAGGACGAATTTCCAGCTGAGATGCAGATGCAAGTGGACCCAGTAGGACTCAAAGAGAAGAGAAGAGAAGAGAAGAGAAGAGAAGAGAAGAGAAGAGAAGAGAAGAGAAGAGAAGAGAAGAGAAGAGAAGAGAAGAGAAGAGAAGAGAAGAGAAGAGAAGAGAAGAGAAGAGAAGAGAAGAGAAGAGAAGAGAAGAGAAGAGAAGAGAAGAGAAGAGAAGAGAAGAGAAGAGAAGAGAAGAGAAGAGAAGAGAAGAGAAGAGAAGAGAAGAGAAGAGAAGAGAAGAGAAGAGAAGAGAAGAGAAGAGAAGAGAAGAGAAGAGAAGAGAAGAGAAGAGAAGAGAAGAGAAGAGAAGAGAAGAGAAGAGAAGAGAAGAGAAGAGAAGAGAAGAGAAGAGAAGAGAAGAGAAGAGAAGAGAAGAGAAGAGAAGAGAAGAGAAGAGAAGAGAAGAGAAGAGAAGAGAAGAGAAGAGAAGAGAAGAGAAGAGAAGAGAAGAGAAGAGAAGAGAAGAGAAGAGAAGAGAAGAGAAGAGAAGAGAAGAGAAGAGAAGAGATAAGAGATAAGAGATGAGAGATGAGAGATGAGAGATGAGAGATGTGAGATGTGAGATGTGGGAGATGAGAGATAAGAGATAAGAGATGAGAGATGAGAGATGAGAGATGAGAGATGAGAGATGAGAGATGAGAGATGAGAGATGAGAGATGAGAGATGAGAGATGAGAGATGAGAGATGAGAGATGAGAGATGAGAGATGAGAGAAGAGAGATGAGAGGTGTGAGAGAAGAGAGATGAGAGATGAGAGATGAGAGTTGAGAGAAGAGAGGTGAGAGATGATAGATGATAGATGATAGAAGACTTTTCAGCTGATTGGAAGTAGTTTTGGCACAGCCTGCGAGCTCCACTGGGCCACATGAGTTCTTAATGCAACTGCACTTCTATGAGGGAGCATGTGTGTGAGTAGCTGTGTTTGTATATGTGCCTCTGTGTGTGTGCGCTTCTTACAAAGGCATAAATGAAAGAAAAACAAGAAACGGCAACAACTAAAAGCGTACGATAAATATAAATTGCATTGTGCAATAATCTTCAAAGTGCAACAAAGTAAAACAACAACAACAACAACAGCAACAGCAACAATAATGCCATGAAGAAGAAGATGAAGCAACACAAAACACAATGAGTATCTGAGCGGGAAAGCTGTTGAGAGAGGGCGAGATAGAGAGAGAGGTGGAGAGGGGGGAGGGCAGCTGGTGGGTGCGATGCATAAGCCACATAAAAAGTAAGACGAGGCAGCCAGGCAAGCAGAAGGAAATGCTACAACAACAATAAGAAGAATACGAAGAAGAAGAAGAAGAGTCCTGCTTGGGCAGGATATAAGCACACACACACACACTGAGAAAGAGACAAAGTAAACGAGGCAGACAGGTTGCCTAACCAGCCAGGCAAAGGCGGCTGCTGCTGCTGCTGCCCGAATGCGCACTCCTCTCCTCGCCGCCCCCTCTTTCCACTCAGCATTTAGTTGCTTCTGTTAACTGGGCCCACAGCCAAAGCCAAAGCCAAAGCCATTGACGTAGCTGCAATGGGGCGCCATTTAGTTAAAGGATTCATCTAAAGGATTCCAATCGGTTCCATTTTTACAGATCAAATTGATAAAGAGATCGGATTGTAGAGCCCACTCCATATAAGCTAGATATTCTATATACTCTATATACTCTATATACTCCATATACTCTATATAATCTATATACTCTATATACTCTATATACTCTATATACTCTATATACTCTATATACTCTATATACTCTATATACTCTATATACTCTATATACTCTATATACTCTATATACTCTATCTACTCTATATACTCTATATACTCCATATACTCTATATACTCTATATACTCTATATTCTTTATATACTCCATATACTCTATATACTCTATATACTCTATATACTCTATACACTCTATATACTCTATATACTCTATATACTCTATATACTCTATAAACTCTATATAATATATATACTCTATATATACTCTATATACTCTATATACTCCATAAACTCTATATACTCTATATACTCTATATACTCTATATACTCTATGTACTCTATATACTCTATATACTTTGTAGACTCTATCCCTCTCTCCATATCCCTGTCTCTCACTCTCTCTCTCTCTCTCCAATGAAATTGAGCCCCGCTAGGTGGCGCCACTGTCTGCGGTTGCAAGCGTTATGACAGCGAACAGTTATGGCTAGCTGTATCTTTTGTATTTACTTCTGCGCCACATGCAACATGCAACAGGGACAGGAACAGCGACAGGAATAGGGAAAGGCGACAGACACGACTACAGGCAGAGGCGCAGGGACAGCTGCTGCAACGGAGACGGCGACGGCAATGATAATGCGCCGAGGCGAAGGTCCCCATGGCAAGGAGCTCAGCCTCGACGCTGGGCTATCAAAAGTGTTGCTTATTAAAATAAAATTTATTGCTTGTTTGCTGATAAAAATGAGGAAGATGAAAAAGGAGATGAGTAGCAGAAGTGGCCCGGCGCCTGGCGAGGAGCGCGCAGATGAAACTTGCTTAGCCTTGTGCGGCACGTAAAAGTGTTAAAACGATAAGCAGCGAGCGAACATCAGGGATATTGCTGCAACACAAGATGCAGCCTCATAAAGCTATGAAGCCATGCAGCACAAAGGGAACGAGCACAAGGAGGACGACCTGAAGCAGGGCGAGGGGCAGGCTGTGTAGCAGAGGAAGCGAAGCAAGAATGAGAGCGAACTGCTTAAGACAGTCGCAGACAAAAGCCAAAATCCAATTAAAGCTGCCAAGGTGCAAAAGCAATGCAAATTATTAATGAGCCTCTGCCCAATGCTGACTGCCCAATACCCGCTCAAGGTCTGGCCTGAGGATTAACAGCATGATAAAACAGGTCGCTCGAGGGCGCAGTCCAAAGCCGATAAGAGTCGAGCGTAGATGACTGACTGCTCAATACTCGCTCATGCAATTGAAATGTGCCAAGAATTGAAAGTAGACTATAAGAAAGAGCAAGACAGAGAGAGAGAGGAAGAGAGAGGGTGAGAGATATACTGAGAGAGAGAGAGCGAGCTCTACATATTATATACTATACCAAGTTTACTCTACTCTACTCCGACTCTACGTTACTCTACTGGAAAGACAGAAAAGAGATTGGAAAAGAAACCAATATGCCCCTCTTTGACAGCATTCAAGCGAACATAACCAAAGTAAGATTCATAAAAGTAAAGCTCTAAGCCTATTCATGTAAGTCAAACCAATATGCCCACTTGTGAGTTGCCCGAGCGAGCATCATGTGGCAGCTGCTTAATGAGCGACTTGCTCAAGAGTCCACAGATTCCGCTTGCCCAACGACCGCAACTTCTTCAGCTTCTTCTTCTTCTTCTGCTTCTTGTTCGGCTGCTCCACTCCATTGGAGTCGAGCAGACTCTACTTGGACATGCCCGTCCAGGCACTCGACAATGCCAGCCAGTCACAAGAGCAGCCGCCAACTGTCGCCAACTGTTTCGAGTGGCTCAAGTTATTTTGGTTCACCCTAATTTGTGTGCACATCCAGCCGCAAGGGTATGCGTGGGGCGTATTAGAATCGAACTGAAGATGAACTGATTGTGTGATCCCTGATTGAGCTGTGATTGATCTCCACTTTATCTCTGATTAATCTATGATTGACTTTGATTTCAAGCTCAGGTAAAAATTAACATTGACTTACTCGAAACAAATGCAAATTCCAATCAAGGTAATTCAACTGATTGATACTGATTGACACCTGCAGTCCTTTGGAGAGCTTTTATACTTTGCACAGTTTTGAAGTGCTCAAATTTAGTAATACAACTCAATCAATCAGCAACATACTAAGTTGAATGATTGATTGAATGACTGATTGCTATAGAAATACTTCTACATAGACTTATTTCCACAGATTTAGGCTAAGGATGCTAACTATTATATATAGTATAGTTAGGGTATATATTGTAGATCAGATTGCATGATTGATTGATTGATTGACTGATTGATTGATATAGATAGTGTTCTCTTCTATCTATAGTAAGATATGAATTAGGGCAATCACAATTGACGGAAATCCAGCAATCAATATCGATTGATTGATGGTTGATGGATTGATTGAAGTTGATTGAAGACTTGCTTGTTGGTTAGTTGACAGTAGGGTATTTAATATTCGATAGAGTAAAGTAAACTTAGATGCTTCTGGCCAGACTTGAAGTGCTTCGTCTAGACGGACGCGCCCAAACCCGAATTCCAATTCGAATCGCCGCATTCCAATCAGAAAAGAAACGCTGCAACACAATTGCCAATCAGCTTATGCGCCTACACACACACACAGAGTTGACAAATTGCATGTGCATGCGAGGAGCATCAGTAGTTGTTGTAGCCCATCTCGCTGAGCAGGGTATTGCCGTCGGAGCTCGAGGAGGACGCGTCCTGCATGTTGCGCAATATGCGATGGCGGAAGTGCATTGTCCGCAAGCGTTGCATGCGCCGCTTCAGATTGCAGTAGACGGGACAGCAGTCGGGGAACGGCTTGTACATCAGATCCTCCTCGTCGCCCTGCTCGCACTGTTCCGGCAAAATGTCCAAGCAGCTGCGAGACGAAACAGAAAATTGGAAACGCTCGCATTAGCCCAAGATGGAGTCAAGGTCTCTGTGGACGCATGCAGTCATGCAGTTTGGTTAATAATTAATTTTCACTACTCGTTCGGTCTAGACATTTTTTCCACTACGAAAATAGACCTGGAGCGCGGCATGATCTGGTTGTTCTCGCAGAACAGATTCGAGCAGAGGCTGAGCAGAACGAGGCGGCGCGGCAGGAACTTTGACTGCTCCCACATGCAGCGCCGATAGGAGCCTGTGAAGCAACAGCGTGAGTAACTCTACATTGATGGCTGGCATGCAGATGGGTCTTACGTAATACGCTGTTGTCGTTCTCGCTGGAATCGTCTGGATTATAGCCGCGTTGCAGCTGATAGCGCTTCATGTGGAACTGGCCAAAGCCTTGGCAGCTGCTCAGCCAGGAGAGGCTTAGCCATGCCGCCGCAAGCAATTGCAATAGATACATACTCTCTCTCTCTCTCTCTCTGTCTTTGATACTCTCGCTCTCTCTCTCTTTTTCTCACACTCTCTTTTGCTCTCTTGAGGCTGTATCTAACTGTTCAGCCTGGCTGTTCTTTGGCTACTAACCACGGAGCGTTTGCCGCGCGACATTACGTATACGCAATGTTCTATCACCTCACATGTGTGTGTGTGTGTGTGTTTGTGTGTGTGTGAGTGTGTTTGTATCTGTGTGTGTGTGTGGGTGTGTTTGTGTGTCTATCTAACTGTCCAGCCTGGCTATGCTTGGGCTATTCACAATATTACGTATACGCAATGTTATATCAACTCACATATATATGCACCTATATATATGTGTGTATGTGTGTGTGTGTGTGTATGTGTGTGTGTGTGTCTGTTTGTGTAGCAGTTAAATTGGCCGCGACACTTGATTAAATCAGCAAACAAACAAAACGAAAAACAACTTAACAAATGCAAATTTTTTGATACGAAAAACGGGGGCGGTGGTTCGCCGAGCTGCGCCGCAGTCGCAAATGAATATGAATATGAATACTAGTTGTGAGTACATTCACTCGGTGCCAACAAAAAAAAAAACCAACAAACGGCCATCCGCCCAAATTATGCGAAATTGTCGCCCAGTTAAGGCACAGGCAGCAAATCAAAATAAAAATACCACAAAAAAATAATAAACAAATCAAATGTCAAGTGCAGCCAGACAGAGAGAGAGGGAGAAGGTGGGGGCGAGGAAGCAAGGGAGAGGGCTAGAGCTAGATAGTCACTAAATTGAGTATTTACAGTTGGCAAACTCTTAGCTACGAATCGACTTAGGCCAGTCGAGTTAAGACTCGAAACTTTGTCGAACTATTAAAAGAAATGGGCAAGGCCTGGCAGCTGAGCATAACTGACTGCAGCAACACTCGTTCAGCTCAAGAATGTATTCCAAAATCATAATAGTGCTGTATGTGGCATATAATACTGTTCGTTCTTGAGCCGTGAAGCAGTTTGAGAAGTTGAGCTCTCACTGAGATACTGATGTATAAATATAAATATATGTGTTTTAGGTATATTTGAATTGATTACTAAACTGCTCAGGTGTGCGTCTAAAAACAATCTATCTGGCAATCCATAAGGTTATCGATAAGTTGATCGATATGTTTTCATAAACAGAACAGCCTACTATTATAATACAATTCTACTATTACTATGCTGTACTACTATTCATAAACTAACATCAACGAAGACATATGTTCAGCTCCATATCGATGACAATCGACTTGCTTAAAGAATTGCAATAAGCGGAAGTTCTCAATTGATTGATCCTTACCACAAAGTTGTCGTGAGCAAACAGAAGAAATCGATAAATATCGATAGCAAAAATTACTTGCCTAATAGCCTATAATTTTCATAGAGCTTCTCAGTAGAAACCAAACAGAAGTAGCGCTTACTCCTTGAGTGGGTCAGCAGCTGCAGCAGCAACTGGCGCTGCAAAAGTAAAAGTTTCTTAAAAAAAACGAAAATTTGGAAATACATTCATTTATACATACATATATACACACACACATATTTACATAAACACAAATATATTTATATATAAATATATATGCAGCCTTCATATGGGAAGCGTCGAGTGCAGAAATCGTGTAACAAATTTTCTTAGAATTTCTTTCCATTGGAAGTAAATGCTTTGCTGCCACACCCACTCACTCGCCATTCTGCCCACTCGATGGCAAACTTTCTGCCAAATGACAACGTAAAAAGTTAAGCAACTTTTTGCAGCAACAACTCGAAACGCAACGATAAGCAAATCGGATGCATAATTGCAGTCTGAAGCGAGCCGAAGCTGCAAGCATATTCCAAGCAATTGGGCGTTGCGTATACGCCATGTGGCACGCATTATAATTTTACCTATTTCATATCAATATGCTGACTCGAATCTGTTTAGTTACAAACAAATTGCGCAACTTTGGTACATGGATATAAACTAAGTCAGGGCAAGTCATATGCTGGGCGAACATTCATTGCTGAGCTGCATTTCAGCTGTCCTTCATAAGTTTTTCGTGGTTAGCTGTGCTGTTTCCACAGTTTCAATCGACTGTCATGAGGTGAGCTAGGGAAATTTGAATTACTCTCGGTTTGTAGTCGAGCTTTGTCTTCTACAAACACTTTGAATGGTATTATGTAGACTCAAATCGTTCAGGAATCCAAGTCATTTGCCTTGGAGACATACTTCGGCGAAATGTTTAGGTTGATAAACGTAAGATAATTGAAACACTTTCCACTGTCGTATACTAACGAGCATCAGCATAGGACATTTCTTGCGTCCTTCTCTTATAGTCTTCTCAAAGACATACCCAAAGCGCCAAGTCTCATCATCGATATTTAACGATATTATGCATAAGTCAAGTTCATGTTTGATATTGATCTTTATTACCTCCATTCTCTCTTCTTCTTCTTCTAACTCTCTCTTTCTTTCTATCCCTGCCTCTCTATTCCTTACTGTCTCTTTCTATATCTATATTCCTCTATCCTTCTCTTCCTCTCTATCTAAGTCTGCTTCTCTCAGTCACTCCATCCATATACACAGCTCTCTAGACCCAGCTCTCTAGACTTACTGGACAACACCTGAGCTTCTCAATACACACAGTTATCTTTCTCAATCGAAACAACTTTCAACAAAATAGCTTTAAGCTAATATATATACACACACACATACATATAATTGCTTTATGTGCCCTCCACTTGATATATTCCTTTCATGTCCCTTCAAGTCTCTCCCACTTAGTGGGCAAATGCAATTGTTTGCGGTTTCAATCAGCTGTAACATTGTTTTCAAGTATTTTTTTAAAGTAATTTAATTATATTAAAATTTATTATGAAAACTCTAGCCGAGGGAACAAAGCGAACACTTTAACCAATGCCTGCCCTCTGCGACGCCACTGCCCCCATCGCTTCCCCTTTATTGGTCAGCAGAGCAGACGCCAGATCCTTGTGCGCGCATCCTGAAGATGTTCTCAGGGCGAGGGCGAGCCCGAGGACGACGCAGGGGGCGAAGCGACAGCCATGCTCTTATATTTGAAGCACGTTGCGCCCCAACGAGCAGCCAGCAATTAAGTTTGTGAAAGTTAAAAGTTTTTGCCAGCGACAAACGTTGTCTGATGCGACCCTTTTGTGTGCACGTGGCCCAATACGTAGCCATTGTTACCATACCCTATACCTGTAAGTGATGTGCGCACCGGGTCATACAGACGACGATATACGCAGTCAGTTAAAGCTAGAGAATGGGAGCGAGAAGAAATGGGAGAAGGATAGAGAAACAAACAGGGAAGGAAAGCATAGAGAGAAAAGAGAAGAAGAGTAAGACCAAGAGGGATAAAGATAAAGAAAGTTTGAGAAACAGAGAGAGAGAGAGTTAGGAAGACAGAAAAAAAGTGAGAGAGAGAGAGAAAGAGAGAAAGAAAACAAAAGAGAGGGAAAGACAAAAGGAAAGGCGAGAAGGTAGTCTATCTATCTATTAGTCTATCGGGAAAGAGGGGAAAAAGAGAGTGAGAGGAGGGCCAAAAAGAGTGAGACAGGCAAAGCAATACATTATGTGAGAGAAAGAGAGAGGCGCAGAGAACGATGAAGAGATGGGCAACAACGGCACCAATCCAGCACTAAATGAGAGACATATTTATGGAGACTTCTAACTTCTTCATAGCCTCTAAGCATGACACAATAACGAATGAGATGTAAAAGGAAAAAAGAAAGAGGGAGAGAAAAGAAGATCAAAAGTGAGAGAGTACAACTGAGAGTAAGAGAGATACTGAGAATATAAACTTTTTTCCCGCAGTTACTACACGTAGAAGTGGACGGATTCTCGTACTGAAGCCATCCACCCGTAGCACGCCGATCTACCCAGCTCCACACACACTTTTTTCAATGGGTATGGAAAATACGTAAAATAACTTTGGCATATTTTCTACCTGCTTGTCCAACTTTTTACATGCATCAACTTTGAGAAATGTCAGCTATGTACACATATATGTGCATGTGAGATACAGGGTATCTATTAGTTGGGCAGTGATTTCGAGGCCAAGCCTAACGTATCTGTAATTGTGGCCGCGTCTGCACGTGTTGTTGCGAAAGGCGTAAACTGTATTTTTATGACACTAAACAAACAATTAACTCGACACCAAAGCCAAGACAAAGGCACAAAGAGAAAGTGAGAGGGAGAGGAGGGAGGGGGGAGGGATTGGGAGTGGGAGTGGGAGAGAGTAAGAGCTTAACTGGTCTCTGCGCCTGGTTACTTCATTTTGTCGGGCCTCATGTCAATTAGAATGCTAATTTTTATGCAAATTTTTGCGGATAGAATTTCCGAGTTTGTTGTGCCGTCCTTCGACTGTTCGGATTGCTGTCTGTCCGCCCGACTGTCTGTCCGGCTGACTGGCTGGCTGGCTGGCTGGCTGGCTGGCTTGTTTTGTTTGTCTGCGTGGCGGCTTTGTCTGGCACTTTTGTTTATACGGCGCCAGCTTGTTCTTTATTATGGACAAGCAAACAGTTTTTGGCGGAAATAAACCAACTAAAATGCGCTGCCAGAGGAAATTGCCAGCAGGTCGTCGCAAATTAATGGACATTCCTGTCCATGCCAGCTCCAGCAGGCAATAGGCTTCACTGCGCACTGCCAGCGCTCGTGGGCGGAGGCCTGGACTACTTACAGTAAACAATCTAAACAGCAGGTACCAGAAGCGACTCCTTCTCCTTCGCCTCCTTCCACCTCCCACCTCCACCTCTCTCAATGCCACGCCCTTGTCAGAGGCATTTCCATGAATTCTTGAATCAAGTTTTCAATTCAGCGAAATTTGTATTTAGTTATACACAGAAAGGTAGATTAGACAGTTCATAAGGAGCGCTAGACAACTATCGATGACACAGACTGACGAATAAAATAAACATCGATAATTATCGATAATTTATTAGCTTAAGTAAACTCGATAATATTTTCAGTAAATATTTATTAATGCATAGAAATTAAAGTTAGGAAAAAAAATGAACATATTATAATATATATAGTAGAGCTGCATAACTATCGATAACACCAATTAATCGATACATGTAATAATACCATAGCTGGAAAACCAATAATATCAAATTTTTAACCTCGCATATGTAATACAGTTGTAGGACAATCGATAGTTTTATCGATAGTTGTGCAACAACAGGAACCAGGCTGACGATCAATAGTTGGGCTCGCTGCCAAAGAACGTAAACGTCTCATTGCAGCGTATCTCATAGCAGTCCGGAAACGACGTGAAGTGCCTTGACAAGCGCAGATCAAAGATGAATTCGCAATACGGATAGCTGTCGATATTATCAACAATAAGTTAAGATTAAAGATATATCGAATATTGAATACAGCTTAGTATCTATGTTTGTAATTGAAATGGATTGCTGTGATTGAGTGACTGTCTGATTGACTAAGGGTTTCTGTAAATGATATAAGCGATTGACTGACTGATTGAGTGAATGATTGATTCACTTACTGACATACTGACTCACATTGGGACTATTAACAAGGAATAAATAATTGATTGTTTGATTGATGGATTCATTAATGTATTGATTGACTGAAAACCTTAGCTGTAGAAGAGCCTACAGTCTATCCATATTTGATTGTCTTCTATGTTTGGCAAAGTGTCTCTATCTTACTGTATCGACGCCAAGCTTCACTTAAAAATGTAAAAGATTGACTGATTGGCTGACTAATAAATTGAATGATTGATGATGGAATGCCTATCGTGTGTGTGTATAGAGGCTAAAAAAAAAAACTGAATTTATATTTAGTAGCTAATTGATTGATTGATGATTATCTAAATGTGTATAATTAAGTGGCTGACTGAATAATTGATAAGTTGATTGACTGATTGAGCCAGCAACAAAACGAAAATCAATTTTTGTGTAACAAGAGCAGGCTCATCAGTCAGGAAAAGATATGAGACTGTATTGAATGCCTGCCCGAAGACTAAAGAGCTTAGTCCAAGCAACAATTTCTCTGGCTCGATAGTAGAAATTGTGTTTGCATAAGTGAATATGGCTTTTGGACTAGTTGCGAATAGTTGAGTTGGCGCTGTGAATACTCGACACGTGCACTCACTTTATTATTTGCAACGCTGAAATATTTATACCGACGCTGGCAGCTATTTTAATTGTTATGCTAAAGCAAACCTGCCCTGATGCTGCCCCCTTGCTGGGGGTAGGCGACTTGGCAAGTTTTGTTTTAAAATGCAGTACACACAAGTTGCAAATAACATAAATTGTAAATTGTATGGTATATGGGGTACAGAGTATGGGGCATGGGGCATGGGGTCTGGGCTTGCGGTTAGGGTTGGGCTTGATAGGTGTGGGGTTTGCGGTTATGTGATTGAACTTACATTGGCGGAAACCAGAGGAAGCAGCGATATGTGCAGAGTATGCCAAACGGGCGCTTGAACTCACCATCCGGCGTCTGTATCGAGCCCGAGTTGTGCTTCTTCCAGCACTGCGAGGCCCAGCCTGTAACCCCCAACCATCAAAGTATATCAATGCAGGCCAGCAACGAACGTGTTTTCAATTGTTTACAGCACACGATTTCCAGCTCATAATTGAGTGGCTAACAATGGAAATTCAAAGCGAGCGCGTTATAGTCGGCAGTAGCCGACTAACAGATGAACTCTAGAAGATAGGAGCATAAAGTGGAAGAAGTCAACAGTCATTCTGGGTAGCTCTTAGAGCTCTCTAGCTATGCTCAAGAAACCAAATCTTGGAGAAAGATATATTAAAAGAAGAATATTTTGTATCTGTATATTTCAATTGAGGGCTTGCATACCACTTTGTGGGTCTTTAGGTGTTACAGTCCCCGAGCTAAACTCAGGAAACCAAGTCTTAGAGTTACTTGGACAAACAAAAATATATTTGTTGTCTCTATTGCTCCGATGGAAGTTTGCATACCAGATTTAAATTCTATAAGTTGTATAGTTCTTGAGCAATGCTTTGGGGAGTAATTGTATCCAAGAAAAGTATTTTTTCTATATGCATAGATCTATAATCTGGTTGCATAACAAATTTGAGGTCGTTAGCTTCTAAAGTTCTCGAGTTGAGCTCAAGGTAATAAGAACTCGTGGTCAACGGGATAATGATATTAAATATATGATATACAGATATATTATATATAGATATATATGAACACACACTATCTATACACAGAGAGAGATCGTTGAGTATAGCTGGAACTATTCACTCAGAAATATTTACGGACTTTGTGTGCCGCATTTGCTATCCTTGCTGCCTTTCACGCACATTTCCATTAAACAATTTTCAACCACTTTAAATTCAAATTGAATTTAGTTTTAGACCAAAAATGCCCGCGTGTGTGTGTGAGTGTGGGTGTGCGTGTCTTCGTGAGGTTTTTTCTCTCCATAATAAACAATTTATGGGAAGGCTGACATGGCGTATGCGTAATATGCGCCATATACATCAAATTACATTTTGGACGCTCATTAACACACACACAGGCAGGCTGGCATTATATATGCCAAATTGGGTTTGCCACACACACACACGCACACACACGCACACGCACTTGCATTACGCATACGCAGCGTGCGCCGCAAAATAATTGATGCAAATTTTCAATGGGCTTTAAATTAGCGCCGCACAAAAACAAAAAGTTGAACAAAAAACGCACACAATTGGTAAGCGATAAACGATAAACGATAGACGATAGGCGTTTCGATATACGTACTGCCATAATTGTAATCACATAGACAGCATAAAATTAAGAGCAACACAAATGTGATTGTCGTTGTGCCTTTGCGTGTGTGTATCGCTGTAACTGTTGTTGCTGTTGTTGCTGCTGCTGCCGTTGTTGGTGTTGGTGTTGTTGCTATTGTCGCTGCTGCCGTTGCTGTTGTTGTTGCTATCGATTTGGCCATTGCATAACAATCATTGATAGTACCGTCCCCGTCGAACATGCTCCAGTTATTGTTGGTGTCTGCTCTCAGCGCCTGTGCCCGGGCAACAGCGCATCGATGTTCAACGCGCTTTTAACTGCCATCCGCTTCATGCGCGCCACGTCTAACGAAGCCTATAACAATACAAGCACACACACACACGCACACACACACACACACACACGCACGCACACATAGAGACTGAAGCCAAGACAGCAAAGAAATGCCACAAGTTTGTGCTTTGTTGCCGTTGCGCCTAAATTGATGACAATTGATAAATTATCGCACTCGCCGAGGCGAGAGCCGAATGTATCAGCGTATGAGTGAGTATCTGTGAGTATCCGTGAGTATCTCTGAGTATCTGTGGGTATCCATGAATATCTGTGAGTAACTGTGAGTAGCTGCAGCGGCCAGTACCCAGACAATGCCCAAAAAACCTAAGCCAGCAGAGGAACAGGGGACAAAGCGACTTAGAGATCTGTATCTGTATCTGTATCTGTATCTGTATCTGTATCTGTATCTGTATCTGTATCTGTATCTGTATCTGTATCTGTATCTGTATCTGTATCTGTATCTGTATCTGTATCTGTATCTGTATCTGTATCTGTATCTGTATCTGTATCTGTATCTGTATCTGTATCTGTATCTGTATCTGTATCTGTATCTGTATCTGTATCTGTATCTGTATCTGTATCTGTATCTGTATCTGTATCTGTATCTGTATCTGTATCTGTATCTGTATCTGTATCTGTATCTGTATCTGTATCTGTATCTGTATCTGTATCTGTATCTGTATCTGTATCTGTATCTGTATCTGTATCTGTATCTGTATCTGTATCTGTATCTGTATCTGTATCTGTATCTGTATCTGTATCTGTATCTGTATCTGTATCTGTATCTGTATCTGTATCTGTATCTGTATCTGTATCTGTATCTGTATCTGTATCTGTATCTGTATCTGTATCTGTATCTGTATCTGTATCTGTATCTGTATCTGTATCTGTATCTGTATCTGTATCTGTATCTGTATCTGTATCTGTATCTGTATCTGTATCTGTATCTGTATCTGTATCTGTATCTGTATCTGTATCTGTATCTGTATCTGTATCTGTATCTGTATCTGTATCTGTATCTGTATCTGTATCTGTATCTGTATCTGTATCTGTATCTGTATCTGTATCTGTATCTGTATCTGTATCTGTATCTGTATCTGTATCTGTATCTGTATCTGTATCTGTATCTGTATCTGTATCTGTATCTGTATCTGTATCTGTATCTGTATCTGTATCTGTATCTGTATCTGTATCTGTATCTGTATCTGTATCTGTATCTGTATCTGTATCTGTATCTGTATCTGTATCTGTATCTGTATCTGTATCTGTATCTGTATCTGTATCTGTATCTGTATCTGTATCTGTATCTGTATCTGTATCTGTATCTGTATCTGTATCTGTATCTGTATCTGTATCTGTATCTGTATCTGTATCTGTATCTGTATCTGTATCTGTATCTGTATCTGTATCTGTATCTGTATCTGTATCTGTATCTGTATCTGTATCTGTATCTGTATCTGTATCTGTATCTGTATTTGTATCTGTATCTGTATATCAATTTGTCCCCCTATCTGTATCTGTATCTGTATCTGCAACTTCAACCGCTTTTCCTGCTCCCCAAGTAAATCTTATTTATATTTGTGTTTTCTATTTGCTCATATCCCTCAACGTCTCCATCAATGTATGTGCATTTGTATCTCCATCTCAATTGCTGATGAAATTGTTGACACCTTTTCTGTTGCTGCGTCAATCAGTCAGACATCCAGCTGTCCGACTGTCTCGCTCTCTGTCAGTTTGGCTGTCAACTTAAGCGGCGAATAGCTGCCTGAGCTGTTTCTCATAATTTGTAGATACTTTTATTGTGCTATTTATAAAAAGCATTTTGCGCTTTGTCAATCACAATGTGAATTTCAGTACAAATTCCCAACACACACTTGCACACTCGCACCGGCTCCAGATTCAGCTAGACTTGAGGTATTTACAAGTTTTTGGATGGAAATTCAACTTATTCCATTGCCCTTGTGGAATTCATTGAGTGGAACTTAAAGTGAATGTTCATTTTAGAATTTATTTACTGCAAAATTCCTTCACTGGAGTCGAAAGACTAAGAGCAATTCACTGGGGCCATGCATTTTTCACATACTTTGCACGCACTTTTGCAGCACATTTTGATTCGCTTTAAATTGCAGTTGAGGGGCCTGCAGTTGCGGCCTGATGCGTGATGCGCGATGCACCGTGATGCGTAATGCGCAATTAATTTGTTTATAACTATTTCGAAATAATCTAATTTCATTCAAAAATTGCTGTAATTTGCCAATCAGCATTGAAACTGAAGTCCGGCAATGCGAGCGCGCGCGCCCGCCCAACAATAAACGCATCCAACTAAACAATCTAACAAGCCCAATCAACGCACAACGACCACGACCCAAATCCCAGATACAAATACGGCTACAGCGATAGATGCAGATACAACAAGTAAAAGTTCTACAACTAGACGCGCCTAACTAACAGATACCCTGCAGTCCTACAGCCTTTATTTACTGTCTCTAAAATTGGGTATCTAATAAATGATGAAGTTTTTATCTGATTATGCTTAATAGGAGCTCACACACAAAATTTGTTGATACTAGCTATAGAAGCTCTCGAGCTTTGCTCAAGTAACCAAGTCAGTAACATAATTATTTGAAAAATGAAATTATTCTTATTTGTGTATGCCCAATAGCTGCCTGCATGCCAAATTTCATGTATTGAACTCTTAAAGTTCTTGAGTTGTACTCGTGTAACCTGAACTAAGCTAAACTATATTTTATTTTTAAGAGGAATTTGAATTTGATGTTTCTAACTTTTGCAGTTCTTGAGTTATTTTAGAAAATCTACAAATTCCAAATTCGATTCTAATCGACCAATTTGTAAGTGAATATATCTCCCATCTCCTCTTCATCTCAGCTTCTTCAGGTTCATATATATGCTTGCACCCAAGCCAATATGCCCTGCTGACATACTTACAATGCGTCTAGGGTATCGAATTGGGGTGTATGGAAACAAATACATTTGGAAGTGCGTTCGCATTGCTGTTGATCTTCGCATGAAGCAGGCAACAGAGTGTGTGTGTGTGTGTGTATGTGGAGGGCAGTTGGATGGCCTTCAGCGATCAATGTCATTTCGTTTGATTCCATTAAAGTGCGACCCCAAAAACAAAACAAAAACTGCGAACTACGCAATGCGAAACAACAAAGCAAAAGTGGAAATGGGAACTGTTTACAGGGCGGCGTTGACGGCCAGCAGCGGGACGGGTGGAGAGGCAGGGAGAAAGCGAGAGAGCAAGAGAGTTTTTTGGCTGAGCAAATCAATCGCAACCCGTCCACATCCACTTTCACATCCACTTCCACTTCCACTCTATGCGCGGTCTATGGGAGTCGCAGGTGCGTAAGTTAACAGCTCCATTGACTACAGCCACACAATTTATCTTATTTTTAGCCTGACTTTGGGGCCAGCCTCGCGCAACGCACCTGTCCAGCCACGACCACAGCACAACTGTCCTCCCCCATCCAACTACTGTCACCCAGCCCAGCCCTTTGCCACGTAATACACAAATTTCAGCATAACTTTGACTGGCTTATAAATGTCGAACGATTTATTTGCGGCTGTTTGCACAGGTAAGCAGCGAAGGTGGGGGGACAGAAGGCGCTCTAACCACCTGCCCCTGAATATATATATAGCTATAGCTGCTATAGCTGACGCGTCTAACAAAGTGTTTCAAATTTGTTTACTGCGAAGAGAAAAGTAAAAAAAAAAAGCGGTTTGAGTTAAGCTAGCGTGGGTGACTGGCTGATACTCTAAGGAAGTGTGAGAGGTATGCATGAGAGGATATGATTTTAAAAGTAATTAATCTAGTATAATACCACCTCAAGTCCTCGAGCTATACTCAAAAAACTGAAACAATTTCAGGATAATTGGAACAAATTATTATCAAATATGGATAAGGCTGCTCTAGGAAGTATAGAAGAGAATATATATTTTAGCTATATAGACTCAGCTACTTCTTCTTCCTTTGATCAAAGACATTCGTATCTATTCCTTTAGAGATCTACATGCCTCACGCCTTTGACGCAACTTTGCCGCACTATTTGCGTGGCAGCTGATGGCAAAAAATTGGGAATTGCTTTTGGCCAGCCACTGCGCCGCTTGGGCGCTGACTCTCCAGGCAAATGGGGCGTGGCACTTGTGAAGCTTTGATAGCTGCCATGGCCTTTTGGCCACGTCTTTTGCCAACAGATGAAGTGCAAAATCGACTTGAGAGCTGCCAAGAAAAAAAAAGTAGAAAAGAGCACAGAGTGCAACTTTAATGGGCCACTCAGCTGCAAAGTGAATGTGCGTGAGTGTGTGTGTGCTGTCTGTGTGTGTGTGTGTGCTGTCTGTGTGTTGGAATGAATGAGTGCACGCAGCACACGTGGCGTATACGCAATCCGCTCTCTGCATTGCGATGCCAGACACGTCGCTGTAGTTATCAAGGATTGTTCTTGTTGCTGTTGCTATTGCTGTTGCCATTCACGCTGCATTCGCAGTATTCACAAGTCCCGAACTGAATCAACAATCGAATAGCTGCGAATCAATTCGCACATTCAAACATCAGCTTTAACGGAGACAAGTTGTAAACAAGCCACTGACTCAACAGGAAAATTGAATAAATCTGACGCACTTGCAGATGTGTCGCCAGACGTAGATAGATAGAGGCCCATACATACTAGATAGATCTGAGGTGCGCCTACTTATCCAGACATATGGACAGCGTCTAAGACTAGTCAATGTCTGAGATATCCAGCTATGTTCATATATACCAAATTTGAAGTCTCCAGCGCTTGAAGTTTTCGAGTTATGCGCCAGCAAAAGTAAAAGATGAGATCAAATTAAGTCAAGATCAAAGAGACTAGAAACCAATAACCAACGAATGGATAAGCCAAGTCTATCGATCTGTCTTCCCTGGCTCCAAAAATAAAAGACTTTGTTGGATATCGAACGTATTTTTCTTCACTCTTGACGTAATTCATATAAAATTAACTAAAATTTATTTTAAGCATAAAAATTAACTTAGGCAAAAAAAAAAAAAGAAAAAAGTTAAGATTAAAGAGCACTTTGAACTAGAAATACATTAATTAGCTACACATATGTATATATAGCTGCATGTGAGTGCGCATATACCCAGTCAGCACGCGGTATTTGCCTCTTGTCTAGCTGAAATAGTTTAAGAGCGTGCACTTGACGTTCGTGCAGTCGGGCAGTGAAGTGAACAAAACACAGGATAACTTGTAGTCGTAGATGAATTCGCAAGTGGGATAACTGCAACGAGAAAGAGAGAAAGAGAGAGAGAGAGAGAGAGAGAGAGAGAGAGAGAGAGAAAAAAAGAGAGCAAGTAAGAGCGGTTATCAAACAATATAATAAAACAGGAATTGAATTTTGTTTTGTAAAGGAAAAACTAGCAATTGGATCTGAGCTAAGCTAGGTATGGCACTAAAGCAGGTCGTGACACCCGTGAGCAGCTTCTAGGTGGAACATGATGTATGCTGCATTGAGTTTGGTATTTGTTGTAACCTTTAAGTGAGATTCATATATTTGTTGAGTTGAAGAATAGAAATAGAGATCCCTTCAAATGAGTATCTATCTACATATTTTGTGTCACGCAAAGGAAACTTCATGAAAATTAGAGATGGTATTTTTTTTTTACAATTTTCAGACGGATCTAAGTTATAAGTGAAACTCAGTTGATATGATAGAACCAAACACAAGTTGGGTATGAGGGCTAAAGACAAATGCGTCTTAAAAACAATTCACATAAGCAAAGCTTTACTTTCTAAAAAATAAGCTATACATATTTATCGATACTTATCAATGTCTATAGTATACATATTAACTATCAAGCAATACGTTCAATGATCAACACGAATCAACAAAGACTTTCCTTGAACAACAAATGTTTTTTAATCCTTTGTTATGCATGTAAAATGAATATCGATAAATATACTATCGATAAAAGTAATGCCCGGATGAAATACATAATAAATTGCTTCAATAGGTATAATATAAGACATCTTAAAGTCTCTGGAGCTTTCCAAATGGACTTCACTTGAAATTGAATGAATATGTATATCGATAACTATCGATTAATATCTTTTGCTGTCGCTAATTGATGAAAATCACAACACCTTTAATACGTATGTATAAATTAAAACTCAATTCTAACATAAACTCTTTATAAATACAATTTATGTTGATATCGATAGTTATCGATAAATGTATTTTTGGAACTAATTTATAAAACGATAACTATCGATCGATAACTACCTTCTTTTTGGCATTACTTTAAATAAACTTTTGTATTCCGTTTGATTTGAAGTTTTTACTGTCATCTCTAACTCGGACATTGCTTGAACACTGACGGACAGCGGTGCTTGGGGGCAGAGAGTATCGATTGCTGCTTACCTGATTGTAAAGAACCAGGTGCACTTGAAGTTGCACAGAATGCCATATGGTTTCTTCATCTGCTCCTTTTTGTTGACAATGGTATTCTGTAGATTGTAGCCATCGTAGCGACGCCAGCAGTGATTGATGTTGCCTGCATTTGAGTGGAGTGAAATGGAGTGAAGTGAAGTAGTTTGGTGTGGCGCTGCACCTGCATACACCTGCGTCACCGGCAGACACTGGCTTGCACTTACGTCTTATGTGATGGCTGCCGCCGTGATGATGAAAGTCGCGTCCCTCCAGCTGCATGCCATGGCCGTTGGTCGCCTCGACGCCCGCGCTCGAGCTGCCGAAGAGCAGCAGGTACCACAATATCAGCGAACTGACTATGAAGATATAGCTCAGCAATTTGCCCATATTTCCCTTTAGATTGGGGGCGTGGCACTTGGGGATTCGATTTGATTCGATTTGGGCGGAGCCGTTGAAGATTTAACTTTTCTTTTTTTCTTTTTTTGCTCCAAGCCAAAGCCGAAGCCGAAGCCTTGCTGCACTTTCTTCAGGTGTCGCTCTATGTGTGTGTGTGTGTGTGTACGTGCGCGTGTGTATGTGTGTGTCTGTATGTGTGTGTGTTAGTGTGTGTGAGTGTGGGTGCAAGTGTGTGTTATGGCTGTCGCTTTCGTGGCTGCTGCGAATGTCGCCCCTGCACTGAATACATTGTCTGAAAAAGTGAATTTGTTTTGGCTCCCCAACTACTGAGCTGCTCCACCGTTGCGCGGCGTTGCCCGTCTCTATTTTCATTTGATTCTTTTCCATTTTTTGTTCTTGTGTGAGCATTACAAATGCCCTGCAAGCATATGGCATAGGCATGGGGTAGATTAGCATAGACAGGCGAACTGATCCAGTTCTATATATTATTCATAGCTCTCATTGCCAGAAAATTGATTAACATCGCTAACAAAGCTCAGCATATTCAAACATTTCTTCGCATAGATTAAAAAACAGGTAACCAACACAATCAAATCGGATCCCAGAGACAGTTATCTGAGACGATTCCGATATCATAAGCCCAACAACTCCTATACCAACTCATAACCCAACAACTCATATACCAACAACAAGTCATATACCTACTCCACAGAATGTTGTCTCCAGATCAATACCCGACTTAAGGCTCATCTGCTAGTCGTTCATACCCGCCTCTCGCTACTGTTGCTATATATACATATATTTTGTTTTCGGTCCTCATTCATCAACCTATTCAATTTGAGTGAGCGAGTATTTCAGTATTTTGGCTGTGCGCTTTGCGCTTCTCACTTTTCTCGTTTGCCCGTTTCGCCTGTCACTCATTTTGCTAATTTAGATAATCAACAGTGAATTAGCTTAACATCGTCTCTCCCTCACTCACACACTCATACATTCACTCTCCCTCTCTCTCTCTCTCTCGCTGTCTGTCTTTTGCTCTCTGGCTGTGTCAAGGGGCTACGAACCAACGTTCGCAGTCAACGCACCTAGGAATTTGTGTTTCTTAATATAGCTCACTCTAAATTTAGGCTTGGCCGTATATCGATACTTTTAATCGATATCAATAGGGGACTTTATCGTTTTGTTATCGATAAATGTATAGCTGCTTCTCAATATTTTATACTCAAATCTATGTGACTTAACCATTAATGAAAAGTGTATCTTAAGTAATCGAAATCGATATCATGTTTCTATCGATTAACAACAGTTTATCGTTGTTATCGACTGTTAACTGAATAGTAAGTCGCTTGATTGTAATGAATATCTTAGAGCGTTAAAAATAGGTATATAAATCATAACAACAACCTATTTATCGATAAAAATATGCTATCGATTAGTTATATACATATCAAATAGATATCAATTCGTCTATACTGTTATGAGCTTGCTTACTATTCAATCGATGCAGCACTTATCGAGCAAATAAGCAACAGCTGCTCAGGCGGAGCTGCAATCAAAGGGAAATGGCCAACTTTATAGGCGAATAACTGACAATCTGCTGGATGTGCAATCACACCTCAAGGCGCCCGCATCAAAACTTTTATGCACAGTCACAGTCACGGGGAGAGTCACAGTGACAGCCACAGCCAGAGACACAGTCACTGTGTAATAAATTAAAAATTTATTTAACTGCAGTTGACAATTTATTTGCATTTAATTTACCACAATTGTGAAAGCAGGAGCCAGAGCCCCAGGCACAGCCAGGGCCAGAGCCAGAGCCAGAGCCGGAGTGAACAAGTGAATTCATGAAGTCGTAAAAAGATGTGGCAAAGGTAGTGGAAGAAGGGGCCAAGTGCTACATGGGGGCGTGGCATATGCAACGGCCAAGTTGCAAGAAAACGCAATGAAACGAAATGAAGGTCGCTGAATGAGTGTCTAACTGTATGAATGAATGAATGCATAACTAACACGCAGCCCAAACACAGGCGATGCATGTCTTACCCACCCACACACCCACACACATCCTCTCTGTGTCTGACTGGCTGAATGAAGTGTTTGGCAACACTTTAACTTGATTAAAAATTTAATAGCCAGCAGGATAAACATTTGCTTCAATTTTCTTCACAGCTCAACTTTCTGCACTCCCTCTCACTATTTGTCTCTTTCTCTCCCTCTCCCTCCCTCTCTCTCTGTCTTCTTGACATGTCTATTCAATTGCACAACTTGCCACAACACTTGTCGGTGCGTGCGTGTGTGCTTCTGCCTGGTTGGTTGGCTTAACCCGAACGAATGCATTTCATTAATTTACAATGGGAAAAACTTGAGAAACTTTAGTGGAGCAATGTCTTTCGATGTGGGAAACTCACACAGTCAGTAGTACAATATATCGATAAATTTGATCGATTGTTGACTTAAGCAAATCAATATGTAATAAAACTTCCAGACTCAAAAATACTTGGAATAAACGCAGTCCGAAGCAATTACTATTATTCATTCATTATTTATCATTCAAGTCTATCCGAAATCGATAAGCAACGATAACATATCGTTATCGATATCCCATTTTGAATACCAACTCAAGTGCCATCCAGATTAGAGGCCTATTCTTATCACCCAACGAGTACCGAAGTGGATTATGTAGCTGTTGCTCGTTAAGTAGGTCAAGGGCATCGAGCAGTCGAGCACACCCGATCTGAGCTTTCAAAAGTTGCTCTACTTAAGCTCTATTAAACGGGGCCAACTTTAAGCTCAGCTAAGTATTTAATATATATAGTTATATATATATATATAGCTAAAGACCCGATGCCAAAGCTCGATCGCAGCGGAAGCTCTTTCAATTGGATGTCGACACAAATACTCAGATTAATTCTAAACAAGTAAGAAAATTCTAGTCGGGCGTGACCGACTAGAGGATACCCTGAGCCATAAAAAATAAAAAGACATATTTTATAATTTTAAATAATAATTCATAAATATATTAAAAATTAAAAAAAAAACTAATAATATATATTTGTACTATATCATAAAATCTTATTTAAATTCCTTTATCCTTATTCTTAATTACATGCTTATATTCTTATACTAAAGTTCCCTATCCTGAACACTTAACGAAATACCACTGTGGTAACTATAAACTGTCTCAAAAGTCCTAGCGCTAATAAATTCACTAGATAGATTTGAAAACGCCCAATCAATGTGCGAATCACAATTGGTTGTAGGCGTTTTCAAATCTAATAAGCTTCTGAAGCTTTTATCAACTAAAGCATTGTATAAAGGCCTAGCTGATTCTAATTTGCTCAAACACAAATTAAAATCTCCTAAAATAATACAATTATCTGCTAAAAATGGATATTGCAGAAATAGTTCCTGGAACTGTAAATTAAATAATCGGACTGGATAAGACGGACTTTTGTAAACAACTACAAAGCTTAACGACCTATACCTAAATACGGCATATTCAAAAACGGATGTTCCATTTATTTTCCTTACGCTCAAGCAGCTATTTATATTATTTAAAATGGTGTCCCTAGCATAAATGATGAGACCCCTCTTAGGTCGTATTGCGTTAGGTATTACCTCGCAATCAAGACGGACAACAATACTAAACCCTGGAATACTGAAATTTTCGTTTGCGTATGTAGACGCTTCCACGAAACAAAGAACGGACGACTGGAGCATTAATCTGTCAGATCGAATGTCTTCAATATGACAATTAATGCTCTGAGTATTATGGAAAAAGATATCTAATGTGCGACTGTCAACTAAGTGATCATAATGTGATCGAAGTAGCTTTTCAGTGCGCAATTTGACTATTTGGGTTTGGACCTTGTCATCATTTTTGGGAGGCTTCGGAGAAACAAAATCGCCTATTATAAACAACCCCGAAGCAGTTGTTGCCCTACTACAAGCTACGTATATTGCAGCACGCTGCATTCGAGGGCAAGTGTGGACCACAACCTTGCTATACGTAGCTCCCTGGCTTTTGTGAATAGTTATACCTTCTGCGGGCACAACTGGAAATTGCCTACGGTCAATGGAAACTTGCTCATTTTTCCGGTATTGGAAATTACGAACTATTTTCTGAATCGGGGTCCATAAAGATTCTGTACGATGCGTACATTTTGAGCGAGCAAGTACTCCTACACTATCCTCTGAAAATTGCATCCATAAAACATTTGGAGCGTTGGATGCATCGAAGTCTATTTGCATCAAAATCCCTGTTGCCCCGTTGACTAACCCATCCTCTGTATCTACGTTGACCGTAACCATATATTTGGCAGTTGTTTTTAAAAGAAGGGATCTACAGAGTCCCTGTGTTTCGGACGATCTAAAGCTACTCACGGCTTCCAAAATTCTTTCCCTATTTGCTGCATTTAAATGAGTAGCTTTTATAAAATCTTCAGCAACGGAAGTAAATGGATCCGTTGCAATGGCGTTAAGCTTTGTAATGTTATAATTATCTGTCGCCGCATTTGTGCTAAACAGATGAATTGCATCATCGGGAACATCCGATGGCTGACAAATGCGGGACCGGATAAGCGTAATATCATCGGCTGTCATATTTCCCGATGCCATATTATTCAAAGCAGAAGCAAAACTTTGATCCTCCCGTTGTCGCATTATTTCTGTGAGCTCAAAATACTGAAAGAGATCCCAGAGCGAAGAAGCGTATATTGCGCTGTAAGGATCATGAGAGTTGGATTCGAAAATCCAACGATCGCCTACTGGTGATAACTGTCGTAAATCCCCAAATACTATGACAGAAATGCCACCAAATGGAGTAGTATTTTTAAAAATTTGCTTTAGACGAGAGTCTAACTGCGAAAACATTTTGGAGCCTACCATAGATATTTCATCTATAATAATCAATTTAAGGTCAATTAACCTTGAATGCAAACTATTGACTAAGTCATTACTTAAAGCTCTCAAATCAGAACCGGATTGGTTAACTGGTAGAGAGAACATGGAATGTAGTGTCGAACCACTAATTCCGAAAGCAGCTTTACCTGTTGGGGCACAGAGTAAAATCTTTGCTGAGTCATTACTCCCAGGCCTACTATTATAAATATGGGATAATGCTTGGAAAATGGAGGTGATTAGTCGGCTCTTTCCGACACCAGCACCACCTCCAACGAATTCATAAAATGTTTTCTTACTTTTCACATTATGCAAAACATGTGTAAAGTAAGTCTTCTGCTTTAAATTTAAAGATCTAACAATATCTTGTATTCTATCGGACGAAAATAAAGCTGGAAGCTTTATAGTTCGGACATTGGTATTCTCTAAGTCCTGATTCTCCTCATTTCCATTTATATTTAATAAATTAGTTCTAGGGTCTATTTCTGGCAACCCTAACACTCTAAACCTATCATCTACTACCTCTCTATTCTCATAGTCCTCACTCTCCTGCTGTACTGCGTTGTTAAGAGCATCCTGGAGCTCACTATCATCTAAGCTATTATATTTCCTACGGTTTGCTTCTACTAGCTCCTGATTTTCACTACAGAACGATTCGCAGTCCCTTATGACTAGTTCTACCTCCTCGTCCCTCCATGGGACATACAACATAACTAATTCCCTAAAATATTGGCTTCTCTCAGTATTTATATTAAATCTCCTATACCTAATTATACTGGGAGTTCGCCTTCTCCTAACGAAGCCGCTACCATTGCGAAGTGCAAAAACTAATGATTGGGGGGCTGATGCTTCGGTGTTGTCGTGTTCCTCTAAATCTTGGCGGAGTCTACCATGCTGTTTGCTGTAGCTATAAAAAGCAGCAAAATCAGCCAAACATAAATTTTCTAAGACGGCAGGTCGCTGAATATAATGGTCTAGAAGACCTAATAAGAAAATATCTGTAGAGTCATCGGGTAAATTTTCTAACTGCTGCCTAGATTTAAGCATCCTAACCCGATGCTCTGGTAATGAAGTATTTATATATACTTCAGCGTTACTGCTTTCTGACAAATGCATACCTAAACAGCAGTAAACGGCTTCCTGGGCAGATATTTCAGTGCCCGAAATAAATTTGTGCCCTATATGTTGTAACTTTTGCTTAATTGTTACGTTGCCCCTGCTAATCTCACTAACTGCCTCACGCATTAATTTTGAAATTCCTCGCTGGGACTTGTTAATATAATTAACGACGTAACTGCAGCAAGCATAGGGATCTAATATATACTGTATGTCTATGTTAGCTCGCTGCAGTTGGAGCAGATGTTTATTATAAGCGTTAAGCTTAATTGCAGCGAATGAACGCTTTAAATAAATTTTAGGCTTCTTGAGACTGGATCTAAGTGCATTAATATAACTGTCATAACTAAGGTTAAGTTGATCGTTGGACAAAAATACATTAAAATCACTAAGGGACTCTATAGCTTCACGATCAAACGTTTTCTCCAAGAAGCCCTGAATTTTTTCATAATTTCTATGATGCTCCTCTAGATTTTGAGCATCCCTGTCAAAAGGATACAAAATTTCAGTTTGGGGCATAGGAGGGTATGGAATACCGAATCTACAAATTTTTTGTGTCCTAACTTCTCGTCTACAGGAGTGCCCGTGATTGTGGATTTGATACTCCAAATATGGAGCCACATCTGGGCACTCAGTATCAGTTGTGATAAACTGATCAATAAAAGCCTTTACTCTAGGGATGCTTGACTCATCAGCAGAGTCAAGCTTAGGGGCATCTTTCAGCCAAAACATGCCATGAATATGGGGAGAGCCTCTTTGTTGGAACTCAACACGCCAATAAAACTTGGTAACATAATAGCTACCGAAAACACCATTTTCCCTTTTCATTAGTTTTAAAACCTGCCTATAACGAAAATCAAAATACCTAGCACACGTAACTGGGTCGGCTCTAATTAGACGGGCTTTATTTTCGAAGCTTAAACTACCTGCAGCTTCCTCTGATATATCTAATTTGTCTACATTCCTAGAAAGTAGTACTAAAAGCTCCGTCCACCTAGTTTCCGCTGCTGAAAATGTAATAAAAAAGGTTGGAAGACCAAACTGCCTAATCATCGCCATCACTTTTTTTTTCTCTGCTTCCCAGTGAGCAGGAGAAGTCCTAATACCTTTTAAAACTCTATAGCCATCATCGTGGCGAACTAATTGATCTATATCCTCTTCGTTTCGAGTGTTTCGCGCTGTAATGCCGTGAGTGGCGCTGTGCTTACGCAAGCAAATGGAAGTGTTATTTCTTATATTGATCATTTCTAACTTCTTATAGTTGAGAAATAACTTATCTGTTCTACAACCCCTTCTATCAAAATTCCTAAGTTCTGACCTAACTATGGTTGTAAAACTTTCCTTACACTTTCTCTTTATACCAGCAAAGATAGTTGGAAAGGCCAGCTCCTCTGAATCGCAATCCTCGATCATATCTAAGGGTCGCTGACCTTCCCCAGGTGCTATGACTATCCTTTGCATGGCGATATTTTCGACAGGGACATTTTCTAATAAAGTTTCCTGGCCTCCTGGGTTGATATTTTCTAGCTCAACAATATTCTGCTCGTTTGTTGAGGCTTGAGCAGATCTTTCAACTAACTCTGAAACTAAGTCCCTATCTTCAGCTGATGCAATGAATGGAATTTCGTCTGACGAAAAGGAAGACAGCCACTGTTCATTAACAGTAACCTGATGCTTCCTGTAAAGCTCAGTGTCGACTAAAAATCTAATCGCATCAGCAACTTTTGATGGCCTAATGGTTTCAGTCATGAAATCATGACTATATTCCATCCTACGCTTCAAATGAATCTGAACTACCTCAGCTTCGCTAAACGCCCTGGGAAGAGACGTGACAACGTTGGCTACAGGAATGGGTACATTGACCACTGCTCCTTTAATGGCATTTTGCCGGCCATATCCTAGAGACTTAATAATCATAAAAGGAAGGCGTGGGGAAATAAGCCTTTCCTCTAGCGGCGTTAAGCCCTGTAAACAATCCGGAAGATCCGGAAAATCCAAGCCATTTGTTATGGAAGCTTTTGGTTTTTTGCCTAACTTTATGCTACGACTACATGTCTTGCAGAAGCTGTATTTATTATTTGTAGATGGAAACCTCGATGATAGATATAAAATATCTGAAGCAACTTCTGCACTACACTTGCTCTCAATAGTCTCTCGCGAAACTTTCTCTACTTGATGTGGAAACCACAAACCTTTACAACTAATGCAGACCTGATCAGGTCCCTGCTTCACCGTTAAATTGAAAGCAGCTATCAGACCACTAAGACTAATGTTTTGCGATATATTTTCTACAAAGGTATTAGAACGTTCTATCCTATTCCTGGTTGCATTACGCCTATTCTCTTCTATCCTATTGTCAATGATATTTCTATATTGGCTAACTCGTTGTGAAACGCTTCTATTGGCGTCAAAAGCTTCCTGCCGTGCTTGAATACGAGCACTCCGCCTTGCACTTGTGTTACGTGCCTGCTCAAGGATCCTACGAATTGGATCGTCTCTAACCTGTGATCTAAGGTTCCTATCTCTTGCTCTTTCTAAAAGGCGCTGTCCAATGTCATTTCTTCGTCGTGCTCGCCGTACAGTGTTCTGTCTTTGTTCGTTAGCCCTGTATACAGGGTCTTGTCTGCGTCTCAGTCGACGCGAAGTGTTAGCCAACTGCTCCTGTTGCCTTACGGGAGAATTGGCTCGTCTAGTCGCGTGGTCTTCAGTGTTCTGTCTTTGTTCGTTAGCCCTGTATACAGGGTCTTGTCTGCGTCTCAGTCGACGCGAAGTGTCAGCCAATTGCTCCTCTCGCCTTGCGGGAGAATTGGCTCGTCTAGTCGCGTGGTCTTCAGTGTTCTGTCTTTGTTCGTTAGCCCTATATACAGGGTCTTGTCTGCGTATCAATCGACGCGAAGTGTCAGCCAATTGCTCCTCTCGCCTTGCGGGAGAATTGGCTCGTCTAGTCGCGTGGTCTTCAGTGTTCTGTCTTTGCTCGTTAGCCCTGTATACAGGGTCTTGTCTGCGTCTCAGTCGACGCGAAGTGTCAGCCAATTGCTCCTCTCGCCTTGCGGGAGAATTGGCTCGTCTAGTCGCGTGGTCTTCAGTGTTCTGTCTTTGTTCGTTAGCCCTGTATACAGGGTCTTGTCTGCGTCTCAGTCGACGCGAAGTGTCAGCCAATTGCTCCTCTCGCCTTGCGGGAGAATTGGCTCGTCTAGTCGCGTGGTCTTCAGTGTTCTGTCTTTGTTCGTTAGCCCTGTATACAGGGTCTTGTCTGCGTCTCAGTCGACGCGAAGTGTTAGCCAACTGCTCCTGTTGCCTTACGGGAGAATTGGCTCGTCTAGTCGCGTGGTCTTCAGTGTTCTGTCTTTGTTCGTTAGCCCTGTATACAGGGTCTTGTCTGCGTCTCAGTCGACGCGAAGTGTCAGCCAATTGCTCCTCTCGCCTTGCGGGGGAATTGGCTCGTCTAGTCGCGTGGTCTTCAGTGTTCTGTCTTTGTTCGTTAGCCCTGTATACAGGGTCTTGTCTGCGTCTTAATCGACGCGAAGTGTCAGCCAATTGCTCCTGTTGCCTGATAGCAGTATTGGTTCGTCGAGTCGCGTGGCCTACTGTATTCTGTCTTTGCTCACTTGCCCTATAAGCAGGGTCTTGTCTGCGTCTCGACCGACGCGAAGTGTCAGCCAACTGCTCTACCTGTCTTATCTGAGAACTTGTACGTAAATTAGCACGGAGAAGTGTGTTTTGGCTCTGATCTGAAGCTCTATTTATGGCGTTGTTCCTGTGAACTTGGTTTCTTACTCTATTTCTATTTCTCTCACTTTGACTAAAATCTTCATTCTCTCTACGCTCTCGTAAAGACTCTAAATTATTAATTCTTTCCTGCTCAGAATATTCAGCATTTGATCTATTTAATAAATTTCTATTTCTCTGTCTCTGAGACCTAGCAGAAGCTGAAATTCTTGTAGTCCTAGGCATTTCAAATTTTTTTAGGATATATGTTATTATAATGATAATAATTAAATCAAAATGCAAATGCAAATGAAAAATGCAACCACTTTAACTAAATAATTGTTAAGAGATGAGGTGCGTAATATATTTACTCGAGCACTCGTAGTAATTATTGCTTTCAAGATAAATAATATATTAAATTTAAAATATGATATAGGTAAAATTGATAAAATTAAATAAACTATAAATGAATAAAATAATAATTACGTAAAATGTAAAATATATAAAATAGAATAAATGTTGTTTGCATAAGAAGCCTTTAAAAAGGCCGTTTTAAAATTGTTGCAAGGGTGTGCAACCCAATTTAGATTATATATGATTTA
Organism: Drosophila pegasa; assembly: GCA_035046225.1. Lineage (NCBI taxonomy): Eukaryota > Metazoa > Arthropoda > Insecta > Diptera > Drosophilidae > Drosophila > Drosophila pegasa. Next base: position 1,314,333 of record JAWNOD010000429.1, on the reverse strand, counting down.
AAATCACGACTTACGCTCAAAGTGCCAGTAGTAATTATTAAACACGTAAATGATCGCAACGAACTAAATCGTATTTGAAAAGAACTCAATGTACACAACACACAATAACTCACACATTACATACACTTCTTTTCACGGACTACAATTTACGCGTTGTTCACTTGTTCACAGTTTAATTATTACTAACTACCAAGTGAATGAATGAAATGTGAAGTACCTTCAATTGGTAAAAAAAAAGATAGTCCCAAAAAATGTAATCCTTTCATCCGTTCGCCCCAAAAACCCACACTAGGTTACATTTCCGCAAGTATATTGACCTGTTGTCAATGTACTAGAGATGTCAATGAATGTTAAAGCAGGTAGTATTTAGGTATTTCATTAATGAAAGCAACTTAGTACCTAGCGGACAAACAGTGGGTTCAGGGAGTAAAAAGCGAAACTAAAGGGGCGGGAATGTTACATCTTTTTGGTACCTGCTGACCCTTTTTGGAAATCTGAAGTTGGTACTGAAAAAGGGCATAACTGGAGTTTCCTAATGCCTATGCAAGTGTTTAACGGGTATCGCACACAAATACATAAAAGAACCTTGCACTTTACGTAGCGCCATAAACATATATTATTAGGCAATTAGCGGTTTTGTGTTGTACATCTGGACACTTTGCCCAGGCTGTGCAAAATATGCACTCGACTAAAGTTATTTACGTTATTATTTTGAGTAAAACATTTTGTCAATTTCAATTATCATATACATATTTTAGCTCTAGTCTATACATTTTCACGAGACACGCTCTAACTTCGTCTAATATGTGATAAAATTAAAAGCTTTAATGGAGGTTGATAAAAATATTAGCTACACATTATCATTAAAATAATAACAATATTCAATTTAAGTTTCATATTATAACTTAAAAAACTAAAAACATTCACAAATTTGAGTCAACAAAAGTCACCGTGCTCTGCCTTGCGCTGAGCTGTCTGGCGCCAGCATTCTTCTTAGAAGTAACGGGGATCTTTGAATTTGTATATGCGCCTATGTACATAGACAGGCGCTCTGCTTGCTGCGCAGTTTGCGCAGCGACTGCGCTTGGGCTGCGATATGAGCATTACTATGGGAAATTGATTGTTGAATAACTTTTTTTCTGCTTGAACTTTTTTAATGAAACTTTAAGAGTATAATTAGATGGTACATATGTGTGTAAATGCCAAAGCACAAGTCTCTAGTATTTGATTTACGACTTCTGGAGAAATTTGCAAATTTTGGGGAAATTGGGGCCGGTATCCAAAATATAATAAAATTCGAAATTGCATAAAATACATATAAACCTAAGTATAAAATTTGGGGTCTCTAGCTTAAAAGATGGGCGAGATATAATTTTTTCGATTTTGTTTTTAATCGATAACAATTAATTGGGGATAGTTATCGATTTTTTAAAACAAACTCGATCTGCGCGTGCTATACACGGACCTACAAAAAAAATTTCAAGTCTCTAGCTCTTATACGGGCTGAAATCGACGCGTTCAAACATACGGACAGACGGACAGACGGACAGACGGACGGACGGACAGACGGACAGACGGACAGACGGACAGACGGACGGACGGACAGACGGACAGGGCCAAATCGATTTCTCTTGTCGTCCTGATCAAGAATATATATACTATATGGGGTCTGCCACGCCTCCTTCTGCCTGTTACATACATCCAACAAAAACATTATACCCTGATTTCCCATTTTCAATGGGCTCAGGGTATAAAAAAATAAACACGAACAAACAAACAAAACAAATTCCCAGTGGCGAAGCAACAGCTCGAATTGTAAATGATGAGACAGTGAAAGAAAGAGAGAGTGAGAGAGCGAGAGAGAGGGAGAGAGTGTGTAGAGACAGTGACAGCTTCTGCGTGATAAACTCGCTGACCCGCAAAGCAGGCGTGGAGCAAGCGAGGCAGGGGCGAGTGTGCCGGGTGGGGCGCGCGATGCTGTCGGCAGCGACTTCAATTAAATAGTAATACATAATAATCAACACGAAAAAACAGAAACAAACAAACGTACAAAAAACAGAGAGCAGCACAGCGAATACCCTATGGCATAAGAAACGCGTGCATCATCAATCAATCAGTCTATCAATCAATCACTCCGAGCAGCAACCACAAAAAACTCAGCTCAATACAGCGAGAGTAACTAAATAAACAAGCCACATGACAATCAATATTCACTTTGCTACATACATATATATAAATATATATTTGTATATAAATATAATATATTATAATATATATATAACTATCTAGTAGATTCGACTGATTGATTCTATATTTGATTGACTGACTGATGTGTAGTTGTAGCTAACCTTAAAGTAAAACATAGTTCCCATATTCATGTATGACTCATGAACTTTCAATCACGTCGAATTATTGATTGATTGAGTCCTTGGTTAATTGACTGATTGACTGACTAAACATCGAAACTAACTATTACTTATAGAAGTCAGTGAATGAACTAATTGATTGATTGATAGACTGAAAATTGATTTGCAGATGCTGATGTTGACTGATTACCATAAACCGATTGCTTGACTGATTGATTAACCTCAAATGAACTAGCTGCTAAGTCTATATATACGAACTAGCTGATTGATTGATTGGTTGATTGAGTAACTTACAAACTAATTGACATGAAATTTGCAAAGCTGAAGCTGTTATTAATATCTGTGGATATTTTAAAGGCATGATTGTCTCACTGATAATACTGATTGACTGACTGATTGCCTGATTCGTCAACAAGCTGAATGACTATCATATAACTAAGACGCCAGACTATCATATAATTAATAAAGCTCAACTACTGTATGACTGACTGATGATTGATTGACTGACTAATTGATTGACTGACAAGTCATCTAAGTCTAACCGAGTCGAAACTGAAACTTTGGCTTCAAAATATATATAACAGAGCAACTGAGTGACTGGCTGATGATTGATTGCGTGATTGACCGCTGACTGCTGTACCACGAGAGCTATAGAGCTGTCACTCGTCCAACACTTTATGAGCGGGCAAGAAAACCACTTTAAGTCTATTCGTCTGGAAATTTTCTCATTCCAGACACAATTCATGGATGAAAACCTACCCGCGGCCGTTGAGTGTCTCACGCTACATCAGCGGCCTCAAGCACCCCCCTGTGGTTAGGGTGCGCAAAAAACAAACCAATTGATGAATCTAAGCCAAAAGCCAAGTCACTCGCAGCAACAACAACAACAACAACAACAATAGAAATGCTGATGCCGATGCCGATTGACGATGACAAATTTCGATAGCTGTCGCCCAAGTGGCACAAGCGAGTCAGGCAGCAGTTGCGGCCAGTGCCATTTCGAACGACAAACGCGTCGCAATGTCTGAGCAACGTTTCACCACGCCGAGGAGCAGCAATCGAAGCAGTCGCCGCATCGGCCTGATCTTCCCCAGCCTTTGGCTCATGCTGCTCGTGCAGCTGGCCATGGAAACAGAGGGCTACCGAGCTATCATTCCCATCGATGAAGGTGCGAACGACCGTTGCTCTACCTGAGCTATACTCACTCTCTCACTCTCTCTCTCTATATATATCTCTCTCTGTTTAGCTAATCCCGGCAAATGCATTTATCGTGGCGATTTGCTGCAGGAGGGCGTCAACAACGGCATTCCGCCCTGTCAGCGGCTTACTTGCAATGCGGATGGCTCCATACTTATCGAGGGGTGAGTCTGGCCAGGGACAGGCACACACACACACAGACAGGCACACACTCACACACAGACACACACACACACACCGCGTTCAACACAAACATTTGAAATGTTTTGCACAGATAAGAAAGAGGCTGACGTCGCAGTAGACATCGTCACAACATTGTGAATTGAGTTTTAAGCGCAATTTGTGAAGCTAAATAGTTCGAGAACGTATATACATGTATCTATACATATTTATATAGATGTGAAGAAGTTGATATAGTGTTGAATTAGCAGAAACTTAAACGAGCTAACGAAGCTAAAAGACATAAGAAATAATAATAGACGAAGGAATCTTTGTGCACGAAACTGTTCTAGAAACATGTAGCAGAATCAATTAAGTTCAAGTCTTGAATATGTCTGTAGAAAGAGCTAAACCAGCTTAACTTATCTAATCACAAAGACAAGAAAAGCGATTAAGGCTTTGTTAATTCGGAGAACTTATCTAAACAGAGATGCAACAAGGAAGAATTCAGAATTGTAACTTGATGAAGCTACAAGTCTCTACCTAAACTAATCAGAGATGCAAGATACATCGAGTGATAGATAGTATTAGATAGATACTATTAAAATAAAGATCTTAATTTGTCTATTGGTAGCTGAAAGAAAAGTGGAACTGAAAGGTTCTTTTTATGCCCTGAATTCATTAAAAATGGAAATTCAGGCGATTTGCTTTTAAGTCTCAAACTTAGCAAAACTTATCTAAAAACTGAATAGCTCAAAAAGAAGTTCCAAATTGACATTTTCATCTCAGTAAATAAGATAAGATATAGAAAAAGAAAGAACTCTTGAAGAATTGTTGTTTTTCCAACTCTTCTTCCATGAAAATATTTCAGAAATGTCTAGTTTTCAATAGAGATAAAAATAATGAGGGATAAACAGATTAACTTCCGCACACCTACACCTAGACAACATGCCAAGTTACGATAACATCTAGTTCTATGAATGAATCTGATCAGAGCGTGCATTAGAGCGAGACAACAAATCAATATCGCTATACTCCTCTTTTTCAAGCAACTTTCTGTTAAGGCCAAACAAATGATCGATCTATTCAACTAACTGAAGGCTATTCAATGGAAAAGTTCATCAATCAGTCAATCAGTCAATGAATCGAATACAAAGACACAAGACTCAATTCACTTTAGACTCTAGTAGGTTCCATGCCACACAGGCTCAGATCAATCAAAAAGTTGTTCAACCAACCAATCATAATTAATAGCAGAAGACTCCTTCAAAAACATAATGCGATTCCTATAGAGGCATGAAGCTATAACTAGCAAATATGTTCAGTCTTTAAGCATACATACATCAATCATGATCGATCAATCAATCAACTATACAAAATATATCAATCATGAGCAATCAACTAAACAAGAAAGAATTCATTTAACCCAAATGCCAAATAAGTAGACTTCAATCATGATCAATCAATCAATCAAAAGGAACTGAAAACTTTAAGCTTCTGGACCTTCTTAAATGCCTAACTATATGGAATTGGTATATATTTATATTTCTCTCTCTCCTTTTTCTGCAGCTGCGGTAAGCTTCGCATCGATAAATGTAATCGTGGCGAGCGCATCCATCAGTCGAAACCTTTCCCGGAATGCTGCCTACTGCGCTACAAGTGCAAAAAGCCGGGCGAAGCGCCCTTCTACATTGAACGGAATGCCGCCGAGGGAGCGTAGATGATCCGTAACATAAGGAACTCATCTGAGATCCATCTGGAACTCATTTCAAAATCCATTTGTCGCCCCCACGGGCAAACAAGCTATGCTAATTTATTTTGTACATTATCCCACTTTGTATATCGAATCAAGCAACTGTTCTTTTTTTTACTCCACATACACACACATGAAACACACACACAGAGAGACTTTTATATTGCCATGCGACGAGGAGCTTTTTAGTACTGGCTTCTCTTGACACACAGCAGAGAAGAAATTGTTTAATTACTGGGCCAGCCCGCTCATAAACACCAATTAACGTGCCCCACACACCAACACAGAAGTGTTCTGTTGCCCCCATGGCTCCATGTCCCCCGTCTAGAATGGCGCTGCACTGCACTGCAATTGAGGCAACAGCTGTAAATTAAACTGAATGGAGCTGTGCGGCTCCGAGTTGGATGGCTGTCAAGCACCCTGTACTCCGTCCCCCGATGTCTACACTAGATATTTCATAAATAAGACCGTCCATCAGACAATCAAATAGACTGTTAGTCAATCAAACACTAGCTCAGGTAGTCAACTCTTATAATCAGTAAATCAATCGATCAATCAGAAAGTCAGTCTATCAATCAGCCATAAATCAATCAGTGAGTACATCAATTACCTATCACTCGCTTTATTATCAGTTAGTCAATCAATCAGCCTAAGTCAGACAATCAGTCAATCAATCAGCATACCTATCAGTCAATCACTAAGTCAATCAGTCAGACTTATTTACAACGCAGGCCAAGATTGAAACCATTTCACTCGTTCTATGAGTGGTTTTTTTTCCATGCTGCCCTACTAGCAACAAACCCCACAAGGCAGCTGAGTACAGGGTATTGCTTAAAAATTAAAAATAAAAATAAAATAAATACAGCGCACCTTTTGTCGCAAAACGTTAATTAGTGCGAAATAATGAAGCTGCGCAGATTCGCGGATTCTGAACTGAGAGGGGTGAAAGCAGCGGCGGAGGGGTGAAAGCAGCGGCGGAGGACGACGAGGGGAGGTAGCTTCTGTCAAAATGCCAGCCGAAGGGCGGGCAGTGTCAAAGCTTAAGATGCGCGTGCAGCACAAATTTCGTGAGAATTTGTTACCTCTTTTTTTGCTGTTGCGGGAAATGCTTCATCTTCGTCTTCTCGTCTTCGTCTTCGTCCTCGCCCCCGTTCCTTACCTTCCAGTCCTTTGTAACTGCGCAAATTAGCCCAATTAGTTCGACAGCTTATCGCATGGCTAAGCAGCTTTATGCGAAATATCCAACATATTTGGACCACTCACTCGCTTTCTCTACCTCTCTCTCACTCTCAACAGTTGAGTCTTTGTCTTACTTGTACCCTGCAACGCTTCGTTATTTAAAGCTGAGCTTTTCGTCCATCAGACAGCATTTATTAATGAAGTTTTGGAAATTACCTAAGTGATAGACTAATTAATGCCCTATATATTTGAGAGGTTCCATTTTCACCTTGGCAGGGTATTACGTAGTCAGGCTGAGCACTGATTGCTGCTAGCCGTTAAGAAGATAGAAATTTCATCTGTTTAGACAGCAGTTTAAACTTGTACAGGGTATTTTCTAGTCAGGCAAATCATCATAGAGCAGTTCCACATGTCATAATTAATTCTTGTAATCAATCATAGGACTAAACCATAAAGAAAGTGGCTTGAATAAGCCTATAAGATTTGGCAGCTTTTCTAGTTGTTACAGGGTATTCTTGCAGAGTCTTGATAATAATGATTGCAGACAAATGTCCTTAACTCCATGCAGCTTTGACAACTTTGTAAACTTTTACAGGGTATTGTGCCATCGGGCAATGCACTTATAAATATATGCATCTAATTGTTAGCTAGCATTGGCAACATATCAATGAAAAGAAGCCAGAATTGCAAATAAACTGGTTTTACAGGGTATTCTGCAGTCGAGCACAGCCACCTCAACCCCTGAAACCTGCTCACATCACGAGTCAGGTTAAACTTAACTAGAAACCCTAACGAAATCAGCCCTAATGACTCAAATGCACTTAGTTTTGAGGGCTCTTCAAAGTTTTACAGGGTATTCCCGAGTCGGGCAGTACTGCTCAGTGGGTTTCGGTAATGCATTTAGATCATGATTGATGCCTGCTGCCAAAAATAAGTGCACTTTGGCCATACAAATTGTTGCCTGCTGCCAAGTTCGTTATAAGCTTCTGCACCCTGAACCTGCTGAGGTATTTGCAAAAACTTGCCTAATAGGCGGCTCGCAGGGGCGGTGTGCCAGGGGGGAGGGGGCGTGGCGGCACGAGTGGCTTATGGAAAATGCGTAGAGCAGAGCCAACGTACATATGTGCGCATAAATGTTGGCTCAAGTGCTGCGTAATTGGGGGCGGAAGGGGCGGAAGAAAAGTTTGCTAAAATTTCAAATAAACTCGACTGGGAGAGGGTGGGGGAGCGAGAGGGAGAGGGAGGGCGAGTGATTGGGGGGTAGCTCTTAAAGTTGTTAAAGTTAAATCGTTGGCATCTTCGCTCGATGTAGTTACCTTGGCCTAACCAGCACTCAATTTATTTATGGCTTTGCTGTGAGCCGCAACTAGTTGACTCTTTTAATAACCAATTTGGCAGCCGGCAGCCGGCAGGCGGCAGACGGCAAAAAGGATATTAGCGTCGTCCTCGACGCCAGGATCTAAGAACTAGACCAAGTTTTTTCCACGCCAGCTGGAGGTGCACGTGGTGAATGGGATTGGGAGCCAGACGAAGGCTGGAGTGAATCTTAATGGAAAAACGCACAAGGACACGCACACACCTACACACACACACACACACACGCACACACCTACAAGCACACCTGCTAAGCTACACCTACAGGCAAGTTGTGTATTATGAAAAGCTCATCTAATTTCAATCAATTGTTGCCAGAGTTGAGGGCAACAAATTTTTAAGTGCTGCTGCTGCAAGCTCCACTTCATTCTCTGCCTCGCTCTGTTTTCGGTGTGCGTGTGTGTGGGTGTGTGTGGGTGTGTGCGGGTGTGTGTGTGTGGCAATATCTTTATCCAGCAGCGCTTGTTGAACAAAAAGTTCGTTGCAAAATTAAATTCAATAAAAATCAAAATGAAATTTAATAACAAGCCGCACGTGCAGCTAAATAGATTTTACAGCGGGTCGATAAGCGATAAACGATAACATTTGCTGGTACGCCGGTAGAGAAGGCATGCCAAGGCCGTCAGCACACGCTGTTGGTTGAACATTCGATTCATTACTTACATATTGAATATATCGATAACTGGCGATCGATAAATATAAGCTAACAGCTCGTTGGCTGATGGCAAAGCTCTCAAGGCATTGTCAGCCCAAACTTCATATGTAATTAATACCAATCTTTTTATTGCTTACTGAACTCGATAACGATAACGATAACTTCTGTTATCGCTCTGATCTATTCATTTAGTAACTAGATTTTCATTGTCATTTCGTTGTATAAACCAAGCCCAAGATATACATCACTTCCCTGGTTTTTCGATATCGATAGCGATAACTTTATTTCGCAGTCGAACTCCACGCATTCGACTTTAAGCAAAAGCCAATTTCACTTCGGCAGGCAGCTCTAACTAAGCTCTTCGCCGTTTTAGCTTCAACCTAATCGTAAAAACACCCGCCGCCAACCCCTAAGTCAACTTCCTACCCCTATGTAACTCCCCATCCCCGTCCCACCAGCTCCAGCTCCAGCCAAACCAAACTTCAAGTAGCTCTCGCGTAACCACTTAATCATATCAGCATAATAAGTCAACAGGAGACGCACCAAGGTAATAAAATTAAATCCTTGCTCAAAAGCTCAGAGTGAGGGTAGCCCACATTTCGGTGAGGCGGCAGGTGAAGGACGAGGGGGCGTGGCAGGGACGCACTTACCCTATACGCGATATTATAGTCTAAGCCCCAAAGCAAAGCGAAAAACCAACAAGCGAAATCAATGGAAAGTCAACGGGAAGCGTCTACGTCGCGAAAAAAAGAAATGACGCTGCTTTAGCATGGGGTATGCGCGACTTGGCGATGCCCTGGCAAAATATATAGATAAATAGATATCGATAGAGTCTATCAAGTGTCTAGAAAAGCAAGAGAATTGTCAAATGGAAAAGTTATAATAGCTATCTACATGGTGTGTTCGACTAACAGATACCCTGTAGGTATAAAGCTACAGGCAGATGAAGTCTGAAGTATTTAGAAAAGCAAGACTTAGTCAGTTGACATTTATGGGCAATGTAAAAGTAGTAAAACATTTAAGAAGTGGATTAGAGCGTGCTTGACTTGCAGATACCCTTTTCCCAGTCCATCTCCCACTAGCTCAACTTTCTGCAATGTCTCGCCAACATGCCCGCTGCCTCCAGAGTCGAAGGTATCCCAAGAAAAACTGCTTACGCGCATATTAAAAATGCTTTATTTATACTCCACGCCAAAAGAGGGCAGGGAGGAGGCGAAAACGCGACGACGGTAATCGATTTATGCGCTGCTATTTACAATTTGTTATTTGGGCGGCACAAACAGCGACCACGCCCCCACGCCAGCCGACTGGTAGCCAGGCAACATTTGTGAAATTCAATGTGAGCCATATGCAAAAGTTCACGCAAATCATTTGGCGAGAGATAAAGACCAGGAAGACGTACGGGCGGACATGGAACTGGAGATGTTTGAAATATAACCAAAGTGTGTGTGTGAGAGAGAGAGAGAGTGTGTGTGTGTCTGAGTGTTTGGTTTTTTCGTCCTTCAGCGAAGTTTTTGTCCCAAGCACCTTTCAAAGCTGTTGAAAGAAAGAGAAAGATAGAAAGCTCGAGAGTAAGGAGCAACGCGTAAGAAACAAAGCAGGGAGTGAAAGACAGAGAGAGAGAAAGAAATATATATATAGGCAAAAAAGCAGAGAGGTAAAGATCTCAATAGCCATTGTAACAAGTTTAGGCCAAAGTCACATTTAATTTGAATGGCTAAGAACCTCGAGCCATACTCCACTAACTTAAAAGATTTCCTCGCACAGAATGAAAAAACAAGTATCAAGTACAAGTATCAAGTACAAAGTATCCGACTCTAATATACCCTGTTCTGAAAGCACACAAGCAGCAGCAACTATTTCCGCTTCATCAATTGATCCTACTAGATAAAAAGCTGTTACAACAAATCACAAAATCGTTCCCAAATATAACCGGCTAAACTCTAATAGTTCTCAAGCTGTCCTCAAGGAACTCAGCTCCTAGTGCAGTTATCCAAAAAGTGGAACACTTCTTAGCTGTTAATACCTAACAACAAGCTGCATTCCTCATTTAAGCTCTCTGGCTCTGGCTAGATATCCCAAAATATAATATTTCTTATCTTTATCCAACCAACATCAGCTCAGTTATCAATTTCGGTGTTTATCGATATTTATTGATATAAAATGTCATGAAATAGAGAAAGAAATAATTACATATCTATGAAGTAAACTAATATACCCTACATACACACAGTCAGCAGGGTAGCAAAACAATGAGAAAAGAGAGCCAAAGGAAATAAAATATCGAATAAAAACTTTGTCCAAGCAATAAATGAGCAAAATTTTAATGAAATTAAAATAAGCCGCGGCGCGTGTCCAAATGGAAGCCCGAATCGGATGGCTAAGACACAATTTCTAATTGCTCTCAAAGCCGATTTGTTATTTACTTAGGCGAGCGTTTCGTTAGAATGAGTGAAAAAGAGGGAGAAGCTGGGAGCGGGAAGAGTAGAGGTGACTAATGCTAAATCAACTGCGTTTTATTTGTACTCGAAAGAGATTAAAGCTTAATCGTAAGATGAGTTTGGGAAATGTAATTTCGCTTATGAAACAGTACCGTTGAATAGCTCTCAAGGCACCGCAATCAATCCATCATCTCAATCAATCAATTAGTTAGAATAACAACAATTAAGGCTATTCCAATAGGGCATGCTCGACTAGCAAACACCTTAAACTCTGAACTCTCTTAAATAGCATTAAATCATATAAGTAAATACAAGATTTTTTTCGTATTTGATTTTTATTTCGAAATCATTATGGAATACCGCATACTCTGCTAAATAGGTAAACTACTAAAAAAAATAGGTATATATATGTATATGTATAGTGTTATACTAGACAAAAAAAACCATTTGATTGAAGACCTTGTCCAACTTTTCGTTTTGGTCAATTTTTCAGTACACAAAAAAAAACTTAGTTGCCTATCGCAGCCCAGGCACGTGGGCGGGTTGTTTTTGGCAAGTGGGCGTGGCATGGTTGATTGCACACGCTAAAGCGAATGTTCAATCAATGAGATTGACACGTGATTGAGCCGTGTTTTAGAGCCGCGAAACGCTTTCATTTGCATACAGTTGTCCGCTTTCAGCTGTATGTGTGTGTGCGGGTGTGTGTGTGAGTGCGGGTGGCTGTGTGTGTATGTTGATGTGTGTTTCCGCATCTTTGGTGTCCATCTGCAGTGAGAGACATTCGGGCGCATCGTCGAAGCGCACCTTAACCTCTGGCTTGCCGTTGCCATTATGCGGAATACCCTGTGCGTCGAGCTCCGTGGCGGGTATATCCGTGCTAAGGGCCAGCAGAGCGCTGTGACAGCGCCTGAAGCTGGGCCGCTCCCAGGGCTCCGTGCGCCAACATTGCAATAGCAGCGCATAACTGTGAACGAAATTGAGATTCATGAAACCCTCTGTGCACTGCCTGAGCGTGCACAACTGAAATATGGCTGCCACTTACAGTTTGTCCGGACAATGGTCTGGCTGCTGCAGTCGTCCGCCCTCCTTGACATGGGCCAGCACCTCGAAATTATTGCGCGCCGCATAGGGCTGCTGGCCGAGTGTGAGTATCTCCCAGCAGAGGACGCCGAACGCCCAGACATCCGACTGGGTGCTGAAGAGGCCATCGACGAGACTCTCGAGTGCCATCCAGCGCACGGGCAACAGGCCCTCGCCCTCCTTGCGATAATAGTCGCTCTTGTAAATGTCGCGCGCGAGCCCGAAATCCCCAATTTTCACAATGCGTCGCCCGCCAATTGCCGCCCCATCGGACACCAGGCAATTGCGGCAAGCGAGATCGCGGTGCACGAAGTGCATATCCTCCAAATAGCTGCAGCCATTGGCCACATCCAGGCACATGCTCAGCAGATCCTCCATATCCAGCTTGCGCTTCGGCGACTCCTACAAGTAACGGTACATTAATGTCAGCCATTCGTTCAAATACTCTCATTGGTTGTCACCAAATTAAAGATGGCATTTTCTACACAAATTCTATTTTTGGCTACTTTAACTGTTATAAGCACAAGTCAAGCAACGACAAAGCAAATGCAAATGCAAATTGAAAAAAAAAAAAAAACAACAACAACAGCGCTCATAGAAAACGAGCTTGTTTTCGTTCTCTCCTTTGCTCCTCTTCGATTGATACGCAACACATGCAAAAAGAAGAAACAAAGAATAGCGCCTGTCTGTGACTTGCGCTCTCCTTCTAGCCGCCTGTCTATAGCCTACTCTCTCGCTCTTGCCGCTAGTAGCTAGCACATGGTACCAAATGCAAATGCTTATGCACTGCATATATTGTGACGTCACATATCACATTTCTGATTTCTGGCATGAAAGCAAATATTTAAGCATAAAACATATGCACTCAAAACAGACATCTTGCCAAAAATAATTTTATTAAATTTGTTTGCTTCTGGTAAGTTCCATAAAATCAAATACAAAATATGTTTAATGTGTGACGTCATGCGCTGTACGTAAAGCTGTAACCTTCATGCAGCAAACATGTTCATTTGGCTGCATGCATGCATAGAAAGATAATTCAGCAAGTCGAGACATAAATACCCTATTTATTTCTTATTGAATGAAAATGTTAAATATATATATTTTTTTACTGAATTTTTTTACAAAAATTATCTTTTGTTTTTGCATTTTAGATAAACAACTTTGAGTTAACAATTTTATATGCAAATCTTATGTTTTGCTGTGCAATCAGTGATATCAAGAGATCTAGTTAGTATAGAGTATTTTAAGAGTGGGTGTCAAAGGAGATTAAGACAGAGGGCAATTCTATGAAATAGTTTGAAGTCCTGTTATAGCGGAGCAGCAGAAGAAACAGAAGAAGAAGGAGAAGAAGGATGGGCTAATAACTTTGTTAGTAATGATAGCGGGAGTTGTATATTTTTAGAAAATATTGCGAGCGTCATCTTCTGATTGGTCAATGGGCCAATGGGTAGCACAGTTAGAGTAGTGGAACATGAATATTAGCAATATTAATAATTATTAATATTACTTGATGACTTTCGGTCAACTAAAACGCACCTGTGAGCTGGGCCGCGCCGCACGCAAGTAGCTGAGCAGATCGCCCGCCTCCATGTGTTCCATGATCAGCGAAATGGTGTCGCTGTCGAAGCAAATGCCGATCAGGCAGACAATGTTCTCGTGCTTGAAGTTGCTCATCAGCTGCGCCTCCTGCAGCAGCTCGGCAAACTCACTCGCGCCCTTGCGCAAGCTCTGCAAGTGGACAATGTGCTTAGCTTCGAGGATTGCAGGTGAGCCGTAAGGCACACTCACCTTGATGGCCACACGCTGTGGCTGCGCCTCGTCCTCGCCCTGCAGCTGGCCCTCGTAGACCTCGCCGAAGGCGCCGCTGCCCAGGAAACGCAGCAGGGTCAAGCGGTTCCAGCTGATCTGCGGCAGCAGCGCAATGTCCGCGTCGCTTAGCGTCACCGAAAACGTGCGATTGCGCGCTGCCATCAGCTGCTGCTGCGTCTGCAGCGTCGAAAGGTTGCTCCAAATGCTGGGACGACTCTGCTGGAGCAGCTTCTTGGCGCGCTGGCGACGTTTTTGTACTGAAAGGCAAGGAATGTGGATTGATTGATTGATTGATGTATATAGATATCTGCCTAGTTAGAAGATTGACTAATTGATTGAAGATTGATTCGTTAATGAATTTGATTGAATCGTTGATTGATAATGATTGACTGGCGAGCTCACCTTTGCGCACGAGCACCAGGGCCAGCACACAGCTGGAGACAATGGCCGCTGGAGCAATGATGGCCAGGACCAGGGAGCCCCGCTTCTCGGGCGAGACAAAGGGCTCCGCAATGCGCTCGCTGTCCTCGCTGAAGGGACCCCAGCCATGCGGTCGATTGCGGGCTCTGACACGGAAGAGGACGAGGCGCATCGAGTGCAGCTCGCGCACAATGCAGCTCAGCTCGGTCGTGTTGCAGTAGTCCAGCCACTGATCCTCGATGACCACCGGCTCCTCGGCCCACGGCAGCAGGTCGCGTGTCGTCTCGCGCCTCCTCCGACGATGGCTCTGACGACGCGCCTGCAGCGCCTCCAGGTTGTACAGCATTATGGGCGCGCCGTTCTCCAGGGCCGGCGCCCAGCTGACCCGGAAGACCTCACCCGCTATGTGCTCCAGCTGCGGACGGCCCGGCGCACTGGGCGCGTCGCTCAGCGTCTCGTACACCTGGCTGGCCGTGTAGTACACCGAGCCGGGCGGCGTGCTGGCATAGCTGATGGCCAGGCGGCACGAGTAGCGCGTCTTGGGCTGCAGCGACGACAGCTTCATCAGGCTGTAGTTGGCAATCACGTTGAACTTCAGCTGCTCGCTGCTCAGCGCCTGGCACTCGAGGATGAGCGAGCTGATGTCGTCGCTGGTGCCGGCCCAGGCCAGGGTCAGCGAGTAGGCACTCAGCTCGACCAGCTGCAGGGGCGGCAGCTCCTGGTAGCTGCGCACCAACAGCCGTTGGCTGCTATTGAACTTGGTGGGCGTGGCATGGGCGTGCAGCCAGAGCTGATAGAGGCGGCCGGGCTGAAGTTGCGTCAATCGCTGGACACCCGCCTGCTCTAGGCGCAGCTGTTGCGATGGGTTGCTCTGATTGATCAGTGATTGATCGTGATCGTGATCCTTATCGGTTGGGGATTGATTGACTGCTTCGCCAGCTTCTTGATTGATGAATGATTGATCGTTCTGTGTCTTGCTTTGCTGGTTGCTCAATGACTGATCCGACTCTTCCCCTTGCTCAGGCACCAGTGATTGATGCAGATTGCTCAATGATTGATCGTTTAGTTTCTTGGCTTGTCGATGCATCCATGATTGATCCGTCGCTACGCCGCCTTCCTGCTCGCTCCTTGATTGATTCGCTGCCCGTTCGATCTCCGAGGGATCCTCCTCGCGTTCCTCCTCGCGTTCCTCCTCGCGTTCCTCCTCGTGTTCCTCCTCCATCAGCTGCCAGTGCAGCGTATAGTAGACGCTCTCGCTGCGCAGCTGCAACGGCGTCAGCCAGCTCACCTCCAGCTCGTTGGGACTCAGCGCTCGGGCACTGAAATTCCGCGGCGCAGAGGGCGTGGCTGGCGCAGTGTGCAGCTGCAACGTCGGTAGCACCAGCAGCGGCTCCAGCTTCAACACGGTCTGATAGTAGCTGCTCAACGCGGTGCTCAGCTCGTAGCTGTGGAAGGGCTGCAGGCCGGCTATGGTCAGCGTCTGGCCAGCGAAGGCCTTGAGCGAGCGCAGCTCACTCGAGTTGCCCTGGCTCGCCGTCAGGTTGAGCTGGTAGCTCAGGCCGGGTATGGGCAGGGTGCAGTCGGCGGCAGCCGTCAGCTGGCGCAGCTGCAGCACGCATTCCGTTTCGTCGCAGCTGAAGGTCAGCAGCTGATCCTGCGGGTCCGTCCAGGCGGCGGGCAAGAGCAGGCAGTGGCGACTGGGATAGGCCTGGTAGTTGTAGGAGCGCAGCAGGCGCACCTCATCGAAGCTCAGGGGCAGCAGGTACTCCAGCTGCTGGCGACGGCGGCCGAAGGCGCGCAGGCTGCCGTTGCGCAGGGCGTAGAGGTAGCCGGAGTCCTGGGCCAGCTGCAGAATGTTCTCGTTCAGCAAATTGAGCTGGGCGCTCAGCGAGCTGGGCGTGCACAGCTGGCGATGGATGTGGTAGATGCACAGCTTGCCCAGGTCGTCCACCAGGTTGACGGTCTCCTCCGCCGGCTGCTGGCTGCCCTCGAAGAGGCGCCACAGCGGGCGCACGAGGCCCGCGAAGCTGAGCTCCGTCTCGTTGGCCAGGCTGCGACCCCGCAGCGTGCCGTTGCGCTCGTTCAGCGAGTGCTGCAGCCAGATGAGGGCGCGCGCATAGGGCAGGGCTATCAGGTCTCGGAGGAGCTCGCCGCGCGGCGTGCACCACAGCCGCTCGCCCGGCAGGATGCGCGCCTCGAAGCGACACAGGTCGAGCCGGTAGATGCAGGCGGCGGACAGCTGGTCGGGCGCCGCGTCCAGCTCCGCCCAGTAGACGACGCGCTGCACCCAGTCGACGGTGAGGGCCAGGACCTCGGCGCGCATGCGCGCGAGCTTGGCCGGCGCCTTGCCCGGCAGGTGGCTCAGCAGCTCGACGTGCTCGTTCACCCAGAGCAGCCGCTGCTCGCCCTCGATGGTGACCAGGTGCTCGACGGGATTGGCCGTGTAGACCAGCTGCCGGCGCTTGGCCAGGTCCAGGTCGAACTCCCCTATGTGCTCGGCGTTCGCGTAGAGCAGGCGCGGCACCGCCTGCAGCTCCGGCGCGATGTGCAGCGTGTGGCTGGTCGCCGCGCTCGACTGCTGCGCCTGCACCTGGAAGCGGTAGGTCTCGTCCGGCTGCAGCCGCTCGACGCGCGCCTCCAGCTGGCTCTGGTTGAGCAGCAGCTCGGCGTGCAGCTCGGCGCCGTGCCAGCAGCTGATGCGGTACTGCAGCGTCGTCTGCTGCTCCTCCTCGGGCACATCCCAGCGCAGCAGCGCGCTAACGTTGACGCCCGTCTGCAGCGCCTGCGCGCGCCGCTCCACGAAGACGCGCAGGCGGCGCGGCTGCGTGGGCGCCGCCTGGGGCGTAACCAGCGTCAGGCGGGTCGTGGGCCCGGCGCGCCACGCCGAGTGCGGCGTCAGGCTGACCCGCAGCGGCAGCATCGCCTGCGACAGCTGGGTGATGCGCGCAAAGGACGTGGCCAGCTCCAGGCTCAGCAGCCGCTCGCCGCCCTGCTCCAGCAGCAGCTTGTAGCTGACGCTGTGGTTGCCCGCCGTGTGCGTCGGCTGCCAGCGCAGCCGGAAGTCGTTCCAGTGCCCGCCCGGCTCGATGCGCACGCTCTCCACGGCGATGGGCAGCGGCCGCACGCCCGGGTCCTGGCCGGGCGGCAGCTTGTCGCTCAGCAGCTGCAGCGCCGTCAGCGAGGCGTTCAGGCCAGCCGGCCGCAGTCGCTGTGTGCCGCTCGAGCGCTCGTCCAGGCGCAGCAGGTGCGCCGCGCTGCCGTCCGCCGCGAGCCAGGTCAGGGCGTTCAGGGGCTGCCAGTGCTGCAGCGTGTGGGGCAGGGCGTCGGCCGAGTTGAGCGTGGCCAGCAGCTCGAGGCTGTGGTCCATGGAGAGGGCGCTGCGGTAGAGCAGCAGCTGGGCGCCGTAGCCCGAGCTGGAGCTCGCCCAGCCCTCGACCAGCCAGTAGAGGTAGCGCTGCTCCAGGTCCAGGCAGAAGTTGCGTATGCGCCCGGTCAGCCCGTTGACGTGGTAGAACTGCAGCTCCTGCTGCGTGCTCAGCGTGCGGCTGGCCAGGTGCGCCTCGCTCGAGTAGTAGAGCTGGCCCTGCTCCGCGTCCAGCGCCAGCTGGCGCGCCCCGAAGATCGGCAGCAGCTCGCGCTCGCCCGTCAGCGGGTCCATGCGCTGCACCAGGTTGCGCGACAGATCCGTCCAGTAGAGCAGGCCGCCGCGCCAGTCGTAGGCCACGGAGCTGACCTGCGGCAGGCGGTTCAGGGAGCCACAACTCAGCTGCGGCTCCAGCCGGTGGATGCAGTGCAGCGTCTGCTCGCTGACGTAGTAGGCGACGCTCTCGTTGACCAGGACGAGGGGGCTGGGCGCCGCGGCGAGCTGTGCCGGCAGCTCTTGCAGCTGCTCGCCCAGCTCGTTGGTGATGTAGAGGCGACCCGGGCGCGTGGCCCAGCGCAGGCGGTGCTCGCCCAGGGGCCAGCTGCGCGTGGCGATCTCCGGCGTCCAGTCGCCCGCCCAGCCGGCCTGGTTGATGGCGCGCACGCGCAGCTGGTAGAGATTGTCCGGCTGCAGGCGCTCCAGGCCGAAGCTCAGCTGCCGGATGTTCCGTATGTTGTAGGCGCTCTGGCTGGTCACGTCGAGCACTTCCAGCTCGTAGCTGAAGTTGGCCACGGACAGCGTCTGGTAGGGATTGAGGACGGGCGGCTGCCAGCTGATCTTGGCCGCCTGGGCGCCGAGCATGGCGCGCAGCTGTTGCGGCCTGGCGGGCTCCAGGGCCAGCGGCTGGCGGCGTCGCTCCAGGGCCAGGATCTCAAAGAACTCCTCCTGCAGCAGCTCCTGCTCGTCGCGCTGCATGGTCCAGCTGCTGGTCTTGCTCTGCATCTCCAGCTTGCTGTCGTTGATCAGCAGCAGCTGCTTCTGATCCACGCTCAGCGCAAAGCTCAGCCAGTTCTCGTTCCGCAGCGGGCGCAGCTGCTTGTAGCTGCCGTCGTAGCTCAGCTCCAGCAACTGTTGCTCGTCGAGGAGCAGCACGTGGAGCAGCCAGCGCTGCGGCTCCAGCAGGAAGTTGCCCAGCCTCGTCTGGGCCGGGCCGAGGCGCATCTTCTCCTTGCTGCTCAGGTCCATGCGGTAAATCGACTCGCCGTCCGACCAGAAGAGCCAGCCATTCAGGGCATCCACCTCCAGCTGCTGCACCGTCTCGCCCAGCTGCACGCCCAGCCGCTGCAGCTCGTCTCCCTCTATCGAGCAGGTAAAGAGTTCGTGTTCCGCCCCGTCCTCTGCCACGGCTGCCAAGAAGAGACGTCGCCGCAGCCAGTCCAAGCTCACCTTCCGCGCTGTCCAGCCGCCAGGTAGCCGCAGATGCAACGCTCGAGCTGAGCTTGTCGCTGGCTCATCCAGCAATTGGCTGTGAAATGTTAAGAGCATTTGAGGCTGATCCTTACTTGGGCCACTTGATTGATGATTGATAGATTGACTGACTGAATGACTGACTGAATGACTGAATGACTGACTGATTGACTGATTGATAAGTCAGTGTAGACAACGAGATATTTACTCATGTTTAACTACCTGAATGATTGTATTGATTGATTGACTGATTGATTGACAGATTGATTGACTGATTCATTGATTGCCACAGAAGTTAAATCAGTGTAGACTAGAAGATATTTATGTTTGTCAAACGGACAAATTGATTGAATAGTCAGATTGATTGATTGATTGACTGACTGATTGATTGCCAGCAAAATTTAGTTAGTGTAGACAATGAATGATTGACCAGCCCAAGGTTTACCTAGTTCTATATGCAAGCAAGTTATTGACTGAATAATTGATAGGTTGAATGATTGATTGACAGAATAACGCTTGTTTGACTAAGTGGTAATCTCAATCAAACTATCTAAGTGCCTGACTGATTACAGTAAATTACCTGATGATTGACTGATTGATTGATTAACTGGCATAAGATTGACGGACAGAGGGATATTCAAAAAGATGCAAGTCTTACAGCAAAAATGATTGACTGACTGGCGATTGATTCGCTGAAAAAATGACTGACAGATTAGAGGGATTGACTGATTGAGTGAGATGAGTCCAACGACAGACTGAGCCATACTATAACAGGAACTTAAAGTACAATTAATTGATTGATTGATTGATTGACAGATTGAGGAGCCATCAAAAATCTCTGGTAGATCTCGTGGCCTCTTCAGCTAACGACTGGCCGATCTAGGCTATAACAGAGACTGAAAGTATGATTGATTGATCCGTCAAGAACAGAAACCTTTTGCTGACTTAAAGCTAGGTAATGGATAGGTATATCTCATGGCACTTGCTCACCTCTTTAGTTGTCCCCGTGAGTCGAGCAGCCAGAGTCGCTGTTCGCGCTGCGACCAGGCAAAGTCGCTGATGTTCGCCTGCTCGTCGGAGCGATAGACGACACGCGTCTCGCCCGCCGGCTCGAGCGACTGCCAGACGATCTGTCGCCTGCTCGCGAGCAGCACGCTCAGCAGCTGCTGCGCCTCCAGCGGCGCCTTCGTTTGAATCGCGGCCACTGCTGCCGGTCCCTGGCCCTGCTTGTTGATCATGCTCAGCGACAGCGAGTAGTTGGTCAGCGGCTGCAGCTGCCCGAAGATGCAGCTGGTGCGTTGCGCGGGCAGCAGCTGAGCAGAGCAGAAGAGAAGTTGACTCGACTGGCACACCTCTCGGCGTTCTGGACTCACCTGCTCGCGGGTGCTGTTGCTGCCGCCAGTCAGCGTCAGCTTGTAGCCCTCGAGGGGCGCATTGCTGTAGCGGCCGGGACGCCAATGGATGGCCACGTGCTGCTCGTCCAGTGCCAGCAGCGACTCAATGATTGGCGCCGAGATGGGCGCTCCTTCCATAGGCGCCTCATAGATGGGCGTGGCTGGCGAATAGAGAACATCCGAGCTGCTCTCGCCAAAGGGCAGCTCGAAGCGAAACTGGAGAGAGAGAGAGAGAGAGGGGGAGATGGAGGGAGATAGAGGCGAAGAGAAGGATTATCCAACTTACCCTGTAGTGCGTGTAGGGCACAAGCGCCTCGAGTATCTCGCAGACATAGTTCTCATCGCAGTCGTAGTCAGCCAGATTGTGCCAGTCCAGCTCAGTCAGTTGCATTACCTGTTGATACTGGATGTTGAAGGGTCGACTGGCCAGGAAGTTTTCCGAAAACTGAATGCTCCACTTCATGGTCAAAGTGCCCGAGTCGCCCGTTGGCACCAGCAGCTGCGGCTGCGTGGACTCCACCAGCTTGGCCATGGCCAATCGCTGCAGATGCCAATAATCGCGCTGCGACATCTCGCAGGCGCCAATGCAGGGCAAATCGTAGGGATAGAACTGCGTGGAGGCCTAGAGCAGTTGTATCAAGAAAATTCCAATCAGAGAGAGAGAGGAGGAGAGAGAGAACAAGAAAGGGAGAATCACTTACACAGGCCTCCTGGCAAGGCTCGATATCCTTGAGCGCGCGATACCATTGCGCACAGCCTTTGGTGCACTGCAAAGAGAGAAAGAGAAGGAGAAAGAGGGAGAGAGAGAAAGAGAGAGATATGAATTATGGAAAAGAAAAGTTGTAAAAGTCAGGTAAAAGCTTTAGCTAGGGAGAGGATAGAAAATCATGATATAATTCAGCGAAATCTGTGACATTCCAAGGATAAGTCCGGCTTGGGCCAGTCTTGAAAGATAACAAGCATACGGATGGAATCTCTACTCCCATTTCAATGGCAGTCCATTCGATTAATTTCAGCCATTCACACTCGCTTTGTTATTCACTTCAAATTCTTTCATATAGCTCTTCTAGATGATTATCACAATTCATAAATTTTTATCCTGTTCTTTTAATTTGTCGTACGAAAATTTCGTGTTCTCAAAAGTAGAGTAGAGTCGCATGTGCCTTAAGTAAGCCCTGGGAAAAACTCTATTCTGGTCAAGCGCTGATGGATTGCTGCAAGGTACAAAAGACACCTAAGGTGTGGATCAAATATCCCACCTCAAAATGCGTGTCGAATCGATTGAGGAGCTTGCACCTGATGTTCGACGGGTTCTTGAGCTGCCTGGAACGGGAATACGACTGGGCGCGTCTCATGCACTTCGAGCTGGTGTGCAACTAATTCAGGCTTTCATCAGGATATCGGGATGCCCCCTGCTCAACCAGCATGTGGTAACCGAACCGCAGCAACCACTAAAATCTTGCGGTTAAGCTTAAATACAAATGTGAGCCTTGAAAAGGCTTCGACGTTAAATGTGTCTTTGGTTTGTAGATGCACTAGTAGACTAGTTCGTATACCCTACATTTGTGGCAAAGTTGATAAGTGCCTATATGTATCTATATCTATATCACTAAGTGTTTACCTTGTATACCCCATATTTCATCAAAGCATTAAATTGATGTGTAATGTAGATACCTTACATTACACTAATTGGTCAACATATTAGAGGATTAGGGAGAAGTAAATGTAAGAGCTAATGTAATGAAGGTCTAAAGATATTCGATGTCAATGTATAAGAATGGGTATTTGCCAGTCGTTCATTATCTTTTTTTAGAGCTAACCCATAAGAGGGTATCTGCCAGTCGCTCATAATGTTTTCAAACTTAATCTAGTACTAAACTAAAGAGTTATCCGAGAATATAGAGTGCAAGCTTAAAGATTGCCTATTTATGCATAAGTTAGGGTATCTGGCAGTCGGTCATCATGTGCTCCAAGCATCTAGCCTTTTTGTCTGGGAATTTCGGGTTATTCGGTTTCGGTGACTGGGAATATTTTTATTTTCGTCTCGCTGTTTGCTTTTCTGCCCCCTTTTTGTGGGTCAGTCGAAAGCGTTTCGAGTTACGCGAACTTTGCGGCCTTTGGCCAAGGCAATACTTGACACCGTTTTAAAAGAGGTGTGGGAGGGGGAGGGGCGGCCGTGACAAGGGACAGGTGTTGACTTACGCGTGTTTTGTAGCATTTGTCGCTGTTGTCGGCCTTGTCGCACTTGATGCCGAACTCATCCAGAAACAGATCCTCCTGGAAAAGACAAAAGTGAATATCAGTAAAGAGTGCGAACGGAAATGCAACTGTAGGCGAGTGTAGAGTGGCTGTGTAGGACAGTGTAAGGGGGCCTAGCCGTGGGAAGACTATTCAAATTCAATGTCAATGCATTCGCATTCAGACAATGAAACAGCAAAGAGAAAGGCAAAGTGCTAAAGAAAGGGAACGAAAGCGAGCAGGAAGCAAAGAAAGAGAAGGGAAGAGATACGGAGAGAAGGGGAGCGTGAGAAGGAGAGGGAGGAAGTGCACCAGCTTTTGACCTTCAAAGGCTGGCCTCCGTCTAAGCGAAAGCTTAAGCTGTGATACCCTGCAATGAATGCATATGCTTAAACAGGTTGTATTAACATAGAGCTAAGTGAATGCAATAAGCAAAACAGCTGTAGTTGAGAGCTGATCTAGCAGCTGTTTCAAATCTATGAATATATTCATAGAACAGCAACTGAATACTCTGTAACTTTGTACGCCTAGAGGGCATATCGATATATAGTTTGATGTAGATGAACTCAAGTGTGTTATCGATTTAAATCGATAAACGTATCGATTATATGAAGAACGAACTTGATCTGTGGAAAGCTATGTAGGAGAGAAGTATGTGCCTCGTTTCAGGTCTCTTATGGGAAACATAAAATGACAGAGAAGACGAAAAGCTGGAGAGAGAGAGAGAGACAAAGCTAGAGGCACCCGTCTATCGATTCAGCTCTAGGCTGCCTTCGTTCACAGCTGTCAATATACCCTTTGTACACCTTTTCAAAGGTCATCATGAGCTGTTCACTACTGCCTTTCAAGTCGATTTCTGAGAATATCTGTCTACTAAAAATGCACAAATCTATTTGACCAAATCAAGACCTGACGTGCGTCACGCCAAACGAGTTTCAGACCTCATATATTTCGCGCGCTCTCTCTCCCCACTCGCTCTCTCCCTCTCTATCTCTGTCTCTCTCTTCAGCTTAAAGCACGTGCTTTGATCTCTGATCTATTCGAAATAAATCTGCATTGATAATTAGCCAAAAAAAGAAAGAAAAAAACATTTTGTTTGTGTCGAAGGTAAACAAGAGAAGCGCAAAAGTTGCTTAACCTAGTGCTACATAATGGAGCTGTGAGTGAATATGAACAGAATATGTCACCAGTGGGGCGCATTAGCAGTAGCAATAGAGCTCTTTTACTGCACGGATTCAGCGGAACAATTCTCTGATTATCTGTCAATGTATTTCTGTCTTTCAAATGGGGCTATTGTCTTTCATTCCGAATTCTTTCAGAGAGGGAGTGAGACTAGGGCGGAGATTAAGAGTAACTATTGAGTAATACTTACTCTCTCTCTCCTTGCCTCATTCTCTCTCTCTCTCTCTCTGGAAGACCCTCTCTTTTACTCTCTCCCTCTCTCCTTCTCTAGCTATTGCATTCTCAATATTTATTTTATTCTCTATAATCTTTCTCTCTCATTCATGTAGATGCTTCATTTCCTCCGAGTCTCTCTCACTACCACTCTCTCTCTCTCTATCTTTCTATCTTTCTCTCTCTCTCTATCTCTCTCTCTCTCTCCCTCTCTCTCTCTCTCTCTCTTTCTCTCTCTCTCATATATACGCACTCTCTTATGTTTACGCACTCTCCCACTCTGTCTTCCTTCCTTCACCCTTTTCTTTTTTCCTTTCTCTCTCTTTTTTTCAATTCTTCCTTCACTCTAAACCTCTCTCTCTCTCTCCCTCCCCCTCTCGCTCTCTCTCTCTCTGTAGTTCCCCTTTCCACTTTCATTTCAATTTCCAATTTCAGCTTTCGCTTCTATGATTGGAATTGCCTTTAAGCTCGACATTATCGCATGCAGTTGCACAATTTAGACATCTAACTTGTATATACACATATATATGTATATAATATATATTTATACATGTATACACTCATATACGTATATGTAGGCATATGTGTGTGTATTTGTGTTTCTTTATTCTTGCACACGCGTCAATTTAATTTAGAATTCTACGTAATATTTTATTAATTTAGCTTGATTGGCTTTTTCACAAACAGTTCGCAGCGAGTGACTCTGTGTGTATGTGTGTGTGTATGTGTGTGTGTGTGTGTGTGGGAGATGAAAGATGTAAGGGGGGTGATGACGAACGGGCGTGGCATATAGGGCGAGCTGCCAGCTAATTGGCATAGGAGGGGGATTTTCATGTCGTCATTGCAGCGTCTTTTGTTGTACAATTTCTATTACATTAACTGACTGACTGACTGACTGAATGATTGACTGACTAACACACATACATACAGCGCAGCTTTAGAGTGCATGTGTGTGAGTGTGTGTTATTGACACCATTTGTTGCTGTTGTTAATGAAAAAATACCATTCAAAAGTGATTTAGAGCGGGTATATTGAAGTTCCAAAAGACATAGCTAGTATATAAATTGAAAAAGTTTATCGAAGATAGTCTGAACATTTTAGATACATCTACTATTTGTCTAATATCATTAAACATAAAAGCTGAGACCTGTTTCTTTCAAAGAATCTAAGTGTTATAGGCATAAGATTGGGTTTCTGTACTGTTATAGGGCTTATACAACTACTAAGCTTTTCACTTTTTGAATAGCTAGGCTAGAGTTCAAGTTTTCTTGGGGTAACTGGGAAACTTTCACAGTTCCAGAAGTAACATTTTGATTATAAGCTTTTACAAGACGTATCAAAATATAAAACATTCTAATCTTTGCAAAACATTCCTCTAGGCTTGGTTTCGTGGAGACAACTCGAGAACTTTAAGACCTAGAAGCGTTACATTTGGTATGCAAACGTTCAAGAAGTATATATAACTTCGGAATAACTCATTTTTAAAATAGCTTTAAGTTAAAGCTGGTTACATAAGTATGGCTCGAGAGCATGACTAATAAGCAGTTAAAGGGTATCTGCTAGTCAATCACATGGCCGCTTTTTATTCTATTGCGCTGCAGTCCGAAAACCTAAATAAATTGGCTGAACATTTTGCAAAGAATCATCAGCATCATCAACAGCATCATCATCGCGTCGAGTGATTCTTTTGTAGAACTGGATATTTGCTATGCGATCCAATCTATTCGACTGCCCCGGTAGAGCTGCAGCTGCAGCTGAAGCAATTAAAGCAGCCAAGCGATAAGCAACAATTTACAAACATTCTAGGGAGAGAGAGCCTAAGAGAGAGAGAGAGAGAGAGAGAGAGAGAGAGAGAGATGGGGAGAGTATTTGGAATTCCCAATCCGTGTTTGAATCTCAGTTCGTACAGCATTTACAGCAATTAGGCTGCCTGATTAGCTTTAATTAAGCCAGAATGACATCGAGACAGGGCTTTCGATTGCATTGCCCTTACTCTCTCTAAATGGGTCTCGGTCGGGGCAATGGGGCATGGGCTTTACGAGCAGTGAAATGAGAATTGTCGAGTGTTGAATGAGTGTGAAATGTGTAGCACTTAATTACCACACACTAGTTCCACATAGTGCTTAATTGAATTCTCTGACAGCTGTAGGCACTCCCAGCTATATCGATAAAATGTTATCGATAAGCGAAAATCTGAGAGAGATAGAGAGAAAAGATAGCAGATGAGTAAATTATCGATATTATCTTACGATAAATATCAGACAAAGCAAGGCGAGAGAACAGAGAGAAGAGACAGAGAGAGAGAAAGAGAATTTAAGCGATAGCAAGAGGATATGAAGTGCATAGAGAAATAGTGTACAATTCAATCCTATTCATTTAGCGCCATCTATTGTTGGGCAGCGTACTATTGGGCATTTCAGCGCGATAATTAAGTAATCATGGCAACAATTGTAAAAAGCAAACATAAATTAAAAATATAACGAGGAAAAAAACAGAGGCAAGAGCAAAGAGCACTTAAATACGTTTTTAATTATGCCAGATACGCGAACAGGCAAGTGGAGTTCACCGAGAAACTAATTAAAAGCTGCGCCACAATGGCAATTATGGTGGCTCTTTGTATCAATAACAAAAGATGATGAAATATGTTTTCAATTTGCTTCCATTTCTAACAATTTCTACTTTTTTTTGGCAATTAATAAAAGTAACTAGCTCTAACTGGTAAGCAGCTGGCGCCATCTGGTGCCAACAGCTCGCAACTTTCTCGTATAGCAAAGCCAGACCCAGAGAACATTCGAGGAAGCAGCCCACACAATGTGCATTCATGCAAATTGCCATCAATTGGTCAGGTAACCCAAATATTCCAGATACAGTTAGAGCCACAGATAGAGCTACAGCTACAGTTGGAGCTATAGATACAGATACAGATACAGATACAGATACAGATACAGATACAGATACAGATACAGATACAGATACAGATACAGATACAGATACAGATACAGATACAGATACAGATACAGATACAGATACAGATACAGATACAGATACAGATACAGATACAGATACAGATACAGATACAGATACAGATACAGATACAGATACAGATACAGATACAGATACAGATACAGATACAGATACAGATACAGATACAGATACAGATACAGATACAGATACAGATACAGATACAGATACAGATACAGATACAGATACAGATACAGATACAGATACAGATACAGATACAGATACAGATACAGATACAGATACAGATACAGATACAGATACAGATACAGATACAGATACAGATACAGATACAGATACAGATACAGATACAGATACAGATACAGATACAGATACAGATACAGATACAGATACAGATACAGATACAGATACAGATACAGATACAGATACAGATACAGATCACTTAGAAATGCATATGCATATGCAACAGCATATGAAATCTAGATACAGATACAAAAGCTGAGATACAAATAATCGTTCCATTTAGCATCTAAATTGTAGATGCCGCTGATTTAAGTGCCCGTTTGACATGACAAGCGAAGCCAACAACAGGCTATATAATCAAGTCGCTTGACAATAGATAAAGACAGGGATAGGGTGGAGGGGGTGGATAAATGGAGTGATATTACATGGATCATATAGATCAAGTAGATCACATAGATCACGTAGATCGCTTAATTAAAGCCTACGATTTCAATAGGCTTTGTGACATGTGACTAAGCGCAATAGTTTTTAACTTTCATTTAACTTTCAATTATACAATCGACATTAGATGAACTCAACTCGACTCGGTGTGGAGTGGGAGTAGACATTGGCAGAAGAAGGAGCGAGAGAGAGTGAGGAAGAGAAGAGAAGAAGTGAGCATTTGGATAGTTAACATGAGCATTATCAGGAGGATAAATTGTTGCGAGCAAGAAGAGTCTGAGCTTGAGTTTAGAGTTTTAGAAACAAGAGCTTTGCCAGGACGATTTAAAGAGAGTTAAGTTAGGTCTGAAGTGTGCCAAGAGGACACCTAGAAAGATACCTTAGCTAACATGAGGTTAGCCAGGAGGCTATGCATATGAGGGAAACAGGCTAATTCCGCGTTGTTCATAAAGCTTTCAGGTTCAATTGACACTAGTCGCAGGAGTCCCACCTCAATCTGTAAACCCTGAAACACCCCTAGAGCTTTGACTTTCAGATCTGTCTAGCCTTCAGGCTGAAGTCTCTGCCTCAACTGGCAGTTGAGCTTATAATCACGTATATTATGCTAATGATGTCTATCATAAATCAATTATCGACTCACCTCCACAATACAGCGCTGAACGCAGTCGCGAGTAACGCGCTCCAAGACAATTCGCTCATCGATGCTCGCATTTCTCTCCTGTTGCTGCTGCTGTTGCTGCTGTTGCTGCTGTTGCTGCTGCTGCTTCTGTTGCTGTTGCTGCTGCGGTTGCTGTTCTTGTTGCTTCCGTGGCGGCGTGTAAACTGGCGCTCGAGCTACGCTGCTGATGACAATGCCCTCGGCGACGCTGGGTGGCGATGCGCCCAGATGCTTGGCCCAGACGGCGACCTTCTCGACAACATCGCTGTCCAGGGTGGGCCGCATGTTCGCCTGGGCGAGCGGCATCACAGCAGCAACATTAGCCATCGCTGTTGTCGTTGTTGTTGGTGCTGGCGTAGAGCTGAATTGCTGCTGTGAGCGACAGCAGACGGTGCAGCACAGCGAGAGCAGCAGCAGCAACAGCAGCACATGGCCCAGCAACATGGTTGAGAAGTTGCTGCTGCGGCTGCACGAGAAGTTGCCGCGGATTAGCTGCAACAGACTTTGCCCATGACAATTGCCATGGGAAGGAGATCGTAGCAATTGTTGCTGGTGTTGCTGCTGCTGCTGCTGTTGTTGCTGTTGCTGTAGTTGTTCCTGTTGCTGTTGCTGTTGCTCCTGTTGTTTCTTCTTCTTATGTTGCTGCTTCTTTCTTCGTTGCTGTTGCCGCTTTTGTTGCTGTTGCTGCTGCTGCTGCTGCTCTAGCAACTTTTGCTGCTGCTGCTGTTGGTGTTGCTCTAGCTCCTGCTTGACTCGCTCCAGGTTTGCCAACATTTTCGTGTTGACATTCACAGCAATCTTAACATTGAAGCTAAGGCTGAAGCGTCTCGGCTGCTGCTGCTGCTGTTGTTGTTGCTGTGACAGCAGCTGTTGTTGTTGCTGCTGTTGCTGTTCGAGCAACTGTTGCTGTTGCTTAAGGGTTTGTTGCTGTTCTTGAAGATGTTGTTGCTGTTGCTGTTGCAGCAACTGTTGCTGATTCAGAGTATGTTGCAGCTGTGGTAGGTGCAACTGTTGCTGCGAGGGATTCTGCTTGAGATTCTGATGTTGCTGTTGCTCTAGCGACTGTTGTTGCTGCTGCTGCTGTTGTTGTTGCAGACTCTGTGACTCTTCTGACAACTGTTGCTGCGTTAGACTCTGCTGTTGTTGTTGCAGATGTTGTTGCTGCTCTAGCAACTGCTGCTGCTGCTGCTGTTGCTGTTGCCGAAGTGCTGCTGCATCATTTCGGCAAAACATAGTCAACAATTTGCATCAATTTCCATGCCAAGTGTTCATTGAAACACATAAAACAAAAGCCCGACCTACACCTCGGCCAGCGAGTATGCGAGTGCGCAACTGTGTGTGTGTGTGTGCGTGTGTGTGTGTGTGTGTGTATCTGAGCTGGTTTCTAATTTCTTGATTCGTTCGATTTGCTTCGCTCGACGCGTCGCAATTTACATTTTGTCTGAAATTGAAAAACGAAATAAGAAAAAAGTCCACAGAAATCAAATCAGAAACATGTTGCTTCTTATTGGAATTTGTATCGGCACAAAAAAGGGGGAATTAGCATATTAAGCTTATTATAATAAACTAAATGCAATTGTCCAAAGGGTTCAATGTACGAGGACAATTCAAATCAACAATAAACTCCCTCTAATATATAAATATATCATTATATGAGTGAGAGAGAAACAAAGAACGATGACAGATTCAATTCCCACGAATTTATCTTATACAGCTTCATTAAAATTGAAAAAAAAAGAAGACTTGAAGGACAAAAGATAGATGGAAGGAAGACAGGATGGACAAGCAGAAGAAAAGAAGATAAGACGGTTACACGAACGAGACAGACAGAAAGACGCACAGACAGACAATCGGAAAGATGGACCAACGGGAGGACGGATAGAAATACGAACGGACGAACGAATAGATTGATGTACTGATGGACTGATAAATGGACAAAGAGATGGATAAACGAGTGAAAGACGGACGGACAGACGGACGGAAGTACGAAGAAGTAAAATTAATGGATAGGTAAACGTCCGTAGGGAGGAAATGAAGAACAGTTGGACTATGAGAATTAGGGACGAAGAGGTGAAAAAAACGGATGGATGGGCAACGGATGCAAAGATGGACACGGACACAGACACACTGAGAGATGACATGAGAAGGCAATTTATAGACTCCACAGTTTTCACTTCGTGAATGAACATAAAACAGTTGATAAGTCTTTAATAAACTCAGCGAATGCTCGAAAAAGTACGTTATATATATATATATACATATGAAAATTAATTAACCGCTGGGCTCTAGGCTCTAGAATAATTGAGTCGAAACAAAAAAGGGATTTAACAACTAAGGACTCCACGGTGGGCGGTAGTCGACTAGCAGATGCCCTTGATTAGTCGTTGCAAATGCATTGTGTGTCTATAGGACAAAGCTTTTTATTTTGAATGGAACTTCGAATCAAGAAGCCAAATTACGAAATGAATAGAGTTCCTAAGTTTGAGTTCCTAATTAGTATCACTATGACAAGGTATACGAAATATCGAGGATTTGTAACCAACTTGAGCTGAGTGTGATATAGGAGAAAGTAAATGCTAATTGTAGCTATGTTTGCTATGAGATGGAACAGATGGAAAAAAAAGGGCCAGAGAGAAAAGAAGAGACAAAGACTAACAGAGACAGCTGGAGAGAAAAGGAGAAAGAAGACAAGAGGAAGATAGTAGGAGATCCGTACTGCTGAAGAAACCAAGAGCTCATCGGCTAACTTAACTCGTCCATTGAGGTAGATCATGAATATATTTATATATATAGTCTATGGAATCAGCCGTGTTACATACTTATGAATCAATCTACCCTTTCAGCACACACACACAAAGATATATCGTATATATATCTACATATATTTATATATTTATTTATTACTAATTAACCGCCTTTGAGGCTCTGAGGACGATTGCAACAAAAAACCAAAAAAGGGCACAAAACATAAAAAGAATTGAGAAAAAACACATCAACAACAAATTGAATTAACTTTTTATGCAAATGCCGTTATTAATTAATTATTTACGGATTCGTTTGTTACACATTTTTCTTGTTTTTTGTATTAATTTTCCTCTTTCATTTTTGTTTATGCACATTTGCCAGTTTTGTTTATGTTTTTTTTTCATTCTATTCGAAATTCAGCCGAAACCCGAGACGAACACTGGATAATGTTTGCTGTTGCTGTTGCTGTTGCTTCTGTGGAATCTTTGTTGTTGTTGTTGTTGCTGATGTTGTTCACGCGCTTTAATTCAATTTGCTGTTAATGCGCGTAATTGATTTGAGCAGCTTAATTGCAATTGATTGCAAGCCCTTCAGCAGCTGCATCTGTATCTGTATCTGTATCTGTATCTGTATCTGTATCTGTATCTGTATCTGTATCTGTATCTGTATCTGTATCTGTATCTGTATCTGTATCTGTATCTGTATCTGTACCTGTATCTGTAT
This sequence comes from Drosophila pegasa, assembly GCA_035046225.1. Classification (NCBI taxonomy): domain Eukaryota; kingdom Metazoa; phylum Arthropoda; class Insecta; order Diptera; family Drosophilidae; genus Drosophila; species Drosophila pegasa. Next base: position 1,282,250 of record JAWNOD010000429.1, on the reverse strand, counting down.
CTGTATCTGTATCTGTATCTGTATCTGTATCTGTATCTGTATCTGTATCTGTATCTGTATCTGTATCTGTATCTGTATCTGTATCTGTATCTGTATCTGTATCTGTATCTGTATCTGTATCTGTATCTGTATCTGTATCTGTATCTGTATCTGTATCTGTATCTGTATCTGTATCTGTATCTGTATCTGTATCTGTATCTGTATCTGTATCTGTATCTGTATCTGTATCTGTATCTGTATCTGTATCTGTATCTGTATCTGTATCTGTATCTGTATCTGTATCTGTATCTGTATCTGTATCTGTATCTGTATCTGTATCTGTATCTGTATCTGTATCTGTATCTGTATCTGTATCTGTATCTGTATCTGTATCTGTATCTGTATCTGTATCTGTATCTGTATCTGTATCTGTATCTGTATCTGTATCTGTATCTGTATCTGTATCTGTATCTGTACCTGTATCTGTATCTGTATCTGTATCTGTATCTGTATCTGTATCTGTATCTGTATCTGTATCTGTATCTGTATCTGTATCTGTATCTGTATCTGTATCTGTATCTGTATCTGTATCTGTATCTGTATCTGTATCTGTATCTGTATCTGTATCTGTATCTGTATCTGTATCTGTATCTGTATCTGTATCTGTATCTGTATCTGTATCTGTATCTGTATCTGTATCTGTATCTGTATCTGTATCTGTATCTGTATCTGTATCTGTATCTGTATCTGTATCTGTATCTGTATCTGTATCTGTATCTGTATCTGTATCTGTATCTGTATCTGTATCTGTATCTGTATCTGTATCTGTATCTGTATCTGTATCTGTATCTGTATCTGTATCTGTATCTGTATCTGTATCTGTATCTGTATCTGTATCTGTATCTGTATCTGTATCTGTATCTGTATCTGTATCTGTATCTGTATCTGTATCTGTATCTGTATCTGTATCTGTATCTGTATCTGTATCTGTATCTGTATCTGTATCTGTATCTGTATCTGTATCTGTATCTGTATCTGTATCTGTATCTGTATCTGTATCTGTATCTGTATCTGTATCTGTATCTGTATCTGTATCTGTATCTGTATCTGTATCTGTATCTGTATCTGTATCTGTATCTGTATCTGTATCTGTATCTGTATCTGTATCTGTATCTGTATCTGTATCTGTATCTGTATCTGTATCTGTATCTGTATCTGTATCTGTATCTGTATCTGTATCTGTATCTGTATCTGTATCTGTATCTGTATCTGTATCTGTATCCTTATGTCTGTATATATGTATATATATAAATATATATGTATATATATAAATATATATATATATATATATTTCTGTATATATCTTTACATTTGTATATCTATAGAGCGCTACGTACTTAACCGTGCCGCGATCGTCGCTTAACTGATGAAACCGGCAAACTGCGACGGCTCCAAAAAAAAAAAAAAAACAAAAACAACCCCAAGCCGAAGACGCTCGACGATCAACAAACAACAAACAGCAAACAACGATAAACGCCAACCTCATCCAGAGCGGAGAGAGCAAAAGAGTGTGACAGAGAGAGAGAGAGAGAGAGAGAGAGAGAGAGAGGTTGGGCTTCATGAAAGGCAATTCCCAAATTTCGTTTTACACCTCTTTCTCGAACAGCTTTTGAGCGACAATTTATGCAGCTCACACAGCTCGTATGGAAACTAAAAAGCGAGCTCTAACAACGATTAGTTGGACTATTCGCTGTCTACATCAATTAATGGCAAGTGATTTGACATTCCCGGCTAATTATTGGCAGTCTATTGCAATTGCTTCGAAGAAACTCATGTACTTGAAGTATTAATAGTCAAGTCTATTGATCTATTCGATTCCAGCTGTTGACAGTCTATCGATCAATCTGTCAGTCAGTTAGCTATAAACTTGATTTGCTGACTGTTCGTCTATCAGCCTATTAGTCAGTCAGTCAATCAATCAATCAATATACCAATCAATCAGCCAGACGAAATTACTTAATGTATAAATCTGTAAGTCAGTCAATCAATCAATCAGCCAGTCAATGAGCTTACTTTGTTAGTCAGTCAATCAATCAATCAATTAATCAGTCAGTCAGTAAGTCCCACAATAAAGATATTCTATTCTATTTTATTCAGTCAATCAATATATATCAATCAGTCAATCAGACTTTTATTCAGTCGTGTCTACGCAGCTTAGCCCAGTTATTCTATCAATCTGTAAGTAAATCATTCAATCAATCAATCAGTCAGTAAGTCAATCAATCACTCACTCAATCATGAATACATAACTTATATAACAGATATGTAAATCAATCAATTAGACAATCAACCCATCAGACAGTCCTTAGTTTAATCATGAGTAAATGTCTACCTCAGTCGCTCAATCAATTAACCAGGCTGTACATCAGTCAATCAACCATTTATATAGACATCAACCAAAGTCGAAGCTCATGGCTCTTCGCTATGAGAACTTGCAGATTAATCAGCTCTCTCTTATGATATTCATGATAGATGAATGACAGAGTTCAATGAATACTGATTGACTTGAAGGTGTATTAGTTGATGTATGACTGATGTATTTGACTTTTAGTATTACAACTCTCTTGAGACGTAGCTTATTTCTGATCATTGATTTACTGATGTAAATTCTAGTAGCTAACTTCTTATGTAAATCGATTGATTAATGCTTGACTAAAAGTAATAGACTTTATCTCAAATATTTTACTCTTTGAGTCGAACTTCCACTTTTCTCTGTCTGTATTTCAGCCAAGAGAAATAAATATGCTCATAGAACTAGCACTTGAGTGAGCACTCAATGCTAGCCAGGGTATCTTGAAGTTGATCATCCCCCTTCTAAAAGCTCTTAGTGCTAGCAGCGAAAGTATACAATGAATAAAATCAGAAGTAAATGGAGAAAGCGCTGAAAAGTAAGCAACGTTCTGCTGGCTGGCGCGTCAATCAAGCAACGCAGTTGATAGGGCTATTAGGAATTTGTGTTTGACAATTTCCATTTCCGTTTCCGCTCCAAAACTTTTTGGCTAGAAGTGCCGTTACACACACTTTTTTTCATAACTGGATTTGATGTGTGCAGGAAATTGCGAGTGTGGCGGAAATTTCAAGCGTTTTTTTTTTTTTTTTTTTTGTGTGCGCTTTGCCGTGTCAAAGGCTATCTGGCTGGGCAATTGATTAGATTGAGCCACAGCTACAGCTAATCGCTGAAAGGTTCAAATGTTCGAATGGGCAAACGAAATGGGGGACTTACTCGAATAGCGAGTGCAAGCGACACCTATTCACTTGAGTCGCCTGAAAGGCTTTTCAGTTAAGCCGATTTCGATTGCAGGAAAATTCATCAGGTAAGTAAAAGTTAGTCGATCAATCAAGAAATCGATCAAGCAGTCAGTCAATCACAGCTTGGCTAAGTTCTGAGAGAGTCACATCAATCAGTCTATCTAAACAAAGTTTGTATTGCTCTCTCTTTCACTTTCTATAGCCCTCTTTCTCTCTCCCTCTTTCTCGATTGAAAGCGTGACTCATCCGCCCCACACGCAGCTCGCTTCGCAATGGTCAGACGCAGTCTACGAATTGAATCAAAAAATTTATAAACAATGTCTTAACATTTAACATCAAAGAGCACACACACACACATGCACTATATATAGTATATATAGTATATATATGTATATATATGCATAGGTACGTTCACGTAAACATCAATCGCTTTGCCATTTTGCATATGCTCTATATGCGAGGTATATTGACCATAGACGGCATTTGTATACACAGGCCTATGGGATTGCCTCACGATGAGCAAATGCAGAGAGAGAGAGAGAAAGAGAGAGAGAGAGAGAGAGAGAGAGAGAGAGAGAAAGAGAGAGGGAGTGAGACAGCTGAGAAATCGAAAGAAACATAGATAGAGAGAATGAGAGAGGGATAGAGTTGTGCAATCGTCTCACACCTCACACTACTAGCATCAGGCTCTACAGGGTAGCGCCTAGGCGTGCCATCAACATTAGAATTTCGATTTTTTTCTGCGCTGCGGGCCAGCGATAAGCATGGCATATAGAGAAGCATCAACACATTTCATATACATAAAAATATTGTTAAATTCCCAGTAGAGAAAGCGCGTAAATGTCGTGAGTAAATGTGATTACACACACACACACACACACATACATACACACATAGACACACACACAGATAAAGATAGAGACAATCCATGTGGAGGAACTGTAGATAGAGATTAAATACATTCGCTTTAATTCAGTTGCGCACTAAACTTTGCAAACGTCGAACCAAAGAGGACAAAATAAATATGGACGCGGCGAAATTGTTGTTGATGGGACTCGTCTGCCTCGCCGGCAGCCACGCCGGGGCCATGCCGCAGTTTTCGTGTAAGTAACGGCGATCTGGCCATATGGCTGTGCTCTTCACTCATTCCCTTTTGCTGCACTTGGCAGCTGGTTACCGTTATAGTGCACAGTATTGCCGGGACACGCTGACAGCCAGGCAGCTGTATGTGGGCGAGGTGTTTACGCGGCCGGGCCAATGTGTGCGAGTGCAATGCCTGGGCACACTGCAGCTGTGGGAGGATACGTGAGTGCATGCTAGAGCGAGAGAGAGAGAGAGAGAGAGAGTGGCAGAGAGAGTGCGGATTGGTTGACCAATCAAATGCACTGATTGCTGCACACCATTCATTCATTCATTCATGTCAATCTCTATTAACCGTTACAGCTGCAAAGTACCGGTTGGCCTGAAGGGCGATTGTCACGAGCTGCCGCCCACCGAGCGCAATCTGGTCTATCCCAAGTGCTGTCCCCTATACGAGTGCAAATCGTTCACCTCCAATCCAGAGGGGGAGCTGGAGCAGACGAATACGTACGATCACGCTGGCAATTTGCGCAAATCGCACCTGACCGAGGTGATTGTCATAAACAAGGATCGCCTGGGGCCGCACTTGCCAGGCGGACCCACAGTGCAGCCAAATGTGCGAAAATATTCTATATAAGCAGCCGTTACATTCGGCTTTCGCTGTATGTATCTATGTATACATACATACATACATATATATATGTATACTATATATGTATATATATTTATGCATGTGTGTTTATAGTGTGAATTTGTAGTGTGATCAATTAGGCCGTAGTTAGTCATAAAGCAGCTGTATCGCATCGTATTGTTACGTGTCCCTAATATGGGTTGGACATAACTAAACTGCATTAAATTAAATTTTAATTCAACTGCAATGGCGGCATTTTCTATAAAGCAGGGTTGTGTCTCATATGCAGATTTATGTTAAGCGCTGCCAATCGCTCTTGCGATAGGCATTGCTGGAGCTATCGATAATTGAAATAATTCTTTTTACTAATTATACTTAGGCAAGCAAGGCAATAAAAAATAAAAAATAAACCTATAAAAAGCGTACCAGACATATAATTACTGTCATTTGATATACTCTTGAATATTGAATACTATTATAAAATTCAAAATATCGCGTTGCCAACTATAGCATTCATTGCATACGATATATATTGCCAGAAACAGCTGACTCTCGTGCTTATATCGATAACAACAAGTCAACATTGTCAACTATCAAAGTATCAATCGCTCGTAAGTAGGAGTTTCTAGAAATATTTCAAAATAAATACATATTTTACATCAGTTGAGCTCGAAGTAACAAAATTTATTTCAACGAACAACAGAAAAAACGTGTGTAAACCAATCTTTGACACAAGCGAACGCAACTTTAACAATCTACTGCGAATTTCACCACAACGACAAAATGTTACTGCGACTTGCATTGTCGAAGGCTCCGTCGAGCAGCCTGCTCCTGGCCAAATCGTCGCGACTCAACCTAAATGTAGTGCGCAACTATGCCCGTGGTCCAGTGCGCACCACTCGCAATCCCGGAGCCATAGATCGTACACAGGTGCGCACCCAGCCCACGCTCAAGGAGAAGCTCATGGGCCCACCCAGTGAGAATGGTGAGTATCTTCCGTTTTTCCTGTTGTATTTCAGCTGTAACTGTAACTGTCAATTGCTGCTCTTTCCAGCTTTCTCATTGGGCAAAGGCGCTGCTGCGGGCGCCGCTGTCGTCGGCCTGGGCGCCCTTTGTTACTACGGCGTCGGCATGGGCAAGCACACAAGCATTGCGGACAACGCCATGTGAGTAGGATTTCCGCAAGTCCAATTTCGATATATAGTGCATATGCATCACGGCCAATTCCAGGAGAAGGGATAATAAGTTAGATATGCCACTGAAAGACAGATGGCTAGACACAGAGAACGTTCTAGCTTATTCTCCTCTAAAGCATACAAAGCACTAACTAAATCAAAACCCACCCCCGCCTAACTTTGGTCATTGCTCACTTCTGTTTTGCTCTCAGCTAGCAACGGTACTTTACAGTCATAAGCCTTTGGTCTTTGCTCGATTCTGTTTTGCTCTTGCGATCTCAACGAGCAACGGTACTTCACACTCATAAGCCTGATGCGATCGAGCAGGATGGCTGCTCTCTCTTTGCCGCTCATATACACATAAAAGCTATTCTATATACACATAAAAGCTATTCTAAGATTGCTCTCTGTGCTCTTTGAATGTGTGTGGACAATGTCCCATTTGTTCTCTTCTGATGTAGCAGCATATGAGAATAGCTAAAAGCTTTGCCAAGCTCATATAAGCTTCGCAACTTAGCATAGATATTTTTTGGGAAAGGGTATCCAGCTGTTGGCTTTGCAGCATTTGATGATTGTATATATATGATAATTCGTATCTCTCTCCCTCTCTCTCTCCCTTCGTGTGCAGCATGTGGCCGCAATATGTAAAGGAGCGCATACAATCGACATACTCCTTCTTTGGAGGCTCCTGCTTGCTGACTGCAGCCTCTGCTGCTGCTGTCTTTCGTTCGCCTCGCCTCCTCTCGCTTGCCTCGCGCGGCGGCATTATGGTAAGTCGCACACACACACACTCACACACACACACACATATGTATGTATATCTATGTTTATCGTAGTGGACACTAGCTTCTTTTGCCCTGGTGATTGGCAGTGGAGCTGTCACTCGCTCCATTCAGTATGAAAAGGGCTTGGGGCCAAAGCACTTGGCCTGGGCCGTGCATTGCGCTCTGCTGGGCGCTATGATCGCCCCGTTGTGCTTCCTCGGCGGACCGATACTTACGCGCGCTGCTCTCTATACGGGCGGTATTGCCGGTGGCTTGTCGACGATCGCAACTTGTGCACCAAATGATAAATTCTTGTATATGGGTGGCCCGTTGGCCATTGGCCTGGGCGTTGTCTTTGCCTCATCCTTGGCCTCGATGTGGCTGCCGCCGACGACCATGCTGGGCGCTGGTAAGTAATTGAGATTTATAGCAATTAAATATATGCGAGATAAATCTTGTACTCATTCTTCGACTCGACTTTCTTTCCAGGATTGGCTTCGATGTCCCTATACGGCGGACTGATTCTCTTCAGTGGCTTCCTACTATACGATACGCAACTGTTGGTGCGCAAGGCTGAGGTGTATCCACAGTATGCTCATGCACCCTTCGATCCCATTAATGCGTAAGCATAGATCCTTATAGCTGTATGTGATTCTCGAAACTGATTTGATTTGATCTTTCAGCTCGATGTCTATCTACATGGATGTTTTGAATATATTCATACGGATTGCGACCATAATGGGACTCAACCATCGTAAATAGTTTAGCGGAAATACAGTTGTGATACACCAATGATATATATGTAAACGAAAATAAAGCTATATAGGCTGTAAAGCCAAAAAATGTACATTTTGCATTAGCTTAAAGGATTTCTGTAAAGGTGTTAAATCAATAGCGATGTGCGTGAGTGAGCTGCAGTGCGACTATCGATGTTACGCGATGCCTATCGATTAATGTCGAAGCGAGCCACACCATCTATTTATTGTTTGTTTTAAAGTTTTCAATAATATCAATTGTTTTTTCAATTTATCAATAAAAACATTAAGTGTCGTTACTTAAAACTGCAATTTCGTCTGTTTAAATGTAAGCGTGTAAGTTCGCAATATATCCGAACGCATTGCGATTAAATATCGCACGAATGTCATTTTATTCGATATATATGCGTCGCAGGACAATACGATACACAAACTTTGACTGAATATTAGAAAGGATTTAGGAGCTTAAAAACTGATTCGGCTTTGGGAACAGTGTCGAATGTGTGAGAAGCCTGTATTACTTTAAAAAGGCTTTGTATGTACGTAAGCACTTGCAAGTCGAACACAGTCGAACTGAGAGCTCTTGATAATAAATTTTAATTTTCAATCTTAATTTATTTCTGCTGTGAATAATTGAGTGCATAAACGTGTTGCAGGTGCGTTCCAGTCGATGCTTTAATACGAACGGTTGGAAAAGGGGCCAAGCTAAGGACACAACGGGTAAGTGCGAGTCCTAGACAAAGCAAACGCCGGCAGCCGTCGGCCGGCGGGGGCCGCGCCCTGCGCCAGGTACGCAGCAGCCGGCAAACGGCGAATCGATTTACGATAACAAAAGTGTTTTGCTTTTCCTTCTATTCCCCTTTTCGCCTTCGCTTCTGCTTGGCAGCCGTGACAGCAGCAGCAGCAGCAGCCGCCGCAACGAACGTAACGCAAAAGGGAAGAGTGGAAGAGCAGGTGGAGGCGGACGATAACAACAATCGTAAGATGGAGCGCCGTTATCTAAAGAATCCATTTACCGACTTCGCCGGCGGCGAGAGCACGCCCTTTGCCACCGACGAGGAGCACATCAAGACCCTGATCTGCACCTATGTGGATGCCATCCTGGAGAACTGCCATCCCAACAGCGACGAGGAGGACAATCGCGGTGACCTGTACGTGGGCAATGCCGGCATCGCCTTCATGTTCTGGAAGCTGAACAGCTGCGAGCAGACCCGTGAACTCTACCCAGCACTGGAGCACGCCGCTGCCTTCATTCGCAATGCCAAAGCCAATGCCAAGCGCTACAAGAAGCGATCCTCGGAGCGCTTCTCCTTTCTCTGCGGCAACGCCGGCATCTACGCCGTCGCCGCGGCCATATCGCAGGAGTGCAAGAACACCGAGGAGCTGTCCAACGACCTGGCCAACTTCAAGTCGGGCATCTCGGCGAGCAAGGAGTTCATGCACACCAAATACGGGTGCGACGAGGTGCTGGTCGGACGCGCCGGCTACCTGTCCGGCTGCTACTGGCTCAACGATGTGCTGCCCGAGAAGAAGATCACGGACGACGATCTCATCTCGATTTGCCAGCTGATCATCAACAGCGGGCGTGAGTACAGCAAGGTGAACGGCTCCCCGTTGCCATTGATGTACCAGTACCATGGCACGGAGTATCTGGGCGCGGCTCACGGCCTGTGCGCCATTCTGCACATGCTGCTGGACAGCCCGTGGTTCCGCACGGTTCCGATATCGGCGCCCGCTGCCGAGCTGCGGGATATAAAGCGCTCGATCGATTACTTCCTGGAGCTGCAGGATACCGAAGGCAACTTTCCGGTCGCCCTGGAGGATTTGCGCTCGGGTCGGGACAAGCGACTCGTGCACTGGTGCCATGGAGCGCCCGGCGCCGTCTATCTGGTGGCCAAGGCCTACCTCATCTTCAAGGAGGAGAAATACTTGACATCGCTGCGTCGCGCCTCAGATTTGGTGTGGAAGAAGGGATTCCTGCGCAAGGGGCCCGGCATATGCCATGGCGTCGCCGGCAATGGCTACGTCTTCCTTCTCCTCTTTCGCCTGACCAACGAAATGAAGTACCTGTACCGTGCTCACAAATTCATGGAGCTCCTGACCAATTCTGAGTTCAAGCAGCGTGCGCGCGTTCCTGATCGGCCGCACAGCCTCTACGAGGGAGTCGCTGGCACCGTTTGCTTCCTTGTCGATCTCCTCGAGCCGGAGCAAGCTTATTTCCCCTTCATGGATGTCTTTCATTAGATGATCCTAGACACATCCCTTCCCCTCCCCTCACCCTCCCCCTCTCCCCCGCTACCATTTACATTCTAGTCAAATTTTCATTTTCTTTAAATTCAGCGCCAATCTTATCGATATCAATGCAGCTGTTGATTACATCGATATCAGCCAAATTTTTAGGTGTCTTGATATCGATCATCGATATCTCTTGTTTTTTACTTAAATATCGTTTTCTCTCGCTCTCACACACTCTCTCTCTCTCTCTCGCCCCTCACTCCACATTTTGATTGCGTGGTTCAATCACATTCTCATATCAAAATTCTCTGTGCTTTAAGCTAAGCAATTAAATATTAAAGTAATACGCATACATAAATATTCATATATATATAAATATTATATATATACATACACGATACGCAAACAATTATACAATATATATTTATATACAATACTTACATTCATAAACATAACAGATATATATATATATATATGCATACATATATGTATGTATACTGTGCTTTATACCTACGAGTAACTCCATTGAAGAGCTCTAAATTCTATTGTCAATAAAGATTATACTGCAAAATTGTATATTTGTCTCAGGCCCATTGGCGAATATCGTAAGTATGTTAAAGCTCAAATTTAGCGCCCTCTGCCGATAGCATGTAAAATGTAAAGATCAATTGTTGGCCACCCTAAAGTTATCGCTTGGAAATATCGCAAGTCGCTGACATTTGAATATCTCTATCTCACCTATCGATAGTCTATTCATTTCTTTAGTTACCACTTTTTAGTAGCGGTGTCGCTTATTCTTTACAATATTAACTAAAGCCGAGCTAGGCTATGTTATTTCTATTATTACATAATTTATTTCCAAGTCCAATCTAATGAGCGGCCCAATCCGATTAACTCAAAGTCGTGCTGTTGTACGATGAATTGTCACGAGTCTGGTTGTTGTGCGATAAGTGCCTATCGACAATGCACTTGCATCCCTAACTGACTCTTTTCGTGGTGCGGACGCAATCTGCAAACTCGTGGCGAAATTTTGTATTAAATTTTCGTTGTCCATTTGCATAGCAAAACAAGGTAAATTGCCGCAGAACGATGCAGACGACGACATACTAACATATAATAATGCCCATATTCACAGATGCCGGGCGTTGAAACAATCAAATCCAGTTGGGCCGATGAGGTGGAGCTCGACTATGGCGGCCTGCCACCAACGACGGAAACTATCGAGAATGGCCATAAATATGTGACCGAATACAAATACAACAAGGACGACAAGAAGACGAAGGTGGTGCGCACCTACAAAATCTCCAAGCAGGTCGTCCCGAAAACTGTCGCCAAGCGCCGCACCTGGACGAAGTTTGGCGATTCGAAGAACGACAAACCCGGCCCCAACTCGCAGACGACAATGGTCTCCGAGGAGATCATAATGCAGTTCCTCAACTCCAAGGAGGACGAGAAGGCCAACGATCCGTTGCTCGATCCCACCAAGAACATTGCCAAGTGTCGTATTTGCAATGGCGAGCATTGGTCCGTCAACTGTCCCTACAAAGGCACCGCCATGGATACCAATCTCATGGAGAAGAAGGCGGCCGCTGCTGCCTCCGCAGCTGTGGATGCACCCAAGTCCGGTAAATATGTGCCACCATTCCTCAAGGACAGCCAAAAGGGCGGCATGGGTATGCGCGGACGCGACGATACGGCCGCCATTCGCATCTCCAATCTATCCGAGTCGATGACCGAGGCGGATCTCGAGGAGCTGGTCAAGAAGATCGGCCCACAGAGCAAGATGTACCTGGCCCGCGACAAGAATACCGGCCTCTGCAAAGGCTTCGCCTACGTCCACTTCAAACAGCGCAAGGATGCGGCAGCGGCCATCGAGATCCTCAACGGCCACGGCTACGATCACTTGATCCTGAGTGTGGAGTGGTCCAAGCCACAGAACAACTAAGCAGGGGCAGAATACGAAGAGGACGACGACGACGATGACGATGAGGTGTGCGTGTGTGCTACGTGTGGGGGAAGGCAGCTTCGCCTGGAAGGGCAAGCACAAGATGATTCGCTTTTTTATTCTGAATAATTTCCACTTATGGAAAGCCTGAAGCATACCGCATGTGTTACAAATAAATAGTATAAAAAACAACAAAATAAACAAAAATAAAAAGAGGAAAATTTCGTCCAATGAATATTTTGTATGGCCGCGCAGGTCGTTTATTTACATGCGCCGCAGCAAGTGACGTCACGGCCGCTGTGAGCAGTGTTGCCAGAGAGTGTAAAAAGCAGTCGCTGCCGACTGCTCACGCAGCATTGCCATAGAGAGAGAGGCAAAGCGACAGTCCATTAATGATATATTTGTTATGATTCGGTAGGCAGCTAAATATATATGCCACAAATTCATATTTAATACAGAATATATAAATAATATGTACAGGTGACAATCTAGCAAAATTGCGCATATGCCATTTGATTTTTTAAGTCGCAGTATTTTGCTACGGGAATGCCACTAATGCCTTTTGTTATGAATATGCATATGTGTGTATGCATGTCAATCACCCTTACACATATAAAATGCATCGAGCATATGACACACATAGGCAGCGTCTCGTGAAGCGCCTTATAGTGCTTGTCGTACAGGGTATGGCTGGGTCGACTCAGCGCAAGCTTTTTGCTCTGCTTGCGTAAATTGTGTTTTTGTTTGTGCCGTGCGCTAAATATAGAAAATAGGTGCCGCTAAAGCATTTCAAATTTGAATATAGCAAAATGCAATATTTCTGAACTGGCAGGTCTACACAGGTGTGCGCGCAATGGACTCCTCCTCGAAGCTGGCCATCAAACGCGGCACGCGTATTCTAACCGAAAAGCCATTTGCCTATGTGCTCAAGTCGCAGTATCGACTGGAACGCTGCGACAATTGCCTGGAAGCGTGAGTTGCCGTGGAGTCAGAGAGTGAAATAATAATAGTACAATATGTTGCTTCTATGTGGGACAGGACGAAGGTGCTGAAGTGCTCCAATTGCCGCTATGTCGCCTACTGCAATCGCAGCTGCCAGCAACAGGCGTGGCCCACCCACAAGCACGAGTGCCCCTTCCTCAAGCGCGCGCTGCCCCGCATTGTGCCCGACGCGGCTAGAATGCTCTGTCGGCTTATACTGCGCCTGGAGCATGGCGGCGATCTGGAAAGGGGCTACTACACGGCGCACGGCTCTCGCAAGTTCCGCGATTTGATGTCGCGTGGGTAGCCAATCGCATCAACCATATGAATTCATATAGACTCCAGCTTAATATTCCTCGATTTGCAGATTATGCGGAGATTAAGAATGACCCGAAGCGCATGGAGCACTTGGAGTCGTTGCATGCGGTGCTCACGGATATGATGGCGGAGAGCGGAAGTGGAAGTGGAAGCGGCACTGGAACTGGAAGCATAGTGCCCAATCTGAGTGAACTGATGAGCATTTATGGCCGTGTAAGTGCGAGCGAGTGCGACTGTCAGTCGTGTAGCTGTGCTGCTCTAAGCCATATGTGCGTCTCGCTCTGTCTCGTGCACAGCCATAGTTAAAGCGAGCATCCTTTCGATCTTTCTAGCAGCTCTGCTGGAATCTAGCTTCTCTCGATAATAGTCTAACAATCTCGTCCTCTTCCTTCCATCGCGCAGCTCATTACGAACGGCTTCAATATTCTGGACGCAGAGATGAACTCAATAGCAACTGCCATTTACTTGGGCGTCTCCATAACGGACCACAGCTGCCAGCCGAACGCTGTGGCCACGTTCGAGGGCAACGAGCTGCACGTGCACGCCATCGAGGACTTGCCGTGCCTGGACTGGTCCAAGATCTACATCAGCTACATCGACCTGCTCAACACGCCCGAGCAGCGCAGGGCCGACCTGAAGGAGCACTACTATTTCCTCTGCGTGTGCAGCAAGTGCATCGATCCGCGGGAGATGCACGAGATGACCGCCGCCGTCTGTCCCAATGGCAGCTGCGATGCTAGCGTCAATATACAGCTGGACAAGTGCGAGAGCTGCGGAACGGCGGTGTCGGAGCAGCTGCGCAGCGACTACCAGGAGGTGATGGCATTGACACAGTCCAGCCTGGACTCCATGAAGGATGTGGCCTGTAAGTGGACTACAGCTGGACTTAGAGAATAAGCCACTGGAGCTGTCCATGTGGAAACTATATGTACTCCATATCATAGGCTCTCCATGTGGACATCTGCAAATCTCAGATTTACTTTGAGCAGAGCCAGTTCAGATGCCCTTCCTGGCCATATCTAATCTTTATACTAACTACGCCATCCCACTTCCCTTCCAGATCTGGACGTCTGCAAGGTGTGTCTGGCCAAGCAGCGGGGCATACTCCATCCGCTGAACGTGTGGCACGTCAAGACGCTCGACGCCGCCTTCGAGGCAGCGATTCAGGTGGGCAAGTGGCCAGAGGCGCTGGACTATGGGCAGCAGCTGTTGCCGGGCTTCGCCAAATACCATGGTGACTGGAACCCGCTGCTGGGTCTGCTGCACCTGAAGCTGGGCAAGATTCAGCTCTATGAGCGCAACTACAAGCAGGCCGTGCAGCACTTGCAGGAGGCGCAGCGCATCCTGAATGTGACGCATGGCCGGGACCATCGACTGCTGCTGGAGCAACTGCGTCCACTAATGCTGCAGGCCAAGCACGAGATGAGCTGAGATCAGATGAGCTACAGTTTCGAAATAAACCCTTTAATTATTATCCAATTCTGAATGTATATATATTTGCAATTGCCGCTAAACGATCTGCGTGATGGCCTTGGCGCGGCGATCCGTGTCCTGGAAGAGGGCGCGTATCAGGTGCTTGATCTCCGCCGCCTGGTAGTTGGCCGTCAGTGGGCCGGCGCCGTCGCACCACAGCTCCGTGAACTCCTTGAGCGAGGCGTTCATCATGGTCTTGAGCTGCTGCAGCTTCTGCCAGCTGCGCACCTGCAGCACCTCGTGCCTATCCTGGTACAGCAGCGGGCCCTTCTCCAGCACCACGTCGATCAGGTCGGCCAGCTCGCTGGCCATTGTGGCCGAGATGTCGCGCAGCTTGAACACCCGCTGCACCAGCTCGTTGACGAACGCGTTCAGCAGCTCGCAGAAGCTACTATTGTAGACACTCTCGGGCAGCACCTGCTGCCACACGTTCTTCAGCAGCTCCAGCTGGCGCAGGCACTGACGCACCAGTCGCAGAGGCGCCGGGCCCAAAGTATGTGGATTCTCGAATTCTGTCAAGGAATGCATTAGTAGGAGTATATGATGGATATGGCAAAGGCTGAGAACCCACCGAATCCGCTCATAATGTCCATCAGTATGGACTGCTGATAGTTGAGCTGGACGCGCAGGTGCTTGTTGCCCGTGGACTGAAGCATCTTGACCAGCGAGGGGTAGCTGTCGATGCCGTTGTTGGCGTGCTGCGCCACCCAGTGGGTCAGGTATTGGCAGTTGTTGTGGAACAGCGCCGACTGCTGGGGGATGCTCTGCAGCAGCTTCCTATGCACCTTGGGCACCTCGTCGATGTACGTCTCCAGCAGCTGGGCCACGACGCCGGCCAGTGGATCCGGCGTTGATTCCGCCGACTTGTCCGTTGGCTGTCGCAGCACGCGATCCATCAGCTTGACAAAGTCCTATCAATGGGAAGGATGCGGACTTTAGTACTAGTGAATGACTGGAAGTTGGGGCGAAGCAGGCTTCGACTACGAGATTAGCTCGAAAGCTGCGGAAGTTTATCCTGAATGAAATGGATGAGAAGAGAGCTAAAAGGTAGACGGACGAACGGACAATAGAGAGATGGAAGGAAGGGTAAATGGAAAGACGGACATAGAGATAAATAGTAAAGGATGGATAGACAAAGGACAGGCGGACAGGAGAACAAAGTGAAGCAGAGCTAAAAGGAGATTGACAGCCAGACGAGGATAGTCCTTCCCATTGATGGAGGGACAGAACGGAACGGAAAGAAGAAGAAGTATTAAAGAGATTGAGATGCAGACGGAGGGACAACCATTGAATTGAGAGGCATCAGCTTTCGAGCTTAATTCAATTGGTAGACGAGGCTGATTGGTGCTTGCCTGGGCGCTCTTGGAGATCATGCAGCGAGGAAATAGAAAGGGATCACTGGCCACGTTGGCGGATAGATTGTTCGGAGCCACCAGGATCATGTCCTGCAGATCTCGTTGTATTATCTCGCGTGCCGTGGCCAGGACACGGGCCGACAGACGATTGCGATAGTACGTGTCGAACTCCTTGGTGAATTCGGTTAGGGCACAGTCCAGCTCGGGATTGATGAGGAACGTATCCGCCAAGAAATGCTCGAATTGCAAGACGTCGGCGCAGAGAGTCGAGCTATTGTATTCGTCCATTGTCTCCGGGACGGCGGGTATCAGGCACTCCTCGACGAGCAGCTGGAGCATGCGATCCTTGACCTGATCGCCGATAATGCTGAAGACGTGCTGAGTGCCATTGATGTTGCTATTGATGCCGCTCAGTGTCTGCAGCAGCAGGCGGAAGTGGTCGAAGACATCCTTGTAGCTGGGCCGCAGCAGGGGCGACGAGGCATCCTGGTCCTTGATAGAATACGAAAGCGTGAGCTGTATGTGAGTGTCGTCCTTGGCCGCGTCATTGTACTCGACCGAAACGGGCTTCTGTATCAGCGGCTCGATGCAGTGCTCCAGCAGAAAGTTGCACAGCTTGGCTGGATTGTAGCGCTCCTGGAACAGGGCGCTCACAATGTCCTGCAGCTGCGCTTCGTCCTTGCTGATGAGCAGCGTCACGCACTTCGAGTTGGGAAATGTTTTGCAGTTCAATTGCACTAGCCGATCGAAGCGCTCCTGCAGGTTCTGCTGCAGCAGATGCGCCTGCACATGGTACTTGACCTTAATGGACTCATAGCAATCCAGCGACTGGAAGAGTCGCTCCACCTCGGGCGCCACATCGGCCGAGTCCTTGGCATCGCTGTAGATCAGGCTGCGCAGCTTGCCCATCAGATCGAAGACGACGAGGCAGTCCTTGTTGGCCTTCGCCTCCTCCACACACTGAAACAGATCGTCCAGCTTCAGTATGTGCTCGCTAACACGCAACTCCAACATGATCTCCCGCAAATCCTTGCTGCTCTTCGCCAGCTCGGCGCTGGCATCGTTCAGGGCGGCGAGACCCTCCTCCCCGACGGTGGCTAGCAGCTCGTTGATTTCCTCGCCCAGTGTGCTTGACTTCGCCAGAAAGATGTCGGGCGACGTATGGTTGGGCATGAATTCCGTGTAGTTCTCATCGATGTGTTTGCGTACGCGCGTTTGAAATCTCTCGGTGCGCACCAGCATTTTCGTGATGGCCGATTTCGTCGTCTCAATGTTCTGGTCCTGGCCCTGAAAGGTCTCCAGCAGCACCTGATTTTGCGCTATCATCTTCAAATCGTTATTTTCCAACGGCAAGTGACCTTAAAGTAGTTCAATTTCTATCTGATGCCAATACAAACTGCAACGACGACGCTTGTTTACTATTTCCCTTTGCACTTATCGATTGCAGTTTGAAATTGAAATAATCGAACTCAGTTTAACATTCGATAGTCGAGCATTAGTGTTAAAAGTATCGATACATGCATGCAAGTGCGATAGGTAGATCAAAAGTTGACGAAATAAAATATATATGCTGATCATTATTGTTACTGCAGTCTTTCATCGATATCACTACTCGTTGCTATCGATAGTTGTCGGAAGTCCAACATGACAGTCACTTGTCGGCGCAGTGATTAGTGTCATTGAAAGTAACGTAGAATGTCTTCGGAGGAGGCGAATAGAGTTGCAAAATGTATATATATATTGCTAATCATTGCAACAGCTGGCTTTGGCACAGTTGAGTGCATAGAGCCGTTCTCGGCCATCGCAGGCACAGCCATAGTTACCGGCATCTTCGGCGCCAGCAAAATGTTTTACTGCAAGTTCAACGAGTGCTGCGACGAGCGCAGCGTGCCGGGCGACATGGCGAGTAAGTGGATTCAAATGGCAATAGATCAGTGTACGTAATCAATGAGCTTTTAGAGTTAAGAGAGTCCCTGGCCAGGACCCTCTTCGGCCAGCATATGGTGCAGCAATTTGTCGTTTCTGCACTCACTGCCCATCTGCAGTCGACGAGTCCGTCCCGGAAGCCGCTAGTAATGAGCTTCCACGGGACGCCGGGCACCGGCAAAAGCTTCGTCGCCGATCAGATAGCACAGGCTCTTTATCTGGAGGGCACAAAGAGCAAGTTCGTGCACAAATATATGGGCCGGGCCGACTTTGCGCACCCGGCTCGCCTGGATGAGTACAAGGAGCGCATCAACAGGGAGGTGAAGGAAAGCATCAAGGAGTGCCCGCGCTCCCTCTTCATATTTGATGAGGTGGACAAGATGCCGATTGGCGTCTTCGACACCCTCACCTCTTTCATTGACTACGCAGCCAATATAGGTGATGCCGACTATACGAAGGCCATCTTCATATTCCTATCGAATACGGCGGGCATCGAGATCTCTGATCACTTGGTCAAGCTCATGAAGAGCGGCAAGCGTCGCGAAGATACGAAGCTCTCCGATTTCGAGAAGATGCTTGAGCTCTCCGCCTACAACATGGAGGGTGGCCTCAAGAAAACGAACATGATCGAGGCGCACGTCATCGATCACTACGTTCCCTTCTTGGCCCTCGAGAAGGCCCACATCGTGCAGTGTGTAGAGGCCGAGTTCAGTCGCTATCAGTACGATCCAAAGCCAGATGATATTCGGTTGGTAGTCAGCAACGCCGTGACCTACGACCCCAAGCACAACATGTTCGTCACCTCCGGCTGCAAGACCATCGAGAAGAAGGTCGCCATTGTTGTCTACGATAGGCAGACCTAAGAATGCTCCTTAAGTTTTTTGTAATTATCTTTTTTATCTATTAAAACGGATGGAATCCTTTAAAGCTCATCGAAAGCTCAATAACTCAGAGTTGGAGCCATTATTTTAGCCAAATGCCAAGTCTTATCTTTTGTAGAATTGGCTTTGCCTTTGTCCATTCCCCGACAGCTTTCAGAGCAGATGATATCTCGCTCGAGAACTATAGGAGCTAAAGCCATAAAGTCCATGGAAGCTATATAAAGCCTGGCAATGCCTCACTTCTTGGATGCCCACTCTGCAAACTTGGTTTCTTGACCACAGAGATCTCCACTTCTCTCTTCTCACACGTTTAATAACTTCCCCTTTTTACACATAATATTTGAATGGAGCTAACGTTACCACGGGTTGAGCCACTTGAGTCGCGCATCCTTCCGCAGCAGGTCCGTGTCCAATCGCTTGGGCTGCTGGTCGAAGTCCTCGCGCGCCTTGCTGCGCTGCTCCACAGGCCCGATCTGCTTGGTCACCAGGCACTCGCCGTTCTCCTTGAGTATCGTGTGCTTGATGTCCTGTGCGGTTGGCTCGCCGTAGGGGAATGTCACCGGGGTCACCTTGATCAAATGCTTAATCTTCCACAGGCGGGCATTGTTTTCAGGTATATTCTTCACCACGGTGAAATCGCTCTGTTTGCCGTCCAGGCCCAGATCTTTGAGCAGACGCTTCTCCCAGTAGGGATTGCCCTTCACGGGCTTAATGCGCTGCACGCGAAATAGCTTGGCTGGTTCGATTGGTGGATCTTGATGGTCAGGCGTTCTGTGCAAAGTTTGTCGATTCATTTTAGTTCTTTTTTTTTTACCGGACCGGGTTCTTCCACTCACCTGGGATAGTAAATAATATTCTCGTATTTCTTGCCGTCTTTGTAGAGGAACTTTTTGTTGTGTTTACCATAGCTGCGCTCCACCGTCAGGCTGAGCTGCAGCGGCCTCAATAGACGCAATGTAATCATTTTATTAGAGAAATTTTAATTCATAAATAAATCAACGAAATCCGGCAGCTGCTTGGTTATGAAAGCTTACCAGGGCTGCAACGCAGTTTTTGCCATTCACACAAACACAGCACTTCAGCATACGGATTGAAGTTATCGATAGTTAGATGCGCCATGGTGCTGTAAGCGCTCCAAAATCAATGCACACACAGTTGAGCCTATCGCTACAGTGTTGTTAAGGAAGCAATTGAATTTCTGTATAACTGTAACAGTTTTTCTTTCTTGCAAAATTTTAAATTTTAGCATATATTTTGTAAGGCTAAACTCGTTTTATGTAAGAAAAATTAGAAAAGATAAAAATTAATTAGTAAAATCAGGCTTGCATTTTTTATCTATTTATTTTCCTATACATTTAAAGTGAAAATAATTTAATATTATGTTATACATATAGTAATATTGTTATAATGCTATAATTTGCATATGTCTGTTTCTCTTCTACAGTTGTGGGCAACATTTTAATGGAGGGCGTTACAGTTATATGATTAACATAATCGCCGCCATTTTGTTGCGCTGATTGGCCCTTGGCTCGGCATGCAGCGCTTCCCATTGGCTGCTGCCTGTCCAGGCAAACGGGGGTTGCTTAGCCCATATAGCCGCTTGCTATAAAGGATGCTGCAGCATCCGCTCAGCGACTCAGTTCGTTGCGAAAGCTTTGCGGGCGCAGGACATCAGCTAAAAACTAAAAGAAAACCTCAAAATCAAATCGTGTGCCTGATTGCGATTCTTGTAAGTAAAAGTTGTTTGTGCTCAAGTTTTTTTTGTTCTAGTTAAATATTATTTTTAAGTGTGTGTTTTGATCTCTGGAGTACAATTGCCGCCGCAGATCACAGCCCTTAACGAACTGCTGCATTTCGTAAAGCGCACCAAACCGCAGAATCAAAAGGGGTTCGAGCATCGCCTCAACTCCCGCGGGCCACAATAAATGCAGACGTGACAATTGTTCCGTTATTTGTGTAGGTGTGAAAATATGTCGCAAATAAAGGGCCGAAGAGCAACAATAACAATAATAAGTAAACACAATAATAATCATAATAAATACAATATAATAGCAAACGCAAACAGGACACGTGACCAAAAAGGGTTCCCCGAAGGGGTTGGCTGACTGACACACACGCGCACACCCTCTCGACGCCCACAGCATAATTCCATAAATAATGCAAGTGTTATTTGCGGCGTGGGCGTGACTGTGGGCGGGCAAACATTCTTAATCAGAGCTTAAGACAGTGCCAAAAGTCTATATACAAACATAAATATATACAATTTTCAGCCACAACTCAAGAACTATAAGGCCTAGAAACATCAAATGTGGTATGCATTCCCTCTTTAGGCATATATAAATGAAAAATAACTTGATTTTGTTATATCATAATTTGCAACTTGGTTTCTCTGAGTTGACTCGAGAGCCTTAAGAGCTAGAAACATCAGATTTGGTATGCATTCTCTCTTTAGGCATATATTAATGAAAAAGAAGTTGCTTTTGCTATAACACAATTTGAAACTTGGTTTCTCTGAGTTAACTCGAGAACTTTAAAAGCTAGAAGCATAAAATTTGGTATACATTTTCTCTTTAGGCATACATTAATGAAAAATAACTTGCTTTTGTTATAACACAATTTGCAACTTGGTTTCTCGAGAGCCTTAAGAGTTAGAAACATCAGATTTGGTATACATACCCGCTTTAGGTATACATTAATGAAAAATAACTTGCTTTTGTTATCACACTTTACACAGCTTGGTTTCTCTGAGTTAACTCGAGAACCTTAAGTGCTAGAAATATCAGATTTGATATATGGGCGCTCGTGAGCTTTATTGAAGCAAAGAACAATTTTTTTTGTGAATACCTCACTTTTTGGAATGGTATAGCTATATAGGCATAACTTAAGGATCTTCAGAGCTAGTGCTAGTTCGTAAACTTTAAAAGCATCTACATACCTTAAATGCTTAAAGGCTTAGAACTTCAAATGCTTGGGTTAAAGTATCTCACATTTTGGATAAAAACCCCTCGGACTTGTTTCCCTTGAGTTAACTCGATAGCTCGAAGAGCTAGAGACATCCGAACTGGTATGTGGAAGTTATATAAGCTAGAAGAATAGCTCGATTTCAAGACCTTCAAGAACCTCCAAGATCTATTGGAGCCTGCGCCCCAACTCACACAACTCACTTTCCCGTTACCTTTCTCAATTCCCTTCAAACTTAAGCTGAGACTTGACAACTTGTGCACTTTCTCTCAATCTCAAACAGTGGTCAGCCAAGGCGCAGCAGCAGCAGCAGCAACAGCAGCATCCGGATCCTCTTCTAAATATGGTTTACGACATGGCACACCTGGCACCGGGGCCGCCGCAGAGCATATCATTGAGTCGCTACTATATGGATCAGGACGACGACTTGGCGTCGGGCAACAACCATGCGAGCATATCGAATGGGCATGGACACGGGCACGCCGGTAGCGAGGACTACGCGGCGAGCACGACGCTGGACATCGACCAGCGATATCAGGCGCGGATTGCATGCGAGACGGCGGCACAGCCGGCGCTGCCCGGGCCGCCGCCGACGCCGGCGCCGCGACGCCGCACCACGCCCATCACCCACCTGGATCCCTCCGAGCTGGTGGGGCTGTCCAGGGAGGAGCGTCGCCGTCGACGCCGCGCCACGCTCAAGTATCGGACGGCGCACGCGACGCGCGAAAGGATACGCGTCGAGGCGTTCAACGTGTCCTTCGCGGAGCTGCGCAAGCTGCTGCCGACGCTGCCGCCGGACAAGAAGCTCTCGAAGATCGAGATCCTCAAGCTGGCCATCTGCTACATAGCGTATCTGAACCACGTGCTGGAGAC
The DNA here is from genome assembly GCA_035046225.1 of Drosophila pegasa. Lineage (NCBI taxonomy): Eukaryota > Metazoa > Arthropoda > Insecta > Diptera > Drosophilidae > Drosophila > Drosophila pegasa. The sequence continues at coordinate 1,259,609 of JAWNOD010000429.1, read as the reverse complement.
GCCCTGAGATACCGCCAACGCCTCCAGCTGCAGCCAGTTGCCAGGCGCCATGTTTCTCAACAACAGCTCCACCTACTCCCCCACCTCCGCCTCCACCTCCACATCCGCGTCCTCCTCCACCTCCTCCTACTCCTACAACTAGCCATAGCTCCGCTGTGCACGTCTAATATATCTATCCATCTCAACCTATATATATATATATATATATATATATATATATATATATATATCTAATCTAGTCCGTCGATTCGACTCGATCTTAGGCAATCTGTAAATTCGTGTTTTTTTTTTCATAGATTATAGCTATATATGTAATACGTGATATTTGCTTATATATCCAAGTCCAGCAATAAATTTATCTATATATCTATATCTATGTATATATTTATATATATTTATGTATATATTGTACAGTACTTATCGGCGTTTACTTTTGGGGCCAGCGCAGATATGGGGGGAAACGATTTACTATCTATGCATGCAATTATCTCATATCTCACTCACTCAATCTCTATCTCACTCTCTCTTTTTTTCGTAGTCTCCTTTCCCTTTGTTCTCTTTTCACTTCTTAGCAAAGAATAGAGAGAACGATATAGAGGCAAAGAGGAAGTATGCGTCTGCCTTTCACTCTCTTACTCCTGTCTTTCTATCACTCTATGTATCTATCTCTCTACGTATATGTATCTGCACCTCTTTTACCTCTTTACCTCTCTTTTTCTGCATCATTTTCTTCTTGTTCTGTATATCTACCTATTTCTGTATTGCTCTCTCGCTCTCTCTCACTTTTCATTCCCGTTCTTTATCTATATACATAGATCTTTTTATCTATCTATATCTTTCCCTATCTCTCTCTCTCTCTACCACTCTCTCTCTCTCTCTCTCTACCACTCTCTCTCTCTCTCTCTCTCTCTCTCTCTCTCTCTCTCTCTCTCCATCTATCATTCTCTATTTGTCGCCCTATCTTATGTTTTATCTTTTAAGACTGTTCTATGCCTCTCTTCCGCTTTTCATTCTTCTCCATTTCTCTTTCCTCTCTCCCCTTCCTCTATCTTCCATTCGAGCTCCCTCCTTGTTTGTAACGCTCTCTCGCTCTCTCTTTTCTCTCTTCATATTTATAGATATATATCTCTCTGTATCTTTCTTCCTTTCTCCATCTGTCAGTTTCTCATAATCTCGTTATTCCACTCACTGCAGGATATTTCAGAGTCAATCATTCGTTATTTTGCTTTACTTCTTATAACAGGGTATCACACAGTTATATTTTTTTTATCATTTTTGATTTTTAATTTGTCCACTTGCATGCCCATAAAATACCTTAGCTACCACTAAAGGGCGTCGCAAAGTCCTTCAATTACCAATGCACACAGTTTATCATTTACAGGGTATCCCAGACTCTGTCACTTGTTCGTTTTCGCTAAAGTTGTGTGCCTCAGCTGGCGTTATCAAGTTTTTCATTTGTTTTGTTGTCTGCGCGCAATACGCCAGATGCGCCAAGCCCCAATCCAAAGCAAACTCCCCACCTCGCTCGCTCTCCCTCGCACTCTCTCTCTCTCTCTCTTTTGCTCTCGCTCTGTGGCGTTGCCTCTGCCTTGGCTGCTGTGCGCAGTACAAGCCACGCCCCCCTCAAAAATCTATAAAGTCCCCCGCCAAACAAACATTGTCAATCGTAGCATGTGCTTGTGTGTGTGTGTGTGTGTGTGTGTGTGTGTGCTTATGTGTGTGTGTGTTTACCTGTCTCTGAGTTTGTGCTTGTGTTTGTGTATGTTTGACTGAGCACATTATTTGAAATAACGATTGAAACATATATAGATTCCAGTTTAACATCAGTTCTCAATCGAGCAATTGCAGATTCGTAATTTTTATTTCCAGTTTCCCGTTTCCTGTTCCCGTTTCCCGTACCCGTTCGCATTCGAAATTCGAAATTTAAAAGCCGCAAAGAGAGGAGAAGACGGACAAGGAAAAGGAAAATGGCGTTTAATTTCAGTGCGCTGCAGGTGAGCCAGCCGCACCTAACCTCATTTCTGCTGCGTCGGCGTTGCCACCTATCAAACTGTTATGTCTGCCAGCGACCCAATTGCAGACGTCATCTAACTGTTTCTCAATTTCCGCGTGTGCAACGAGTCACAGAGAAACAGGAAAGCAAAGCTGTTGTCACCTCGACTAGTTCATACCCTGTAAAACAGTTGTTCCTAGTCAGAGTAGCTCCGCTGCTTGTTTAATCTTAGCTTATCACACAAAATCCTTGGATGGTCACATATGTGCACGACTGATATATACCCTGTAAGACAGTTCCAGCTCTATTCCTTGTTATTGAAGGTGCAAATGACAAGACTATACCCTGTAAAACAGACCAAACTAGCTGTTAGACTGGCTTCTCCTTAGCTACCCGCTTTGAGCACTCCATTCACTCGTTGTAGCCATCCATTTTCGTATACTCCAAATCAATTCGTCAAGAAATGTTATCAGAAAGTTTCGCTCCAGTCCTATATAACTGGCTTTATGTCTTCGGTGTCCCACAAGGCCAACAACGTCAACAATAACAACATAGACAGCGACATGGCAACCGGGTGAGCGTGTCCTCAATCTGGGCTATGTTTAACCCGCACAGCAATCGAAATACCAATAGAGCCCGTCCCTACACAACTATCAGGCTCTAAAAATAGAGAGCATAAGCGGAACAGGCGACAACAATTAACAAATTTCAATCGATATCCGTTTAATTACTGAATGTTGGAGTTATGAAGGTATTTAGGGCATTGTGTGATATTTTTTGGATATGGTAAACAGCTATAAATCATATATTAGCTCACTCAAGAGCTTCTTTAAATGCAATTCAATTCGAACTGCAGCTCAATTGGTTAAACGCTTTCGACGCCTTTGTCGGCTGACAGCTGAGCTGTGCTGCGCTGCATATGTTTGCATGTGTGTATGTATGTTTGATTCGTACGCAGCTTTTGCATATTCCCTCTTCCTCTCCTTCTCTCTTCTTGAGGCAGTCGACAGCTATGCCAAAATAGCGACAGTTTTATTTACTTGGTTACCATTACCGATTGCCATGCAACTTGTTTACAGTTATTTTTCCATTTCTATTACAACATTTTTGTTTTTGCGCTGGGCACCAAGAAGACGCGCTCGAAATAGTCTAACGGAATTTGTGCGTAGTTCAAGCGACGGTCAAGCCGAGTGCAATGTATTGTTGTTAGTGTGCGTACTCACGTACGTATGTGTGTGTGTGTGTTTTTTTTTTTGCATCTGCAGCGCCCTCTTGTGTGCGGGGGAAGCGTATTTAATGGCATTTCAATTGCAATTACATGTGGACAGCTGTTTTGGACGAGCTGCTGGGCGAAATTGATTGGGGAAAAACGTGGAAAAGTGGAAACGGCAGTGAAAACTGTGCCCTGAGAAGCTGCCATTGATGATATTGATGCTATTGCTGCAGTGCGTGAAATTAGCTTAAGTGTTGCCCACTGGACACTCTCCAGCGCCCCTGCCGCTACAGCAGCAGCCACGCCTCGTAAGTGTGTGTGTGGGCGGAGGGTGGTGTCTGAACCACACAAACACCAGCCGCTGCACGTGCAGCTCTAGCTAGCTTTTTGACTGTCTAATCCAGCATGTGATAAATGGCACCCCAGAGGGCTGCGCATCAGAATCATCGCTAAGGGTTTCCCGCTGCTTCGCTAGAAGGGGTGGGCCTCAATTGTCCCGTTATCTGTCTATATGAGCTAAGCTCTCGAGGTCTTTTGTCGTGCCTCTCGTCCCATTGTCGCTAATTGAGTTTAAAATCAATTTGTATCTCACGCTTCGCCCTGGTGTCTGTTATCGATAACTTCCCATCGCCCCCCGCCCACCGCTAACGACGATGAGCGGCCGTCTCGAAGCGCCAGTGTTGTGTAATTGCCGTGCAAATTTAATTACACTAGCAACGCCTCGCAACAAGAGCGACCTCAGTGCAGGTCCTTTGTACGTCTCCCTTTGGTTCGCACGCACTCAATCAAGACCTTATCCCCCCCTCCTCCCTGGCGCATTCCGTCATCAAGTGTTGACAGCTTGGCACGTGCTGCGGCTACGGCTGCAGCTGCTGGGCGTGGCCTTGGGTATTGTATTACCATTCGCAATTTGCATTTGCCACCTCGCCTTGATTGAAATGAAACTTGCGTGGGAAGCTGCTCCCACAACTGCTGCACTGGCTCCTTGGAGCTGAAGCAACAGCTGCCTGCACGACAGAGAGAGAGAGAGAGAGAGAGAGAGAGAGATAGCTGAGCTGAGATGATAAATGATTGCGCCAGCAACTATGATCCATGGCTTAGGTCTTAGCTCTGACTCTGACAGCAATTGCCAGTTCCGGTTTCATATTTTTGCCGTCTCCTGATACCCTGGGATCTGGCTAGCATATGGGGTATGTGCAATGCAATTGATGACGACGATGTTTTAGACATTTACCTTACATTAATGATAGGACTTCACTTGAACAAGGACTTCTGTTGGGATAGGACTTCACTGCACAGATCCTATCTTCGTCTCTCTATAAGTCCAATGAGAGTAAATTACGATTTCATCCCACCAAGGGGTATCCTCGCATCGTCTACTCTGGCCACTCACCGAACCATTTTTTATTGCCTCCGTTTGCCGTCTGTTTAAAAAAGCAAACACAAACAGAGGCAGAAACGGAAACAAGGAGCACAAACAACGCATTAAGTGGCATTAGGCGAAATGCCTTTTTTACACATGTTGCAACACGGAGATTACGATTACGCCGTGTAATCGTTGCACGGGGGTTGGGCCACGCCCACTGGCCAGGGGGTGAGATGGGCAGGGTGAGATGGGCAGGGTGCAGCTCGGTCCGGTCTTTGGCTTTTTATCAATTGGTTTGCTTAGCGCCCATAAATAACAGCTTTAGGAGTTGGCAATTGAAACAGGTGGCCGACAGGTTCGACTGGCTTAGGGCCAACTGCAACGCTCTCTCCATCTCTGTCTGTGTAAGGGCTGTGACATAGACAGAGCTTCTACTGAAGGGGCTCGACGGGACTCGACATTTGGCGCAAATACGTCCGCATATACTAAGCGCAGCTTTCCCGAAAAATATGCTATATTTTTTTTGAAGTCTATAATGCATTAACTCATCTTTCGAACTGACTCAAGAATCTTAATTGAAAATTGAATATTATCTCTCTCTCTTTCTGTATCGCCTTCTTAGTTTCTCTCTTCCTCTATCTCCCCGTCATTTGTCGCGACATATTTCCTTTCCTGTTTTCCTTCTTCTCTATACCTCTCACGTTCTCTCTTGCTCCATCTCAACTCTCTTTCTCTATTGCTCTTGCCTGATTGCTCTTTCTTTATTTCTCTAATGTTCTCTACCTCTCACTGCCTTCTCTATCTCCCGTTGTCTTTCTACCCATCAGCTTAGTTTCAGCTTTCTCCCCCCTCTCTCTCTCTATTTTCCTCTATTTCTCTCTGCTCTATATCCCTCTCTTTTTCTTTATCTCTCTCTATCTATAATTCCTATAATTACTTTATCTCTATCTTCTTCCTTGCCCTTACCTCTGTCTAGTACGAGCGCGGCTTTCAAGCGAAAAGCGTCAGCAACTGGGAGTATCCACGCTTCTCTCCGCCTCTGCCACGCAACCTGAGGGGCAACTCGACGCCAATCGCCGAGAACAACGGACATCTGCTGCCCACGGCCCGGCGGTAAGGTCGAACCGAGGGTTAGCCCTTCATAGAATATAGAGCACACTCTTATGCTCTCCTCTTCCTTGCAGGGACGGCAATTTCCTGGGTCATTATCGTGGCACGTATCATCTGCCTCTGCGCATTACGCGCAGCTTTGCGACGCTCTACAACAACTGCCTGAGCAACAGGTACAAGTACTGGAAATACCCGAGAAATCTGTGCAATTGCCAGAGAGCGCTGAAGAATCAGTGCGGCTACCGCGAGACGTTGGGCCTGAAGGACGACCCACTTTGGAAGCGACCAGAATGTCAGACCAAGTGTCAGGGTCTGCACCAAATGCTTGAAATCAACAAGCTGCACCTCAAGTGTAAGCGCACCAAGTGCATACCGAAGGTGAGTTAAGCCACATCAGTCACCGTCAATCACATCACGCCTGCAACGCGCACCCGCACCCTCATCCGTCTAGGCCAACGAAAAGTTGATTCCACGCATTGGCGACGCCTCGTCCAGATATCGAAAGAAACACAGGAAGCGTCCAGTCACTGCCTTCGACTACAATCGTAAGCAGAATGCCAACCATGAGGCCTTGAAGTCAGGCAAAGCTTCCAAGGAGGCTATCAAAGAGCCTGCCAAGGAGCACGCCAAGGAGGCGGCCAAGGAGGCTGCCAAGAGCCCCGCCGCAGCTTCGAGTCAGACCAAATCGACAGCCAAGTCACCCACTAAAGCGCCCCCCAAGTCCAAGGCAAAGGCCAAGTAATTCCTCTTCCTCCTCTAACTAAACTGGTTGACATACAAATTCAAACGTGAGATCTTTTTAATAAATTTTTACGTTTCCATCAGTCAATCTGATACCGACAATCAATCAGCCAGCTTGTCCTTTAATCCGACCTACCTAACCAGCTTTTCAAGTAGTCAACCTTTCAGTTAGCCAGTTATTCTCTTCAAGCAGACAGCACATAATGCACTATCAGTTAATATTAATTACCATTTATATTATATAGTCATCGATCAATTAATCGTCATGAATCATCTAACATCAATCATCATAAATTGTTCATTAATCATGGGTTAATAGTCATCAATCATCCTCAACTACCTTCAATCAACCATTAATCATGTTCTACTTTTGAAACGTAAATATTAATGAGTACCTAAGCATTATCAATCACTCATCAATCAGGCATCCATCACTCCATAATCAACATTAATCTCATTCTCAAATGAAAAACAATCATTGTTATAAAAGACCACCATTGACGGTTATTCAATCAACGTCAATCAACCACTTATCAGTCATTGATCAATCATTCATTTCATTCATAATCACCATTCCTCCACATCCACATCGGCAATCCAATAACCAATCATGGTCAATCACCCATTCATCAATCATCTATAACGCATCAGTCCGTAATCAATCCTCTTCCATCTCATTTCATTTTCATTCATCATCATTATTTCTCCACATTCCGATCATTTTCCATCAATCATTTGTCCCAATCAATCAGTTGATTGAGATCTATTGAGACTAGAAGTCCGATCAGAGTCTATAATTGCATCATGTCGCAAGCAGCCGTTGCCAGCAGCAGCGTGAACTACAAATTGCCGGACCTGAGCTATACGCCCGGAGATCTTACCGAGCCGGAATATCGTTTGCCCTCGCACCAGCAGCTGCTGGACGAGAAGCTTAAGCCACAAGATGTGCTCCAACGGGAGCTACCCCTAAGTCGCCTCTATTTGGACGAGGAGGCGGGCAGATTCGATCGACCCGGAGCGAAGGAGGCGAGCAAATACTTCCCGGCTCTAGCCACTGCCCAGGCCAAATACACGGGTCAGTTGAACCAGAGCTCGAGTCTAAATCCATCCGAGTTGGAGTTCTCGCCCGGCAGAGATCTAATCTCAAGTAGACCAGCGCCTACTTTTACTCCCGCTCCAGCTGAAGCAGACCTCAGCCGCAAAATGCCATTGCACTCGATTACGGAGAAGCCCAATGAACGCTGTCCGTCTCCCGTGGTGCCGGCCTATGCGAACTTCGAGCTGGCCAAGCGAATGCATCAGGACAATCTCGACCATCAGCCGCTGCCCGATTGCGTTGCAGACCTGGCGTTTCGCAAGGCACAGATTAGCGGAGGTCACGGCGGCCTAGCCCTGGACATCGATCCCATTGCAACGGGAGTTGGTGTGAAGACCCACAACGCCGGGCCGACGCACTGCACCAAGATGAAAGTCTATCGACCGAAGACAGGCGGCGTCCTACCCAAAGCTCTGAACGGAGATCCATTTCGTGGGATTGGCTCGGCACCATCGAAAAAAATGGGCGCCATGGACTTGGCCATCGGCTGGGACTTCAAGCCGGCGAATCCGGCAGACGAGCCGCGTCTGGCACGACACATAGATGGCTCCAATGAATCCGCCGGACCGGCTGTGTTCACGTGCGTCAAAACGCCTCGAGACGAACAGCCCAACATGGAGCTGGGTCGCTCTGCAGGCGTATTCACGAGCACCATGGGCGAGCCGGACTTCTTCGACAAGGACATACTACGGCGTAAGTCGGACTTTGCCGGCCGTGCAATAGCCCGGGAGGAGAACTGCGCCTGCGACTATGGGCCGCCAGCGCGTGCGCGCAGCGTGTCGCGTGAGTCCAGCGCCTCGCACTGCCGCCGAGCTCCGAATTTACTCGACTCCAGCGGACACTCCGGCGGCGTCAGTTTCGGACTGCCAACGAACCGTCTAGCCAAGCAGTACCAGTCTTCGCCCTTGCTGGGCGACAAGGCCTACCAAGCGCTGCGCGAGAAGTACCTCGGGCCGGACACCAGCGACTGTCACACGGGCTGCCCACAGATCCCCGGTCCGGCCTGCAGGCGCGATCAGCCAGCACGTCGGCCGACCCGTCGTCTGTGCCACAAGGTGGCACCCGCGCCCAGATGCTGTCCCTCGGCGCACAACCACTGCCTGTCGAGCAAGGCGGCCTTTCGTGCTGGCATGCCCAAGCTAAATGCTTCCGGCGACTTTGTGGGCATCTCGACGGGCTGTGGAGCTGCCTTGGGTGGAGCTGGACGTGTGCTGGTCGTGCCACGACCCCGCCAGCCGTATGCAAAAAAGAACTACGACATCGACACTCTGGTGCCGCCGTTCCGCAGTCAAGGCGGCGGCGCAGGCCAAGGCGGCTATCCGGAGCACTGGCGGCTTGCCAGCGTCTACCAGCACGCCTACAAGCCGCCCGAGCAGCGCAAAAGACCTCTGCTGCAGACGGTCTACAAGTAGAGAAACATTCAATCCACAACTCCTTGAGGGATCTCCTCTACTCAGGGATCTCCTCAATTGCTCAAGGAGCAGATAGGACAAACTGCAGAGGACTTTGCAATTGGAAAACTCAACTTTGGCAGATGATCTATTTTGCATCCGTTTCTTGAAACTTAAATTAGATATTAGAAAGTGTTGAAGGATCCCTTAAGCAGGAGGAGGATCTCTTCTGCAGCAGCTCTAGAGGCTTGAGTTTCTTAGGAAGGAGGAATCCCGTTCCTGAGACCTTAATTAGATATTACGAAATGTTGAAGCATCCATTATGCTTGGGTGCCCTAGAAGCAAAGGAAAAGAAGGGATGTCCTTAATACCAAGGACTTCCTTCCTAAAGCTTCCTTCGAATAGGCACTAGGTTAGACTTAAGAGCTTTACAAAATTTGTCAGTAGACTTTATGCGAAAAGTCAATTAGGATCGAAAGCTTTTCCAAATGAGGACCAAAGGAGCAAACCTTCTAGAGTTTCGTCCATTTTGTTTTAACTTAGAATCACATAGCAAACGAATATAAAATATTTTTTTTTAGCGCATATTTGCTCCAATTAGTTATATAAGAACATAACCTCACAATTGTTAAATAAAAAAATCCAAATTTGATTATTGTGCAATATATAAATATATATATTTAAAAAACAAGTCTTAAATTTATTAAGAGAATAATACGTGCATCTATAAAGAGGGGTTTACCCAATACAAAAAAAACTGGAACAAGATTTGTAAAAATTGAATGAATAATAAATTGCTTAAATAAATTGCAAAAAACTATATATCAAGAGAAATGGGCTCAGATATATATAAATATAAATATAACTAATAAATTTCCAAAAAAAAAAACATAATATATATTATTCTATATATAATGTAATGAAAAATTCTTGATGGAAATTTTATATATAAGAATTACTGGTTATAGCTGATCAAATAAATACACGCTGCTTGAACATTCTAAACGTGGTTGGAAAATTATTAAAAATTTTACTCAATATAATCTCAATTAACAATCAATTTTAACCTCACTTTATGTAAGTCTCAGCAAAAAAAAAAAACACATTTAGTATTATATCTCTGTCTAAATTTAACTAGATTTAGCAAACTGTTGGAAATTCTGCTTTAAGGCGAAACAGCATTATCTGAAGGTGAAAATGTTTGCTAATAGATAATGGATGTCAAATCATAAAATTATTTAGAATTCACTTCAAACAGCGTTGCCAGATCGCTTCAAATGGAAACGTAACACTAAAATTTATAAAAAAAAGTTTGTAGACAATCTTTGGATGCTAAAGAACTTGTAGAACTTTTTATGTATACATATATATGAGAGTGGAACCCGTCTCTCTCTCTTTCTCTCCATCTCTCTCTGTCACTCTTACTAGTTATACACGAGTGCGCCTGTGGAACCTGTTACTCTTCCTTTCCTCTAGCATAACTGAATACATATATATGTATATGTAGAATCTGTCACTCTCTCTCCCTGTCTCGACCTTCTACAGCTCACTTGGCCGTCGCGTAGGCATCGTGACTCTTGTGGAACACATGTCGCAGCACATCCCGCGTGGAGCGTCTGATGCTATTGCGCAGCGTGTGCTTCTTTTCGTTGGTTAGCTGATCGATGGTCATGTATTCGGTTTGTGGAATCGTGGATCGCAGCTTCATGGTGCGCTCACTGCTGTCCACGATGGAAACGTCCAATGGGCCGCAGTTTGGCGGCTGCTCCTGCGGCTTCTGTGGCCGCCGACGCAGACTGTGACGTATGCTGGTTAGGATATTGTGATGATGAGGCTTCTCCAATGGATCCAATTCCTGCTCCGCCTGCGGCTTGGGCATCAGCTTCCTAATGGACTTCCTTATCATATTACGCACGCCGTGCGACTGATGCAACTCCTCGGACTTGGCAGACTTGCTGGATGCAATGGAGTGCAAGGACTCCTTGCTGCCAGCCACATTTGGAGCTACAAGTGCTGGAGTAGCTGCTGGTCGATAGCAGCGCACAAAGCGTGCGGGGGCTTTAAAATCCACCTCAGCCTGCTCCTCCTCTTCCTCTGGCTCCGATTCGGAAGCATAGGCCACGTCATCGCCGTCCAGGTGGAGCTGCTTTTCCGACTCCTGTTGTAGCTGCTCCGCCTGCTGTTTGGGCTTCCTTATGGACTTGCGAATGCTGGTAATGTCCTGCTCTAAGGATCTGGTGGATTTGGCCGATGTTATGGAGTGTAGTGACTCCTTGCTTCCAGCTATAGTTGTAGCTGTTCCACCTGGTCGATAGGAGCGCACAAAACGTGGAGGGGGCTTGAAATCGGCAGCAGCAACTGGCTCCGGCTCCTGCTCCTCCTCTGAATCTTCAGAGGCATAAGCCACATCTTCAACTGTCTGCTGAGGCAGCTCCAGCTGCTCCTCCTCCGGCAGCTTCTCGGTCTCTCGATCCTCCTCATTTGCCTCCAAGATCTCGGTCAAGGTTTGCCTGCGTGTGGTGCAGACGAAGCGTCGCTCCTCGGTGCCCTGTTCGCCACTGGAAACTAGTTCCAGCTCAGTCTGTTCCGTCTCCAGCACCAGTCCATTCTTGCGAAGCTTTGCCTCATTGATGCTATTTTCCAGCTCCAGTTGGTAGCGATCCAATTCCTTGCCAATGTCCATGCTGCTGCTCTCCTCGCTGATGGCGCCCAACGATCGCTTGGCTGGCACCTCAGATGGCTTGAGAACTGGCGAGAAGACCAGTTTCTCAGCGAGCAGCTTGCTGGGAGTCAGCTGAGCCAGCGAAAGGCCATGGAAATCGATGCGACAATTGAGCCTCGGGGTAAACGGCAAGCCGATTTTCAAGCTAGTCGGCAACGGCTCCTCGGCCAATGCTGGATTCTCTACGCCCGTTGGATTGCCAGCCGCATTGGAGACATCGCTGCGACGATGAATCTCAAAGGGATTCAGCGAGGCGGGCGCATCGTTGCCTCGCAAATTCAAAGCCTCGTTTACAAAGCCCTTGGTGGGCGTGGCAGTAGAGCGAACGACCTGAAAGAGAGTTTAATGAGTTGATGTGGAATTTAAGTGTATAGAAGCTTCGTCACTTGCCTCATATGGATTAAATTGACGTTCCGGCAGCTCGAGATTCAAACCGGGATTCTCGAAGCAAGCATGCGCTCGCTTCTTCTTTTTCGAGGGCTGACGCACTACCTCGAAAGGATTCAGTGAGACTTGAGCCTGCTGCTCCTTCTGCTGTTGCTGCACTGCAGCCAAATCCGCAATCGATTTAATTTCCAGTCCCGGATGCCCAGCAAAGGGATTTGGATGCTCGTTCTCTTTGACCAAACGACGGCGTCCTACCAATTTTTTAGGCGTCGAGCTGAAGGCGGCGTTGGTGAAGCATGACGATGCATTTCCGGCAACAGTACCAGGTGCAGCAGCAGCTGCTGCTCCTTCGGTTTTAAGGGTGGCGATTGCGCAATTAGTTTCCCGTTTGCGTTTGCGCGGCGTCTCGTTGAAGGCCAAGGCAGCGATGCTCTTGGTTTCCAGCATTTTGAGCAGAAATTCGATTTAATAGCCAGACAATATGTTTAACACTTTTTCATAAACTTAAATAATGCGCAAAATAACAAATGTACACAAAAGCCAATTGTAAGCCTTAAGCAATGCGCGCCATTTTGAATTCATAAAATAGAAACAGTGTTGCACAGTTAACAAAAATAATTGGGTAGCCCTGGGAAGTATCGTTTGTAATGTATACAGCTTCAACGTGAATGGCAAATATCAAAGAAGGAGCAATAGTCTGTTGCCGCGCTACTGCAATTTGAATAAAAGCGTTGATATTCTACTTTTTCTTAGATTACACTGTGTATTGCAATTTTAGGCTACTCTAAGCCAACCAGTACTTTGGTTGTTAATAGCTATAATAAGTTATATCATATGTGCTAAAAGCTATCGATACTTTCAATATCGATGTATTGTAACGTGTTTAAAATACGTACAACAAATGTGTTTTTTTTTTCGATCTGCTTAAATTTTTCACTTTTATATTATTATTCATTTCAATAAAATTAGTGTACGTTCAATATTTTGTTTAAATTGCACGTATATATATTTATCTTTATTCATCAAACATATCGATATACGATTCGCGATTATTTCAACGTAACACGTGTGCGGTGGTAAAAACGGTAAAAGGCAAAAAGCAGCAGCATTTTTGCAGCTGCTGTTGGTGTGTGCGTGTTCGGTGTGTTCCTGTTCCGTTGTAAAGCAGCAGCCCGTCGTCTAGCAGCAGCAGCCCCCCAGAAGCCCGGACCAGCATTAACAGCCCAACAAATGCAAATTGGCTTTGATTCTTGTGCGTGACACGTTTAGTTTTTATTTTTCTATCAATAAATTTAAAGGTGAGATGTGATATATAATACCAACGTGAAAAATTCAATAATGTGCACATACATACACATACATGTCATATAGATGTGCACATGTGTCAGTATATAGAGATATATAGATACTTGTGTCTGTGTGAGTACGCGTGTGTGGTGTAATAGTTTAGCACAAGTGTTGTCTAGCGCGTGTATGTGTTGCAATTCCATTCCTTGCCCTCCATATTGCGCTGCACACCTGCATACTATCATCAGCTGCAATGAAATTCCTTTGTACACATTTTGGCGAGTGAGCGCGCGGCGTCTCCCATTGACCGAAAGTGATTCATTGCGAAAAAAAATGCGGCAATGTAGGCGAAATGTGGCTCAGCAACAGCTAAACCGAAAACCCAACGGCATCACTCAAATGTTAAAACGTATGAGAAAAATCGTAATGCGTCGCTTGCGATTTTTTTTTATTAAACCGTTTTTGGGCTTTTGTTGAAACAGTTGCGTCCCAATATTCTCATGTGGCGCCCTCTGCCGCCCAGACGGCGTACCGTCTACTTTCCACATTCACATTCGCAGTAAATTTCCGCTGTCTCTTCTCACATGTTCTTGAACAATATCTTTGAAACTGGATATGGCACAGTGTGTTGCATTCACGCAATAAAGAAAAAGTTATATATAAATTAACTCATGGACTGTGGGATCAGCTAGTAGCTCTAGCGCGCAACTTTCGCCGCAACTCGTGCTAAGCCGAAAGCTTTTTCTTCAAGCGCGAAGTTATGGAGCGTGTCAGAAATTGCATTGCCGCAAAGATCTGGCTAAGTGAATGACCCAAATGACATTTGGCAACACTAGATTGGAAGTCTCTTCCAGTCTGGAAAAAAATTGAATTCGCATGTAACTGTCATTTCACGCCTGCAGCCGCAAATTATGAAGAATGCAAAATGTATATACTTCAAATATCTACGATAACTTAAATATGTATGTTCGTGTTCTTTGTCTTTGTTCTCATTTTTTTTGTGTATTTACTTAGCCTCAGTTGGAAGTCGTGTTATTTCAACTGTGCTTTCCTTTTGTTGTCATTTACAGCACTCACACAAACACAGTCACACAGACACACGAACGCAGGCGCGCACATACAGGAAATTCCTATATATATATATCTTCAATATATATACACGTATATATATATTCACTAATATATATATATACTTTTTAGGCATACAGACACACACAAACCTATTTCGATTCGGAAACTTAAAAGTATTGTAAACATAACCTTCAAAAAGAAAGAGCAAGAAAAGAAAAGAGAAGCAAAATGCCATCGGACGCTAAGAAACGGGATGCGCAACGCAAAAAGGATGCGCGCAACAAGAAGATCCAACAGATACCATCCACAAAGAAAGCAAACGGCAATGCCAACGGCTTGGACCGTGAAATGACCGAAGAGGAGAAGCTGTGCGCCAAGCTCGAGGAGGAGGCCCGAATCAGTGCCGAGGCAAGGTCCTGCACTGGCTCGCTGGCCGTGCATCCGAGATCGCGTGATGTGAAGATCGCCAACTTTTCGATTACGTTCTTCGGCTCCGAGCTGCTGCAGGACACAATGCTGGAGCTGAATTGCGGTCGGCGCTATGGCCTGATCGGTCTAAATGGCTGCGGCAAGTCATCGCTGTTGGCTGTCCTTGGCAGACGCGAGGTGCCCATACCACCACACATTGATATATTCCATTTGACACGTGAGATACCGGCCAGTACGAAAAGTGCGCTGCAGTGCGTCATGGAGGTAGACGAGGAGCGCATCAAGCTGGAGAAACTGGCCGAGGAGCTGGCCATGAGCGAGGAGGATGATGCCCAAGAGCAACTGATTGATATCTATGAACGCCTCGATGACATGTCGGCCGATCAAGCCGAGGCAAAGGCGGCACGCATCCTCCATGGTCTTGGATTCGATAAGGCCATGCAACAGAAGCAAGCCAAGGATTTCTCTGGTAAGCATTGTTCTTGCACAAGTATAATATCCTTTCCTCTCGTGCTATCTAATACTCTGTGCTCGCTCCTTCTCCAGGTGGTTGGCGCATGCGAATCGCGTTGGCGCGCGCTCTGTTTGTTAAGCCGCATCTGCTGCTGCTGGACGAGCCGACGAATCATCTGGATTTGGATGCGTGTGTGTGGCTGGAGGAGGAGTTGAAGACGTACAAGCGCATCCTGGTGCTCATCTCACACTCTCAGGACTTCCTAAACGGCGTCTGCACGAACATCATTCACTTGACGAGCAAGCGTCTGAAATATTATACGGGCAACTACGAGGCTTTTGTGCGGACGCGCATGGAACTGCTGGAGAATCAAATGAAACAATACAACTGGGAACAGGATCAAATCGCACACATGAAGAACTATATCGCACGCTTTGGTCACGGCTCGGCCAAGTTGGCCAGGCAGGCGCAGTCCAAGGAGAAGACACTGGCCAAAATGGTTGCCCAAGGTTTGACCGAAAAGGTGACCGACGACAAGGTGCTCAACTTCTATTTCCCATCATGTGGCAAGGTGCCGCCACCTGTGATTATGGTGCAGGTGAGTCCATCGACATACATACATGCATATGCATAGATAATCTCTCTACTGTGTGCCTTTTGGTTTTGGTTTAGAATGTCAACTTCCGGTACAACGATGAAACGCCTTGGATCTACAAGAACTTGGAGTTTGGTATCGACTTGGACACGCGTCTGGCTTTGGTCGGCCCCAACGGAGCTGGCAAATCGACGCTGCTGAAGCTGCTCTACGGCGATCTGGTGCCCACGTCGGGCATGATACGTAAAAACTCACATTTGCGCATTGCACGCTATCATCAGCATCTGCACGAGCTGCTGGATCTGGACGCCAGTCCCTTGGAGTACATGATGCGCGCCTTCCCCGATGTCAAGGAGAAGGAGGAGATGCGCAAGATAATTGGACGCTATGGCCTAACTGGACGCCAGCAAGTGTGTCCTATACGCCAGCTGTCGGACGGACAGCGTTGCCGTGTCGTCTTCGCCTGGCTGGCCTGGCAGGTGCCTCACCTGCTGCTGCTCGACGAACCTACAAATCATTTGGACATGGAGACTATCGATGCCCTGGCGGATGCCATAAATGATTTCGATGGTGGCATGGTGCTAGTTAGTCACGATTTCCGTCTGATTAATCAGGTATGTGGCAATATCTGATATTGCGAGCGGGATTAGGCTAAAGCTTTGCCTGCTTCTAGGTCGCTGAGGAGATTTGGGTGTGCGAGAAGGAGACGGTGACCAAGTGGAAGGGCGGCATTCTGGACTACAAGGATCACTTGAAGAACAAGATTACCTCCGAGAACGAGAAGAAGGCCAAGGCCGCTAATAAATAGTTAGCTCCACACACACATACACACAACACAGCACTCACACACTCTGAAATACAGTTTGAAAACTCTTCCGAAAACAGTTTCTATCGCTCTCGCAGCTGCTGCGCCTCTCGCTCTTTCTTTCACGAATTCTGTGCGAAAATAGTTTTTGACCGTACACAGTTACACACACACACACACAGACACACACTTACTCAATCAATCAATCAATACACACACAAATTTATAGGTGAATTTTTTTCGTTTTTTTCTGTCAATTTAAATTTAAATAAAATGTGAGTCAAAACGAAAGCAAAAACAAACAAAGAAACAACAACAAATGCTTGTGATCTTAAGCTTAAGCCACACACACACACACCCACATACACCTACACACACACATACACACTGGCATGTTGTGCACAACAGGCTGTGGCTTAGGTGTTTATTTTTTATTATTTTAATTTTTATATTGATTTTTATTTTACTTTGAAAAGAATTTCTTTGCTAGGTTTCAAATTGTTTAATGCGCTTAAACTAAATAGAAATAAAAAGAAAGAAACATATAGTAAACTATATATAAATATACAGACACAAATACACACACACATATATTCATATATATATGTGCTATATATGTGTGTGTGTATTGGATAAATATGAAAAATTGCAAGACCAGTTAAACAAATAATAAAATTGCTACTGCCCGCTGCCCTTCCCAAAATCAAAAATAAAAAAATATACAATATATATATGTATAAATATATATATTAAACTTTTTTGATAGTTTATAAACAATTGGAAATTGCTAGAGAAATAAAATGCAGCAAATGTTTTTTTTTTTTTTGAATATGAAAACGAAACGGAGTTTTTTTAAAGGAAACTTAACAAATTGTTTGATGAATAAAATTGATATACAATAAACATATATACAATACAATGCAACGTAAAGAATTAATTGAACTCAAGAATTAAAACTCAATAAAAATAAATGGAAAAACGTGAAAACCATAGACAACCCAAAAAGTGTTTTATATTTTAGTAAGAGTTTCACTTGAATTGAAATTCCTTGAAAACAAAGCTCAAATTTGTTGTAAAAGGGTAATATCTATCTGAAATGGGCATTAGGGGCATATTGTTAAGGTCATGTAGCAGGCAACATCTGGTGTAACGGCGCTCAAAATGTTTATTTGTAGATGTACTCCGTCTGTCTACTCATTTGAATCCAGCAATCTCGAGTACTACAAAGTCTAGAGACCTGAAATTTAATACCTATATTTCAGTAGACCATATGCAACAAGAGCTTACAAATTTTTTTCGATAACTCATTATCATTGCATAGTTATGGTCGACATGTTTCAGTAAAAACAGCGTCTGTCTCTCCATTTTAATCTAGCAATCTCGGGTACTATAAAATCAAAAGACTTGAAATATATCCTATATCTATATTCTACATCCTATATCTATATCCTATATATCTATAACCTATATCTCTATATCGTATATATCCTGCAGACCACACTCAGCAAAAGACAATTTGATAACTCATCGTATTGCTTGGTTATTGGCAGATATTGCGGAATATCTTTATATATGATATATGTATATATATCATTTCCATATGTATATCACAATTAGGTTCTGAAATGTTCATTAAGATCGTACAAATTATAAGCGTAGCTCAGCATAGTCAAATTCCCAGGTAAGCAGCTGCACAAGATGTCCCATAGATGGCGCCACCGGCTCGTGCTGACTGGAATGAGGGAAATAAGAAAATATCATTATATACACATATTTCATCGTTTTATTGTACTGGAGAGCCTTAAACATAGTTTTTTTTTGTAATTAATATTATGGTTAATAGTATATTATTATAAGCTAATATCGTTTATACGCTTGCTTGATTCGTGTAGGCACGTTGAAAGTTGAATTGGTAGACTCGATATTCCATAACTATATACTACTTCTACTATATATTATATATATACATATAGATATGCACACATATATAGATATACATATACTATACCCGTCATATATGCATATATATTTACATATATACACACATACCCACATATAGATATATATAGATATATATTGTGCATGTTTGCTCTTAGATCCTATGTTACACAATTTCTTTATGTTTGCCCGCACCAGGCGATAAAAGGAGGAGTTCATGAGTGATGAAGTATAAGCAATATGGGAGGCTGCCTTGGAAAATGTCTATGATACATCGGAAAATACACTTGCTATCGCACCTATTGTATAGCTACTCTAGACGATGTCTACACATTCGATGTAGAGAGGAGAAGCTGAATCAGAAGTTATATGACAATGGGATGCGCCTGTAAGAGCGAGCTCCTGATAATACGAAAGAGACGAATGGCAGTTGCTTCTCCGTGCGCTGGGAGAAAGGCGAACGGGTGAATGAGTAAAGAAGGAATGCATGATGAGAGGGAGTACACATATAGGAGTGGGCTGACGCCCTAATAGATCTTCGATAGTTCGGAATAGATAGTCTTGAGGAGCTGTCGCTCCTGCTGACTGATCGAGATATTTTCTGCGCCGAATTCGCGCAACAGGTGCTTCAGGTCGCACATGTTGCGCTCCACCCAGGCAAAGACGATCTCCGCCAGGCCATACTGTTGCTGTATGGGCACCGCGGCGCCGGCACGCTCGGTCGGTTGATTGGCGTCGTTCATCTGCTGTGATGGTGTCTCGTACTGGGCAAGCGTGTAGTAGTATTCAATTAGCTTAATGTGTGCTGGCGACTGCCTTGCGGGTGGCAAGTTAAGATGCACCAGCAGTAGCAGACGCAGCACTTCAACGCGTCGTAACAGTTCGCCGTACAGCGCCGGCTTGCGCCGCTCATAGATGTTGTCCACAATGTCATCCAGATGGAGCAGCGCGGCACGGTAGTCCTCGCGCTGCATGCTCATCTCGGCGTTAATCTCCAGATCGTTGATTTGATGCGTGGGCGAGGCAAAGCTGCTTGTGCGTTCCAATTTGCGCTTGAGGTGCTTCAGCTCGCGCAGCACAGCTGCTTTGAACACGCCACTGTCGGCCACCAGCTCGGCTGCCTTATTGTAGCAATGCAGCGCGCCTTCACGGAACCCATTGTGGCCGCTGCGCAGGTGCAGCCGTAGGAATTCGTTGTGGGCTAAGAGAAAGGCACGTGCGGCGCGCACATAGGCCTCAGCTTCACGTTGCAGTGTTCCCCCATACGACTCGCATTTGGCAAAGCCAATGTGACACATTGCCGCATATTGCATTACGCCCGACTCCTCGAAGCTGTATGCCAAACGCTGGAAGTCGGCCTGGACGTCGGCCACGTTTGGGGCGAAGCGTCTGCCAATACAGCAAATGCACGTTGCAAAAGACAAATCAGGAGTTAAATCACATTTCGCCACTTACTTGAAGAACACAACACGTTCAATTTTTTTGATCTTCGTTGAGGCGCGCAGATACTGTTCAATTGGGGTCCTTGGGTACTGGTCGAGCTGCTGGTGGTGATGATGGTGAGGGTGATGATGGTGATGGTGTTGGCGTGGTGATAGTTGTTCTGCCGGCTGTACGTTGGCAGTGCTATTGTTGCGTAGTTTATCCATAATTTTTAATTATTTTTGAAGTACTTAAACATTATATTCTGCTCTTTATAATAAATAAATTTGTCTAAAAAACAACAAATTGTAACAGCCTTTACAGTGCTGTACAATGTCGTATAGGAAACGTCGACAAACATCACACAGGTAATCGGATGCAGAGGTAGACATTTGGTTCAACACGTGTGACGTCACAGTGTAGTGACTTCTGAGTTTTGAATGTTAATATTAGTCATTTGGGTAAAGTACAAAGTGAATCTACAGAAATAATTCATAAATAAATATTTGTGTAATTCATGCCTGAGTGTTTTCTACAATTGCGCAAAATACAACAAGTGTATTATATGATGCTACCTGTTCATTTCGCTGTGCCATTTCTGTTGAATTTAGGCAACACTGGCAGAACAGCTGCTTTAGGTCCATGCATACAGCGCCATTTTTTGCACAGCCGTAGAACAGAACGTAGAAAATATTGCAGCGCAAGCCACGTTACCGCGCCGCAACGCATTTAACTAAAGCATATATATTTGATAAAACGTTTTATCACTGATATTGACTAACGCGTACCTACAATGGCCACTGTCGAGCATGATAACGTGTTTATATTCGTGCCAAATCTAATTGGTAAGTTGCCGTTTGGTAAACAAATATGACGTCCGTGTATAGTGGGCAGAAATCAATTAACGCAAAGCAAAATATTTATATGCGCAAATACGCAAATGAATGAATTGAAAAGGAGTCGATTGTACCTGTGCAGAATGTGTTTGGATGAATTAATAATGGATTAAGAGAGTATAATGCTGCAGCACTCGAAAAAGAATTTTTTGCTTAAATTTTTTGGTTGAGCGCCCATAGTACAAGTGTTTGAGTGTGTGCGTGTGCAGATAGTTGGCAATAACAAATCTGTATGCATAGATTTGTTATTGTATTTTTGCCTGCTTAATTCAATTAGCAAGCGCTGGTGGCGCTGGCGCTGCAGCCTGTGAAATGCATGACACTAACAACCCCTCCCCTTCTCTCGGCCAATCAGCAATGTCACCTACAGCGCCATCTACATGCGCACACAGGCACATTATCGATTGGATTTTGAATTGCATTTGCTTGCATGCGTGCGTGCGTCTCTCTCTCTCTCTCTCTCTCTCTCTGTAATTCGCATTGTTTTCCCTTAAATTGTCTTTTACAGGTTATGCACGCATCGTTTTGGCCATAATTGCGTTCTGGTTTATGTCCACGAACTACGTGGTCGCCGGCTGGTGTTATATAATTAGTGCACTACTGGACGCCGTCGATGGACATGCCGCCCGGGCCTTCAATCAGAGTAAGTTCCCCCAAACACCTTCGACATCTCTCTCATCTCATCATCAATATGCAACAAGGTCCACAGCTTATGACTCACTCCAACCGGCAAGGCGGGCAAAGACTATCTATTTATTTATCTTGTTGTCGTTGTTTGTGCACTTTGGCCACATACGTGTCCAAAATTGATATCGTATGGTGCCATAATTTACATATTCTAGCTTAAGGTGCGAACCGACGCTATACCCATTCAAACAGGTGGCTGTAGATGGGGTAGCATGATAGCATCTGTAAATTTCTAATACAAAAAATACAGATTTGAAGACCTCGATTTGACGAGCATTTACCCAAGTAGCTCAATAATTATTTTAAAATGAATGAAAATGCAATTACGTGGTATCTTACGTCGGTCAACACACTTGACTGTCATTCAGTCTCATAATATAATCCCACTTTCTCGCTTAAATACTATAAAATCATTAAAAAAGTGCGGGGTATCTTCTTAGTCGGGCGAATCACTCAATTGCTCAGTCTCATATTAGGCTTGGCTTAACTTCCTCTCTCTTTTGTAGGCACTCGCTTTGGCGCCATGCTGGATCAGTTGACGGATCGTTGCGGCACAACGGGTCTGCTAGTTACCCTGGCCTATTTCTATCCGAAGTATATGTTCTGGTTCCAGCTGTCGATCGCCATAGATGTCGCCTGCCATTGGCTCTACATGCAAACGTAAGTGAAGTAGATTCGACTGCAGTTCCATGATTATTATAATATTACATTGCAGGAGTGTTGTCGTCGGACGCGTCTCGCACAAGGTGAACGACAACTTTGTGATGCGCCTCTATTACCAGAAGGACGTGCTCACCTTTATGTGCTGCGTGAACGAGCTCTTCTACGTCTGCCTCTATCTATTGCATTTCACCTATGGACCATTAAGTAATTACTATTATCGTAGTGTCTAGTCTAGACCCCACGTCCTGCTGCTCCACGGTCGGTCCGTGCTAGCTAGAGCTATTCGCAGGGCATAGGGTATCTTCTAGTCAGGCCCAGCCTACCAGATCACTATTGTCTGTCATATGTTAACTTTATAATTTGTTTCTGCAGTATTTGGCGCTTCACTGTTCAAAATTTTGGCCTTCCTCACGGGCCCCTTCGCCGTGCTGAAGGCTCTGATCTCTGTGATGCACGCCTACGTGGCTGGCATCGACTTGGCAGCAGTGGATGCGCGCGAGCGCCAGGAGAAGCGTCACGCTCCGGAAATTCAGAACGCTGGCAAAAAGTTGGAGTAAGAAAAGAAAGAGAGAAAAAGAAGCGGCTAAGGCTACAGAACGAAGGAGCGAAAGAGAGAACAATTAAAAAGTACGAAGAAACTACTTTTGATTCCAAATAACTAAAACAAGAAACAAAGCAAGAGTTAATTATTTATAGCTGAATTTTTAGTTGACATTTTTATTTTATTTTATTTTTTCATTTTTAATACTATTTATTTATAATATATTAATATATATAGATATATGTATATGTAAAATTTGAATTCGTATGGTGATTCAAGCATTATATTCTATATATTTATTTGCCTAAGTTAAAGTTAATGTTATAAAAGATATGTACATTGATATATGCATATATATTATATTGTTAATGATTGGAATTTGATGTCATCCATTTTAGAAAAGAATTCTCTTGATCTAACCAACTAACTCTATATGTATTTAGCATTTTAATGTGTAAGGGCTAACTCAAACTAAACTGAATACAAAGCGAGACCTGGATTATATATATACACACACATGTATATGTCTATATGTACATGAACTATCAGTCGAAATGCTCTGCGTTATTAGTCAAAAGTAAAACAAAAACGAAAAACGTAAAAAAAAGAAATTAAAAACAAAAAAAAACAGTAGTTGAAACAGTTTGTCAGTGATTGAACATGATTAATAAATAGAATTTTTATTGTTTTGTGTGTGTGTGCAAAATTTAGAGTTTACGTTATTGTATGAACTCGCAGGATCTTGCGGATGAGTAATAATATTTTCAAATTGGCGCCTAATCGTTGGAGCAAGAGCCGCAGGCACAAGCACTGTTGTAGCCCTGGTAAAAAACTATCGAGAGTAATAGCACGGCACAGCTGACGCGCAGTGCTGTGTAGCCCTGGTAATGCAAGCAGCCAGCCACGGCCGACTTTTTTGTTTTTGTTATTTGTTATTAATTGAAGAAAAAAAAAGAAAATATATATTTATTTATTTATTTCAAATATGTTTTGCCGCAACGGCACCCCAGCTGACACGCATTAACTGAGGCAGACCCCAGCGGAGCGCAACCACCATGAAGATGGGCATGGGCTACACAGTGCTCTCGCGGCTGCGAACCCTGGCACGCTACACAATCGCCTACGCTTGTATAACCCATTGCACGTTTGAGTATGTGGGGGACTTTGTTCTGGTGAGTTAGCGATGATACAGGCAAGTGTGTATGTATGATGGAGGTGTGCTCTTGTTTCAGTGCAAAGGACCCTCGATGGAGCCAACGCTCTTCTCCGATAATGTACTGCTAACGGAACGCCTTTCGAAATATTGGCGCAAGTATCAGTCTGGCGATATCATCATTGCCGTGTCGCCAGTCAATGCCAGCCAGTATATATGCAAGAGAATCGTGGCCGTGTCTGGCGAAAAGATAACGACGTTCAAGCCCACTCCGATGGAGGCCGAATCGGCGTCGAAGCAGCCCGGCAAAGCTGCAATGGTCACGGACTATGTGCCCCACGGCTGTGTTTGGATCGAAGGCGATAACAAAAGCAATAGCTCCGATTCGCGCTATTACGGACCCATACCACTTGGCCTGATTCGCAGTCGAGTCGTCTGTCGCATTTGGCCGCTCTCAGAACTAACGGGCCTCTAGCCACCAACAAAGCGCGGCAAGCGGCAAATTTTTAGTTCTTTCTCTTTATTTTTATTGTAAATTAATGACCAGTATAAATAAGATGAAAATGTTATCGATGAATGCTTTCACTCTCGTGTTGTCATTGTCATACAACTAGTTGCCAGCACTAAGTCTCAAATTGTTATCGATGTTGCGCTCGATCGATAGCAGCACGGATGCGCCTGCGATAGTCCGATATTTAGCTAATAAAAAATCGTGTTTACATTTTTGCTATACATTTATCTATGTACAAATAAGACTTAAGAATTAATTGCACTACAATTTTGGCACGTCCTGTTGTTTACTCTGCTTTTCCTGGTCAACATAATACAACTGGTACTCCTTCTTGAGCAGGGAATGCATCATGTTCGTGCAGGTGAAGTCGAGGCCGCGCCTCTGGTAGTCTAGATAGGTGCTCACAAACAGTCGGTTGGCCTCCAGCACCTCGGGATGGCAGAAATACTCATCCAGTGGCATCCACATGACGCGGGCGATCTCTCGCTCGCAGCGCGTGACGTCCAGATTCAACGGCTTGAGCGCAATGATCACATAAATATCGGAGCACCCGAAGTTGCCGCCGTGCGAGTGGCGCAGGCAGACCATCGAGCGGAACGTGGTCCGTATGCCGGTCTCTTCCATGACCTCGCGCACGGCGGAGTCAACCAGGTTCTCCTTGGGCTCCACGTAGCCACCGGGCAGCTTCCATATGTTCTTTGCTATCGCGTGTCTGTCGGACACGACCAGAATCTCGTTGCGCTCGTTTATCACCAGGCCACCCACGCCTAGCAGTGTGTGTGCATAGCTGGGCAGGTTGTCGGACTCGTTCTTGGGCAGCCACAGGTACATGGTGACGACACCCGAGCGTGCGTGATGGAAGTCGAAGCCGGCTTCGGCCAAAATGGGCACCCAGTCCGCCTGCTTCTTGTAGACGTGAAACCAAATTGCGCGATTTTTGTTTTCTCGCCAAAAGTCCAAAGATTCTGAAAACATTTATATATATACAGATATACATATATACAACTATTGCGCAGATATGATTGCATCATAATATTTACTGTGCAGCTTTTCGCAAAATTGCGCTTTGTCAGCAATGTCCTGTTGGTTTCCATCGACCGTTACACCGTGAAAACGATCCCTTACCCCCTGGAATACACCCGGCGGTGTGTCCATCTTTCGAAAACTGTCAATATTTAAGACATTTTAGTGGCTTTCGTGCATATTCATGCGTTGGGTACGCACTCACCTCTGATATGAGCGCGTTTGTTCGTGTGCCATGGCGCGAGCTCTGTTGTTCTTGCTGTTGTTGTATCTGTAGACTACTCTTGTTGCTGCCTTAATTGCTCCTGCTGAAGCGCTTAAATTTCGCCATGTACCTAACGCGTGCAATAAACAATTACTCCGGCTCAGCAATGTGTTAAACGACATTAAATAACTGCGCAATGTGACCAGGTTGCGATAAAGTGCTGTGCTGCACTTGGCCGTTGCATATGCAAACAGTTTCAGCAGCAGTCTACAAACAAAATTTATAAAAATAAAATGACAGAACGTAGTCGAAATTTATTTAAAATATATATATAGATTTATGTGCGGCAGCAACTAACAATGAAGCATTTAATTATTTGTATCAAGCGAATGTACAGCGTACCTTCCTTAAAGCTCGGCTCAAAGTCTTCTTAGAGTGACCATACTTGATTAGTACCAAAAAGATCTAATTCAGCTGCAAGGTCACACACACACACACGCAAGCTCAATGAATTGTAAATACTATTTTGCGGCGTGGAAATGTAGCTCATACTAGCACTATCTGTATTTGGAAATGTGATAAGCGGAACAGCTAATCGAGACCCCTCTGTCGTTCTGTTCAAATTTGGCGCAACGCCGCGTCTCGGTCTGTTAAATCCAACCTTGAATGACAATGACTGCGTGTGTGTGCATGCGTGTGTGTGTGTGTAGGTCGGCAAATACTTCCGCATCTGCTGTCTGCTCTGTTGTTGTTTATCATGCGTTATCAAAATATTTGCGTTTTACGTAATACACATATGCATACAGGCAGTTATGCATACACACATCTTTCATTTTATTTTATTGCATCGCATCACTCATTCTAGTTGCCGGGCGAATTTTTATTCTAAATGTTTTATTTATTTACACTTACAATTTCGCGCCTATTTCAGAGATACAAAGTGCACAGCTTTACACGCAGTGTGACCGCACTGTTCAATACGCAAAATACCTCAAATAAGAGACATCAAAGATACAGTGTATATACCAAAATGGAAATTGTAAACCTATCATTTGTATATTATTTATAAAAATAAATTGAAAATGATTAATTTAATTTGAAGAGCTGACACACACAAGTATTTCTATGCACTGCGTTCAATTTAACAATATGGCTGGTTATCCAAAACTGTGCAGAAAGCTGCATAAATACGTTACTTTCTATGTTCTATGTTATCTGTGGTCACCCTGATCATGCAGTGCTGCACGGCTGCAGATATCGATAGCCGCAGTCGATTTTACACGTCGTAGACGCGCTTTTTTATTATTATTTAAATTCGAAGTTAACAAATACGTGAATAAATTGTTTTGCAAGTTTTGACTTGTTTACGTGTGGACATTAGGTTGCCATTAACAGCAAATGCACTGGCGCGTGTTTCTTGATTTAGATGTCGAACGAATCACTAATGGGCACTCAAATTTCATCTTCTTTGCATACGTAAAAAGATTATATATACGAATATATATATATATAGCCTGTAAGTGTTTGAACTCATTTGATTTTCTATGCATTGCCAAAATAATGTGTGTCTGCCTCTCCCTCTTTCCCTTTCTCTCCCGCTATGCCGTGCTCTCGTCCGGATCCTGCAGTTCGTCTTCCCTTTCCATCTCCTGCTCCTCCAGCTCCGCCTCCTCCTCATCCTCCTCGTCCAGTTCGTCGAGCAGCAGCCAAGGGTGATTGACGGCCGCAAAGGCTGTGACGCGGCGCACCGGATCCGTGCAGAGCATCGGCTTGAGGAACTCGGCAAAGTCGATGGCGGCGTCCTCCGTCCAGTGGTAGCGTCCCATGAGGACCTCGTGCAGGGGATGCTCCTCCAGGTGCTTGATGTTCAGCAGCTCACCATTGGCGTCGAAGATCTCCTTGGCGTACTCGCCGCGGGCTATCAGCTCGCCGGGAATGGGGCCGCACGTCTCGATGATGTGGGCGATGTGCACCTCGTCCTGGCTGGCGGCGCCGCGCCACTTGTTCGGCTCGAAGAGGTACTCGCCCGTGGCCAGCTCCCAGAAGAGGCAGGCGGCGCTCCAGAGGTCCGCCGAGGTGTCGTAGCCGGCGCCCAGGATCACCTCGACGGCGCGGTACTCGCGCGTCTGGATGTCCTCGGTGACGTGTTGGTCGACGAAGCAAGCGTTGCCCACGTCGGCGATGGCCACCTGCAGCGTGCAGGGCTCCAAGGCGGGGTCCTTGCGCTTGTTCAGCTGCAGGCTGAGCGGCACGCCGGGCGGCGAGGCGCTGGCCTGGTCGACGGGCGGTGACGCCGCTGGCTTCCTGGCGGGCTTCCTGATCTTCATGCGCTTGCTGCACGTACGGTGCGGCTCGCTGCTCCTCACCTCCTGCTGCTCGTCCTGCTCGATGCACTTCTGGACGTAGCGCATGAAGCGCTCGGGGCTGGTCTGCAGCAGCTTCAGCGCCTTCGAGGAGCAGCCGCTGGAGCTGGAGCCGGAGCCGGCGGGCTCCTCCAAGCGCCGCCTCTTGGCCTGGCCGGGTATCTGGATCTCGTCGCTCGGCCGCTCCTGGTTGAGCCGCAGCTGCTGGAGGTCCGCCGCGCTGAGCACGGCGGGGCCGTCGTAGGCCAGGAAGGGCAGCTGGTTGGTGACCGCGTCGAGGGCCATCTGGGCGGTGAGGCGGCCGTGCTTGGCCAGCTGCAGGAGGTCCTGGACGCCGCGCTCGCGCAGCCACTTGCGGTGCGCCTGGAAGAATCTGATGCTCTGCTTGGTCTTGGTGCGCAGCCGCCGCTTGGCCGTCTTGCTGAGCTTCGCCTCGACGAGGCCGAGCGGCTGCTGGTGCGCCTCCAGGTACTTGGCGGAGGCGAGCGTCGCCTGGCTGCGCAGCGCCACCTCGTCGGCCACCAGCAGCACGTTCTCCGGCTTGAGGTCGGTGTGGATCAGGCGGCCCTGGTCGTGCAGCAGGTAGAGCCCCTGGAGCACCTGGTAGGCGATCTGCTTGACGTTGTGCAGCGGCAGGCCCTGGTAGCCGCTGCGCTGGATCAGCATCAGCATGTTGTCGCCCAGCACGTCGAAGACCAGGCACTGGTGCGTCCCGTTCACGCCGCTCGTGCAGAAGCTGTCGGTCATGTGGACCAGGCGCTCGTGCAGCGGATGCCAGCCGAGCTGCCCGATGTGCTTCAGCAGCCGGATCTCGTGGCGCGCCGACTCCGCGTACAGCTCCGCCGACTTGACCAGCTTCACGGCGCAGTAGCAGCGCCGCTCCGTGTCGTAGCAGAGCCACACGGTCGAGTAGTGGCCCCAGCCCAGCTTGCTGATGGCGAAGTAGCGCTGCTGGAACGCGTCGCCCGTCTTCACCGGGTGGTAGCCGCCGGGGCGGTAGTCGCTGGGGCTCTCGTTCACGTAGTTGTACGAGGTGGCCGGCGCCGTCTCCAGCTCGTACTCGTCCTCGTCCTCGTCGCCCTCGTCATCGTCGTCGTCGCCGTCACCATAGCCGTAGCCGTAATACTCTTTGATGTTCTCCTCGGCGTCGGCCTCGGCCTCGGCCTCCTCCTGTCCGCCGGCAGTCGGGTTCTGGTGATGGGCGTCATCTGCCCAGGCGTCGGGCTGATCTGCGCTTGGGTCGGAGGCAACGCACGGTGCCAGTTGCTCTGCCCCTGGGGCCTCTTCAACGGATTGTCTTACCCGCAGCTCGAGTTGCTCCTTCGTCAGCTCCTGGCTGGCGTACTGATCCTGCTTCCATTTCAGCCCCACGCATGGGTGTTCCGGCTGCCCCTCCGGGTCCGTCTTGCGACGCAGGTGCAGCTCCTGCTCCTGCTGGTCCAGCGGACCCCGCTTCCGCTCCTGCTCCCGCTCCCTATCCCGCATACGCTCGCGCTCCAGCTTGCGGTCCACCTCCAGCTTGAGATGCCTGCGCTCCTTGCAGCCCAGTGCAGTGGCCGAGTGACTGCGATAGCATCGATACTCGAGGCTTGCCACTTCCTTCTCCTTGTCCTTCTCCTTCGCATTCTCGACTTTGGCATTCTCTTCCTGCCCCTCCCCCTTCTCTTCTTGTTCCTCGTCGCAGTGATGTTTCGACGCGTCTAGCGTCAGTTCTTGCTGCTCAATCCAGTCCAGCTGCAGCTGCAGGCCGAGATCGGCGGCCGCTGCAGCGGGCGGCTGGCTGCGGGGGCAGCAGGAGGACGACGACGTGGAGCACACCTCCGACTCTGTCTCCACCTTGGGCTCCGTATCCACATCTGCACCTGCATCTGCATCTGCATCCGTGTTGCCCTCCTCCGTCTCCTCCTCGGCATCCTCCTCCACCTCCTGCTTGCAGCTATTCGACTTGTGCGACATGGCCTCGTTCTCCTCCTCTTCCAGGTATAACCTAATCAACGTGAATGGTTCGGGATGGAAATTTGATGTACGTGTGTTATATATATATACATGCTAGAATTTTAACTGAGTACTAAACACGATTCCAGATGCTCGTACTGCACCACTCAAATCGAACGCAAATGCCTGCTGGGATCCAACAAAAACTTACTCACACAAACTTGGGAAGTGCTTTGAGCTGATCTCTGGGATTTGGAATGTGGAATCGAGAATCTGGAATGTGGAATCTCGAAACTGAAGTTTCTTCTCTCAGCTGGCATCTCTATCTTGTATCTGCTGTCTTTCGTCTTTCTTGTTCGCCCGCTCTACCATCTTTCCCTCTCTTTGTCTCTGTCCTCTCTTTTTCTCTTGTGTTTCTCCCTTCAAGCACTTTCTTTTCTCTCTTCTGATTTCTTTCTTCGCTCACTTATTCTCTTGCTTCTCTTCTATTCTCTTAACTCATCACTCACTCATAGTCTATCTTTTGCTCTCATCACTCATTAGTCATTACTCATTACTTTTTACTCATTACTCATTACTGATTACTCATTAGTCATTACTCATTACTGATTACTCATTAGTCATTAATCATTACTGATTACTCATTACTGATTACTCATTACACATTACTCATTATTCATCACTCTTCTCCCATTCTCATTACTCAGCGCTCTCCTTTTCTACCTTGCTCATCTCTATTCTCTCCACTTTGCTCTCTTCTCCATTCTCTCTCTCGCTCTCTCTCTCTCGCTCTCTCTCTCATCTCATCACTGTTCTCGCCTTTCTCTCGTCTCTCCTCAGTGGGAAAGCGCTTTCCAGAGGTGCTCAGTGAGCTGGAAAATGTCATTTGGAGCAACAAAGTGCGAACAGGCGAAACCCGGTTCTCGTTAAGCGAAGCAAAAAATGAAAAAGTGAAAAACAAAAGAGAGAAATGAAAAGGGATTAAGAGAGTGTTGCAAAATGCTCAATTGAACAAAGTCAAATTTGGGGAGGGTAGGGCGTAGGGCGTAGGGTGTAGGGGGCGGGGATCGCTGCCCATTCAGGTGCTCCGAGCCGAACAAAGGAACTACACAGAATTTCGATCTACGAAAAAAGTTCCCTTTTTTTTTGGTGGAATTAAAGTTTTGTTTGTATTTTGATTGCCAGCTTAGCATTATATTTTTTATTTTCTATTTTTTATTTTGGGAAAAAAAGAATGGAAAAGATGATTGCGCGCCTCGCCAGGGGAGAAGCTATTTACACAGTTGTTTAAACAAATTTTCCGCTAAGGGTTGCAGGGAAAGTCCAATGAAAACTCGGGCGTAAATATGAAAACTCCCGTTCAAATATTTATTTCAGTGTTCGATATTATTAAGGGGGGGCCAAGGGATAGGAAGGGGTGGGGGTAGGGGGGAGGGGCTGACACGTAATACCCCTTTGTTTGTAATTAGGGAGTTTTTCTTACGGGAAAGTGGTGAGAATAAGGAAAATTGGGAGCAGTTTTTTTTCTCTACATAATCCATTTCTTTGATCTGGCCAATTCGGGCATTATGTAGACTTTTTGAATCGAAATATTTACATAAGTTGCTTAGCGTAGGCGATGATACCCTGTAAAGCTGAGAAGTGCGCGTATATTTTCGGTCAGGCGAAGATGTGCCAACGATGAGTCAGCATATTCCCTGTAAGTAGGATATATTAGAGGATATGTCGGAGAATCCATGCCATGCAGCGTGTATATAGATACTCTGTACATACTCTGTAAGTTCTGCAGCTGTGCGGTATATGGATGCGATTGCTGATTGCAGAAGGGACTCGAGCCTCGGGGCAATACATGCATTCAGGTTCACATATATAGTACATGTACGTGTGTACACACACCTATACATACTCCCCATCACATGTATATGTACATCCATGTCTATTGAGTTGCGTCCAACTGAAAGCCTTAATTAATATCTGAAATTGATGCGACCATAACTATGAATAAGGTAATAAGGTAATAAGGTAACAACACCAGTAAGAGGCTGTGCCCAGTTGGGCTGGCGATTCTATATGTTTATAATTAATAAATAGCGAGCACTTACGGAAGACGTGTAAATTTATTTGCAATTTGTTAGAGAATGACTGCCAGCGTTGCCAGGCTGCTGCACAGACACTATGTGAATAGCTTTTCTACAAGCTGGCAATGCTGCGCCTGCGATTAATCGCTCTCTCTCTCTCTCTCTTCCCACACTCATTCTATCGGTTAACTTTTTTCTGCGCTCTCAGTGTTGCGCTTGCGCTTTTACTCGCTTCCAGGAACAGGCAAGCGAGAGCGTGTGCGCGTGTGCGAGAGAGAGAGAGTGGGCGAGTCGCTGCGCAGCTGTATTTGATTTCCACTGCGTTCGCTCGTTCGTTTTCCATTGCTAACGGTAATAAGCAGCATAATTGGCACATTTTACACAAATTGAACAAAAAGACGGAATGCGCAACAATGCAGCAGCAGCAGCAAAGACGACGTAGACGGCGACGGCAGCTGCAGAGCTAGACAAAAGACGGCACATGCCAAAATGCTGCTGCAAAAAAAAAACAACAACAACAAAACAAAAGTGAAGAAATGTCTGGAGGAAGAAGCAGAGACAGCAAAGACAGTTGACGCAGGCGGCGCGGCGAAACAATGGCAAAGCGGAAAAATCTCGGAAACAAATAACACCCAAAGGACAGCTGTCTGGCTGCAGCGAAGACGTCATCATCAGCAGCAGCAGCCAACGCCGGCAGCGACGCCGACAGCGACGTCTGAGGCATTGCAGGCGTGCTCGCTGCGCAGGCAGCGCTAGCAGCGCACGGTCAATCGGTAATTGGATTAGACCAGGCGCTACCCTGAGCATTGACCCGCTGCAGCACGTAAGCTAATCGCGCACATAGCGGGACCCCTTTTTTAAATGCACGCAGATACTCTGCTAATGGAGCATATTAGTTATGTAGTGAGATGTGCCAAGGGATTTGGGAAAATACGATCGATTCTGTCGATCTGCGTTATGGGAACTTAGCTGTAGTTCAGTATAGCTGCTTCTTAAAGCTTAATACATATTATATATGAAATTCGATTAAGTCGCGTAACTAAATCGTATAATAATCTATGTGAACTTAGCTGCCCGTGAAGATATCTTTATGAAATTTGGTACACATGTTTCTTGTAGCTAAATATATATTTACATATCTAATTCAATTAAATCAACTTACTGTATAATATAGCTACCTATGTGAACTCAGCTTGGTGTGAAGATATCATTATGAAACTTCGTGTATATGCATACTATACACTATTATATAATATATACCAAATTGGAATAGAATCGGCTATCGATGTTATCACAATGAAATTTGGTATACATGTTTCATTTAGCTCAATTCATATTCTAATCCAATTCAATGGAATCAACTTAATATATATACCTATGCGAACCCAACTCGTCGTGAAGATATGAAATACGTGAAATATGGTACGTTTAGCTAATATCAATATAATATTACTTACACTTAAAAACCATTCGTCACACTTAGGATCTGCTAGGGTATAGCCACTTCGGCAAGGGGCAAGTGAGAGTTTTCTCAATTTTCGGATGCTGTTGCCAAGGAAAACAACGGAAATTAATTAAGAAAACATTGCATCGCGATCTGCGTTGAGGTTGTCCGTCAAACCGAAGAAACCAGCCCGCGGGCAGTCTTGGCCCCTGCTCCTGCCCTTGCCCCTACCCCTACCCCTAGCTGTAGCCCTGTTCCCTGGCCTTGGCCCCTGTCCCGTACCATAACGAAGGTTGATTTTTATTGCATGTAAGTTATTTACATGCACATGAATGCACATCAGAGAAAAAAAAAACAACACTAAAAGGTTTCCATATTTTTTTGTTCAGATCGGAAGTAGCCGCTGCGACCCTTTCACAATTGGATTTAATTGTGTTTGACTGACTGGAGAACCCTTTGGAAGCTGCCTCAACTGCTCTCTTGCGCGCGCTCGCTCGCCGCTGGCCATGGCTAACTTTGATCAGCCTCTGAATACCTTTATACTATATCATATTTCAACTGCTGATCAATGCTTAGCATGAGAAAGGCTATAGTTGAGCCAGTTTTTGGAACTAATGAGATATTTTAGTTATGAATATATTGAAGTAATTTTTTTTCTATGGATGTTGTCTAATATTGTAGTGTATTGTGATATGGTAGAGATTGTTGTTCCGTTAAGATCTGTTGATCTCTCTTACGAAACTAGATGATATTGTAACTGAGTTGTAATGTATATTAGGCTCCTTTCTATAAGTATTTGCACAACATAGCGCATTATTATACATGCTATGTATCGAGAGACTCATATAGCAAATAGTTTGCAGATCATCAACGATAGAAATCATAGAAATGCTAGCTATAGACTTCAATATATAATCCCATCTGATCTGTTAATATATAGACTTTCTCTGCAATTCAAGCAATGATATTAGAGTTAGAATTGACAAAAGAAAGAAGCACCAGGAAGTGTTATATATTGTATCGTATTGAACATCCTGGAATGGTAAGGCTATCCAGAATGCATTATAACATATTGTATAACATATAACATATATCTATCTTTATTTCAGCCAGAGCTCTTAGAACTTATGGAACTAGCCTTGATCGATCTCCCACTCTCAGCATATTCCATATATGTATTCCATCTTATGAGTGCTAACTTCTCTTGATTTGTTGAAGCATTGAAAAAGAAGCTGTTTGTTGCAAATTTCTATGACAAATGTAAGGAATAATTATTGTTCTATGTCCTTCCATCTTTCTCAGCTTAGTCGCATATACATCGTACTTCTGCTTCTGCCGAGTTCTTTTGACTTCTGGCTCTAACAAAAATGAATTTTGCCCTCCACACTAAGCAAACCAGGCAATGTATTGCTGTAATAGAGTCCTTGCTCTCTCTACATCCTATATCTTAGAGATATATATAGATAGGCATATATATTTACCCATTGCTGACTAACTTTTCTCAACTTGCAGGACTATCAATTGCATATAGACTTTTCGGTCTTCCGGGCTTGCCTTGCTCTGCCTGCAGGATTTTCGGCTTCTCGTCGATTCTTCATGCTTGACAATTGGCTTTGTGTCCGTTTGCTCCCGATTTTTGTCAACAGCCTGGGAAATGTTGTGGGCCGTGACTGAGAATGGGAAAATCGATTCATTTATCATGCGTGTGCAGGATGTGGGGCGACAGGATGTGACTGGGCACAAACGATTGTTGTGGCCAGCCGCGGCGCATCCTGTTGCCCAATAAAAGGACAAGGCGTCAAAAAACAGAGCTGATGAACAGGATATCACAGCAGTAGCAACAGTAGCAGCAGTGGCCGCGGCAGCTGCCTGCGATCGACCGCAAGTTCGCGCCCATGTCGCGGCCCAGTTAATCCTTTGACTGGCGTGCAGGATCAACCAAAACAAACGCCGCTGACCTCTTCATTACGGGATGTCAACGTCGCAGGACAATCACGATCGGACAGGATCACGATCGCGGCCAGTCGCCAGCGGCTCACTGAACTGGAAAATTATGCAAGCGCGCGATGCGCCCCGGATTAAGGACGCCTTGCAAGACGTCGCGTTGCCCTAGGGCGGCGCACCAGGACGATCCTGAATTTGCCTTTTTCATTTGCGCTTGTTTTTATTGCCCCCGTGTCGGACAATTGATTCCGTGACATAAATTCCGATGTAAACAGCCCGCCGGTCAGCCCTGGCCGCGCGATTGAGTTGTCACATAAATCACGGCCACGACGGACCTTCGCCAAGGGCAGGACACGTACATGTGTGTGCGTGTGTGTGTCTGCTCTATATAGCTGATAAGGTGCGCTAATTGCATTAGGCTGTGCGAAAAGTATCTCGAGCAGCGAAGCCTGGGAAAGTAGATAGGCTTTGTGGGAATTGTTTTCACGCAGAAGTTAAAGCTAGGGAAGTTATTTATCATTGTAATTGTTATCATTGTCATAATCATTATCATTGTTATTGCAAATACCAGGCTTAATCATATTATTGTCGGTAGTAATGACATTGGCATTGACATAAGTATTGTCATTATCAGTGTCATTATCAATGTCATTGTTATTGTCATTGGCATCGGCATCGGCATCGCTATTAGCATTGACATTGGCATTGATATTGGTAATATCTTTACTGTTAAATTGCTATTGTCATTATCATTGTCATTACTTTTGGCATTGTTCACAAAAACACTTTTCATAAGATAACTTTAGATGTTTGTGCCAATAACTGGACCTATTTACTCTATAAGAAGTCGATCTTAACTACACACAAACTAAATGTGAATAAATTTTTGTGAATAGGGCGCGCATCGCAGTCCTATAACAAGTGTATTTAGGATATATATGAGGTATATAGTCTAATTATTCATTTTCATTTGAATCGCTTAAACTAATTTCCAATCCCTCGGAATCCCCCTCCAAGCGATGCAGTTTGGAAATTTGTGCAATTTTCAGGTTGAGGCCTTAAACAGGCTGTGTTTATAGCGAGCGTGTGTGTGTCTGTGTGTGCGTGTGTGTGTGCAACCCTTTTTGGGTTGATGTTGTGGCTTATGTAGCTGGGAATTGGCAGGCGAGCATTTGCCCCGATTGCAATTGATTTGAAACGTATTAACCCATGACCGCTTTAGCCATTGTTTATTGACTAATTTGCGGTTAAAAATTTTGCGATTTCACATTTCGAGACAGATTGAGATTTATGAGTGAGTGAGTGTATATATATGTCTGTGTGTTTGCCAATAAATCTTTTTCCTTTTTTATTAGAGTGTGCGAAAACTTTTGGCGCGCTGTGCAGCGAGCGGAAGAACAACAGCAAAAACCATAAACAAAGCAAATGAGAGACGTGAGAACGAGGATATGCGATAAAGGTCAAGGGTCACAGTATAGCGTATATATAGGCATATATATGTAGGTAGAGATATACATGTTGAGACTCGAACTAAATGAGAGTCTAACGTCTAGTCAAGTTTACTACTTAAGAATCGTTGGAGTTCTTGAAACTACAGGTGATGCACCTTGATGATGATAGCCTTGAACGATTATGATACTATACTATATTATATGATACTATATGATAGATAAGCTATGCTATTGGAGATGCCAAACTAATCTAGAGCAAGGTGCTATATTCAGCTTATGCAAGTTGATGAAGATGAAGAAACGTGGCACCTAAAGTCACTTGCCCAACGGCTCTGGTGGGGAGTGCTCGGCTTGAATATACTAAGCTGAACTGTGACTAAAGCTCATCATTCAACCCCCTTGGCATATCACGCATTTGTATATACATATCTATATATTCCACATTCCCCGATAGATCAGCTCTAACTGCTTCACATATCATTTAGACAAATGTTGCGAGCAAGTGTTTTGACTTCCTGGCTGCACCCTAATTGTCAGTTGTCAACGGGGGTGGGTGGGGGTATCTCTGGAAAACTTCATAGTCGTAAAACTGGAAATTAACCCGCTGGCAAAACATCTGTAAAAGGCTAAACAAATTTCTCATATGTCATAAAGCTGCAGATCGACTTTTGCGCTAATGTGTTAGACGCGTGGGTCGTGGGTCGTTGATCGAGTTGGTGGTGGCTGGTGGTGCTGGTGCTGGTGGTGCGATATGCATCGCGTTCTACGTTAGCCTTTGACAGTTTATCATTAGGCGGAGGGTTGCCGGAGGTCCTTCAACCAACATAATGACGACTCTCCGCCTCCCCCACCCCCCACATTAGATGCATGGCAAGCACTCGAGGGTTTTTCATAAATTTAATTGATTTTCTGCACTCGGACAACGCAGTCATTAGCAGATCCTTGAAGAGCGATAAACCCAACCACTAACTGCTCCTGTTCTTATGATTAATGAGCGCACGCACTGAGTGACAGAGAGAGAAAGGGAGAGAGAGAAGGAGAGCGAGTTCCAGCTAGATACATATATAGATAGATATATTAAAGAGCACATTATATTTTATATTATCATTATTTTTATTTTATTATATTAATATTATTATTAAATTACATTATTATCCCATTATTATTGTTACATCATTATCATTATTATTATATTATATTAATATTATTATATTATTATGTATTGTTATCATTATCATTATTTATGCATATATTACTTATATTTAATATTATTGTTATTATTATATTAATATTATTATTAAATTATTCCATTATATTATTATTAATCTCATTATCATTATCATTATTTATACATATATAATTCGCGGCTCTCGCGACGCTATTAATCAACAGCATCCAGCTGAACTGTATAAATCTCGCCGATATAGGAATTGTTAGCATGAGCTATGGCACGTTTATTCATGTCCGAATTGGGATTGATCATGAGTGTCGATATGTTGTAGCCCTCCACATGCAAGTTGTCGAAGAGCTTCATGTGGTACCAGCTCATGGCACGCAAGAATTCCACTGGAAACAATTGGTCAGACACAGATATTATATGGGTATATTTTGTATATTTACTCACTTATGGCGACCAACAGCCAGTCGATCAAGCGTAGTATATCACGCACAAAACTTTGAGACATGATCGGTTTTATTTATTTTTTTTTAGCTTTAGCTTTTGTTGGAGCACTCGTATCAAATGACTAGCTCACCTAATTGTGACAGCTTTGGGCGAATGAAGTGTAAGGCACAGCACGCGTGACAGTCACAAAAGCAAGTGTGACAGAGACAGAGAGCAACTGGCAAACTGTTTGCTACTCGACAAATAGAGTTTCAATTAGAGTGAGCGGGAGAATGGCAGAGCATGTAGAGCTAAAGATTCAAGGGCATCATGAGTGTGAGTAGGGAGGTGTAAAGAGAATGCGCTGCGAAGGCGGAGGAGTTGAGAATAGCGAAAACTGACTGGCTGGCTGGCTGGAAAGTAGAGAGTGAAAGAGCCTGCCAAAGCTTGATCAGCATCATGAGTGGGAGTGAGGGGGCGAGAGCATGAACACACAAAGCACAAAGCAATATAAGCAGAGCTAAAATTAAAATTCTTTCAAATGTGTATGTGTGAATGCGTGTCTTACACAGCTTGTTGCACAGTGTTGGAAAGGAGAGCGAAAGTGCGAGTGAGTTAGAGAGTGAACGTGCAAAATAGAAGCCTGCGGCATAGTTAGGCAGAGGCAGTGTAAGAGTGAGCGAGTGAGACTGACTTCTGCGAAAATCTGCGCGTTTGCCAACTTGCTGAGAAGAAGAGACGAGTGGGACCGAGCAAGAGATAGTCTGCGTGCAGAAGCTTGCTGCGCAGCATGAGTGGGACAGAGAGCGTGAGCTTGCAAGGCTGAAGCTGCAGAGTTAAAGCGAAGGGGAAGGCGAACGCGTAGAGGTAAACAAAAACGATAAAAATGAAAATTAATGGCAAACAGTGTTGGAAAACGCACATGCATAGGTGCGTGCGTGCTGTAGACGCTTTCTCATGTGGAATAAAGTAAATCGAGAAAGTTGTCTGCCTGCCTGATGCCTGCCAGTCCTTGCCGTGGGCCAATCAATTACGAAGGAAAAAAACCCAAGGCAAAGGGCTAAGCGTTAGGGTAAGAGAGGGAGAGCAAGTAAGATTCGATAAACTTAGCATTTTATTCAAATTTAATTGCAGCCATGCATTAATTCTTACGTCTTGCAGCGGAACCTGATCCCGAGCGACTGTCAAATGCTTGACACACTCTTCTTCCATCGCCGACGGAGTGAGAGTGAGAGAGATCTGATGTCCCGTTTGTGAACCTCATTTGCATAGGGAGGACGGGGCCAACCCCCTTTCGCTGGCCTCCGTGCGCTATGCGTTTGGCCAATGGCTTCTGCGGTCGCGAGGTTAGATTTATGGAACAGCAACAACAATAACAATCTGCTGTCGTTTCCCTTCATTTCGCTCTAAATGCGCATTTTTCTGTCTAAACTTTGGGATTTTCTTTTCGACATTTCTGTAATTTTCTTGACAATTAAATATGCAAATGCCGCTAAACGTTTAGCCCCTGGCCCCAGACCCTGCCCTACTCCTTGGTCCCGCTCCTCGCCTATCGTATTCCATCTCTGACCCGAAACAAACAGAAGAATGCAAAAAACTCTAGTTCAGAGCTGAGATTTACTTGATTCATTGTTCACATTTCTTTCACATCAAATCGGGCAGAAAATGATTTGTAGTGCATAAATATATCTGATCTAAATATATATGTATGTATCTATGTACGATTATGTTAAGTAAATAGCAATAACAGCGACAATTATGTTATTTTAAAGAAATCTGGAGTGGACAGCTGTGGCTGCAGTTGAATTCCATGGAAATTGAGTGTGAGAGGGACAGGTCTATGGATACAAATAAAGTGCGTAAGAGCGAAGCAGCAGTAGCCTGATCTTCAGCGCGAGTGGGAGTTGGCGTGAGAGTGAGTGAGCGGACAGGAGTCTGTGCAGGCACAATCGAAAAGCTCAGAGTGTGGGCCAAGGGGGGTGGGGGCGGGGGAGTGGCATATCGGATGCCATTCACTGACAACGCGGTAGAGTGGGTAAATTTGCAACACTGCCAAGCGGGAGGGGTAAAGAACGATAAAATCGAATTCACTGGAAATCATTGTCATGCAGAGAACTGAGGCGAAATTTAAAAGTGCGAGCAGAAGACCTATTCAGAGAGGACTTAGCAAAACGTTTTTAAATGAATACTAGTTCTACAATAATTTTAATTGTATTAACTGTGTTAAAAAATAAAAAATAAAATTATCGATTTCGAATAGAGGATAACAAGTATCGAGTGTATATTGCCAGTCTCCATCTGATAACTTCCATTCACAGGAATTCGCTAATCAGTGTTGGGGAACGTCGGTGCCGGCGCGCTTTTTCAGTTCATCGAACAAGATGGCGTCTAGACGCTGACTTTCCACGCGGCAAAGTAACTCTCTGAAGCTGTGCTGAGTAACGTCTCCGTCTTTTGTCACATTTGAGCTTCCTGCTTGCCAGTGCCAATAGGAAAATCAGTTGAAAGTGATCTAAACTACAAAAACTAAACTTTTGTTTTTGAATTTGGGTTTTTCTTCAGTTTTATTTTTGAGCGAAAACCATGCAACCACAGCAAAATATGCAAGCCTATGATGGGCCCATCTACAGGCAGGTGGTGCAACTACCACAACAACTGCAACCACTGCAACAACCGCAACCACTGCAACACCCACAGCAGCCGCAGCAGCAAGTGATCGGAATGCAGAATCTGCCCCCAATGGGCGTCTTCCACAATGGCGTGTGGTACAATACGCAAGCGTTTGGCGCGTGCGCGCAGCCAGTGAACGGCAGTGCGCAGCCGCTGGTGCAGTATCTAATACACGATGGGCTCACCTACTACTGCCAGCCAGTGCAGATGCAGCCGATGCAGCAGATGCAGCAAATGCAGCAGATGCAGCCGATGCAGCAGATGCAGCAGACTCAGGAGCAGGGCAGCGCCCCCGCCGCTGCCTGTCTTCCAGTGGGGCCACCGATGCAGCCAACGCCACCACCACAGGTACAACAACAGCCAGCATCACCACCACAGCCTCCACCACAGGTACAACAACAGCCAGCATCACCACCACAACCTGCACCACAACCGATACCACAACAGTCAGCATCACCACCGCCACCACAGCCGGTACAAGAACAGCCAGCAGCAGCAGCAGCACCCCCACCAAGACCAACACCACCGACACCAACACCACCGACACCACCACCACCAACACCACCACCACCTCCACCAGCAGCAGCAGCATCAGCCCATCAGCAGCAGTACCAGTTGGTGCAGCCGCTGCACACAATACACGTGGTGCCAGCGTCGCCGGACAACGCAACCGCCTACATCTATCAGCCGTGCGACCAAACCTATCACCCGGTGCATCTGGTCGCTATGCCACCGAGCCCACCGCAGGCAGCCAACGGCGAGCAGCTGCTCGTGCCTGCTGGCAATGCGCAGCAAATGCCACAGGTAGCCACCGTTCCACCTACACCCACCCCCCACCCCCACACACCCTACCTGGAGTCCACACAGCCAGCTTATCCCTATCAAATGTATGGGCCCCAGGACGCCTCTGCACAGTCGGCACAAACACAACCACCCCCACCTCACCCACCACCACTACTACCAACACTAGCACCATCAGCACCACCACCACAGCAAATGATAGCATGTCAGCCGCAAGGCCAGGCGGTTGGGCCCCACATGCAGCCGCAAGGCCAGGCGGTTGGGCCTCACATGCAGCCACAGGTGCCACAGGTGCCACAAGCGCCACAGGTGCCACAATCCTTCAACAACCATCAAGCGCTGCCAAACAATCAGATGGGTGCTGCACCACCACCCGCCGAGGTTGAGCCCGAAGTGATCGAGGTAGACGTTCCGCTGGCCAGCGACGTCTACGTAACCAGAAATCGTGACAAGCTAACCTTGTGCATCCACAAGCATCCCGGCATGCCCAGGTCCGTCTTCCCCCCGAACGTCTATGTAAATGGGGCCCTGCATGTCGCGCGCTCGGTGCAGGATGATCTGGACAACAGGCCCGACTCTAGGCCAGCCACTGAGACGATCTATTCAATTCCCTACAATGCCGTCCCCCGATATGAGGTGAGTTGGATTCCCCCCTCCCCCACCCCTCTTCCTCTTAACTAATTCTTCCTCTTCCTTCCTTCAGGCGCCACCGAATGCTGCTGCCTATGCAGCGCCCACTCAGGTCTATAGGGAAGCGCCAGAACCTATGTATTATCCCCAGCAACCGGTAAGATTTGTATCCATTCCTAGTAGCTAGCATAGCCATTCCTTTGCTAGACAAATGTAGCTTTGGGAAGAGATGCGTCTCTATAAGAAGTATCTACTATGGGAGTAACAAATCAAAACAAACTCGAATGTCACAGGTAGAACATGGTTGCTGCAACTCCTTAAATATATCGATAAATATAGATATCGATCACACTTTTTGTCTCTAGTTCTTATGGCAAGCAGTTACCTGCTACAAGCAACATCAACATAAAATACAAGCTTTCTTCTACTGCACCTTCTGACATGTATCGATGAGAATTGATTCTCCGTTTTAACACATAACTGCACATCTCTTGAGCCGGAAGTCTAGCGAGTGATGTATTAATGTTTGTATATATATGTCCTTATCTTAGCAGTATACTTCCTCGGAATCGATAAATATCGGTTTTTTTTTTGACACCAATTCTAAAGCTCAATGAGCTTCAATTGCTCATATCTAATTAATCCTCGCCCAACCTGTTTACCCTGAATATACTTCCTGTGACTATTGATGGGTGTCTATCGTACGACTTGAGCATATAACTGATCAGACTTTCTTCTGCCTCACAGTCGGCGCCTGAATTCGTTGAAGCACCTAGAATGGAGCAGTTCGTGCCGGGCCGTCAGCCATTCAATATGC
Source organism: Drosophila pegasa (assembly GCA_035046225.1). NCBI lineage: Eukaryota > Metazoa > Arthropoda > Insecta > Diptera > Drosophilidae > Drosophila > Drosophila pegasa. The sequence goes on along the minus strand of JAWNOD010000429.1, from coordinate 1,216,174 downwards.
GCAATCAACCGCATTTGATGGAGTGCAGTGAGGTAGAGGCCCGATGCATTGAGGAGTCGCAGCGTGGAGGTCAAAATCCAACGGGGCATACATACGAACAGTTCCGAGCGCCGCGTCGCGTTGCCCAATCCTTCAGTGGAGTGCCGATGCAGATGCCGACGCCAATGGCACCAAGGAACGATGCAAGATTCCAGAGGAACACCTATGCTGCACCAAGGCCGTTTGGGAGGCAAGTGCGACAGCAGCCGGAGATGTTTACTAGAGAGAATCGGAGGCCACATTTCAGGCAAATGGCTCACGAGGCATCGGGACAACAAGCCTTCAATCAGCAAACATCGAGGCAGGCGCACTATATTTCAACGGAGGAGTCCCCGAACAATGCGGCCTTGACTGTGCTGGAGATAGCACAAATAATATCGCATACGACTAACCTCAGCTCAAGCCACCAGCAACAGGTGGGGGCAAGCTCAGGTGATGTTGTAGCTGACTCAACTCCGGTAAATGGAAACAGCAGCCAAGCTGCTGACAGCTCGACCCAACCCATCCAACCCGCTGAGGTCAGCTCAGCTTGCGCAGCGCAAGCTGGGGGTGTGATACCGATGAACGAGCCCATTACTCCACCGAGCCCGGAATCTGCTCAAAGCTCAACCGGGGATCTGTCGACCCAATCGCATCCAGTGGAAGACCCCAAGCCCAACTCCCCAGCTCCCGTAGTGCCAAACGACTCTAAGGAGGAAAGCTTGAAGCAGCCGCAAAGGGCAAGGACACCACCAAAGATTTCCAAAAAGAAAGCCAAAAATTTGCCGCGTAAAAAGCAAAAGACACTTGTTTTCCAAGCTGAGGCCAGACCGAACCAGGGGGTGCCCCCAGCGATTCCGAGCCATCCGACTATCTTGAAGCGTCCAACTCAAGAGGATCAGGGATGTCCGTTGCTTCTCCCAAGACCATCTCGAGAGGATATCAAAATTAGTGATCCTCAGGTTGTTCCGATAATGTCGAAGGTCTTACCAAAGGCACCTGAAAAGACTTCACCAGAAGTAAGCCCAAAGCCGACCCTGTCTGTAGTTTCAGAAAAGCCATGCAAGTCACCTAATCAAAAATTGGATATGCTCGATTCAACTCGCACGGTGAACGAGGAAAATTCCTCCACAAAACTTCCCTTAGAGCTGCCTCAGGACAAGGGCCAAAGGGCCGACTCGACCTCAAAGTGTATTACCTCAAACATAGCGAATAGCATTGCATTGGCCCCAACCCCAGCCCCAGCCCATCCCAGCCGATCTATGGGATCGGAAAGTGCACGTAATATTGCTCCAACGGCTCCTCAAGCTAAGCCAAGGCCAATTCCACCTAAAATGCCGGAACCCGTGACTTCATTGGAGGGTTGGCCAACCCTAAACGCAAGGAGAAAGAAACCTCAAACTGTTCCCTTAGATAAGCTATCTAGGTCAGTTTCCCCAAAGCAAGCTGGACAACTTCAGCAGGCGAAAAATCAAGCGGAAGCAGTGCAGTCGGCAAAGCTCAAGAATACGGTGTTAAATACGCCTCTAAAGAATGTTCATCAGGAAGAGCTTAAGAGCATTTGGACTGAAGTTGCTAAGCCAGGACATCAGGCCACTTCAGCTGTAGACGTGCAGCTGAAAGCTAAGGAAGGTACTGGACGTGTAGTCCCTTCTCCAGGAGCTGTTGACTCCAAAGCTAAGGAAGGTACTGGACGTGTAGTCCCTACTCCAGGAGCTGTTGACTCCAAAGCAAAGGAAGGTACTGGACGTGTAGTCCCTTCTCCAGGAGCTGTTGACTCCAAAGCTAAGGAAGGTACTGGACGTGTAGTCCCTACTCCAGGAGCTGTTGGCTCCAAAGCTAAGGAAGGTACTGGACGTGTAGTCCCTACTCCAGGAGCTGTTGGCTCCAAAGCTAAGGAAGGTACTGGACGTGTAGTCCCTACTCCAGGAGCTGTTGACTCCAAAGCTAAGGAAGGTACTGGACGTGTAATCCCTAATCCAGGAGCTGTTGACTCCAAAGCAAAGGAAGGTACTGGACGTGTAGTCCCTTCTCCAGGAGCTGTTGACTCCAAAGCTAAGGAAGGTACTGGACGTGTAGTCCCTACTCCAGGAGCTGTTGACTCCAAAGCTAAGGAAGGTACTGGACGTGTAGTCCCTACTCCAGGAACTGTTGACTCCAAAGCTAAGGAAGGTACTGGACGTGTAGTCCCTACTCCAGGAGCTGTTGACTCCAAAGCTAAGGAAGGTACTGGACGTGTAGTCCCTACTCCAGGAGCTGTTGACTCCAAAGCTAAGGAAGGTACTGGACGTGTAGTCCCTACTCCAGGAGCTGTTGACTCCAAGGCTAAGGAAGTTACTGGGCGTGTAGTCCCTACTCCAAGAGCTGTTGACTCCAAAGCTAAGGAAGGTACTGGACGTGTAGTCCCTACTCCAGGAGCTGTTGACTCCAAAGCTAAGGAAGGTACTGGACGTGTAGTCCTTACTCCAGGAGCTGTTGACTCCAAAGCTAAGGAAGGTACTGGACGTGTAGTCCCTACTCCAGGAGCTGTTGACTCCAAGGCTAAGGAAGGTACTGGGCGTGTAGACCCTACTTCAGGAGCTGTGGACTCCAAGGACCTTGGGAAAAATCAAACGAGTTTGGTAGATCCGAAGAAAAATGACTTCAAGCAGGCGGTAATTGGAGCCAGGTCATTAAGGAGCATGAAGAGGCAAGCAAAGCGAGCTGCTAAAGTGCCGAACTTACAGAAGAATTGGAATATGCCCTTGAAGCCAATTCAAGAGTGTGTTGAGGTGGAGTCCACTCAAAATGACTCCAAGTTAGCTAAGGAGAAGGTCGATCCAAAGACAACTCGATTGAAATTAGTTACGGAGCGTGCTCAGCCGGTGGGGCTGAAGCAAGGCAGCTCGAAGTTGCCTTCGAAGGGTGCTACTACTGTGGAGCTGAATAAAGCTTCAGGTGTCACATCAATAGAGGTCAAAGATCACAACTCAGGGTCAGCTTCGTCTGATAAGCATAAAACTTCCGTAGAGCTCAAGCAAAGCGACTTGAAGTCGGTTTCAAAGGGTAAACAACAGACGGAGATCAAACCAAATCAAGCTGAGCCACAGTCGGAAGCCATCAGTCAGGCGATTCCAGGCGATGCAGACGTGGAGCTCAAGGCAAGTCAGTCCAAGTCCAAATTAGTTTCAGGTGCAGAAAAAGCGGAAAGTAGTTCGACTGAAGACTCGTCCGAGGCAGCGGCAAGTGAGTTCGGCGAGGCAGCTGCCGACGATCCAGGGCTGGATGCCGATGAAGCTGAGCAACCGGAGGAGTCTACTGACCTTAACCCAAAGAAAATTTCGAAGAAGAAATACCCCAAGCTCTCGAAGCTGGAGCGCAAAGCGCTTCGACGCGAGGCCATGAAGGCTCAAAGCGAATTGCGGGCGGCACAAAAGGAGAAGGACAAAAAGGCGAAGGCAAAGGCCGATGACGTCAAAGAGCCCGAAGACAAGAAGAAGAAAACTGAAGCGTCCGAAAGTGCTGAGACCGTTGTCGAAGAGGAGCCCCTGAAGGAAATCAGCGATGTCTTCCAGCGCCACAAGCTTTTGACAATCATAAAGAAAATTCGAAATCTATGATTTATCTAATTTGTTTCACAATAAAGAATATAAATACGAACTGTTCATGAATCGAAACAGTTCATTAATAAAAATATTTATGCAACTAACTAATGGAACCCGTAGTGGAATCATTGGAATCGATGGAATCAGTGGCTATTAATGTATAGCTCGCACTTCTTTAGAGCTAAACAAAACGTTTGGCATAATTCGTATATTTCGTACGTACATATACACATGTATGCATGCATATGACGAGGTGACTGAACGACATTTGATAGGCAATCGAGCTGACCAGAATTGAGCAGCAGGAAGACTCAGCAAATCATTTATTTAGTGTTTATGGCTTAGCAAATAATTTTGATGTGGATCAGATTCTAGCTGTTGATTTCTGGCATTTTAGCGGAATTTACGATGTACATATGTGTGCATGTGTGTGTATGTGTGCATGTGTGCATGTGTGTATGTGTGCATGTGTGTATGTGTGTATGCTGTGTATGTGTGTATGTGTGTTGGTGTGTACGTGTGAATGTGTGTATTTGTGCATGTGCGTATGTGTGTATGTACATATGTGTGCATGTGTGTATGAGTGTATGTGCGTAAATCATCGCAACTCCAGCTGTCAACAGAACTAATAGAAATATTTGCTGAGTCTTCTTGCTGCTCAATTCTGGTCGCTTGGTATTTAAGCTTGATTTTCTATCAAATGTCGATCAGTCGACACACATGCATGCATGCATACATGTGTATATATGTATATATATGTAAATATACATGCAAACATATGCTCTGCAGAATTCATAGTAAATTCCGCTCAAATTCCAGGCAAACAGAGTCGAGCAGCAAGAAACGGATGACAAAAATTTGCCTTACAATGAGGCATAAAAACTGAAAAGTGATATGTATCATTTGTTTACTGCTGATTGCAGCCAGATTTTCTGTTGAATCTCACCAAAGCCAGCGAGCAGACGACGCCAACGCCAACGCTCGCACCCGTTGGACAGGCTACAATATCTCAATTTTATTTCGCTGATATAAATAATGAACTCATTTATTTTGATTTTTGTTGATTTAATATGTGTTTATTCAATTTTAATTATATTCAGTCAGTTAGAATAATATAAATAATATAAATTTTTATACCCTGAACCCATTGATAATGGATCTGGATCTTGATCTTGATCTGGACGACGAGCTGAGTTGATTATTGATTATGAATTGATTATTAATTCGCAGTGTTCAGGGTATCCCCTAGTCAGCCACGGCCGACTAGAGTTGTTTTACTTGTTACATTATATTTAAAATTTGGTTTTATTTATATTAGATTGCTTAACTTCCTAGTACCATTTATAAGACAAGATCATGGTGCTTCCAGAACTGGTTTATGAGTTTCATTCTAGGCTTAGAATTACCAAAAAGGAAGTAGTTATGCAAATCTTGCATTCCGTTTGACAGCTCAGCTTGAGCTAGACCTTAAGCCAGTTTTCAGGTAACTATGTACCCATACGCGAGCTGAACTAGATCAAAAGAAAGATCGTAATCCACATTAAATTGTTGTCAACTGTGAAACTCGCAGCCTGTGACAAATGCCGATTTGCAGGGTCGGTGAGGCGTTTTGCAGGTGTGGCTAGGACTAATTAGGTGTCGAAAGGTTTAACGACGCCTACAAACTCTATTGAAGCGAACTACCTGCTCATTAGCATACCTGTCTTACCCGACCCGACCCAACTTCCCGCTCTATGCCCTGAGCTCTCCATTCATTCATATCTCTCCATTCAGATCTATGCATATTCTAATTCTAATCCTTGCCTAAGAAACTTCCTCCTCCTTTGCTTTCAAATTGCGACAAATGTTGCATTAGAGCTGATGAAAGGTGTCGCAAATCCTTTCCGTACAGCTCTGTCCCTCTACCTCTTCCTCTTGCTCTGTCAATGCAGCTGTGCCGCTGCTTCCCTGTGGTATCTAGTCATAGGATCTATGTATGCAGATGGGTATTTGGGACACGAGCTCTAATGCAGCCTTTGTTTAGCCTCTGCTAATCCCAACTCAAGCAAAACTCTCATTAAGGAAAAACTTGGACTACAGATGGAACTATTGTATGGAATCTTATATAGATTAACTCTGGTATAGGCAGGTATATCAGGTCTACTCTAAAAGTATCGCCGATAGAGGTATATAGAAAAATATATTCCTAATCAAGACATCGAGGCTTTTTGAAATGACGCCTTCTACATCCGAAAAGCTAACCATGTTCAGCTTCTCATCAGCTACCCTGCTTTACCCAGAGAGAGAGAGGCAATGGGTGAGCGTTAGAGTTAGTTAACTTAAGTTAGTCGAGTGTTGCATTGTGTTTTCGTGCTTGGCTCGACTGTCAGCTGGCACGTGGACGTTTTACCGGTTTGCACCTCAATTTTTGGGCCCATCAAACGGGCGACTAACTCATCTAATTGGCAACCGGTAGTCGCCTGGTAGTGGCCTCTGCCACTAAGCGATGCAGGCCTTATCTCGCGCACTTATCGTAATTGCATCGCGAGCGAGCACATTCGACTGTGTCATGTCACATGTCACAGCGCCCGAGCTACTTCGCATCGGAGTTGAGCGAAAGGAACGGCAGCAAAAAAAGCCTCACGCGTATCGATATCGGCGCAGCCTTCGAAAGGAGTTTTGCTCTCGCCGCGACCCTATTGTGAGATCTATGGATCAATTTATATTTATGCTTAGATTGTCAATAATTCAATAATTCATAAAGGGTAGACTGAGACAGAGGGGGGGAGAGGTGGAGAGGGAGAGAGAGAGCGATAAAGTAGAGGTAGAATTAGAGACAGAGTCAGGGTGGCACTACAGAAAAATGGCAAAAGTTCGTAATAGAGCGAGATATAGAGATAGAGACTTAGTGTGCGGATAGAGAGAGAGCTACTATTAGAGAGCTTCTATGAGAAAGAGTGATTGGAGGAAGGAGTAGAGGTAGAGTCAGGGGTCAAGGAAGAACTCAACCTTTCCTCGGACAAAGTAAGTCGTGGTTTCTTCATCTCAATCTCAGCTCAACTCAACCTCGCAGCCAATTTATTTTAGCTTAGACTGTCAATAGTTCAATAATTCATAATAGATCCCTCTCTCTCTCTCCCTCCCTCTCAAGAGAGAGGATAGAGTCAAGACTGGGTCTCTACCCCGATCGTGTGTCCTGAATAATTTGCATAAATTGACATTTGCATATGTCTTCGGGGCTGGTGTCTGAAAGTCGAAGTCGAAAACGGAGTCTGAGTCCTTCTCTCTCCCTCTCTTCCCACCTCTCCTGCTCTGTCTCTGGTTGAGTTCGACAGCTGTCGCTCTGTCCCGCCCCTGGCTGACTTTGTACCCTCGGTGCTCGAAAGGTGTGAGCGCATGTAATAGACATGCAAGACGCAAGATGCAAAATGCAAATCCAAATCCAAAATGCAAATGCAAATGGAAATCGAGAAAGAGAAGGAGAAGAATTCGGATTTTTGTTTTTGTTTTCTTGTTTTTGTTTGGTCCTATATATTTTGTTTTGATATGTAAGTTGATGTATATGATATTTGATTTTCAACTTTCCCAAATTAACTGCGTACACCCTCTCCCAGTACGGCGACTCTTTTTTTGTTTCCCACTCGAGCCAGCTGAGGCAGCTGCCTCAGACTCTATGCAAAATAGTGCCAAGTGACGTTCTCGTCGATGTGACTAGTAGGTCAAGCGTAACGTTAGTTACCTACCGCAATATCCAGCGACTACTCCAACGTTAGCTCACAATGTGACAGTCCGTCAATCAGTCAGTCAATCACTTAGACAATATTTCAGGCAATCGGTTATTCAATCAGTCAGGTGGTCAATCTGTCAATTAGACAGTCAACCAGTCAGTCCATCAGTCAATCAATCAGTCAGTCAATCAGTCGTGGTCAGTTAGTCAATCAGTTAGTCAATCAGTCAGTCATCAGTATTTTAATCAATCTGTCAGTCAGTCAGTCAGTCATGACATGGTTAGTCAATCAGTCAGTCAATTAAATGATTGATTAAAATCTGATCGATTGACTGACTAACTGACTGACATATAAAATGCAATATTTAGTCTCTAATCAGATCTTCTTGACCTCAACATTGTATAGATAGATAAGCTATCTATCTATATATGGAGTTGTCCAAAAAGTCTTCAATCCCCACACATATATACCATATTTATCTCTATATATATATGTCTCTATCTATGCAAAATATGCAAAATCAATAAAAATTGTCTAATTTCTCATAAATTTGAGACTTGGTAAATGATAAATGGATCTCTCCACGGGGCGTCCACAGGAGCTTCATGCATATTCAATGTGAATTGGCTTTCACCTATGCTACTTGATCATCATGCATCATAAGATTCTCGAAGGATGGACGAGCTGCAGAGGAAAGGAAATGATCTAACAAATGTTGCATGTCATTAATGCAAATCTGGGCGAGAGAGATCTGATCGGATCCTCTACTCCTTTTTTTCGCACTACCCTCAGCTGTCATGTCAGTGACAAATATTATTATAACAGTTGCAAAACTGATCAGAGGCAGCGTAGGATATAGAGATAGAGGAGGATGGAGAGGGAGATGCTGCATTGTCTGGTTCATTAAGTGCGGCTCACTTGACAGCGATTGAGGAAAATGCAAAAAAGGTAAATTGGAGAAACCCTTGCGTTCGGATTTTGCGGCCTGAGTCGTGAGAGAAAAGAAAACAGCTTAAACTCAACTTCAGAATAGCCCCTCTCCCCCTGTACTTCCATCTATCCGCAACCCTTTTCCCTTCCTTTTTTTGAAGTGCGCAAAAATTTAAATGATGTCAAGGTGGATAAGGAGATGAGTTCGACGAGTTCGATGAGCTGCGATCGGATTAGATTTCAATCATTTGCAATTTTCCGCATTTACGCGAAATGCTGCAGCATCCGTAGAAGAAGGAAAGGGTAAGGAAGGAGGAGGAGGAGGGGGCTACAGAAAGAGGGAATTGCCAACGCCTTGGAAGAAAAGCGTCGCAACACCAAAAATGAAATTGAAATACAAAGACAACAAATTGATCTTTCACGAGATGAAACACTTTATGCCGAAAGACCCTTTGCAAGCGAAAGAGTTGAGACATATGCCCCGCCGAGAGACAGAGCGAGAGGGAGATAGTGAGAAATCGAGAAATGCATAGTAAAGTAGGAAATTTAAGTTCAATTTGAAGCAGTTCAGTGGGGGGAAGATAGAAAGAGGGAGAGAGCGGAAGAGATCGAGAGGCTTTAGGAAGAGATAGAGAGAGAGAGAAATATGGGTAGAGAGAGGGAGAGAGAGATATATATTTGGATAGAGAGACAACGATGGAATGACATAGAAAGAAAGAAAGAGAGAGAGAGAGAGAGAGAGAGAGAGAGAGAGAGAGATTGAGAAGAGCTAAGCAACTTAATAGAACTAAACATTCACGAGGAAGAAGAATTATGAAGAATAGGTCAAGAATGCATAGACATGATTCATGATCTTTCAGTGATCTCTCAAGTGGCTCAATATCAGCTCAATAAAATTAATCGTTCAATAAAACAAGCTATCCTCGGTACTAAGATGGACTCAGTTAGAGGTTATTAAGAACTTCTATTATTTGTTGATCTTAAATTATCATAGTCCCTTCTGCTTCTCCCTTTCGCTCGTTCTTTACAATATCTGTCAGAAGCTTATAGTCTATGCTAAGCTCTTCAACTTGTTTCCCTTGCTATACCACACAAGACTCTATATCAACTTGTCTTCGGCTGCATTTTCCAGCTGTTATTGAGCTGATATTTCAGCTTGTTAACTTCGGTTCAATTTTCATTTCGGTCTCAATTGGTTGATGTGAGCTGAGCACCTGCTGTCGAGCAATTGGATATTGAAAATTGGCTCTAATGAAGGGCCTGACACACTACGAATAACACGTTATATAGAGCACAGCTCACTCTCTCTCTCTCTCTCTCTCTCTTGCTCTCCCTCACTTTCTCTTCCTCTCCTTCAGCTTGTTGGTAGCTGAAAGGACATGCCTGGACTGCCAACAGGTGAGTTTTGCATCATGAAGGATACGCCTAGTTAGAGCCTTGTAGAACAGAGCATGAGAGGGAGTAAAAAATTGACAGTGGAATTCAAAGAGAGAGAGAGAGAGAGAGAGAGAGAGAGCGCAAGGGAGAAGGGGCGATTGGGATATGCATATTTAGCGCCTGCTTCTAATGGCTCGCAAGGACCCGCAGGACATGCCAATCTAGAGGCGACGCGACGTGTCGACTGTGTCAAGGTGTCTTTGTGCCGGTGACTGCTAGCTGTCGACTGCCCTGTATAGGTTTTACATGCCGAATTGGGTATATTGGGAAGGTACTATGTGATTGCTAAAGAAGAAGGTTTCCTCTTTCTGGAATATTTATATTAGAGATATATATTAATATATATAGATATATACCTGAATTCGCCATTTCAAATACCTATTATCATGGTAATTACAGTAAATTGCAGTCGGAAATACCCATTTCTATTTCTGGTAAGTTTAACTTATATTTATAAATATGTATTCATTTGTTTCTCACTTTGTGTATTTACTTGCTACAGGGTATCTGCTAGCTGACTGTATTATATATTACAGGGTAGCTGCTAGTGCGGCACTTCCTCTCTTTATCTCTCCTTCTCCCTCACCCCTCCTCTCTGCTGTTGCTGTTGTTTTTTGCACATGTTTACACATTTGTCTGACATTCGACTTCCTGACAGGACATGCAGGACACGCAACACGCCCGCTCCCCAGAGTCCTGAGTCCCGAGTCCTGCGTCCGCCTCGATCAGCGTCCATTGTTTGGCTACAACTTTTTGCAACTGTTTCGCCGGCGAGGCACGCGCAGGACGCGGCGCACAGGACGCAAGTCCTCTGACCGGGGTAAGAGTGCGCAAATGAATGGAGGGGGAAGGGGAAGGCGGAGGCACAGGCAGAGGACGAGTGGAGAGTGCAAAAAAAAATGTGCGGGTCGAAAGGTGCGTTCGACTGTGTCACTCGACTTTTCTCACTTTAGCACAGAAATTTAAGCGGGCCCATTATACACACCATAATTACGCCAATATATACGTAGCCACCTAGATGTGCATTAGGATTTTCCACTTTTCCAGCGCATTTTCCACTCTGCATTTGGCGAACAATCGAAGTGTGCCATCAAATGGCTTTTCAATGAAGCTGTGCACTCGTTTAAAATCATATAGGACGCGGAGCATAAAGAGATCAGAGGCTCCATTGTTGTCAAAGACAAATACGAACTCTATTAACGGCCCTCTCCGTGTGCGCCGGGCGTGTGCGAAGTGTAGGGGCGTTTCAAATTGAATGGAATTGGATTGTAAAATGTTTCAATTTGCTTTAAAGATAATAAACCGAGCTGAAATATGAGCCGAAACGAGCCAAAGGTTGTTTTCGGAGTGTCGGAGCAATGGTGTGTACTAAAAGCAATTTAATATAAGTTAGGATAAGATGAAAACTGTAAGATAAGTAGACAATATTATTCGGAGTTTCGGAGTAACTTGTTTCTTTTCACTTCATCTTTAGCAATAGATTGGCATTTCGAAGTGTCTTGGGTTTTCGGAGTAAGATTGTATGGGTCTTGTAATGGGTAATGTGTCTGGTAATGCCAATAGTTTAAATAAAAAGTCCTCATTAATAAGGACTAAATTGGAACCTCTATTCAAATTCGGAATTAATTGAAAGTATTTAATATAGGTAAATATATATAGTTACTGGAAAGTTGCTGCATGTTGGATAATCTTGAGCAAGGGAAAAGTTCAAGATTGGAATTCTAGTGTGAAACTAGATTTCGGAGTGGGTAATATGTATGTGATGTGATGTGTTGTGAGAGAATCCGAGCTGTTGCATTAGACGTACTCCATTTCCCATTCAATCAAAATAAAATTAAAGAGCTGCTTGTTAAATGAGACGGCACGGGAAAGCGGGAAAATGGGAAATGGGAAGTTGTAACGGAGACAGGAAGGACAAGGGCGTCATTAGAGGACGGGAGGAAAAGCCCTCGATGGCTAACCTTTTTTGTCAAGTCTCAGTGATTTGTGCCGCGCACAAAAAAGGGGCAAAAAAAAAAAAACACTGTCCGCTGGTCAGTCAAGACCCTTAAAACGGTTCACTGTCCCGGAAAAGGGTATGACAGGCCCGTAAGACGGGAGAGCGAGGGAGAGACACAGAGAGAGCGCGCTTATCATTACCTGCTCCATATTTCTTGTTGTGCTTGACCTCTATTGAAGCCTGTGCGGACTGTCAAAACGCACAAAGCAACAACACATGTAAGTAACCCTCACTCGCTCTCTCTCTCACACAGTCACTCATTATCTCTCTCTCTCTGCTACTCTCTTTTGAGCTTGACCTTATGATGCTTGTCCAGACGTATCATGTCATCTTTGTTGTCTCCGCGTCTGTCAAAACTCACAAAGCAACAATACATTTAAATATTTTACACACATGCCATCTCTTTCTCTCTCTCATTCGCTCTCTCTCTCTCACTCTCTCTTACTCCCTTTAACACGCTTCGCTGCGCTTTAGGCTGGGAAGCTCAGCGAGCAATGTTTGGTAACAAAAAGTGTTAACGTCTTGTCTTAGTCTTAGCAAAGGATGATTACAGACCTTGCTCTGCCTCCCTCCCTCTCGCTCTCTCTCTCTCTCTCTCTCTCTCTCTCTCTCTCTCTCTCTCTCTCTCTCTGTCTAGTATCTAGGAATTTGCATATGTTATGACAGCTCATTTAACGCCCTGTGCTTAATAGACTTGAGCAGCTAATGAGCCCTGGCCACAAAATTTGGCTTGACCAACCTTTACTCAGCTATGCAAATGTCCCAAAAGGGTTTTGTGAGAGGCACTTGGAAGAAGCTTCTCATTTTAGTACGAGAAAAACTGGATCAAGCTCAGCAGGAGTTGGCCCATTACTATAATAGAAGACTCTATTAGAGACTGGAGTATTTCGCTCCTAATAAGGCTCCGTGAATATTCCAAGTGTTTTGGGTTTGTTTTTCATGGATCTTAAAGACATTCGAGTTTTCAGGCAATGCCATTCATTTCGTTAGCTCTTCCCATTCAGCCTAAAATAGAGAATGATGCTTAGGTATTTACAATCATATATTTGCCATAATTGTGATCGCAAAATTTGATTAAGTTACCACAGCTGGAGTGAAGCAGTTATATGAAAGTGAAGCAGTTATATGAAATGAGCAATAGATGGCGCCATGTACTTGGAAAGATTGAAATGGCAACTCCAAGCGAAGGACAGGGTATCTTATAGTCAGGCACAGACCATTAGAGAGCTTCTATGCAATGTGCAGATCATCTTCTGACCAAACACAGGCTATAAGAACAGTACGGTCCAGCACAGGTACAGGGTATCTTCTAGTCAAACACAGTTAATGCAGTACAAAGGTTATCAATAGACAAGTATATCCCCGATTAGAGCACTTTTGAGCAGTGCACAGGGTATGTTTTAGTCATTTATACCCGACTATATCAAACTGGTGTATTGTGCAGGGTATGTTGTAGTCAATCACATCCGATATTAGCACAGGGTATCATCTAGTCAATCACAGTCTGTTAAAGCACTCTTGAGCAGTGTACAGGGTATCCATTAGTCAAGCACATTCCACTGAAGCAGTAGTGCTGGGTACGGGGTATCTCTTAGTCAAGCACAGTCAATTAAAGCACTCTAAAGTATTGTACAGGGTATTTTTCGAGTGAATCAAAGGCGATTAAGGCTTTTAAAGGGCACAGGGTAGCTTTTAGTCAACCACTGTCGATTAGTCTAGCTTGCTCGATCGTACCACTTCTGTGCATTGTACAGGGTATCTACTAGCACCTTCTCACTGGAGTTCTAGCTAGAGATGTCACTTCACTCACACATTTGGCATGGGCTCTACAGAGATAGCTTGGATAGGGTTGTCATGCGGGTCTTGCCCTTCCTCCCTCTCTCTTTCTCTCTCTCTCTCTCCCTCTCCATCTGTCTCCCTGTAGCCCACTCCTTTCTTGGTAGCTATCAAAGCATAAAAACGCCCATTAACCCAAAAAGAAAACACGCTGTGGGAAACACTTGCACTCCGCTCGTAATTCCGTGGTGCGAGTCTTTGGGCTGCGCCTCTGCCCCCAGCCAAAGGAACTGGAATTCGTGTAGGGCCGGAGCGAGACGCTACGCTTGGCTGCGCCTGAAGAGCTCAGTTCACTTATGCATTTAATGCTGGCCGCAGCTCAAGACTCTCTTGTGGTCAGAATTCCAGATCATAAAAATTATGATGGGCCACTCCGGCTGCGCCTCCGACTGCGACTCGTGGGAATGGAAGAGCAAGAGCAAGAGGAGGAGGAGGAGGAGGAGGTAGAAATAAGTCGCATTTTCATATACATTTTCATAATACAATTTAGTATTTATTTTTTATAAAAAAAACATCCTTAACCAAACGAACCAAAAAAAAATTATAGTCGTATTTCAGATATATATCCATATCGTATATGTATGTGTGAGTGTGTTTGTGTGTGTGTGTGTGTGTGTTTCCTCAACTTTGTTCGCCCAGCGAGAAGCTGAGACGCCGCTTGGTCGCATCTCTCGTCTCGGCGTGCAGCCAAATGCCATCCAGCTGGCAAGAGGCCTCCAGCTCCTCGCCCATCTCTAGCTCCAGCTCCAGTTCGCAGTCGCTGGTCGAGTTGTGCCCGCTGTCGGGGCTGATGTGGCGCTGGCCGTGTGGGTGTGGCAGCTTGTGGGCGGATCGGGCGGCAGCGGCGAGCAGCTTCTGCGCCGAGTGGCGCACGCTCGACGAGATCTTCGTCGCGATCTTCCGCTTGCGCCGCACCACGCGCTGCCTGCGCAGCTGCTGGAGCGAGCGTCGCTTGCCCACCAGAGACAGAGACGCCTCTCCCGCCGCCAGCTGGGGACTGCGCACTTCCCTCTCCTCGTAGGCATCCGGATGGGTGGGTGGCTGCCAGTACTCGCGCAGGTCGCTGGCTGGATCGAAGGCGGGTCGATAGGTGGGCGAGTGACTGCCGGAGATGGGCGGGAGTGGAACGGGGCGGTTGCGGGAGATGTGGCGTAGGCGGGAGCGAGGATGAGGATGGGGGTGGTTGTGGGGGAGAGGACGAGCGCGAGGACGCAGAGCTGCAGCGGGCGGCTTGCGCGTGCTCTCCAGGATCGCATCGATCATGCGCTCCAAGGTGACATCGCCCATCTGGGTGGAGCTGAGCAGCGTCTGGTCAGCACTGGGAGCAACTGATGGGGCAGGAGTAGGAGCAGCAGGTGTAGGCGTGGGAGCAGGAGTGGGGGCAGCTGGCTGGAGGTAGCGCGGCTTCTCGAAGTAGCTGTCCGGGATGCCCATGCCGCGCAGTGCCAGCAGCGCTCCTGGAATGATCCGGTTGTCCTGAGCGTGCCGCTGGCTGTCCGCCTGATCCTTGTCGCTGTCGTCCCTCTGGCCAGGCGAGTACTCGGCCTCGAAGGTGGGCAGCGTGCAGGCGTAGGCAGTTCTCTTGAGGGGGGGCGTGTGCAGGGGCGAGAGGATGTTGCTCAGGTCTCTCAGCAGGGGCGTGCAGCGCGGGGCTGGAGGGGCAGCAGCAGCCGAGGCAGCGGGCAGCGGTGTGGAGGTCAGCTGGTTCTCCTTGCCCTCCGCCTGCAGCTGGATGTGGATCAGCGACTGTCGCTTCGCACTCTTCACTCGCGAGGCGGCCATCGGAGTGGGCGTGGCAGTTGGTTGGAAGTCGCTGTAGCTGCTCAAGACATGGCCTCCGGCTGCATCTCGCTCCGGCTGAGTCTGCTGCGTCTGCTGCGTCGCCAGATAGGATACGCGTGGCTGGTTGACAGCCCACTTCAGCATCTTCGCCTCGTCCTCCTCTCGCTTCGTGTTTTACTGGTCGTTGTTGGTGTGGGTGTCGCGGTTGTGGTTGATGACGTGCTTGTTATTGTTGTTGTTCTAGTTGTTGTAATTGTTGTTGTTATCGATGTGGTTATCGATGTAATCGATGATGTTCTCGATGTAATCGTTGTTGTTATTGATGTAATCGAGGTTGTTATCGTGATTGTTATCGTTGTCGTTATCGATGATATCGTTGTCGTTATCGATGATATCGTTGTCGTTATCGATGATATCGTCGTCGTTATCGATGATATCGTTGTCGTTATCGTTGTCGTTATCGATGATATCGTTGTCGTTATCGTTGTCGTTGTTTAGGTTGTTGATATAGTTCTCGATCACTGTAAAGAGCAGGAAAAAAGTTGTTAGTTAAGAATTTTGGTTTAATATATATATCTATATAAATGGAGATATTTATGTGTGTGTGTATGCATGTGTGTGTGTGTGCTAGTCTGTCTGGAGTTGGCCCTAACCCTAGCTGCCTTTAAATACTCTATGCAACAGCGGTAAGTGGGGTATATAGGCTTAGTGTCTTCGCTAAACTTTTGAAAAAGAGAAATCTGGTTGACATCGAACTTTTGAAAAAGATTTATCTTTTTCAACGTCAGCTTGGATTAACATTTTTATTTTAACTTGAAGCTTAGCTTAGCTTAAATTTTAAATTAAAATTTTTACTTGAGTATTAATTTGACTTTTTTTAT